>CM049376.1:9356181-10068681 GCA_026937815.1 Etheostoma perlongum
ATGCAATAAAAAATGAACATAGGCTCTGCAGGAAGCACATGGCGCCATCATAGAGGTACATTGGTGAATTATCTGTACACAAATGATGACTTAGTATAATGGCTATATATAATGTCTATATAATGTATACTGTATATTACTATACTATCTTGGTCGTGGAAAATAAGTGCATTCAGTGAAGTGATGTGCTTAGGTACAACTCTGAGATACTAATATCATGTACCCACTTTAGTTTTTCCATTCTATTCACACAGCATTCCGGTACAGGAGAAAAACATGCTCTGGTTTATTGGCATTTCTTTAAACCAATCACAATCGCCTTGGGCGATGCTAAGCCCCAGACGCAATGACGGCGCCTCTGCAATAGAGCCTCGGGAAGGAACTTGTTTGGGTGGAACATGTGTGCATTCAAAGGTTGTGTCAGTTGTGCAACAGAAAACTCAGTTTGGACAGATAGTCTAGCTAGCTGTCTGGATTTACCCTGCAGAGATCTGAGGAGCAGTTAACCATAGTCCTCAGAAATCCACCGGAGTTTAACATTTCGACACAAAGAAAGCGAAAGGTAACGGACATACAGCCAAAATGAAAAAAACATCTGTTGGAATTTCCTGGGGCACCTGAGCAATCTCGGAAGTGGAACATACTGTATTATAATATACTGCATACTCATTGTACTGTATAACATTGGTGTTTTATAAAGGTGTCTTATAATCTCATTGCAGATGGACCACAAGACACAGCATAATGGTTACTTTTATATTGATGTACATTTTGCTGATACTTATGTACTTTTATATTTTTTATGCAGGATTTATACTTTTAATAGAGTATTTTTGCATTTTGGTGTTGCTACTTTTACTTAAGATGAACATCTGAATACTTTTTCCATCACTGCTTTTCTGGCAAAAGCAATGCCAAAATTCTATACAGTTTGGACACCCCCGCTTGCTGTACTGTGAGCAGCTGGGATCACAGCCCGTGACGCAACATGGTGTGAAAAATTTTCTAGACAAGAAAACATGGCTGCCTTATGTCACAGACCGTCTATAGATTATCCATATACAGATTAAAACACATGAGCAACTAGATACACATGTTCACACACACTTTCAGCCTCTGTGCTGAGTCTGGCTGCTCACCAGGGTAATATACCCTGTCACGCTGCAGAAAATGAATTTGACAAATTGAGCCTCAAGTGTTTTGTACACTGAGCTTTGGATCTGAAGTACTAAAACTTCCCTTCCAGTCTCTGCTATGGAAGGGAAATTCCTTTTTTCAAGAACACAGCATGGATTTGTCAAATGGTAGGATTTTGAAATGTATGGTACACAAGTGGGTCTTGCATAGCAGAAATTATTATGACAAAGACATGCTCTGGTCTCTGCCTTTGGATGAAATGGTTGATGAATTTTCCACTAATGGCAGAATAAGTGCACGAGAAACCAAGGCTGTGCTGGCCATTACTGCATGCTTGCATCAGCCATTTATCACAGCCCGTTAACACTGTAATATCGTGTGATGTGTGCCTCTTTCTTTAACATGTGTGAGAGTCAGCCAAGGTAACCAGCTGCTGGGTCGACCCCTCTCTCACCTCTCTCACCCCCTCTGTCTCAAAGAAACTGGAACACTTACAGCGTTAGTGGCAGGAAGTACCACAGGTGTATGTGTCTAGTCTTAACATACCCAGCCTTACCCAAACACTGACATGCCTAGCAGGTGTGTGAGGAAGCTCTTGTGATCTTGGAGACCTTTCAACGTTTGATACACTGTGACTGGAATTTGATTTATAGCTAGATTGGTGTTTTTTTATATCAGCTGTAAGGAAGACTGCCTCGCACCCATCCTAGCACCAAAAAGAGTAAGTAATCATGAAAGGAAAATTCTCCTTTTAGCTGTCATTCCTTTGAGTTATAATGACATTTTTTTAAAAACTCTGAGTTTGCTGGAATTGACGGTCACATGTCCATCCGAACGAGTTCAACAGGACGAGGAACACTTGCGGTCACACACACTTTCTCTAGTTATTTGTAACAAAAAGCAAAAGAAAACATAAAACTATAGACCAAACTCTATATAGGAAACATCTAGTAATATTTGATTTCCTTGTTCAAGTTTGACCTACTGAAGTTGTGCATTTACATTTTTTTTTTATCCTATTAAGGATTATTACCAATATTTCAATTATGTTCACTGTGGGTTTCACTTTCTGGTTTAGTTATTTATCCCAAAACAGAGAATAGTGTTAATAATTCAGACAGAGCAACAATCAAGTCCAATCATATTTATACAGGTTTACAGTATGGTTTTATAACCTCAAACCTCTTACTTTCGCATGTATTGTGTGTCTGTGTGTTTTGTTTTATATATCTGATCTGGAAAGGTGCTATGTAGATAAATGTTACTTAATGTTAGAGTCTGCTGATGTGCTCTGTAGTGGTCAATTCCTCGATGTAAAATGTCATTGAGTGAAATGTTATCATAACCAACAGGTTATGAAAATACACAGCACACAAGTTGTTTTAAAACCCTTAAATATCCTATAAGCATCTGTTTAAAACCTCAAATAGTGCAGACATCCTTTAATCAGTAGAAAAGAAGTTTGTCTTTTCTATAAGCGTGGCTATTTTTTGTTTTTGTTTTTTTAATTCACCTTTTTTTTATTATTTTTACAGGCGAGTGATTAAGAGCAGGTTCTTATTTACAATGATGGCCTGACAAGTGGCAAAGACACTTAGGGGAAGGGAAGAAAAGTTGAGAAATTACATAAAATACAATTTGAAATACTACACAGACAACAGTAAACACTTATAACGAGAGAAATGCACAGGCACATGGGTGAGTAAGAGAGAAAGAAACCATACAATATTTAGCTGGATATTTTTGAGGTGCATTTACTGATATAGTTCTCTTTGACCTGCAGAAATGACAGCCACTCAGCTCCTGTCACATGCCTGTGTCTCTGCACCCAATGTGTTGTTGTATGGAATTATAAAGGGTTGGGGATTGCATTGCAATAGTTAGGGCAGTGCTAGCACCTTAACATGAAGTGTTGGGTATACTCATGTGCTGAAATTGTCTGCATTCAACTCTGACCCTCACAGCACAGACAGCAGAGAAGGTGCTGCACTGTAGAGAGGCGGCGAGCTGTATGCGGATGACCGCTGTGTTCTCCACCCTGCATGTCTGTCACGCCTCTGACCACCGTCGAGACCGTAGCTTTTGCAAATGAGGAGCAGGGAAGCAAAGGACACAATGCATGTTTATTCAAGAAGTGAACTGACTGGAAGGGCTTTTAAACCCTGTCATGTTCAAGAATGAGTTGTAGACATTTTGTTGTGTTTCGCTAAAACTAAAAACAATCCCAAGGATACATTGTAGTTTATGACCCAAAATGAGATCAGTGTCCTCTACTGCAAAGTCAAAAAGAACAGGAACATGGAGGAGTGGATAGGAATCTCTTGCTAGCTTTATCAAAGCACATCTTTAGTGTAGAGATGAACTACTTTAGATGGGTTGAGCTGAACACGCCAAGTAAGGTTCACAGAGGTTGTAAGATTTGGCATTCATTCATTTTTTTGTAGCTGTAAGGCGAGGGCTGGACTGCTTGGATGCATCTGCGACCTGTGGCATCATGTAATGTGTTTGACAAGCGTTTCCGCCCTGCAATGCCCAGCATGGTGTATGATTGCCAGCTCTGGCTCATACCTATCTGGGGTGATGCTGGCTGAGTTTCCTCTCTGGATCCCTGGCCAACTTTTCTCTAACAGCTCTCTTTGCTTTGTATAATGTTATCAGATGGGTTATTACCCAAAGCTTTTGCATATTAAAATTCTTAAATGTTAAGAGATAAAGAAAGCACATACGATAATGTTTTTTGTGATAATTGTTTTCAAGGTGTCTCTCGGCAGTCACAGCTCATGGGTGACAAGCTGGAAGAGCAGTCTAGCACATTCTGTCTGCCTCATTGCACCCGCGCCCAGCCGCAACATGCTTGCTTACCCCAACAAAATGAAAAATCAATACATGTCTCCCATCTCCCCCATCGTTTGCAGGACAATTGACCCTGACACCATGATCTCTCAGTGTGAGTGATATTATTTCCACAAGGATGGGCAAGAAGTATAAGACACATTTTTCAAAAGGTAAGCAGGACACCTCTGAGCACCTTCCTGCCAACCGCCAATAAAGTCAAGTGCAGGCCATCAAACAAATAAATAGCTATGGCAGGTTTAGGGTCTTTAAGGGCTTGATCGAAATCCAGTTTTTTTTTTTGTTGGTTTAAAGAAAATAACAAAGTAGGAGTTTTAAGTTACCATCCTACTCTCAACTTGTCTCCTGTTGCACTTATTGTGAAAAGAACAGTCAGTAAAGATGAACATTTTTGCAAATTAAAACACAACTTCATCTATTCATTAAAGATATACCTTAGCTATAATTTAGTGATTATGTTACCAATCTGTCATGCAGCCTCAGGCTGGTCTGTCTTTTAAGTATGGACTGTAATAAAGGCAACAAGTGAGAGGTTTTTTTTACCAAAGATATTTGGAAATGCTCTAATTTCATATTTGGATATAAGAGCAGGCGAATCTAAGCACACACCTGAAATAAACCCACAACAACCTCCTCTCCCTCTCAGATGCAGTTTTCTTTTGGCTTTTCTCTGGATTTGGCCGCATTCCTACAGTTTTTCTCAACATACCATAACTCATAGCCAGGGACACGGACTTCCTGCTGAGGTGTCGCGCTTTGAGCTTTCTCAAACACACCCAGGTTTTAATGTATTAAAATACACTCTGTCAGCACATTTTTGAAATTATGGGCTAGATTAAACGGCAACTTTGACCCACCTGTCAGAAGATACAAGCTTTTTTGCTGAGAGAGATTAATGCTTTGCTCTAACATTTTCTCCTGAACCCCCCTGAATGTTAATCAGAGCCCAAGAGCAGCAGTTGGGAGATTGGTCATTAGGTGAGGTGGAACACATTGATTTTTAATTTTGACATGCAAATTTGTTTGCCACCCTATTTGTACAGTAAGCTGACCTGCTTGTGTTCTTCTCAGCACTTCTCAGCATCATGGGATACTTTGTTTCAAAGTGAGTGATTAGTTTACTTTCCTTGTTGTGTGAGAGTATGAGTCCAGGGGTAGCACAGCGCTTTGCTTTTTCCTATTTGCAAAAGAGTTTTCAAGCTTGGATTTCAAGCTTGGCTCGAGTGACGTAAATTTTCAAATTTACTTACTAAAGGCTAAAATGTTCAAGTCATGCAAAATATGGCACTTGTACACATTATTTCATGATGGAAATAAACAAAATCAAAACTCAATATTTAATAAAACTAATTAACAAAACTGAAATCTTACACAGATTCTTACAAGATTCTTACAAGATTCTTACAAGATTCTTACAAGATTTCACAAAATAAACGAAAAACAATATGAATTTTAACAAAAGTAATCAGAAAATATTATGTTTTTTTGATTTTGTAGTGTCATTCCATCATTCTGGTACACACTGCCTTTTAACACAGAAAGGCAGAGAAACAGAATGTGTATGCGTATCTTGTACGTATTTATTTATGAAAATGAAACGCTATCTGAAGATTAAAAAACCCTCACATAAGTTTTAAGACAAGGAATTGTTTAGATGTTTTTCTCATTTAAATGATTAATAATGATTGACCACCAAACATTACAAAAAGGTTTATTATGTCATCAAAGTGTTAAACCTTACCTATATAACTATATGATTTTGCATTATTTATTTTAAGTGCAAAATGTGACAAAACCAGACACACAAAGTTATGTTATGTAGGAAAAACATATTTAAATGCCATTGCATAAACATTTTAACCCCACACATTTACAAAAAGTCCATACGAACTTGAAACAACAAACCTTTTTGTGAGAGACGCGACAGACAAGAAAGAAGGCAGAGGAAGTCATTAGGCCACAAACCTTACCTTACACCTCAACAAGTCATTCACGGCCTTCACAACTTCCTGAAACATGTGGACTTCAATGCGATGCAGGCTGAGGCGGTGGCCATGTTTCTGACCTCTAACCCTCGCCTCCTTAACAGGATCGAGAAACAGGCCTGGAGGCAAGCAGGGATCAGGCCCCTTAGGAGAAATATACCAGTGAGAGGAATAAACAAGACCACAGCATTAGCAGTTAGGAGGGGAGGGAGAGGCGGTGTAAAGGGATGTTATATGGATGAGAATGGGTTATACCTGAGGCTCAGCTCCAATTGATCCATTCACCTTCCCTCTCACCTCTGGCATTACTCCTACTGTCTCTGCAAAACACCTGCTCTGTGCAAGTTTTGTTTTTGACTTTCCTCAAAACTGACCTCATCTACATCTGTTTGACTGACCTGTGTCACTCCCACAGTTAGAGGATTATCCGAAGGGTTGTGAGGTTATAGATTTGTATAGGTTCCTCCTTTTTTTTTTACACTACTCCTGGACTACTCTCTTGCCCCCCCTCCCCACTCGCGGGCAGCAGTGCATCTCTGCCTGCCACTGTGATCGTCACTTAGAAGCATGTTAGCCATATCAGGGAAGCAGATAACTCCCAAAACCCGCAGTCTGTCAGGGCGAGTCACAAATTTAGCAGCAGTCAAGAGTCCCAGTGGCACTGTCTGGCGGAATTAGAAAAAATTAAGACATCCATCCCAGAGACATCCAGTAGAAAGATAGAAACAGAGACAGGCGCCAGTAGATTGACATATTTGCCACATATTCATTTGAGCGTGTTCATGCGAGCACAAGGGGTGTCAGTGACAGCACTTTCTCACCTCAGTGACAGTGAAAAAGCCGCTGTGATCAGTGCAGTGGAAGGCGCAGCATGGCGGAGTTGGATTAGCTATGATAATATGATGACAGTAATTGAGCTTGTCATAATTGCTCAATCACTGAGCCTTTCCCCAGGGTCTGAGAAGCAACTGTTAGCGCTGTACAAGCCTTCATTATAGGAGTGTGATATCAGGATAATTCACTTACAGTAGGACAACTGGCACTGTGATCACTTTGTGTGTGTTACCAGATTAGGCCACTAAAGAATTAGGATGAAATAATCTTAACTGTAGTGTGTGATTTATTGAATTCATTTTAACATATATTTGTGAACAGACGGCCTAATTGATCTTTTTCATATTTTGTATTCAATACTATACCCTCTTTATACTCATATTGCAGGTTTGTTCATCTACGTATTTGCTGCGAAATACTACTAGAGTTGCTAATCTAATGTACTGTGATCACCAGTGAAACCTATTTAGAAGTGAGAACCTATTCAGTGTTGATTGACTCAATAACAACCAGAGGGCCATGAACAGGCACATCACAATGCCCCCAGCTCTCACTGTCTCTCATAGACAAAGACAGAAGAAGAGGATGAGAGGAAGGGCAGAAGAGATGGAGGGAGGGAGGGAGGGCGGGAGGGAGAGAAATATTGGGACAGAGAGGTGGCAGCGACAGGACCACCTCACGGCGGAATTTGTCAGATTTTCTTCACAAGAATCTGGACCAAAAACCCCCTCGCCACGAACGAAAGGACAGAGAAGAGGGAAAAAAAGAGGGAAATTGGAAAAAACAGCTGAGGGTGTAAATAATTCATGCAGACAATATGACTTTTTTATGTAAATTCAGTGCATTAACCCTCTATTATAATGATGGACGACAGATACGGGTGATGTTTCCTTGGTAAGAGCTAATGGATGACCATCATAAATTCACTGCACATTTTATTGTGTTGCCGGGAAAATTGTGCCTGCAGGCAACGTTGTTTACTTTTATGCCAGGGAGGAGGAGAAAAATCCTGCCGTCTTCAAAAGGAGAGAAGGGAAAAGAGAATGGCGAGTAAAAATAATGGGGCCCACACACAGAGCGCCTTGTTCCGTACCTTCTGCCATGTTTGGAGCAAGCGATCCCCCAACTGCCTCGGTGTGTGTTCTTCCTCATGCTCATGCCTCTGCCTATCCTTCTCCTCCTCTTCTTCCTCCCCTCCAGCGCTGTCTTCCTCAGAGAACAGCGGGGTCTAGTCACATTAGCAGCGCTGCACTCCTCCACATTGCTCCGATTACAGATTACTCACTTTTGCCGCCGCTGCTAGACTTGGAATTTGGGAAAGTAGACAGACATCATTTTTCATTACTGTCTTCTGTGAGCAACATGATACTCGCCAGGCACGAGTACTGCATGTGGCATCAGTTTTCATAATCAAAAACGCTACTTATCCATAAAAGTACAGTTTCAGCCATCAGTAGATCAAAAGGAATATTTGATTAGCTTAAAACCGAGTGACACTTGATGGTGTTTAACGCTCACTTTGAAGCAACTATGTGTGCAGCCAACAGACTTTAGTTGTTCACTATTGATGAAAGGGAGAGATCAGCACAGGCCTGATCAACGCCTGGTTAGCCAATCTATCATTCCCCTTTCTGCCTTGTAGGTTGCCCCCAGGCCCTGTTCAAATGAACACCCTGCCCTGCCTCTCTCACTGTGTCTTACGCTCTCTTTCCCCTTTCCTCCTCCTCTATCCCTCCTCCCTCATCACCCTCTCCTCCAAACCTTCGCTCCATCTCTGATTTATCTTGTAATATTGGCTCCCTAATTAACACTAGGAACCATATGTCTCGTGTGTCTTGTTTTGGATGGATTTTAGCATACTAACCCCCCCCCCCAACCTCCCAATCCTTCTCTCTTTTCCCTGAGTCTGTTCGATAGAGTAAGCTTGCTTAGAGCAAATGACTAACAACCAAAGGGAAAAGCTAACATACATTTGATTGTCTTAGTGTAGCTTTCAAAGAAATGTACATCCAGTGGGTTTTCTTTATTCCTAAAATAAATGCTTTCTTTCTTCTGTTTGAAAGGGAACCTTTGTACTTAACATGTCATGTTTTCCTGCATATTATAACCTCTTAAATCAGTTGATATTACATTTATGCACGAATATCTATTTGTGAATTATACTGAGAAAAAAAGAACTGCAACACATTTAAAACACACACACAAACAACATCTACACATTCTGGTGCTGCTGGTGTGGAGGAGTAGCAGATGGTGAGAGCCAGCTGTTTTGTTTTCAAGCTGGCAGTGGGCACACACTGAGACACTAAAACACACACACACACACACACACACACACATCTGGGCCCCCTGCTCACCAGGCTCCCAGCTGGATCTTCATGGGGTCACACTCTCATCTTCCCCAAGGATATCAAGCCTCACCCGTTCCCAGTGAGGCCACCGCGGTACTGCTCACCCATCTGCATCACTGTCCAAGGTGCCAACTAAGACTGACTTGCCAGCACCAGCAGCAGGAAAACTCTGCCTACTGTTAAAGTAGCATATCGGTGAAAATTTAAACTCATCCCCCACTCACACGTACACATTGCAGCACAGAGCTACTGTAAATGGGCCAACTAAGTGGTTAAAGCACAAGTCACATATATGTTGCCCTGGATAAGGGCGCCTTGCTAAACACATGATGATAATTACCCATCCAGCTGCCTGGTGCCATGTGCCATAATAGGTCTCGCCTCAGCGCCGGGTCCTCCGAGACTCTCCCTACCCGCACGTTACTAATTTCACAATTTGTCCGCCACATTTCCTCACTCATTTTACCATGCTTAACCTTTTCCGTTGGCTAATGTACACTTTCCCAGCCTCTTTGTCAAATCTGGGCCAAAGTGAAGCTTCCTAATGATTCACTTACCAGCTGAGTCATTCTGTAGATTCAAATGAACAAACAAGAGCCCACATCTCACTGGGGAATTTGATTAATAATACCATGTATATAAGGAATTGACAAAGTGAATGAATAATGTGCTTTGTTCAAATGGCAAGCAAGCCTTTCTAGGTATTTAGTAGATTTTGTTTGTGCTTAGAAGTTCCATCCTGTGCCTCGGGCAAAGCAGGCACTTTGTACAGTGTTGGGCCACTTTGCAGAGCCCAGCAAGTGTCTGGGGAGCCCATCTCTGTTGCAATTGCTGGAGGAAAACCAAAGCTTGGCGTCGTTTCCCTCTTGTTTGCGGGCACTTGGAGGGTGTTTATCTAGAAAAGAATAACAACTTCTTTTATTCATGTTGGGAATGGAAGACACTATGCCCTCCTGAGAGAGGGGTTGATCAGTGTTAGCGGAGTAGGGATAGTCGCTTTTTATTGTGGCAAATGGGGTGTGTGTGTGTGTGTGTGTGTGGCTCGTAGTGCTGATAGTACACATGAACTTGATAGTACACATGAAGGGCAACATAGAAGTTGAATACTACTTCCTCAGTACTACTTTCTCAATCTCAAATTGTTAAGATATATGCAATCATTTGCCACATAAAAGAAAATGAGTCAACCTTAGAATAGGAATGACATCCAAAAAACAATACCTCAGGTGTAGTACATAGCTGCACAGATGATATATTTCACAGCTGATAAAGTTGTCTGTAATTGTTGTAACAAAACTTTACATGTGAGACTTTTTGGTTATGCTGTAACAAGAATTTCCAATTATCTACACATTAGACACAGTAGAATTAGCATGATACACTGTAAATGTCGACATCCTCGCTAAGGACATAGTTGCAACTCTATTGTAGGCTTATTATATGCAAAACCTCACTACTTTGTTTTCAACTAATGAAAATTTAAGGAAGATTCTGACACATCAATCATATTGTCATTTCAAAGGCATCAATGTGTCTTCTGTCCTCCAAAACAGACCTGAAATACTGTTACAAATACTGTTACCTCTTTGTGAACGTAGACTGTCTGGCTGTTTTACGTCAAAGTCACTGTGAGAGAGCTGGTTGTGAAACATGACATGTTCATCATTTTAAAGCAGAGAGCATAGGACGTCAGCCTCTGTTAATGTGCGAGTGGTATTTAATCTGCTGCAATTAAAATATTAATCATCTTCCTATTAATTAAGTTGGTTGGGTTCAAGTTGCGGTTTTATTAGTGCCGCCATTTAGTGGTCTAAGTGACAAACCTAATGGGGCCACTCTGAGATAAAGACAGTAATTGGGTTTGGCAATTCCATTTCCACCACCGACCATCCTCTCACCCACCCGCTAGCTCATCAATAATTTATCTAATTACTGATATTGTGGCATGAGTCACTCTCAATTTAGGAGACAAACATGATTATTTAATAATAATAATGCTTCCAAACATATGCAATGTCTGCTGGCCTGCCTCACTTCCCTCAATTTTTAATGACTTGTTAACACAATGAGCAAAAGAGACCTCAAACAGGACAACAAAAGAAGTCCATCAGTGACCTTTACCGACTAAATATTAAAAGGAGAATTACAATAATACTAGCTGCAAAATACAAACCTGTCTCTGTCAGTATGTGTTTATGATTGACTATATGCTTTATTGATAAATAGAAGCCAGAATAGGAGAGCTTTGGTAACCTTTCAGGTCTCCGAGATTCAAAACTGCAACAAACAAAAAAGGTGGGATTGGAGGGGGAAGGGGGCATCTGAGTGCTATCCACATCCCATAATGATCTCAATAATAACTCTGACAACACTATGGACATAAAAATAGTGTGTGGTATGGTGATATGAGTGCCGGTATGTGCATGTGTGTGGTTGGCTTGGATTATGAGGAGCAGTAAAACACAGAGAAACTCAGTGAATATGCTGGAGGTAAATGAAGTCCCAGGGGGGTAATATTCACCTCGCCATAATAATTCTGCCACTGTCAAAAGCCAGCTAGCTTTGCTGTAAGTGTGTGTGTTTGTATGTGTGTATGACCATGTGTGTCTCCTGAAAATACCACACATGAGCTCTCTCTCTCTCTCTCTCTCTCTCTCTCTCTCTCTCTCTCTCTCTCTCTCTCTCACACATCCCCTCTGCATCGTCGAATCCAACTTCCCTTGTTCTTTTTCTATCTCAGTGGCAAACTCGACAACTCGGAACTGCCCCTCCAGTAGTCAGCTGAGGCGAGCAGGAGGAAGTAGTCATTCATCCAGTGTGTGTCAACCACAAGTTGACTAGGAGAATGAGCAGGGAAGCAAAGCGATGTCTATTTCTGTCTTAGATGAGTGAGAATGGTCAGGGAGGAGAGCACAGACTACCCACTGAGGGAGACACTGGGTTTCATTGTGAGCTTCAGGGCTATAGGGAGCAGTGATCTGAAGGTTGGATCTCTTGAATATGTGTGTCTGTGTGTGTGTGTGTGTGTGTGTGTGTCTCCTCTTTTTTGCTTGTCTCCTCTGCACCCAAGTGCAATGAATGGCACTCATTAGCCTCATGTTAGCCTTACGAGCTTCTGTGCCCTGCAGCAACGAGGTCACATAAAAGGTCCGGACTTGTTTACATGGTAACGCACTTACTTACATTGGTGTGTAAGTAACACATACTCTCAACAAATATCTTTCATACACTTTCAATACAGCTAACGGACACATCAACATATATCTTCTTAAAAGAGTGCAGTCAAATTGAATTACTATTAAAGTTTTTTTTTATTATTTGTTTTATTATTACTTAACAAATATATATTTCACATTAAAAAAAATCATATATGCACTTTCAACTGAACATGTTTTTACTGACATTTTTATAGTTTTTAAAAAAAAACATGTTACAACACATACAATATTATAATAGTACAGTACATCCAAACAAGATGCACAGAAGTAATTTTCAAAATGTTTTCCAAATCTGAGTGTTCCTCAGTCTTTTATCTTTAATTTAATGATGTGGATATAAAGGGAGAAAAGCCTAAGGGAGAATGCTGTGTTCTCCGTCATCAACACAGATTTGTGTTCCTTTTGCATTCTGTGCTTGTAGAGCTACTCTCCTCCACATGCTGTTCTTTTAATATCAAAGCACACACTAGCCACACAGTTTGTCAGTTTATGGTAGTATATGATAGGTTAGGTCTAAGGATGGTGATGTTATGCTTTGCTATTAATAGTCATGGTCCATTGAGGATGATATCTAATGTTTTGGGCGACCCCTGACCTTTTGCTAGTACAACCAGCAGGCTGAAAGTTTTACTTATACGTAAGAAATATGTATGATATTGACTGAGCACATTCCTTCTCCTTAGAGGACGATCTCTTCCCAGTTTGAACACAACTCTATGAGCTTTCCTCCAGCATTATCCTCTGGACAAAATGCACAGGTTTTGCCACAGTACTGGTAAAGTTCTAAGAATATCAACATAGTCAACATTCTTTGTTTAAAACTGTAGCAGAGTGATGAACACTTCAGCCTCCAGAGGCCTACTGTTACAGCAAGATATTTCCTGCAAAAAGAAGAGAAGTTTTATTCACCAGGTTCTTCTCAGTGCCTTGGAATTAAAGACCAAAGACTTATTTTTATTCTCATCAGCTTGTTCCCAAAACGACTGATAAGTTGTAACATAACATAACAATTTATAACTTAAAAAGTATCGGTGTTAAAAAACGGGTGAAAATTGGTTACAATTAACTGGATATACATTTTTTACAGCACAAAAAAACAGCAATCAGCAGCTTCTTTTTTTTGTTTACTTCCTGCTACTGGTTGATTGTTTGAGCTCAGCTCTTGAGTCAGTGAATCTTAAACGTGGACTATGTCTTATTTTCATGTGTGTCATTTGCAGCATACATGTCTGTGTATGCTCTACTACTGTGTGATTTGTATTGCGATTTGTAGTTGTGTTTATGTGTCATTTTAAGCATACATATTTTTGCATTAGTGCAGTTATTTGAGTGTGTGTGTGTGTTTGTGTGTGTGTGTGTGTGTGTGTGTTTAGGCTTGAACCCACGACCCTCTAACTAGGACTGTCAGCAAAACTAAGGCGGGGCTCGCTACGTGAAATTAGTCTCTGTGGGAAGACGAGAGGCATTGCTAAGGCCTTCTCTTTTAGCCAGTTGGCCCAGCCCATAGCTGCCCAGCCACTGTCACACTGAGAAGCACTTGTCATATACAGGAGACATTAATTGTCTTGGTGCAATGGCAGGACGCTCACTAGCCGTGCTCAGGTGCACCTTTGCTGCTGCCTTGCAAATGAGATGCAGAGTGTTGGCTTCTGTACCTCCTTCCCGGGTATAATTGACCCTGGGGATCCGCCTTGCAGTCCAGCCACCCTCCTTCTTTCCTTGCTTATCGCTTCCTATTCTTCACCTCCTCCTCTCTTCCCCCTCTGTTGCCTCTGAGACAGCGCAGGACACCTCCTGATTGGTTGGTAGTCAGGAGGATGGGGTTGGCCCTTTGACCCTGCAGCCTCCCTCCTCTTCTCCATCGCCTCTCCCTTTCTCTTCCTGTCTCCACCTCCTTCACAAGGGCATTCACATGGTGATGCGTCCGGTGAAGACGAGAGGAGCGGGAGCTGCCTGACACTACTACTGCTAGGCAACCTTTGTAAGAGGTGCATAAACCCCTCCCTTCTCTTTCTGTTTTTGAAAAATGCCCCACCCGGTAGACCCGCTGCTTAGTCATGTTGTTTTTGTGGTCACAGTGCCAACTTTTAATGAGGTGAGACTCCTTGTATACCACTGTGTTATGCGCTGGGCTTCAGCAGGCAGTGCTGTTTATTTATACCTAAAGGTCTGCGCCGCTCAACCTTAATCGACCCATGCATCGCTCAATCACAGGCGAGGATATGGAAAACAAAGACACACCTGTATACCTGTGCACAGTGTTGTGGATAACCTTTCAATCCCCCCTCCACTCACACTCATCTTGTTTAGCTTTTCTGTTGTTTGTTCTTCCCTCACACTGCTTTCCTTCTTCTTTCACAATTTATTTTTCCTTCTCTAACTGTTCGTCTTGATTGTTACCTCTGTCATCCTTTCAGTTTAGTCTCTCTCTCTCTCTCTCTCTCATGTGCTTTGTGTTTCAGAGTACGGCAAAAACCGTTAGTACACAAGTACACACCTGGTAAGCCATTTGCAAGAAGCCTGCGGCTGAGATCTCAGCCCCCTGAGCATAATATGCAAGGTGTGGCAGAGAATGACACTGTTAATCTTAAAGGATTACTTTCTCATGGAGCAATTTGTCACAGGAAAAGTCTATACTGTTTGCTTATATACTCCGTGCATATCCTCCTGTACCCTGCGTGTCTTTGCCTCTGCTGATGTGCTTGTGTGCACTTGCTTATGTGTGGGTGTTAAAATGTTAAATTACTGATCTAGTGTAATTGAATAGAGGGCCATCTGCTTGGAGTTTATCTTTTCTTTCCTTTCTTTTTTGCACATGTATTCATGCTTGTGTAGTTGCACGTGTGTGATTTTTCATCTTAATACGTGTGTGTTTTTGTGTGCACATGTGAGTTTCATCTGTAGCCTTCAACTGGCTGGAAGCCCCCTCTTTGGTGGAGAGGCCAGCCATGGCAGAAGAGGGCTGCGCTTAGTGCGTTTCATGCTTAATTCTGTGTCAATTAGTTGACTGCTACCTTCCCTCCAGCAAAAGAGCACAGAGAGAAACACAAGCCCACAGAAATCCTCTGGCTTTGACAGGCGCAGTGTTCAATCATTTATCCCAAGGCCCCGGGCCACGGAGCACTGTCAACAAACATTCCATTGAAATCATATCAAGCCTCTTCTGTTCCCTCATTTTTTTTACCCTCTCTGCTCTGCCTCTCACTCTTTCCATCTCCCTTTGCCTCTTTATCTCACTTGTTCTTTACCCTCTGTTTCCTCTCTCAACATGCTTCTACCCACCTTCGCTCTTCTTGCTCACTTCCTCCTCACCCTCTGGGGTTTCTCGGTCTCTGTAGCAGGGGTTTAAGTTCTTTCTTTAAGCCGCTGTGCCTCTTCCTCCCTCCCAGGACTTGGCAGCAGAGTGGTAATTTGTTAAGCTGCTTCCCTGTTTGTGCTGGTTTCACTCCCAACTTGGCATGCGGTCAAGTTGCGGTCGTATCTCAAGATGAGCACCAGGTATACCAAGATCACAGAAAGAAATTTTTTTTAGCTTGAATGTGATTTAGAGGAGATTTAACAAGGCATGGATGGGCGCATCATAAAACATAAACATCAATGACTGCATTTCAATTGATACCGTATATGCATTTGTATATACATCACCTTTTGACCCATTTCCTTTACACCAAGTGAACATATACTTTAAAACATATGCATATGTCTTTGAAAATGCTATGGTTTTCAATATTGGTTGAAGTGGAAAGGAGTCTTCAAGCACAGCATGTGGCGAGATTGAAGATCTATGATCTAACAAATATGGAAACTTAGCAGAGGTATTGTGCACTGGGGCACTTGTCAGCCCAACTACCTAACTTGACTCTCACACTGAGGAAATGAATCATTTGAGACAACACTCAAATATCTGTAGAGAGATTTCATATCCATGTGCCATTTAAAAGAAAATAGAGATTAGGCTATTTAGAATACATCAGCCAATTAGCTTCACAGCCTCTTGTCTCTCCTGTTTTCCCCGTTCTCCCCCGTTCTTTGCTATTGGCCCATTGGTACTCTCAGAAATGCTGATGCAGGATATTTTGCAGGTAAGGTGGACATAGGCCAAATCTGAGTTTTTTTCTTGGCTTCCTCTGCTTTGGGCTACAAACATTGATGCAAAGCAAGAGATGGAAGGGAAAAAGGAAAGGAATCTTTTTCCCTCCCCTGAGAGAAAATCAACTCACCTGGGTATCGCTGTGGTGGAGAGTGATAAATAAATGTATTGGATTAATTATTAAAGACAGCCTAAATGAAGATAGATACTATCCTCTGAAGATTTGTGGTAGCACAAGTCTGATCTCTCAAATGTTGTTGTGATTCCTGTTTGTTTGCCTCACTGGTGGTCAGGAGACATATACTGTATGTATTAATATCTGTATTTTCCCATTACCCATTTTTACCCTATTTTATTTCACCTATATTTTTCTTAATTACCCAACAAAGGGAAAGATACTCACAGTGGAGTTGGCATAATCACACACTGCTTAGCGTGCAAAAGAAAAAAAGCTTCTTCCACCTGAAATGATGCCTCAAACACTTTTTCAAAATTGACCGTGAATACATGACAACACTAATAAAATGGATCAAAGAGGAAGTGGGTCTTTCTCAGTTCAGTTTGGCCTTTGAACAATATTTGGTGGGTGCGCTCTCTTACTCAGCACAAGATGTGCCTCCCACAACATAAACCACACAACCTTTTTTGCAACAATCACCCCAAATAAACTTTTGTCCCTTTATTTCTGAAACAAAGAAATCTTCCTGAGTTATACAATAAACCTTACTGGTCCTGTTTGTTATCATCAAACAAAAATGTGTAGTGTCTCTTTGCACATGCTAACCAAACAGCCTTAACCCCCTTCTGGCTATTCAGGTTTACTTCCTACTGCATAGTGCCTCCAGAAGACAACAACAGGGCCCTTGTATCAGTCCCTGGACAAAGCCAAATTAATATTTAAAGATCATTACTATTGCCCCGAAGTAAAACACAGTGACTAGGTAATTAATTGATTGAGCTGGTTTGTCCACAGAGAGATTAGACCGGATGAGTGTTGTTTATCTCTGTTGTTATTGAAGTATATTTGATTGCTTTGAGCGAATGATTTTCTATTGAATGTAAAGAAGGGGGGACACGCAACTGTATGTTTGACCTGTAAGGCATATGCAGTGAGTTTATATTCTTGGAGTGGTATAATCAGTTGGGGATTAACTGTCCCTTGTGATTTCCCATAGCATGTATGTAGTGTAAATCTGCAACGCCAGTAATCTGTTGTACAACACAGTTTACATTGGCGCTAAGTGGAATCCGTAGACCTTTTTTTACAAGCTCGTATAACAAGTGGATAGATTTCCACTGCTGATTATAGCAGATGCACTTGGCAAGACAATTAGTTGTATCTTAATTTATCTGGCCCACTTCCTGTATCAACTGTTGGATGTGAATAGAGTGTCAACGGAGTGCTAATTGTTGTCCGGAATTTTGATTTATCGCAGGCGCAAGCCATGGAACAACAGAGGATGATTTTGCTTTTGGCAGGCTGTCCCCATTCCTTAGCAGCGTGCCAATGGTACCGTTTCCTGGTCAGAAGCCTACATTCAGTGATTCAGTACCTTGGATAGAGCTGCCTGCTCTGTCCACATGCTGCGTCACTCTGTCCTATTTTCAAGCTGTATACAAATACTCTAAGGTGTAGACTGTGTACTAATGTTGACTGTGTAGTTTTTTTATATCTAAGTATTAATTCAAGTGTTGTAGTTGTACTCAATTTTGCCTTTTCCCATCTGCTTTGTTACATTACTGATAGACACAGACATTGGGATGGGATGTGTTGCTGGGACTTAGAGAGAAGTTCATTTGTAAGCAGCCTTTTAATGTTGAAGCTGGTCCAGTACTGGGCTAGCATGAACAAATCAACACTCTAAAAACGTAAAAGCACATTTTGCACCAATGATACTATCAAGAAAATTATTAAGAATAGAATAGAATAAGCAGTAGCATGATATGGACACTGGGGATGTGGCAAAGTTTTCATTTTAGTCTTATTTTGACTGCCTTTTTGTGACAATGTAAATGGGAGAGCTGGCATACACAACGCACATAAATAATGTTTTGGGAAGCATATTGAATAAACTTTTCTGAGTTGCCCCAAATGTCCTTGGCTTAGAACGCATGAAAAGGTGTTCTTTCTTTCTTTTTCCCCCCTTTTGAAAGCATCTTGTGAAAAGAGCATTCAAAAATCACCATGTTTTTCAGAAGTTTTTTGGAGATGCCTGTCATGAATGAACATGGCGGTTGTGTACCAGTGCCAGCTGGCAGAAGAAGCCTAGCACGTCCCAGAGATGAGCGAAGGGCCAGCTGGATGCCCGCCGAGAGCTTTAACACACTCCTCACCATTGCTGCAAACTCTATCAGCCCAGCCTGTTAACTGACACAACACAACACTAATTGTGCATTAATCAGTGAGTTTAGTTACCCGATCCCATGAGCCTGCGGTGCATTTCAGTGGTTGTGAAGCAGAAGTCTGATATTTGTGTTTCACTGTTCCATGGCTCCCTGACGTCCTAACTTTGGCTTGCTGTCTGGCATTAGTCAGTTGGTTAAACTTGTACTTGAGATTTTTTAAATTAGATTTAAATGGAAGATTAATGGTCATGTGAACACTGGCTAGATTTAAGACCAGTGATTTTATTTATGATCATCAGCATGACTGGATTGAATCGGATTTGATCAATTTACACACAAACACAACACGATTTGTTTTGGGCTTTTTAAGTCTTCACCACACAGTGCTGAGCGACTACATTTTCATTACTGTTTATTTTGTTGTAGTTATTTGAAAAATATTATTGCTTTCCACAACTTTTACAGTAGTGATCAAGGGTGTCGGACTAGGGTTAAAAAGGGGACAAACTTTACAGTGCCCACAAATATACTGGAATTAATAGCTATGGATACTGGGAAGGGCCCCATAGAGAATTCCTAAGTACTATGCCCCTGGTAGTAAGTACAGGTAAAGCTCCTAATTCCTTCTGTATTTCTAAACCAAATGAAGTGCAAGTGTCAGACGATGACTGTTGGGAGAGTGTGTAGAAAGTTCAAATAAGACGTAGTCAGGATTTGTTTTTACTGTAAGATATAATAGAAGACATTAAGACCTTTTTTATAATTCTTATTAGATTCACCTGAAATAAAGTAGCGACCCTAAACACACAGTGATCGCTGTATGATCTAGAGAAAGTACTGTGAGAAAATGTTCATTACACAAACGTCCCTGACTGGTTTTGTGCTTTGCTCATTTTTCTGCTTTAGGCAGTAATCAATCATCAAGTAATTTATCTCACACCGATGCTGAGTTCCTTTTATCAACTGCCAGGCTACCTCAGCTGCACAGCATTACTGACTACAGGTGTGTTGGCTTACTTTGTAGGAATTACCAATAGATAAAAAAGTCAAGTTTCCGTGCCTATTTGCCGTTTGCTATTATTATAAAAGATTTACTGTATTCCTACTGAAAGGGGCATAGGATACTTAAAATGTAATGTTTGGGTTTTTATTTAAATGTAATTACAACCACTTGAGAAATTTACTCGATCAAGTTTTTTTGCTGCGTTTTAAAGCTAGTAAATGTCATATGTGGCTCAGAGCGATGACAAACAGCATCTTCTCACATAATTAATGTAAGGAGAAGTAAACATCAAGAAACATTTAAAAAATAAAAATGTATTTAACCTTTGGCAGAAACGCTTTTTCCATAAGTCACCCTTTGCATTTTTGGCCTCTTGGGATGTACGCCGTCACAGATGCAGCACGTCTGGCCTCCTTCTTCTGTGGGTCAAAGCTGCCTGTGTCTGTGGTAGTAAAGCACTAAGGAGAGTGTCTTTCTTTGTGTGTGTGTGTATGTGTGTGTGTGTGTGTGTGTGAGTGTGTTGAAGGGGGAGTTGGAGTGTGGGTGCATGCAGATGGTCCACAAGCCAACCTTTCAATTAGGCCCGGAGTATAAATATCCGTGGCTGATTGGAATGTGGCGGCTGCTGGCACAAAAGGCTCGGGTTGGCCCGGCTCCAAGACCCCGTCGCTCACTCACTCTCTCAGTCATGCTGGAAGCCGCCCAAGGTTACTTTTTCAATGGACGCAATGATTTCTAACTCCCTGTGTCCGCCGCAATCACCCTCCCTTCCCCATCCGTGTTTCCATTTCTCCTGCTCCGTTTCCCGCCTGCTCCATAGCTAACTTTACATTTGAAATAGGCCTTCAGTTGAACCCAGTAGGAGGTTTGATGTCCCTTCTTTCCTGTCATTGGTTTTTGTCCATGAAATGGATTTTGAAACTGTTTTCAGCTAAAACATTTCAAACAAATTTCCCCTATGTGATTTTGTATCTATATTTATATACGCCCACAGCAAATGTTTAGGTCGCAGTCCAGCTCCTAATCTTATTTAGCTAATGCTGCAGGTGAACATTCCCTGTTTTCTTCCTAGGTAGACCCTGTACAGTATATCCTTCGCAGATTATGGGGATGAGCTCTCAGACAATTTATCCCTCCATCCCAAAAGCCTGTCACTCTAAGCTGTCTGAGAAATTATCCACACAACCAGACACATGGAGGTGAGGCTATGAAATGACAAAGCAGAAATGTTTTGGGAAAAGGATATGTTATCACTGTCACAGAACGGTTTTGAATGTTGTGTAGTGCACAGCCTACAAATAGGATTGGAATTATTTCTGTTACAAGGGACTCTGAAGCTGCTATCCTTTTACTTTTTATTTTACTTTAGATATTTTGAGTTTGGGAACTTTTCTAGAGCATTTTAGAATCCTACAATTTCTGAGGTAATGGAAGTTTCAATGACTAAAAATGCCCTCTGTTTCAACATTTAAAGATTCCTCATGTTGTCCTGATAGTTTCTTAAAGCAATAGAGTCATGGCCCACCAATAATATCATATGCCCTTTGTTAAGAAACCTCCCCTCTTCTTTTATCCCCTCACCCCTCCCCCTGGCCCCCCTTCTCTGCAACCCACCTACCCAAGCTGTGTCAGGGAAGCCCCCCCAGTCTCTTATGCATCCTTTTGGAATCAAGAGAGATTAAAAATTAGGGGATTAGGTTTCCCTCCTAACCCTGTAATAACAAAACAATGCTTTCTAACGTTGAGCGAGAGCTCCCGGGGCGTGGGTAAGTCCTCTGTGTCAGTTATTCCTTATGGAAGGGTTCCCTCGGAAAAGACGCACACTCGCTTTCTGTCTCCGATCACCTCCTCCATCCCAACCCCCCTTTTTTATTATCCATGGCTGTAATGAGGCAACATGGGAGATGGGGCCTAATATCTGCTAATAGGGTCAATGGAATAAACTGTTTTATAGGGGTCACTGCTGGCACAAGGACGAAAGAGCTGCTAAATGCTTGTCTCGTCTGGTGCCAGTTGTAACTATGATTTTTTTTTTTTACAACAACAATACAGTGTCAGGCAGTAATAATGATTCCGATAACACTGAGGAGCCTCGGTGATGTAAGACACAGGCAGGCTACTGAATTAAGGCCCTGTTTTAAATATGTCAGTGCCACGCTCAGGCTGGAGCTATAGCTGGCCATGGGATGCACTCCTTTAATTTCATCGCTCTGTCAGCTTTTATTAAAACCCATTTGTCACAAAGAGAGAGAGGGAAAAAACGAAAAGGAGTGAGAAAAAAGTATATGGAGGGGGGGCACAGATGAAGACTGAGAGAGGGGAAAGGAGGATGGGGGAAAAGAAAAACATAAACAGAGAGAAAGACGGTGACTTTTCATAGGTGCTAGATAACAAAAATTTTTGTTTTGAGGAGGGGCAAGGCTTGTGGGTGGTGTTGATGGTGGGAGGGGTGGCAGGAGGGATGGGTTGCCACCACCTTGAGGAGTGGGTCTTATAGGTGGAAGACAGGGTAGAGGGGTGGGAGGGGCTGAGGGGCTCAGCAGGAGTGATTAATGATAAATCAGGGGTATAGTGGACCGGTGGGACTCCCCATCCCCGTCTACATCCCTATCTTGCTCATCCACCTTCCCCCCCACCCATTACCCAATCCCAGGTCCTCGCCACCCCACCTTCATGCCCATTTGTAACTGTCTTGGGAGGGGCCATCAAGGACCCAATGATGTGCCCCCTCATTTTCTTTAAGACAAGAATGAGAAATGTGTCCAAAAATGTGTCATTTCCAAATCCAGCTCTTAAGATTTCTTTTGGGTGGCTACTGTTTATTAATGTCATTGACTCAAGACTAATTATCCTTCCACACTTCATACAAGACAAATTCCTTCAGAGTCTCAACAATGTCTTCACACACACTCACATAGTGACTCACATGCTATTCAGTGTAACATTAACATGTTTTGATGTTTCCCTTATTGAAATCCTAACAGGATTACGTCCAAACTCCTGTCTTTCATTTTGAAGGTTTTAGGAAGTCATAGGCAGAGAGATGCATGTGCATTTATTTGTTTTTCACTGGAGACCAAGCAAGGGTTTCTGCCAGAGAGTTTATGTGCCTGTCTGTGTGTGTGTGCGTGTGTGTGTGTGTGCATGTGTGTGTGTGCGCTCTACAGAGTGTGTGGAAGCCGCACTTTTCTCACTCTGTCAAATAGCTTGGTGGGTTCTGAAATGGCATCAAAGTGGCCCGCTGCCATATTTCCACCCCGTCCTGTGGTCCCTTACTCCCTGTCATCTACCTCTAAGCCCACACACCCCAGGACCTACAATCAAAAGAAAATTAAATGATTCATTATATCTTCCCGCCTTCTTCACAAAGTAAAAACATGAAAAATGAAAGACAAGAAATGCCTTTCAGAAACACTTGTTCAATGCATTTTACGTTATTCTCCGTTTCCCTCGTTTCTGTCTCTCTAACTGAATAGTACATGATGGCACTTGACGGAGAAGAGGAGGTGGAAGACGAAGAAAGGGGAAAGCAGAAAGAGTAAGTGAGAAAGAGATAGCGAGGGGGGGGGGATAAAAATGAAGTGTGACAACATATGAATTTCAAATTTCCGAGGAGACATCAAAGTGCGCCATCCGGGGTGTCTCTTCGACAAGGACACTTTCTGATTTTTAATTCCGTCCCCTGATTGTATCGCTGAGGCCCTAACGAAGAACGGAGGAGCAACCCCAGTGAGTGGCATCAGGCAGCGAGAGATAGAGCAGGAAGGAAGGGAGAGGGTAAGGGGAAAAGAGGGGCAGGGGGGCATGGCGGAAAGAGAGAGTAAGTGAGATCAGAGGGGGTTAGAAGAGATAGATAGAGGAGGAGGAGGAGGAAGGAGAGAAGAAAGGAGAGCCTCATCCAAACACAGACGGCTGGGGTCTTTGTTGTTGAAGCGATCATAGCTCTTCTTTCATCAGACAGAGAAATGGAGAGGAGAGAAAGGAAGAGAGACAGTGAGAGTGAGAGCGATCCACTCCTTTTTCCGCTGGGGTGACAGGGACATAGATAGAAGGAGGGCAACTTTTTTCATCTATGCACATATCAAATCAGGCTGCTCTTCCAAGGACTTACCATGTTACTCACCCTTTGAGAGCAAAATGCGCTCAAGTGTAGCTGGGGGTGCATGTTAACCGTTGCCCACTTTATCTAAAACAATATGTCTGTTTACACTCAGTCGATTAGCTAATGTCAACATAGTGTCAACATATACTGTTATATATTGCTAATCGCTGGTCCTCTTCACTCTTCCTCTGCTTTACAGTTCAGACGGCAGTTCACTACCGCAGCAGTCTAAATGCCTGGGAGGTTCTCAGCAGGAGTGTGGCTGGCCTCTGGCATTCCCATTCCTGGCAAATTCTCTGTGCCAGTACTGCTGCAGTGCCAGCCCGCCCTGCCCTGCATCCACGCCAGGGGTCTCATAACCCAGAAGGATCCCCCATGATGGGCACTCCCCACAAGGCCTCTTTTGAAACGGATGGGAAACCCCAGGGAAGCAACAGAAAGGTTGGAAAGGTCATATTACTGGCATGTATTCGCATGTAGTGCACGCTTTCCTTGACTCTCTCTCTCTCTCTCACACACACAAACACACACACACATACACACAATTATATAGCAATCAAATATGATGCCAATATAAAAATTGAGTCATGTACTCTGTTAAAAAAAACACAGAGGGAAAATGTTGCAAGCCTCCAATTAATAAGCAGGGTCACACCATTTTAAAAGCTTTTCTTCTTTTAAAGAGGGTACACAATCATTTTAACTGGTGCCAGAAATCACAGTGATGATAAGGTAAAAGGCTTTAAACTTTAGGCTGTTGTACTTTAAAAGTTTGTATCTAAGGGCCCTCCAAGCCACACCAGCGTGGAGGCAGAGCTGTGGGCAGCAACGCACCTGGGTTTTTATAGCCATGTGAGCGTCACCTGTCTCCACAAACAACACCTTGGAGGCTCTTGTCGCAGCACGGTCGGTGACCTGTTCTATAAATAAATAATTGTTTAAAGGGATGTGTGAAAGTGTGAAAAGCCAGAGATGTGTTTCCAAATATGTGCAAGTGGTTTAAAATATGCAGTGAATTGACAGATGAAACATTACATTTTACATTTTTGCCAGTTGAAAAGATGACAGACATTACGGAAAGCACTTTCGACATGAGTTTTCAATGAGATAAGTTATTTAGTGTTTAGAAAAGTATTTGGTCTGTCAGGACTTCAAAGTAGTTCAATACATTTTAAATATCTTACAATTGTAAAATCTTGACATATTCATAAATAAAAATCAAACTTTTGACAAAATGGTAATATCCACCTATTTTAACAGATCAGAGAATGCACACCACATCACCCTAATACACAGACACACTCACAAGGGCCCCTCCTTGGTTGCGGAGAGGGGTGCATGGTGAAGCAGCTGGAAGACGTGGAACCACAATAGCCCTTTAGGGCGAGACAGCCATAATCCGTCCCCCGTCCGACAGCGCCAGTGAAAGGAGGCCTGTCAATCATAGCGTGGCACCCTCGGGTCTCTCAGATGGGCGCGCTTAGATTTAGGATTTACTGTACCCCCTCTTTTCTGCCTTATTAAAACCTCTTTGCAGACAGACAGAGATACATGTATGCACGTGTGTGCGTGCAGGCACACACAAAAAACATACATACACAGTTTGCTGCCTCTTGTCGGTCACAGCTGTATAAGACCCTGTTTGCGCTTGTGTGTGTATTAAAGAAAAATGAACGTGTTTTACCTTCATGTTCACATCAACACATCATGTTTAAAGAAATGTAAGCCCAGACAGAAATTCATTCACAATTTTTATTAAAATTTGATTATTTTGCTTAATCATTACACAGGGAAATTATACTTGACTTGTTTATGCATACGATGAGGACATTGTCAATTCAAATGTGCAGTTGTACTTCAAGGAATTACATGCTGCCTGTGTTAATGATGGAGACAGCCATATAGAAACAGGGAATGGGCTATGATCATTTTGGATACATTTCATAGGCCTGTTGTTTGACACACTTACAAACACACACACACACACGCACACACAGACACACACACACATACACGTTTATAGATGGGGAAGCAACCATACAGAAAAATAAGATGCCAAGGCTAAAACACATGCACAAATACACACTCTTACACACACACACACACACACACACACACACATACACAACCAGAGTAAACAGTTATTTAGAGATGTCAGACACTGCATGTAATATCCTCTGGCAATGTAGCTGTTTGTGTGTATGCGTGCATGTGCCAATGAGCCGTCAGCTGAGCTGAGCTGTGCACTGTCCGTTGCAGCTGGGTGATGGTGATCAAATCTAACAGACAGTGAGGACCGGAGCACACTTTCTACCTCAGAGACATGGAGAGAGAGAGAGAGAGAGACAGAGAGAGAGAGAGAACTCCAACCGCCTCTGGCCACCATTATCTCTTCAGCGTGTAACTGTGTCCATGTGAGTGTGACAGTGTGAAAAATAGTGTTTGTTTGTTTACTTACTGTGTGTACACGTGTGCATGTTTGTGTGTGTGTGTCTGAGTGTTTGCTTGCTCATGTGTGTGCCTGTCAGTGGCTCCAAGTGGGTGCGTGTTCATATTTGCTGTTCAATATGTTAAAGCCCATATAAATGACTGGGAGATAACTACTGAGCCAGATGACTAATTCAACCCCTCCAGCCAGAGTTAAGGCTCCTTAAACTTCTCCCTGTTTTTTTCTCTCTCTGAACAACTGATTAATTCATTATAATTATTAAAGTGGACAAACTTCTCTCCGGCTACACTCGTCTGTTGTAAAATGAATTTAACCTGCTGCTACGGGAGGTGAGAAGAGCTAACCCACTAAAACAGCCCACTGGAGGTTGAAGGTAGTAACTAGAGGTGGGCAGATTGATAAGGTATCTATAGTACTAATATTGTGTTTTTTAATGACATGGCATTAAAAAAAATGGCATTCATAGGACCTGGGCCAAAAAAAAGTTGATCCATCTAACATTAGATCCTGTTTATGAACAGTTAGTGCTTACTATGGTGTGCATGTACGCAGCAATCACCTCGTTAGTTCAGCTAATTCACACAAATGTTGGTTAATTACTGTTAAAACTGTCTTTTGTTTTAACATGCATGTGATTACATTATTAATAGCAAAAAGTAAGAAGAAATCCCTAATATCTGGCAAATCACACCGTGTTAAATGTGAAATGTATTTTGAAGTAGCCCATTCATGATGCTTCACCTTATATAACATGAGGTATCCCCTAAATGATAGCACACAATCTGCTTTTATTGGTAAAAAGTAGTGGTATTGGTGATTATTGGCTTGGTGTTGCTTGGTAATGGGTCTAAATTGTTTTTAGTGATAAGAAAAAGACTTTTTGGGATTTGCCAGTGGTAGGACAAAGATACTACAGCAGAACTATTATTCTTTATTTTGAAGGAAATTTAAAGGAAAGTAAAATGACTTCAATGTTAGTGACAGGTTATACTAAAAGAAATGTTGGTTGTTGGTAAAGGATGTAGTTTGATTTAAGCTAAAAGAGGAAAAGAAATCCTGTCTTCTAATTTTTCCAGACAGGAAAGTTGATATTTGCAAAATTGCAAGTGGTCACTTGTCATGAAAATGTATACTTGGTTCAATAATTAATGATGATGGTTTTTCAGTCTCCAAAGAAACAGTGATTCAATATTAATCTAAGTAACAAGTTCAAATGCTGTAAATTTGACTAATTTGATCAATTTACAGAAGGGGATATCAATGATCTTTGTGATGATTGATCAGTCTGCCTTATCTTGTATGCTTTTTTTCTTCTTCTTTGTGTCTAGTCTATATATTTTATTGTATTTTTATTTATTATTGTTAATCTTCATATGGCAAACATAAGCTTTTATTTCCCCCTACTGGGACGATAAACTTGTTTTAACTCAACTAACTGGCCTGGAGACTCACATCATTTAACATACTGCCAACACCACCCCACCTCTGCAGCCTGAGCACCCCACACACTCCATCTGCACATCAGTCACTGCTCGCTGTGTGTGTGATGAAGAGAGAAAGACAGAGAGTGAGAGAGTGTGTGTGAGAAAGAGAAACAGAGATGAATGACAGAATGACGTCTAATCACTCACACAATACAGCTAAGCCCTATAATGAAAACCCTTGATAAGAAGAATTAACATGTGGCACGGAACGAGACAGTGGACATAAATAAAATGACTCTTGAGCCATAAATCTAAACCGTAAAAACACAAATATATATGACTCACATGCGTAACTTAGAGACTTCCTCATCCTAGGCTGGGAAAAAAGGACCCTAAAGCATATGTACACATATCTGCTTCATCCTCATTTTTGCTTCTTGCTAGTTCCCGCAGAGCCAGGCCCTCAACTCCTAGCACGGTGCAGTAAGTTTTAATGGTAAATCAACAAAGGGCCGACATGAAAGAAAGGCTAGCTTTCCAGTTTGCAGGGTGAAGAATTATTCATCAGCACTGTAGTGTTGCACTGCGGGCGAAAATCCTGCAGCAGTGCTCCATTTTAATTGCCAGAAAATGACTGTAAATGATACAGAGAGAGAGGGAGAAGGGAGCAAAAAAAAGGAGACAGAGGGAGAGAGAAAGGAAAAAGAGAGTTGGAATTGGAGGTATAAAGAACAGGGGGGACACACACCCCCACCACCAACAGCTGCCCCCCAAATTGAAGGCCATGGTGATAAAAAGCTATGTGGCAATCAGAGAAGTGGAGTGTCCCCCCAGCAGCCTAAAAGAGAGATAGTGAAGGGAGAAAAGAGGAGAGGAGGGCGAGGGGAGCACCATCAAAAAAGGAGTGGTGGGATTAGGTCTGAGAGAGAGTTTACTACGCTCCTTATTGTGCGCCGAACCTGCAGGATTAGAGATAACAAATGTTAGCCGAGGACGGGCACCTGCTGTGAGCCAGGAGGAGGAGGAGGAGGAGGAGGAGGAGAGCTAACCCGCTAAAACAGCAGAATGGGCTTTTGTGGGGCTGAGAGGGGGAAAGAGAAGAGAGGATAAAGACGGAGGGAGTGCAGGGGCAAAGAAGTGAATAGAACGGGTACAGAGTAAATTTGTCATTGTCAAACAGATGAAGGAGCTGAGATTTTGTGGAGGAGTAAACATTGAACTTGCTAATCTGTGGACCTCAAAGTTGGCTCTGCTCACAGGGACTGTAACACACTGACGAGTAAATCTGTAAATCCTGAGATCAAACTTCATATAAAAAAATATAAATAAAAAGAATGAAGCACAACACATTTTCAAACTTTCTGAAGTCTCTCAGCTCTTATCTATCCCCCTCGCCATGTCCTAAGTACCTTTGCACCATCGTCCTCTCCATCTCTTTCTTCCCCTCCGTGGCGCTTGGGTGTGCGTGGCTTAAATTGCCGCTGGGGCCTGGGGACCTCCCCGCCTGCTCTCTGCAATGACCCCAGCCCAGGAAGCACTCAGACTGGTCAATCAACAATTAAAAGCCTGTCTGTAGCCACTAACTCAATTCAACCACTCAGCTTAGTGCTCCGTTAGAGCCGAGGCACCCAGACAGAACTGAGACAGACTCAACAGCATTGACCCCTACACACACACACACACACACACACACACACAGTGGTCCGAGTCGGTGTGGTCACTCCTACACAGCCTTACCGATGTTTAAACCTCAAAGGGAGGGGGGGGCTTGAACAAATGCTTTCCCTAGATAAGCTGCAGCGCAGTGGATGCACATGTGACAAGAGGCAGCGGCAATTTGCCCTGAGGCCTGGCCTTGAAAAAAAGGTCAAGTCCTCTCTGCAAATGTCTTGGTACCTGCTCTTCAACCTGAGGGTTTAACCCTGCTTATCGTTCAATACTGAGTTTGACCTTTTCTTTGGTCTGACTTAAGGCATTTACTGTAGTGGCTTGTACATTAAGGACTGTGTGTGTGGCTGTGGGTGTGGGTGTGGGTGGGTGTGGGCGTGTGTGGGTGTGCGTGCGTGTGTGTGTGTGCGTGCGCACGTACGTGCGTGCATGTGCGCTTGTGGCTGTGTGTGGGTGCGTGTAGTGTGCATGGGTATTGGTACAAAAACACAGTTGGTTAAATAAGCACTTGAATAAAAATGAAAAATACATAAAAAGAACACAAACAGGAATACTGGCTTTCACTATCACTGATACACACTGACACTCTTTTACACACACACACACACACACACACATTCACACATACACGCTTCACTTACCCCATATGTTTCCCCTTTTTATGGTTTCATCATTCACCAACTGCTTGAAGTTAAAAAAAAGAAGACTTGGGAATGTAATATGAAAACAAAAGCCAGAGAATAACTGCAGGGGCTGGTAAACGAAGCATAAAGACCCCGAGTGACCGAGGGGAATTATTTGGCTCCATTAAGCAGGCATTAACATGAATTACTATCTAATTAAAATTAAACAGCTCATTAATAACTTTGCGGTGGGGCCTTAGTGTGGAAGTTCTTAGGAGTGTGTGTGTGTGTGTGTGTGTGTGTGTGAGAGAGGAGCTGTGTTGTGGCCAAGAGAGCAATCAAGTGGGATAAAACTAAGCAGCTGTCCCAAAGGAAAGTCAGGGCCTGAGAGGGCTTACCTGTTCAACAAAGCAACTACTCTGAATTAGCTAAATGCAAAGATGTTGTTCACCAAATAAACTGTAACGAAACAAAACAGAAATTGTCAACTCTGTGGCTTAGAGGTTAAGGTGCCAACCTTCACCTAACTTCAAGTCTTAAAAATTGTGCAGCAAATTGAGGCTTTGTCAGCTAAGGTGTCGACTGTGACGTGAATGATCAGGACTTAAAACAGGACTTTTTTCTAAATGAACATGCATTTTGGGGTTTAAAATCTTTCATTAACTCAATATGGAAAGATAACAGAAATTACAAAACTAAAGGGCTAAATACTGTAAGTGAGTAAGTGATTCGGTCTTCACACACACACACACACACACACACACACACACACACACACGCTTCTAAAATAAAAGGGTAAAGATGCCCAAATAGACCGAGCAGTTGTGAACAACAGACGTTCCAACAGACGTTCATTTACACAAACTCACATTGTGACAATATGTGTGAGACATGTCGACTCACTCCTGCTGCGTCCTGTTGGGTTGTGGCCTTCGTGTTGGCCAGCCACTGAGCCTCGCAGGACCGGTCAGGACCTATCAGGGGAAGAGAAGACAGGAACAGTGAGAAAGAAAAGGAGAGAGGGTCAGAAGTGTAAGATCGTCATGTTGCCGATCTTGTCATCATCTTAACAAGAGGACATAAGAGAAGCGTGTGGAGTTGTAGGCAGGATGGCTGGAGAGATGCTGTTGATGCCGAATGAGGATACCGATATTTGTAACAATAATCATGACTGTTACCATGACTGGCAGTAACAACTGACAGTCCATATGCAAAATAAATAATGCCACCTGTAACCAATAACCTGCACTGAATTTACCGTTTGTAACAAATGCCACATCAGCACAAAGAAACCTAAAAACATCTGAGCCCGAGTTTTGCCAACACCCTCGCTCTCAGTGTATTGATAATGGGACCTCATTGTCGAAATCCACAAGATTGTCCAAAAGCAACAACTTGACAATATAACAACAGAATAAGGTGAAGGAATAATGATAGATAGTCCTCAGAGATGGTGAGTGGAAAACAGAGAGAGAGAGGGATATGGAGTTAGGCCTAAAATGTATGCCAGTGCATGCGTCAGCCACCCGCCCCCCTTCAACTCTCCCCCTCCTTCCTTCTCCAGGCCAGGAGCTGTTTACCTCTCTATCAGCGGTGCTCTCTAAAAGCAGGGACCCCATCCATATTCACTGGCCTCAAATTCCTCTGCTTATCTCCCCCCAACCCTTGAAAAACCTCCCCGTGTTCCCCTCTGCACATACATACATACATAAACACGTCTTTATGGAGGCAAGAGGCAAACGCGCTGGGCCAGGAGGGGGTCGGGGATAAGAATCATCTTGAATTCAAAGCAGAGGATTGTGGGTCCTCGGTGGGCAGACGGACAGGCAGCAAGCCACACAGGCTAAGGCTCACACCGATGTGACACACAAACCAAGAGACAGGTAGAAGGAGGCTTTAGGGGATTGCAGTAGATGTGTGCACCAGGGGCCATTGGCAATTCAGGGGATTTGTAATAGTGAGGTGTGACGCTTATGGAATTGTGTGTTGTCAGATGATATGCGTCATTAGGCGGTGCATGTAGGTTGTGTTTCTGCAAGTGCACGTGTACATTTGCGTGTCAGTTTCTGCTACACATGTAGACCTTCCACCTCATGGAGTGTGTTTGATGTGGTCATATCAGGGAAGTCTTTTTAAAAATTCTGGCTTTTAGATATTGTGATTTAAAATTAGATTTTGTTCATAAAGTCACTCCAAAGAACTCCAAAAACCTCAACTGACACAAGAAATATTTGTTTTGGCCTCTTCAGAAGTTATTGAGAAATCTAATTGGATTAGCTGTTATTCCAAACATGGAGATTTACATGAAGTGGACAAATCACTTTTGTTGGTGGCTGCCTTGAGAATGGGAGCAGGAGACTGGCTGATAAGAGTTGACAGTATAAGTGAGGTCTCAACGAGTACTTAAGCAGAAGCAGAGACACATGGAGTAGGGGGGGACCGGTACCCCATTCCTCTGCAAACTGCGTTGTTTGGGGATTGAAGTTGGGAACTCTCTCCACTACTAATTGCGCGCTGGTGCCATTCATGAATATTCATTCTGGCGCGTTCAGACCCCGCCTAATTAGCCGGGAGATAGAGGAAGAAACTCGCACCTTTTACCGCAAGAGAAGCGTTTCTCCCCCCGTTGCATTCTCAGGGGATGCTGGCAGAATAGCCCAAGTTCATTAGCCAAAAAAGAAAGGGAAAAAAGTTACCTGAAAAGCACGGGACGATTTAGTCTTCCAAACGGATGGGCAAACACGTTTTTTTTGTTGCTATTGCATATTTAGTGCCTATTACGCATGTCTATCAAAAAAATAAATACTGGAAACGAAATACAATTATCTGATTGAGGGAGTTGGTGGATATTATTCTACTTGCTGTAGTTCGGGTGGTACATCACAGGAATGTTAAAATCTAAACATAGCTTGTGGCAGGTCGAAATGTTCCCCCTGGAATTGAGGAAGACTTGTATTTAACATCTAATATGAGGCCGAGGCCGTCTTAAGAGTCTGAGTGTGTTGTGTCAGGTATACCTGTGGAAATAAAACTTGATAATTAGCTTAAACTTTATTTCGAAATTACATGTCTGCATATGTAGGTAGGCCTTTAGGAGGAGGACTAAAATAACCTGCTTTAAAATCTTACCTTTTACTTTACAAAAGAAGGTCTTTACTCATGTTTTAATATTATTTTCAATAGTTCTTTTTTGGTGAAAAGCACTTTTCTGTATTATTTTATCATCTTATTGAAGAGTGCAGGAAATGATGTGACGTTATTTCACTATTCTTCTCGTATTTGTCATGGCTCATTTATATGCATTATTATTCATTCTTTACAGTGCATCCCTACTGTACTGATAGCAGCCTAAGAGAAAGAGAGAAAGTTGTTTAATTGAAGGGTCGATGGGGTCCTATTGGTTGAGGCACGTCCTGACAATGACTGCTGCATATTAAGTAGACTGGGGGAAAGATTAACACTTGACTGACTGAAAAAAGAAAAGGCCCTTAATTCTAAAAAAGAACCCCTTAAATTACACTCACTGCATTTAGTTAAACATCGTTCGTATGTTTGGTTAGCAAAAGCATAACGTTTATAGTATCCTGTCCATGTCACAGTTATAAATAGAGAGTAAGTTCTAATGTTTCAGTTTCTGCATGTTCACGTTATGTCAAGACATCACGGGTTGGAAACTCGCGAGAAAGTGAAAAATAGGCCTAAATTAGAGACTTGTGTTTACAGGGTGATACAAAGAAGATACTTGTGCACACACTTTTTTTCCGAGTCAAAGGGTCACCCAACTTCCTCCACACTCATATCCGCGGTTCACACTGAGTGTGCCTCGCAATTTCTTTCTTTTTTCATTCTATTTTTTTTTTTACACCCATCATATCGTGTTCATTTCCAGCCGCTTTTCCTGTACGGCCTGTCATTCGCTGCTAAGTTCTGTGTAATCCCTTTCATCGAGCGCACCATGGAAACGTGGAGCGTCCTGGCAAAAATGCACCTCAGCGCACACAAGGCCATATTCTTTACAAAAGGGCCAAAGCATCTGGATCTTTCTTTTCCAGCAGCCCCTCGCTGACATGGCAAAGCACAAGACTGGGTCTGTGTGGCAGAAACCACTGCTTTTTATAGACTGGGAGACAAGAATGACTGAATGGCTAACGCATCTTCATTAACTGAGCGCTGCATGGAGCTCCGGTCCCTTATAGCAGTCACACAGCCACTGAGCTCCCTCGGGAGTTTAAGATACTGACATTAAGAAATGTCCTGGCTGGGATTTCCCATTAACGAGTCGCGTTAGAGAAGCATTGGGCATCATTGTCTTACATGTTATTATTATTGTTGTTATTATTATTATTGCTATTGTTATTATTATTTACATTATATAGCATTTCCCCATGCCATATTCTATCACCAATTAATTACAATAAATAATGCTTAATTCAATAAATATATGTAGGCTATTGGTAGGTACTACTTTAGTTTATTCTATTTCATGTTAGAATAAGGCTGTTTAAATGCAAATTATTTTTTCACGTGAATTAAAGAAAAAAAATGTTTCCAAAATGCAACATCATTAGAAGTGTTTCTTAAAACGACATATATCACTAATACCACCTATAAAAGCTGCAATGAACTGAAGACATCATCACATATCTAAAAATCTTTGTTAGGCCTACTAACAAATTGCCCTAAAATAGCACGCAGGTAACTCGCGCGGATTGTCTCCCACTCATCTCAAATAAATATATAAAGGATGGGACAAAAACCACGCCTTTCAAGAGATGATGACGAGCACCTGTGACCCCGTCAACATTTTCCACACACACACTCGCTACATTGTTAAGGCTAGAGACAAGAGTACAGCAAGGACGCGCTCCCAGCAGAAAGGAGACAACTTACCTTTTACTCATGTAGTCCCGGATTAAAATGAACACTAGAGTTGAGTCGTCCTGTAAATAGACAGAGAATAGTCGCATGGGGAAGATGACAACAAACAAACACGCGCAGAGATAAAAGGCAAAACATTGCTTTCAGGTAAATGATTAAAATGGGACTGTTGCGCCTGAAAAAGCTCCCCAAAAGCTCCTGTTTTAGAAGGAGTGGAACATGTGCCTGATTGCAGAGTTTTAGGCGAATGGAACGGGAGAGATGTAAGATTTGTTTAAAGCCCCGCATTTCCATTTAAGAACGTGATTGTGTTTGCAAAGATCCCTTTCAATCTTCGCATCTCCCCCCCCTCTCTCTACCCCTCAGCGTCTCTGAGGCTGCTTTGCAATTCATAGAATTGGTAATTTGCTATTGGGACAAAACGTGAAGGGAAAAATAATCAGATCAACCGGGAGAGGTAGTGAGGAAGGAGCCAGGAGGAAGAAACACAAGGTTTCTCTCTCCAAGTTGCTGCTTAGTAAAATGCTTCGAGAGGTAAATTATATATATAAAAAAATATATATATATATATATATATATATAGCCTATTTTATTTTCTCTAATCAAGTCTAAATTTCCAGGGAAAATCTAGAACAACTGTAGCAGCTTGGCAGTGAGGATACATTGTCATGTAATAAATTAAATTAGACTGTTTTGTGATAAATTATGAATGATTATGATCAAATATGGAACTATACCTCTATACCGTTGCGTTCGACTTTTCAAAATAAGATACTGAATGATAAGAATAAATTGTATATAGGCTAATAGTCACCTGCAGTATACGTATATGCATCTTTGCGTGTGTGTATGTATCTGTGCGTGTGTGTGTGTGTGTGCGTGTGTGTGTGTGTGTGTGTGTGTGTGTGTGAGTGTGTGTATGGAAAGAGAGAGAGAGAGCGTATCTTGGCCTATCATAACTAAGTGGGTGGTGATGATGAGATCATACAACATTGAAAATTACCGAGACAATACAAATAAATGACACACGCGGAGGCTTTGAAATAAAGCAAATGCTTTCATATTTGTCACACGTTTACAGCAGCATTCACAGACACATCACATAGCGCTTATTTACATGCTTCTCGTGGTGTGGGTGGCTGCAGAGCTGGAGCATCGCGCCTTATAATCTATTTAAAATTAGGAGCGCTATAATCATCAGTGACCTATTATAAAGGTGCACGGGCGCGTGTTTGTAAGTGTGTATGTTGGACGTGGGTGGGAGGGGGGGGGGCAACCCTTCAAAAAGATCTCCGTACTCCCCCACGTGGTTATTTGCAAAACAACCGATCTAAACCCAGGGAAACCTCATCATACCCCGCTGCTGCAGCCCTGTTCATCTTCTTTGGAGATAAAGAATTGGAATAAAAAAAATGAGACAGACAGACGGGAGGCTATCTGTGCGCGGGTTCACGAAATGAGATGAGTACTGTTAAAAACTCAAAGAGACATTTAATAGATGGAACATGTGTTTTTCTATAACATATGTAAGATCGGAGCTCTATCCATCCTGTGCGAAAAATGCGCTCTACCATGCTCTGAAACCCTGCGCCTATTGAATATGTCCCTAGTGGGCTTGAATCGGAGAGGAGCCAATACAAGCGGAAGGGAGGCGTGTCTTAGCTTTCCCCAAGACCTCCCAGAGCAGGTTGTTGCGTTTTGGCTCTAAAGCCTGGAGACCTCCGAAGTGCTCGTCAGTTTTCGAAGTAGGAGCCATGGCGACAACAGCTCAGTATATTCCGAGGAATAACTCCTTACCGTCTAACCCGCTCATGCATCCGGATTCGGATAGGATGCATCAGGGGACGACTTACAGAGAGGTGCAGAAAATGATGCACCACGAGTACTTGCAAGGGCTTGCGGCTACCAACACGGGACACCCGATGAGCCTGACGCACCACCAGTGGCTGCCCACCTCCAACACCGACTGGTCCAGTGGCACCCACATCGGTCAGCAGGAGCACAAAGCCAGCGTGCAAGCGACCCGGGAGGACCTGAGCAGCGGCTTCCACCACAGATCTCACCTGGTGCACCAGCAGACGCAGAATAGCCACCATGGCTCTTGGGCGCCTACCACGACGCACCACTTATCCTCGCTGTCCCCATCCAACGGCCACCAGCCACTGGTCTACTCGCAGCCTGGATACACAAACCTCAACGCAATGCTGAGTCCCCAGCCCGGCTCCCTGCACCATGGCATGCGGGACCCGCTCCACGATGATTCGGGCAGCCACGACAACCAGATGGAGTCGCCCCAGCAGGCGTTCAGCCACCACCAGGACCACTCGGACGAGGACGCGCCCAGCTCCGACGACCTGGAGCAGTTCGCCAAACAGTTCAAGCAGCGGCGGATCAAACTGGGCTTTACGCAGGCGGACGTGGGCTTGGCCTTAGGCACTCTGTATGGAAACGTCTTTTCTCAGACCACAATCTGCAGGTTTGAGGCGCTGCAGCTCAGCTTCAAGAACATGTGCAAACTTAAGCCGCTCCTAAACAAGTGGCTGGAGGAGACAGACTCAAACACTGGCAGTCCCACCAATTTGGACAAGATTGCTGCGCAGGGCAGGAAACGAAAGAAGAGGACCTCCATTGAAGTGGGAGTGAAAGGGGCGCTTGAAAATCATTTCTTAAAATGCCCAAAGCCGTCTGCTCATGAAATCAGCAGTTTAGCCAACACTCTGCAGTTGGAAAAAGAGGTTGTTCGTGTTTGGTTTTGCAACAGAAGACAAAAAGAAAAGAGAATGACACCAATTGGGGTCCCTCACCCGAATATGGAGGACGTATATTCCCAAGCAGACACTCCTCCTCTACACCGCACACTACAGAGTCCTGTACAGTGACTGTTTTCATGAACAATTCGAGCATTTCCGCGAGGGGATAGAAAAGGGAAAGGGACTATGGAGTTTACAGTATTTAAGTTTGTTTTTGTTTTCCTGAGAGAAAAGAGACATGGAAAAGTTGAACAAACGAGTTTTGCCCTTAGTATTCGGAGATCCATGTCCAACAAATAGATGGCAAGAGTGAACATGTTAAGAAGAAAAAAAATCAAGAAAAAAAGACAAAAAAATATTCGCTATTACTGATTCCGTGCGCATTTAAAGTGAAACAAAGATCTTTATTTACCAAAATTATATGGAGGAGAAGGCATATAAAGTTAATTTGATATCCCATGGCTGTTTCAAACGGGGAGTCATTAAATGTGGCAACGGAGACCATCTGTACCATGAACTGTTGTCGCTCACCAGAATGAGCTGGCTGCCTGAAAATGATCAACACTGGAGATGAATAGCCTACACCGAATGGACATTTTTGCTTTTGCAGGCTTAAACCGATTAACCAGATTTCTGAATATTAGTGTATACTTTCTTTGTTATATTGAGTGTGATGTTTTGGTTTGAAAATACTTTAACTTCAGTGTCTCTTTCTGCACACTTGTCTATGATTTCTCTCATTATTTGCTATAGGTACTGTAACTCATCAGAGCAGCCTCTAATGTTTCTGTTTACTCAGTGGGAGTTGATGGTGGAAAAGTGATGGCACCCGAAAAAACACTCATAATTGATAATAAGATCAGACACGTTTCAGAAAAAACGTCCAGTCAACAGGACGTTCAAGCTCTGACTCCATGCCTTAAAAAAAATATTTAAAGCTTTGCAGCTGACCTCGTCGAAATTTGCAAACAGCACCAGACGCTAAAAGGAAGGGGGGTGGGGTTGGGGGGGTTGATTGTTTTCAAATTATTGTTTTCCTTGCATGGAGCACTTATTCTTTCGTTGGAAATTATTCTTATTGCAATTTTAGATTTGTTAATACAGTTGTGAGTGGAGCTGACCTCCACAGGCTTAAACATAATACATCCCATGTTTACAGGTTCCTGGTTATCACCACAGAGCGCTGTCAGCTCACACTGCTTACTGCCTGTAATCCTGTTGGATTCCAAACGTTTCAAGAGAGATTGGTCAAATTCGAAATGAAAAGTAATAATAACTCAGGTAACTTCAGTGCCCCATGTCAGAATCTCACTCCTGTACATGATTTTTTTGTTCCTCTGTGTTTTTAAATGTTTCAATCTGGTTACAACCACACCGTGTTTCCTTTGTCCCATAAATCCACTGTATTATATTAAAACGCTGGATTCGGAGAAAAGAAAATAATCATACCTTAAAGAGAAGCGATGAAGGGAGGGACTTTAGATAGCCTATATTTATTTTTTTTCTGACCTGATAGGAAATCTGAAAATGTCATGCGTTGTGTGTCATTTCTCAATGTTGGACCAGTCCAAAAGCCTACAGCAGTGCTATCCAATACAAATGAGGGGAAAACATTTTTTTTCAAGAAAAAAGAATAATAGTGGAAAAAAAGATTTTAGAGAAAATGTTGCCAGGATTATTTCCGATATGTAAATATGTCCAATATGTAAACTTGTATTTGTCCTGAGATATTGTTTTGTTTTTGTTTTTTTTTTTCCGGGCAGTTTTGTACACTTACTAATTCCAAGAAGATATTTTAATATGATTTCATTTATGAATCTGACCATTTATATATATATATTTATTTCTTAAACGTGTTTGGAGCTTTTTGTTTAGCTCTGTTAATGGTTATGTTGCAGTGGATTTCAGTATGTTTTTCTTTTTGTTTACTACATTGGTTGTATGTTGATTGCTAAATGTAGACTGCAAAGTCACATTTATATTTATGTTATAGTAATATTTTATTACTTACATAAAACATATATACAAGAAATGGTCTTTTGTCTTCATTAAGATCCAAACCACTCGTCCTTTCTTGTTGTCTGCTGTGGCATCACCAGGCAAACAAAGATAAACATGATCTTAAAGTGGAATGCTGTTCGGTGTGCTGAGCATCGGGAAGTGGTCAGCACACCATGTGTTCAGTCTCAATAGCAGTGATTCGTTATGTAACAGGCGCTCGTTTAAATCAGAAGCTGTGTACCTGTGCTGTTAAAGGGAATATACAACAGTATTTTACCTCAGGCATTCCCTGCTAAGTCCACACAGTCTCTGACGTTGTTCACATCTTTGTGTAATAATCGCAGTATTAAATTGTGCAATATCACTACGGAATCATTGTCTTTTCATTGAGTGGTTATTATTTGTACTACTATTATTATTATCATTATTAGTAGTAGAAGTAGTACCTAGGTGACTTTTTTTAATTTAGAGTAGCTTAAAGGGCCTCCTTCAATCATTTTGAGCTGTTTTCCTTATATAAACCATCATCACTTGTCATGTTTGAAGCATTTTAAAGGCGAATTGTGACGAATCTTTGATCTGAGACAGAGGTGCCTGCAGGCAAAAATCCGCCTCTTTTCTAAAGATGGAGCGAAAAAAACCCGAAAAGGATAAACAAAAAAAGGCAGGCCCTAATGTTTAATAAGAATAAAGACAGCCCCGCATTCACAGCCAACATATTTTAATGTTATTTAGCAGCTAAATAAATATTCAATTTTTCTAAGTCATATATTAAATAGGCCTATAGTCTTAAAGTTAGGCCCTTCTGTCTTGTGTATAGCCTATATAGGCCTACCCATAGTCACGGGCACAGAAGCAGTGCGCATTATTGGTTTTACATTTACATCTACATATTAGATGCAGTTTGGCTCCATGGAGAGATTTATTGCAGGCGCTGGATATTTATTAATTTCACCACATTTACGTTTTCATTTATACTAATACTCGAAATCCCCGTGTAAAGCTTGTAGTCATCCACGAATCTGACACTTTTTAAGTTTGTAAAAGAAGCAAAAAAATTATAGGCTATTATTTCCATTATCAGGGAAAAGTTATTTCCATTTTTATCATATTTTATTGGTCTACTTTCTCAGTGACGGTGTGCCGTTAATCTAACACAAATAGGCTATGCAATAGAAAGTTTGAGTAGTAGCCGGTCCGATGTTGGAGACAGACATTTACTCGACGGTTATTAATGTATGCCATTTACACATCTTTTGCCACTTAATCTAAGTCCACGGCCATTTCTCTTCATTTTGAGTTTAGCGATTTTTCAAATGATGAATGTGTGTGCGGTCATTTGTAGGCTATGTCTGTGTAATGCATTGGGAAAAAAACAACTATAGGCCTAGTAGTAATATAAAGACTGCCGGATTTTAAAATCGGGCCTTTCGTGCTGCTGTCTTTGCACTGGTTGAGGTGGTCAAACTGTGGGAAAGAAGGCCAACATTAGGGAGCAAACCAATTGTCAGAGAACAGCGGGTCACAGGCGCCCCCCGCTGGCTACATCTGGGTACAACACCATCAAATATGTGGCCCTCATAGCTCGAAATTTTAATCAAAACAAAAACTACAACATAACGATAACAAATGATCTAACTATTATTGTCTACATCATTTTACCTGTTTGTGTTTGTTTCTGTAATACACACACTTCAGACATTCAGACATTTAAAAACTTTTAAATTAAAAAAAAAAAATAACTCCACCTGCACAATTACTAAATTCTGCACCTTTGCAGAAGTTGATAACAGAAACTAAAATTTGTTTTGCTTTTCGTGTCAAATATTAAGCTAGTAAACAAATCTCATTTGGGTTGAGGTGTACAACAACTGCTGGAGGTAAACCGTTCTTTCTGTGCAGGTATGTGTTCCAAGCAGAGAAACACCAGGTCCCATCATTTTTAAAAGCGTTAAATGTGACTCAGTCAGGGATTAACCATTAAACCTCCCCAGTATCAGGACAGCCACTTAGACTACCAATGGCATATTAAATGACCAATTGAAATGGTTTGAAATGCAATGCGAAAACACAGGGGCCTACAGAGTGAACATAGATGGGGAAACAGAAGGAGTCCACAGTTGACAAGACAAGAGAGATTGTGGTGACTGGTATCAACTGTTATTTTTTTTGATGATATGCAATTTTTATTCTGTGCCGTATGGAGGGACACAACCTCCATTATGCCAATAAATCAATAATACATGAGCAGAACTCATCACAAAACAGCAAAAGCCAGTTATTTGACCTACGAATCCCCACAGTTCACCCTTTCCTCCTTTCCTCCTCTTCCCCTCTCAGCAGTCTGCTCTCCTACACTGAGTGGGCCCTCGGCAGCACTCGCAGAGGAGCTCCAGCCTCAGCAGTGCCTGGGTGCTCGCGAACACCATGCATCCTTCATCAGGGAAGTATCGTCACACACAGGAGATGTGGATTAGTGATGATTAGCAGGGATTATGGCTGGTTAATGGTGGGAAAATACATTAGGAACCATCAGCTCTGGAAAGGGGGAGGGGATTTCACTCACGCTAGCGGATTTGCATTGATCCACAGCAAATGAATGAGGATTAGCAGCATCAAGCTATCTGCCAACAGATAAAAACCATTAAGCATATTATACGCCAACGCCTGTTATTAATGACATTACAAACACCACTACAATGCTGGCAATTATGGAAATAATAGGAGCGGCTGAATAGTTTACTTAGTTGGGATTCCAGATCATCTTCATGTACAGAGACATGGGGTGATGCTGGAGAGCCAAGATACTGGAAGGCAGAGTAATAAGCCATTTGTAAGCACATGTTTTGGGTTGCCAGGCCGTGAAATACCCCATGGGTTGGTGTTTATTCTCCTCCAGCAACAATAGTTTTTTGCTGTCTTAAATTCATCATGAAGACCTCCAATAGATCATTTGATTACTTACACATGGAAAAAAATTGAAGAGCACCATGGACCAAAAGGCATCCCTTAACAACTCCAGAATTATTAGATTATTGTCGTAAAAGAAGTCTTTCATTATAGTTTTACACACTCTTTAATAACCAAGTGTGACCCTTGCAAGTCCATAACATGGGGACCCCAAAAGTTACCTTTTGAATCCTTTATAACTGTAATCCATAAAGTTGCTTATTGATAAATAATGACAAATAGTATGTATTATTAGAAAGTGCCTATTAGCTAGATGCAAAAAAAGCATGTGGTGCATCATTTCAAATATGTTTGTACTTTAATTTATGCATCCTTTTCATTTGATGGCAGGTAATGGTGAAGTTCTATTGGATATATACAGAGATATAAGTGACACTGATTACATTGCATAGAGGACATCTACAACACACATCCTCTGCATAGCCACATATTACTCTGTAGAAGTGTGGAGGAAGAAAAAGTGATCATTCCTCCATCTAACCAACATTTTTAACCTGATAGGTAAAAGAGCCTGTAGCTTTCTTACTCTCTATTACCACCTCTTCCTGAAGCCTTGTTCTCCTCTCCTCTTTTTACCGTTTATGTAATAAATACTCCTCTCCCACAGTGAGTGGCAGTGAAAGGAGGGATGGAGACTGGAAAAAGAACAGAATAATGTATTTTTTCATCAAAAATTCTGTCTCTTCTCCTACCTCAAGATTTCCTCCTCTGAACAACTTGAAAGATGGGCAACAATGTGGCCACACAGTGAACACCTAGTTACCATATGAAACACTCCAGCAGTGAACTGGAGGAGACTGAGATGGGAGAGGAGAAGTCTTGTGTTATTTATGATACATGGCCTTGTAGCTATATGGGTTCCCCCTTTATGTCTACTCCAAGGTATGGCCCCCATATGCAAAGGGCTTTAAGTGCAGCTTTAGAAAGTGTCTCCCCACCCCTCTGCATCTCTTTGCTCCTCACTCAGAGGGTTTGAAGAAGAGAAGTAGCCCGTTTCTCTCATTCATGGCTTTGAGGGACATTTTATATCGCCTCAGGTGTCTGTCAGTGTGACTAACAGTTCTGAGAGTGGAGAACTGATATCTCAGGAACTTGCCTCCAGGCAGCAGCACATAGATGTTACTGTTGGTGGCATACAATGAGAAAAAAGTCAGACTTTAGAGGCATTCAGCAGCAGCAATTACGACTGATTCAGTGAGCGAGTTGGTATTAAACAATGACTGTGACAACCTTAACAGGTGATAAGAACACAGTGGGAAAAGCAAGATAAATGCGATCACCTGTACTGCACAAGCTGCCTTCATTTTGTAGGATGTCTGACAGAGGGTTGCAAATAGCCCAAGAAAATGTATTAGGGATGACATACTAACCAACCAAAACAGTAATAATAATGTTTTTTTTTAGTCTTTTCAGGATTACATATCGGAAATCGCACAGCACAGGTGTTGAGGAGTCCTTTTAAACTACTGCACAAGGTTGCAAAGTTAATTGTCGTGCCAAAGAAGACATGCCAGTCCCATGTTCAATGTTGTCCCCCCTCTCATCACCTTCAAGCCTGGCTTTTGTTAACTATAGCAAAGGCATTGCAATGCTTTCTGACTGCAATAACAAGGTTCAATGCAGAGAAGAGACGAGGAAAAGAAAAGGAAAGAAAAGACAAGACCTTGCAGTAGAGAGGCATGCAGATCAACAATAGAAAGGTAATCTAACCCTAGAGTGCACTGCGATAGCCTTCCTTCATCAAGGGTATTCAAAAAGAAAAGAAAAAAAACGTGGCTATTCAGAGTTCACAAATGTATAGGCACAGCCGCTGCAACATCTTCTTTCTGCATACCAGCAGTTCTATTGTTTCTTAAGAAGACATATGGAAAATGTAGGAAATGATAGCATAGGACTCTCACACAGAGTTCTTGGCAGTACAAAAGTATCTGAGAAGCTACCAGCTCTGCCCTACACTGTTTGTGTGCCATCCTATAATCCACACCCAAAGAATATTCTTTGCTGTAGTCCTTTATACATGACTGATCCGTTGTGTTATGCATGCCAAAATGGATATTATATTGTGAACCCCTGCAAATTGGAGCCGGACAATAAACAGATCATCAAAGATGATCCCACTGCCCCCGACAGTCGGCGTTGCCCTGCGATGCTGAGTTCAAAGGATGAAGATTGGTGGGCAAATGAGTGCTGTTGCTCAGTGCACAGTCAACCGAAACAACAACAACAACAGCAACAAAGATAAGGCTGATAGAAAAAAATAGGAGAGAGGAAAAAATAAGGCAAGTAAGGGGGGTGGTAGACACAGCACAGAGATGAAATGGAGACCTGCCACTGTGCTCAAGGACACCGCGTGCCACTATGTAATTAGAAATGTACACAGATGATTTGGATGCAGCGATATGATTAGGCAAAGCAGTCCTCAGTCTTAGGCCTAATCAGCTCACTTCTGAGAGATACTCCAAGACTTCTGGGGTGTGTGTGTGTGCATGTGTGTGTGTGTGTGTGTGTGTCTGTGTGTGTGTGTGTGTGTGATGTCTAGTAGAAAGAGAGGGGTTGTTACTCACACTAGGCATCTCTCCCCTCAGTACAAGCACCAGGAGAGTACAGTACACTAGAAAACCGTCATACAGACTCCCATGCACACAAAGTTAAACATCCACAGATTGTGAAACATGTACAGACACTTAATTTGAACATGCACACACAGGATGCAGGATCTATGTATGATGAGAATTAGTGCCACCATTGGTACAAGAGGAAGCTATAACTGTATGTACTGAATGTATTATGAACCCTTGCTGCTGAGCCAGACATTCAATGATAAAAACCCATGGTATTGTATGTATAGTATAGGAAACAAAATGCCATGAAGGATAATATTTTATTTATCATACAGTTTTTCTGAGACAAGCATAGTTAGTGAGTAATAATATACATCACTTAAAGTATGGTTTAAGAACATCCTGAAAGAAAACGTTGCACTGTTCTACTATAAGTCGATTTCAGGTCAAACTTCAAACCAGTCTTTTTTAGAGCATCACACTTTGAGGTTGGCTCCAGAACAATTGTTGGTGTACAATGACCCGAGTAATGAGCAGAGGCCAATTAAAAAGAGCTGCTACCTCCTCCTCCTCCTCATCATCAACCACCTCCCTTTTTTCCGCTCTATCTGTCCTTCTGTCTCTCCTCCTCCAGTGGCTTGTTATTGATCACCTTTAACCCCGTCTCTCAATGGTGTCAAAACTACCATTTAGGGTCATCCCTTGGGCTGAGCGTGTGTCGATCGCACTCTGACCCATAAATCATTACTGGGAGGAGGACTCTGGAGGGTCTTGCTTGCCTGAAGAGCAGAGGGAAGGCCTGACTTTTACAGCAAAGCCCAACCCCATGCCCTAAGGGGTCAAGGGTCATTGATGGTCCCATGGATTAGCACCCAGACACCCCCACTTACCCTGGTTTCTCCACCCAACCCACCTCTATTCCCCTACGAGCCTGGCAATGGCACCCCTTTGATTTTTAAATAAGACAAAAGGTCAGTCGGTGTCCTGACCTGTCTTTCCAGTGATCTCCCTCCCTGTACGTGACAGTTCTTTATTCATGATGGATCCTAATTTTTGAAACTGAACAAAGGATGAGTAAAGTTTTAGGTGAGATGTAAAAGGAAGTTCACAGAATGATATGGTCGAGAGAGTTTGTCAGTGGTGCGAATGACTGAAGCTGTGGGCTACAGGAGGCTATTGTTGTCACTGTCTATCTATTTGGCTATCTGTGTTGGCCTCATACAAGCGTCTCTTTACCTCCTCCTGGGCTGGAGGCGCCTCATCGCCTCAGTACACGGCTGCATATCAGCCAGATGCTGCATCCACCCACAGCCCTCCTCTCTACACCCCTTTCTTCCCCTCTCCAACCCCCTATGCTTCAATACCTATGTAGAGAGGAAAATAAACAAGTCTCTGGCTCTTTCCTTCTAACCTGCCTCTCTCGTCTGCCTGTCCACCTGCTTCTTTGCCTGCAGTGGTCAGACTAGGTTAGGCTACCCCATCAGTCACAGTCAAGGGGCCTGGGGATGAAGGGATGATGGGTAGAGGTGACAGGTCCTTTGTTGGGGTAAAGACTCATGACCCATGGGTAGGCAGGCAAAGTAAGGGGTATGTGAATCTATCACTCTCATCAAATCCTAATCCCTCATACCCCACTGGATGATTTCTATTTGGAGGTAATTTTGTCACTTTTTGTACGATTTAGCGATCAGTGGTGGATGGTAACCTATTACTTTAAGGTATTTTGCATTCACATATTTTAATGTATTGCTACTTTATACATCTATTTTACTTCATTTAAGAGGCAAATATTGTATTTTTACTCCAGTACATTAATTTGCAGAAAACCTATTAGCATATACAATTTAATGCTATGTTATGGATTAAACTACCCCATAGTATATAAAATAGTAGGCATCGCTATATTGACAAGTTAAAACTGCTGCTCACATGTTTATGCTTCAGTGATAATAATAATATTACAATATTAATAATGTAACAATGACCATTCAGCATAAAAAGTACTTTTACTTTTAATACTTAAACTAAGTATGCAGTATTTTTATCTGGTGGTATTGCTAGAATGTTAATATTTCTTCTATATTGTTAGCAATAAATAGAAATAGTCAGAGATTTTTTGTAAAGCTTCAATATCCACCTCAACTCAACTATGATTGATGCAGCTGCATCATGCCCGTTTAACAGAGTGTATCGGGGATCACTCTCACACCAATCTGCTTGCGCTACCGTTACTTGCCTATATAGATGAAAGGTGATCCATTGATGCTGAAGGGGGATGGTGGTGAAGCAGAGCAGAGGGTATGGATTTGGTACCCATTGTTGGTAAGGGGTTCCAATGTGCCTCTCCACCCACTCCCACTCATCCACCCTCCCCTGCGGGACAACTCTACCAGGGGGTGCAGGCGTGGGACGGGACACTCCGCCACCGAGGGGATTAATTGGTGTGGCACCTCTTTGGTGCACATGGCCAAAGCAATTAAATAGTGGCCCTAGGCCTTCAGTGGGCCATTATTAAACCAGTGACAAAGCAGCAAATTGGGCCTCTTCTCTATACTTGTGCCCACATATAAGCACATGCTTGAGAGATTAAACAAATTCTGCATGTGTCTGCAGAAGTTGTTTTATGAGGTGTGAATACTGGGGGAAAGGACTATAGGTATGGTAGCAGCAAGGTGAATGATGAAGATTTTAAATGTGGGTTATGTGCATTTGTTTGTGTATGTGTGTCCATGTGTTTCTGCATGGACATTTTGAATACACAGTGTGTGGAGTATACACAGGGTCTGGTGGCTTTCTTATCTCTCCCACTGTCTCCCACTCCCTGCAGCCATCAATTAGTGAGCCTGGGTGAGCGAAGGCCTTGTGCTCTTTCACATGAGCCTTTGTTACTTCTCTCTCCCTCTCTCTGTTTCCCCCGTGTTTGAAGATTGAAAAAAGACATGAGGCAGGTTACTGTAGCTCCTCTCTGGGGTGTTGGTTGCTGTCTCACCCTCTGTATGCCTGCCTGGGCCTAAAGCAGCATACCACAGTGTCCACAGAGCCTTCAAACACAGGAGGGAAAACACAGACCTGGCCATGGTAAGCCAACCTCCGTTAGAAAAGGATGGTTGAGTCAGATACACCATCACCTCCAACAGTGCAGAAAGACGAATGTCCCCTGAGATGTGTATGTATCAGTAAATGCAGATTGTGTGATGTTTGGAGAAGGTGAAGGAGAAGGAAGAGGAGAAATGCAGGCAGGGAGGCAGGTGAGGACAAGGATAGGGACAGGGAGGTTGGAAGAAAAAGAAGAAGGAAAGAGATGAAGGGAAAGAGGGGCAGACACCATGGTCGATTTTAGACCCTTTTTAAAATTAATTTTAGAGTTTAAGTGAGAGTTTGTGAACTTGTCTGTTAGTGACAGAAGACAAACAATTACCATTAACAGAAACGTAGTGTTGGCCAATCAGAGGTGGTTGTGCCAGACTCCCGCCGTTGGCTGAGTCTCACGCTAATCTGTCAGAGGAAGAGCAGGAGACGGTTGGGAAGTTTAACGTTGGTAGTCCCCAGAGAAGAGGTTGGTCATTTCATGGTGCAGATTAGAACCCAAATTGAACCCTAAGCAACTAAAATTGCTGAATGTTAGAACATTGTGTCGAATATGTCATTATCACTGAGACTTATAAAGTGTCAGGTTTAGTTCCATCATAGTGTCAAAAAACTGTAGCTCCCCTAAAGTTCTGATCCTAGAATCGCCCCTGGCAGACACAATGAAAAAATACGAAAAACAAGTAAGGAAATGTAAGAATAAGAAAATAAAGGTAAGGAAATGCCAACAGTAGAAAGAAAATGAGGATGAGTAGGAGGAAGTAAAAGAAAGGATGAGGTGTTTTAAAGAAAAGTAAAGGAAGCAGATGAGGAAGAGAACTAAATGAATTATGTTCATTGTATTTTTATATATTCCTAGTTATATATACTAAGCTCATATCAGACCGTCTGTAAACCACACTGTAAACAACAAGGGACCCTTTTTGGTCCTGCAATTGTCCCTAAACAAAATGTATCTATGATAAAAAAAAAAAAAAAAAACGTCTAAAAGCCTTTGAAGGTATATGAACTATTCCATTTCAGCTAAACAGCATAAACTTCCTTACTCACAATTACAGGTCTCTGTTTTTTTATAGATGTTGATGTTGAAGATTTAGCAGTTCATAGGTTCACAGGCAGATGTAAAACCAGAGCCAAAAAAATTCTCTCCATATGAATCTGTTTTTATCTGTTAGCTGTCAATGTCAAAACTAAGAACAATTCCAGGTGCTATATTGAACGACTGACAGCTCCATTCAGAAATGCAAGAGGTTTACATAGTAGTGGTTCTATTTAATACAATTTAGCCTAGAAAGAACCTCTGAATAAGCTTCTTTTTTTTTAGAGTGCAGACAACCTTTGTCTTACAAGGGTCAGATGTGTTCACCCCCAACCACCCAGCAGCCCAGCCCCTACAGCCCTCCACCCCAGCCCAGATCTCCAGACATTGGGCTGGAGAGAGGCGTGAAGAAGGGGGCCAGACTGCTAGCCATCCATCACACCCGCTGACCCGCCCCGCAGTGCTGAAAAGACCGCGGTTATCACTCACCCCTGACACAGTCATCGACGTTTGCCCTTATACGCGCACGCATGCATGCATGCACGCACACACATACATACATTATGGACAATCTACACCATCTTTGCAGTCACACCAAAATGTCCTGTCACCTCCTGGCCTTCCTTCCATCGAACTCTCATCCCCATCCATCAACCCTAATCATTCACAAAAATGCTTACACGCTCCACAGATGGCTCTAAACCAATAAGACCTAGAGAAATGCCAGGTAACGCTGAACATGGTCCAATCATGTTAGTCTGCACTTTCAACTAGGAAACACTTATGTCCAGTCCTTCTGCAAAAGCTAGTTTTCGCTTTTATTCGGACTGGTGTGGGCCTTTGTGCTGATCTGCGTTGGGTGTTACAATAGCTTGTATTGTCCCTCTGCCTCTCAGCTTTATTACATATGTATGTGTTGATTGCTGCAAAACAACAATGCTGGTGCATGGCATTAAGCAGTAACAATAACAGTGATGCTTGGCGCTCCTACTCAGCGTTGGATGTTTATCCAACAAACCTCTGTGTTGACGCCCAGTACCCAATGGTGTGAAATGCCAGCAGGAGAGCCAGCTTGGGAATATCATGAATGGGAACTGTATAGAATACTTTCCATTATTGAAGAATATTTTGGTAATTTTACACTACACACACTAAAACAATTACAGATCAGTGTTGACTGACTGCATCCAGCAAGTTATCCAAATAACTTTGTTTGGGCTGTATCCAGAGTGCTTTGTATCGAGTTTGAACACTACGCGCTGTATAGAATAAGATCCAATAAGATAGATACAGAATTCAATGGCACAATGGACACATATGAGAGAGCTTCATAGGCTCAAAGGTCTCCTGGCCCTCCCACGTCACTGTGGTGTAACAAGCCTGTGTGGAATGCCAGGGGGTCGTTCTGGTTGAAAACCTTGGGTTTGTCACCCGCTCAACCCTCCAAGCATCGTGACACACCCGAGCGGGCCAAGTAATGTGCCACCCCCGTCAGCACCCTGTGGTATCAGAGACCTCACTACCCTCGGGTCCCATTCACACAAACCCACACATGGGCGTACACAGACAACAGCCATCTCTGATGCCCTTCTGATTCCCTCCGTTGGCATTTAGCTTCAGAAGTTTAGTGTATGTGCGTATACTTGTGTTGGTGTATGAGTTTGCCTGTGTATGTGTGTTTGTTTCAGTGGGGCAGTGTGCAGCAGGGGGGGGGATGGGCTGAGCTGACAAGAGTTGTGGTGCAGATGTCCCCGCAGCCAGTGAAGCCACATGAATGGCAACTCTTGTGATGGTGACGGGGAAACGCGTTGGAGGCCTGGCCTACGCACTCCAGTCATCTGAATGGCTGGAATTCAACTTGGTAGAAAAGACAAGCTCATGCGTGCAGACTGGAAACAATGTGCCCTCTTGATTACTTCTTTTCTCTTTCTCTGCCACTCTCACCATGTCTTCTTTGCCTTTGAATCATTCCCCGTCTTCATATGTAGCTGTAATTTTCCTTGTGTTGACAGTTTCATTGTGACGCAAACCTTTCATTGTTTCATTGTACCTCATTTATGTTGTTGAACATAAAAAAATTGTATGTGTGTGTGTGTGTGTGTGTGTGTGTGTGTGTGTGTGTGTATATATATATATATATATATTCTTTTTTTTTTGGGGCGACTATGACTCAGTAGTAGAGCGGTTGCCTGCTAATCGGAAGGTTGGTAGTTTGATTCCTGGCCCTGCAGTCCCATGTCGATGTTTCCTTGTGCAAGACACTGAACCATCGGAGTGTAAATGTGTGTGAGTGTTTATCTGATGAGCAGGTGGCACCTTGTACGGAAGCCTCGGCCACAGTGTGTGAATGGTTCCTGTACTATGTAAAAGTGCTTTGAGTAGTTGTCAAGACTAGAAGTGCTATATAAATACAGTCCATTTATTAGTCATATATTTTTTTCATATATACGTATGACAAAAAACAAAAAAGATAATTTATTCAATCTTAATAATGCATCAAATGAAGCAAATTATTCTTAGATGATGAAGCACAATCTATTGTAACAAAGATGGGTAGGAAATCACGGGGTAATTGATTTGAAGTGGAAATGTTATGATTGATCTATTGATTAGCTGTCTGGTGCTCCAGCCCTTTTTAACAGCAGAAATACAGCTTCACTCAGGGGACCATGAAGCTAGGGCCTCGGAGGGACTCACACACACCATACAGCAGGTCCATCTATTTAAATATGCAACTATCAGGACCTTTAGACAAAGGAGAGACAAGATGAGGCTGCCTCTTCAAGCTCTGTCTTATTAAACATCTGTTCAGCCAATCTAAGAAGTTGATGCTTCAAAGGCTGCTTACATCTTAAAAGGTTTTGTCTCAAAACATTTTCACATCATAATGTGACTGATATTCAACTGACAAAAGACAGACAGGGAATTGACTGTATGTGTGCTGAAAACACATCTTTTTACAGTACATTGTCAACATCAGCTGTACATAAGAGCACACACACATTTCCACAGATGCACATAAGACCTCTACCGGCAGTCTTTCTCAGAGTTTTATCTGTCTGTGTGGGATTGTCTTTGCACATTGGCTATACTATTAGCTAAACCAAATAAACTAATATGAATTTAACTTTATTTAGAGGAGCTTTATGTGTGAGATGACACTGACCCATAGGACATGATCAAACACATTAGTGAAAGCAAGTAGTGGTAAAAAAAAAGCACATACAAAAATGTAAACGTAGATACTACTGAAACCACACTATCTTTGTTAGTATTTAAATAAGTAGTTTCAAGTTCTGTTTGACGATAATATGTATCTCCACCTTAGTTCGAATCAAGGTACACACAGCTCCCGAACAGTGACAGTGAATCAGACAGCCAGACTACAGTGAAGTCCTTTATCCTGATAACAAACAGATAAATCACTCAGCTCTGACCCACACACTCACACACAAAGGGGAGCGACAGACAGTAAAAAGTCTGAATTGTCCCAAGAGAGACCAAGAAAAGGATTTTTGTTTGAAGCAGGAAAGGGTTATTGTTCACTAGATGCCAGGGCGTGGGCATCCAGGCACAGATTAGCCACAGGGAAACATTATCTCTCTGGGCCAGTTTACAAGACCCAGTCTGGCCTGGCCATCTAGGTACGTTATGTTCTGAGTGACTCTTGTCTCTCATAAGAACAAAGTGTGAGCTTGTTGGTGAAACCCAGAGGGGTGAGCCCCTGCCCTCCTCCCCCTTTTTCTCCTCCCTGCTTCCCCTCCTCTCTTCCCCTCTGGCCCCCAGACCAACTGCGAGGCTGCTGGAGTTCAAGCCTGGCCACGTGTTGGCCATTACACTCCCACAATGACCTTGTTGAGCTCAACATTTAGAGTCTCATAAAAACATTATTGTCCAACTCCTGGGATCATTTGTCCACTACCACAAAGGCTCAGAGAAAACCAAAATGTTAACCCCCCAGGGTTTTGCGGAGGCACATTTTTCAGATTCTGCCCCTTCTCTCCCTCTCTACCCATCCGCCCTCACGGTACCACATTGCACCCACACTGACATACTTCCCAGTGGTGCCCACAGGGCACCCCTACACCAGCACATTCAGATATGAAGAAGGCTGCTTGGTGAAAATGCGGCCCCATAAAATAGCTATTTTGCGTTTTGTACTCCAAAGAGCAACACCAACAATAATATCCATTCTCCTCTGCATACATCACCATTTCAGCTTTTTCCTCCAATTTTAATGTCTTTTGCCCACAAATGTTACTGTTTCTCATCTGTCCATCCATCTAGCCTTCTTTCCTATTCAGATGCATAACTATGGACCCATAACAGCTAAAAGTCCCTAGTGGTCATAGAGTCTCTAAATATGTCCATTTCACATCGGCTGGGAGCATGTACCTGCTGAGTGAATGGGCAAGGTCGTGCCAGCCTATTAGCAATATTAAAAACCAACCCATTATGGTAATTGGGGAGGTCTAATGCATGTACAGGTTGCTTAGCACCCATGTATTAGCTCTGATAGATGACTCAGTGATTAGCATTGAAAGGTACATTGTCGTGCATTGCTGCTGCTTGCCCCCGTGCTTGCCACCTTCTCTCCGTCTCTCAATGTGGTGACCTCTACTGTGGACACTCAGGTCAGTTCTACATGTCCCTGACTAAATGTTTGCTGCTAGGAATCAGAGTCACTGCTATGGACAAGGACATGGGTTATTCATTGTGACAATGACAAAGAAAATTTACTTTTTTTTTTTTTTTAGAGGGCTGCAAAAACATACTTAATGTCAATTTGGCCGGAAGAACATGATTGTGGTCAGAAATTAGGGAAGGCACCTGTTTCATTCTCATTACCTAATCGTACATAAATTGACTTAAGATGTGCATGTAAATGTAGAAACTGTACATCAGTACAGAAAAGGTTTTTTTTTTAAAAGCCAAACTTAAATTATGAAATTTAAAAAATGAAGTAATTAGTACAGACATTGTCAAACGGCTGATCTTTTTATAGTGTGACAATCTTATTTTATTATTAAGAATGCAAATATCTCAAAATTCAAAAAGTCATACTGATGAGAGTGTTAATACTTCATCATAAGTTTTTAATTTAGTAATCCATGAGGGAAATGCTTTGCCTTGAGTATCCAAATCACATTTGATTAAATTTTACCATCTGTCCTGAACCACTGGCACCCAACCCAATCCTCGTTTTACTTCCAATCCAGAGCTCCCATCCCCTGCTCTACGAGCAGCCCTGACTGGGTCTCTCAGGGATGGGAGCACATTCTCCTTTCATCCCTTCTTAGAGGACAAACATCAGTCCCATCACGCCGCCGATCCATATTCATGAGCCGCTTATGAATATCTGATAGCAGCCCCGCTACAGCTGTTTAGCTGGAAGAGCAACGTAAAGCGGCTCGCACATGCACACACACAACAAACATTTAACCAGACATGCATGTGCATATACACACATTCTTAAAGCAACGTATTATCCCTTTCTAACACACATGCATACATTGGTTGGAGACCAAATATCAGCCCCACATCTCCCAGTGGTTCTACCTGCCTGGCCCCCTGATAGCATCGCCTCATTGCAGGGCTATCGCTCTCCCTCCCTCCTCTCTCTCCCCCCCCCTCCCCCCCTCCCCCCTCTCTCTCTCTGGCTTTAATTAAAGTGTAAGTGTGACTACAGAATGAGAGAGGAATCCTTAAGTGTTGTATTTACCTTCCCTCTGACAGGGCTCATGCTTATCTGCAAGGCGAGAGTACTGGAGCCAAGAGACAGTGACTTCTCAAAGGCCTGAGTAATCGCTCGGGCCCCTCTCCCTCAACATACACACACACACACACACACACACACACTTCTTCCTCAACCTGAGCATCACCCATTTTGTGATGCCTCTCTCCCTATTTGATGCATATGGAATACAAATGCTTCTCACATGACTTCTCATGAATTTCAGGAATATAAATGATCTAATGAAACATACAGTAAGTACAAAGAGTTGAACTAAAATAAACATTCGTAACACCTCATTAAGACAGAACAAAACAACATAACAGTGTGTGAAAGGGGAATTTCTTATGTTCAGTCATGTGGCTGTAGCGATTCATGCTAATTGTTCTTCTACTAATTACCAAACCAACAAAGACTTTTTACTGTTGCTGGAACATTTCACTTCCTGTGTGCCAGATGATTTGGAAAGATATAACCCATTTGTTCAGAATAGAGGAAATATTTTTAATTGGTATTGGTTGTATCACTAATGTACTACATGGAATAGCAAGAAAAATGTCGCAAAATATAAAATGGTAAACTATCCAGAAACTGGCCAGACTGTGTTGTGCTAGATGGAAAAGCGGCCAATCCATGTAAGGACACGATGGGATCACCTTCTGTGAGGGGTAACCCGGCCAAAGGCAAATATTTAGTTCTTTACCAGCTAAAGGTTGCACTGACTATGTTCACCAGCTAGTCGCTAAGTTTATCTGCCCTATGGTGCTGTGCAGGTAAAGGAAACAGGAAACTATGCTCTTTTGCAGCTATAAAACCAAAACAATGAGCTCAAAGATGCTTTATAGAGCTGAGTGGAACTGCAGAGTCAGATGATAATTGACTGTATATTTTCTTCCCTATGAGCTTCCCCTTTCACATTCATTTCATCCATTGCTAATATTTCTTTATTTTTAATCTTTTAATCTTTATCTTTATGTTAGATAAAAAGGCTGTCTTGCATTTTTCCATATATGAAGAAGAGCCTTCCAGCCATTTACAGTTGAGAATCTTTGGGAGATGAAAACAGAAGGAGCCTTTTTTTCTCCCTGGGGCTCCAGATTAGAATGGTGATATGAACACCTCCCTAACGGTCTGCTAGTGGCTTCCTAATCACGTCCTTGCAACTGATACTGAGGCAGAAACAGGATGTGAGAGGGAGGGTGAGCAAGAAGAAGAGCAAGGAGAGGTAGAGAGAGAGGCAGCTAAAGGCACAATCTTGGAAATCAAATGCCACAATCCACTGCATGTTTTGTGTGTCAGAGACACAGCGACAAGATTTAAAGGTGACATTGCAATCACTGGATAATACTGGCACAATTCCTGCCCTTTGAGATAGGTAGACACCCTAAAAGTACACTTGTGAGGAATTTCTCTGGTGTTTCTTTTCTTTTGATTCTTTCTTTAATGTACTGATACCTAACCCTTCCAGTCACTCGTCTTCTACTCCAACACATTAGAAACATTAGAATTGCTGATGTCGGCTAGAAATCACATTTTGCTTTGGTCTGAAGAATATCTTTGTTCTGTTTTCAATACAAATAGAAGGAGATTTAAATATCGCTCCTCTGTGTGCCTGGCTGTGTAAGAGAGTGAGGTAGAGCGAGAGAGTTTGAGTGTGCATCTGTGTGTTGAGCCGTGATTGGTTGTGCATAAGAAAGGATGAGAAATTTGTGGGAGACTATGTGTGTTCCCAGAGGGTATTTCTGTTTCTTGTGTGGAGTACAGTTAAAGTGAACAATAGGCAATACTGCACTGCACCCTATGCAGCGTGATACTACAGAACATCAACAAAAGGCGCGCTACAGGCTTTGTAGAAGACTACTACTACTTGTCTTTTAGAAATGGTCAGAAAAAATGGTGAGCTTTTCGCCATAAAGGCCTTGAATATCAATGGTAAACCTATGAAGGTGCAGCAGTTTGATCAGCTGGCTTTGACTTTCTACTTGGAAAAAATAACAGAATACATTGAGTTCAACTCTGCACTGCAACAGGTGCATATTTTCTTTTTGTAGCCTGAGTCAGTGACCAAACTAAAAGCACAAGAACAGAACAGGAGGGATATAATGATAAAAACATGTAATTTCACAGGAAATTCATCCAAGGTTGTGGGAGAGTAAAGGATACAGTAATATAAAATTATACTTGAGGTGAAACATAAAAACCAGAAGGAGAAAAAAAGGAGAAAAAAAGAAAAGATACGTAAATAGATGGTGGAGAATCGAAAAGAGACGGAAGGGAAGGCTGAAGCTAGCTAGCTTCACTCATTAGCCATGCAGAGCATCTTGGCTGTGCTCCCACACCTCCCGGCTTATCATCGCCGGGGCCCTGGCTGCCAGCGCACCCCCACCTCCATGAGCCATCCCTCTCTGCCTCATCCCTCCATCCCTCCCCTTCCAGCCCCTATAATCACATCCGCAATCGCAGCCCCTAATTAGGTTAATTAATTTGTATCAGCCCTTGTAGGGACTTGGCTGATGAGGCAGCCGTAATAGCGTCAGCAATTGCCCCCCCCTCCCCTCTTTGCGCAAAAAAAAAAAAGAAAGAGAGGAAAAAAAGATCTGATGCAAACCTGTCAGTGACAAGACAGGACTATAAACTATGGGGTCACATTTACCTCCCCACCCCCAACCTTTCTCTCAACTACGTCTCTCTCTCTCTCTCTCTCTCTCTCTCTCTCTCTCTCTCCCCCCCAACCTCAACACACCCTTCCCCCTGCTCTGTTCTAATAATAATTGAGTCTGCATCTTCTCAGTGACATACTTCGATGCATATAGAGGTGTTGTGTTTTGCTTGTTTGTTTACACTTTGGCAGTCTGTCGTAGTGTTCCAAAAGTGTGTTTGTGTGTGTGCGTGTGTGTGTGTGTGTGTGTGTGTGGGGGGGGGGTCCCTGTAGTTGTCAGAGACACCGATTGAAGCATCGCATTACAATCAACGGCCCTCATCGCCCCTCATCAGGCCACTGACGAACAAACTCTGATTAACACCCCCATCTGATTATTGCAATCACCCAGGCTAACCACGCACAAGCACTGTCCCCCACCAGCACATGCACATGCACGCACACACACGCACACAAACACACACACACACAGACATTCTTACACCTCACTGTTGAGCAGATATGAAGTGCATGTGTACACAAAAAGTAGCTCTCATCACACATTGCCACGTAGTTGCCATTAGAGAGGTAACCATTAGAGAAGCAACACATTTGAGCAAAAAAAAAAATTGGGGGCAGGAGCAGCATGTGTTTGTGTGAAAGACAGAAAGAGAAATTAAAAGACTGAGAATATTATAATGAACTTGACAGAAGAGGAAACTACTAAGTAGTTTTCTAAAACTTACACACCTCAATATTATACCCAAGTACAGTGGCCAGTGTGTGTATCGCCAGAATATTGCTCAGTTTTAAAACAATCGCTCTCTCCCATACACAAGAACAGGATAAATTCAATTGTGATGCAAGCATACACATAAATATACACACGCAATCTCAGGCAGACAATGACACAGGGAGGCTGCGAGACAAGGACAGATCCGGTAGTTAAAGCGTAATGAACACGTCCCTGAGGCACGCGCATGGCATTCCCCTGAATGATGGACTGACAGTAATACCGGGGCAGATGGGTGCCCTCCACGCCCTGTTCAACACCACACACACACACATGTACACCCTCCCCCTGGTCTATCCTGTCCCTCTCTCCTGCAGAAAGATACCCCCTGTAGGTTTGATGTGCAGGTGGGGGGACCCGGGGTGCTCTGTGTGTGTGTGTGGTGTGTGTGTGTGTGTGTGTGTGTGTGTGTGTGTGTACCTAGTGGTAGGGGGCACAAGTATGATGATTTAGGCTCCCATGCAAATTTAATCAATTTGAGTACCTCTCACCAGCCAGGGCTCATTAGCGGCAATTTAAAAAGGGGGCTCTGTGATCCCCAGCTCACTGCATGAGCCAGACATTCAACTCACCCTTGCGCACACACACAAACATGCTAAGATACACACGCATATCCAAATACTCGCACACAAGTACACAGAAATGCACACACGTCAGGGGCACTGTCAAGGGTGTAAAGATTTTTCTTCAGACGTCTTCCCCCTGGCATGGAGAGAGACCCAGCCTGTGCGCCAGCCAAACCCCCCTCCTCTGTCCCTCCTCTCTATCCACAACTTCAAAAGCCCCATGACACCCATCTTCAAGTTAAAGGAGAGAGGGATCCAAAGATAAAGACTACTCTCATCCCCCAACGCTTGCATTCTGAAGACACCCTCCCAACACTCAAACCCCAGGGTACCTCTCTCTTCTCCCCACCTCTCTCTCTCTCCTCAGCTCTCCGTAATTGGGGGATCGATTAGTATTGTCCTTAACCATCCTTAACCTTGGCTCTGTATGCTGGCTTTGGAACAGGGCAACTGTGTTGGTGAATGAGGAAGGCGGAGGTGCAGCTTTTGAGGTTTGTAAGGATCAAGTACAGGTTAAAACAATGTGGGGAGGTGATAGTGTTTGTGACCAATTAGTAATTTTGTATCATCTAATAATAAAGGAAATGTGACCACAAAATAACTTGCATTTTTTTAGCCCAAAATGTTGTTTCTGAGATTTCTGTCACCACACCAATACAATCGAGGCATTGTTTGTACAATGTAAAACAGGTACTACGCCACGTTCCAGAAACAGTGTCCCTGTCACTCTGGATGATGTACAGAACATACTGTCAACCCATTTTATAGGGATATTTCATCTGTAGAAATTAGTTCTGAAAACTGTTTCTAGAGTTATCTAGAGTAACTTGCACATTTTCTCTGTAAACACTTTGTAATGATATTTTTCAATACTGCAAGCAGCACAAAAGAAATTTTGTTCACCTCGACTGTACTGGAATGGCGTCTGAAATCTCAGGGATAGAACCTGGGCTAATAAAAACAAATCTGAGTAGGCCAAAAATACTTGTGGTAATTGAGAAAATATAGTTTTATAATTTGAGTGAACTAAATAAAATTGATAAATTCCCCCATACAAATTAAACAAAATATCTGTGTTAAATAGATAACTGCAACACTTGCATTTCAAGATTTACATTCGCAAAGCCTGGAACAAGGCAAGTTTATCTCAAATGTAAAATATAATACAGCATTAAATAGTCTTTGGCATCAAAGAAACGGATCACAAGATGTTCCCTTTTTTAAAGGAGTAGGTTTTTTCTCCCCATAATATGTGTGATAACCAAACTTGTAGAACAAAGATCCATTGTGTTTTACCCCTCTTAACCAGGCTACACTTTTACTCTCAAACAGTTACTATATGTTGGGGTCAATGTCATACCCTGCAGCTGTGTGACCACATAGCACTCCCCTTCTAACTCTCCCCATTCCAAAAATAACTATCCGTTAGCAAAGTCCATTAAGGTCATTACTTTAGAGATGGGGTTGTGGGGGACAGGGTGGCCTGTGCAAGTTGTCAAATGAATTATGAGGCCTTTGACAATAGAGAAATACCCGTCTATATCTTTAAAATCAGAAGGTCGCCCACTGCCCACCCCTGCCACTGCATCCCGGCGTAAGAGTCCCGTTGCCGGGGGGAATGAAAGAAGAGTTTGAGGTGGAACAGTGGTTTGTCTGTGCTGTTGTTGCACAGTCAGATTAGGGTTCCGGAACTGCGCACACAGTGTTTTGACCCCTGGGCTCTCCTCAATGCCCCCCACCCCCTCAGCTTATAGACACTGTGCCTGAAGGTCCCGATCCACACACGCTCTCTCGGCGGTTTGACGCAGTAGCAGAGGGCAGGGAGGGTGGGAGGAAGGCATAAGGAAGGAGGGAAGGAGATTTGGCCAAGGAAGTCAATCACTCTTTTACTGGGTACAACTCAATTCTGACATGAATGGTCAACACTGAAATGCCTCTGAAGGACCTTGCTGGGCCTTGTGCATGCTTGTGTGGTGTTCAGTAAAATTCACACGCATATACTGCATATGTTTTAGGGTTGCACAATACGAGGAAAATATTGAATTGCAATTATTTTGACTGATATTGTGATTGCAATATGATTCTAGATATTGGAGAGAAAGATCATTTTTGTATCATTATTCTCATTTTCATTGAAAAATATAAAAAAATATATATATATATATACTATAGTATAATTTTCACAGGGATCTGTACGAAACAATCTTTTTCTTTAGGAGAAAAAATGGGTTTGTTTTCTTTCTGTAAGATACAGTTAGTGTCTGGTACATCTCTGCAGCACTTCTAAATACTTAATTTAGAATGACAAATGTTTTTCCTCTCCTGTGATTTGGAAATTGCACCAGTCAATAGTGCGATTTCAATTAAGTTGCAATTAGTTGTGCATCCCCTATATGTGTACTACATGTATAGCCTTACATATTTGTATCTAAAAAATCTGTCTCATCAACCTTTCTACTGCAATTAGGAAACTGTAGTTAACTTTGTACTGCTTTAAATGAAAGCAATCAGTCCAGGTGGACACCCACCATCACTCTTTCCCAGTTTTGGCCCATGCTGAGTTGTTGGCTCACCTTTGCTCTGGTCAGCAGTGTTTGGGCCAAGGCTTCTGGTCTATCTCCTCCAGCCCCTCCACTTCTCACTGCGCCTGGTGACATTTCTGCCTGGCTCCCTCTCTCCCCTCTTCCCCTCCAGTGGCTCCCAGGAGAGACTGATGGATGGGCCCTGTTTATGAAGCTGCTGCCACCACAGTGATCAATCAAACCTGGGTCACTGTGATCTGCTACTGGGCACCCGGTCTACAGTCTATTTCACACACTATAGGCTAGAGAAACCACACATACAGTTTGTTAGTAGTACTCACTACATGCACATACATGGCCACATACTGTAGAGATTAATGAAGAGAGACAGAACTGAGGAACTAGAATAGGTTACATTTTGTGAAGGAAATTTGAGTGTGCTTACCTCACCTGAAATATGGTGCTTCAGTACATGAAGTACTTGACTCAACCAACTTCAATTGTCAGGACAGGGACTTGGCAAGGACTGACGGCAGGAGGATCAACAGAAGAGTTTGCCACATTAGCAAACCTGGGATCTATTTTTCAATTAGGTATCTGAGCTAATCCCTGCTCCACCATGGCACTCAGGCAAACTGATCAGCACACATTTTCCTGAGAAGTCTAATTAGCTAAAGACGATGTGCCTGTATTAACTGGATGGCCTCGTGAGAGCAGGGATGTGTGAGGAAGACATGGGAAATGACAGCCCTCATAGGACTTTATCACAAAAGACATTTGACGTGTCACAGTAGGAGAAGCACAGGTGTAATTAATTAAATTAGTGATGGATGAATTTCATTTAGCCGCTTCAATTTTAGGGTCATGGTATTGTGCATGCTGGCTCGCTGTCACACTGCCATTACTGGAACATCTGAATGGAACAGAGACATCTTAAATGTTATCAGAAACACCATTGCCTGTTCTACCATAACGAGTCAAAATGTCTGCTGTAAAAAGGCCGAGGAACAAGGGCACTGATTTCGTTAATAAATATAGATATAGATACCTGATGACCTGGGACAAATCTATGGAAGGATAACATCAATATGACTCACTGAATGAGAATTAACTGTAGAAATGGGTGTAGCTGTAACAATAGTTCCATTTGTCTCTCAAGGGAGCATTTTAACAGAGGTATTTCACAGCTGCAGCTAATAAAATGAATAATGGGTAGTTTTGATTAAAGTGAGCTAATGAGTAAGCATTGGCAACAGTATTATTATCAATGCCTGCTAACTGACACTTAAATAATACGTAATTGTATTAGGTGCAGCTGTCTACCCTGCTGTGACATGTGGAAAGAGGTGTTATTGTTATTGGAGTTAAAAGCTTCTTCAGCAAAAGTCAGCTGCCTGTTACTCAAACTCCTGACCAGTTAAGTGCTTGTGTTTTGTTTTTTTACCCTCAGTGTAAAACTTTTTTTTATGAAGTGAAGACTCACTGTTTACTGTACCGGACCCTCACACCACCTCGAAATGGACTGACAAGTCTGATTGCCGGTTACATGATAAGCAGCTGCAGGGTGACGTCAGGTTGAATCCCTTCAATAGTTCAGTTACATTATGGCTGCTTACATGTAGTGGAGTTTATCCCTGTCTTTGATTATTTACACCAGAGATTACATGTGCTTGGTCCCTTGTCTTGTGCCTGTCTATGCGTGTCTGTTTCTGCATGTGTTGTTTTGTCTCCCTCCCTCCCAGCTTTCCTCTCTGTTTTTTTGGCTCTGGGACGTGTTCCATTGTCTCAGTGTATTGTTTGTAATTGTTTGTTTGAATATATACCAAAGAATTTAAAAAAGATCTCAAAACAAATTATTTACACCAGAGACCTTCAACAGGGGGCCTGGGACCCTGAGTTAGTGCAGAATGGCTGCCAAATTATGTAAAAATAAAAAATGAGTTTCTTTTTAAAAAATAAGTCTGAAAATATCACTAATATGAATGCAACATTTTAACAGCAACAATAAATTGGCCTATTCCATATTATTACCAAATATTTACAAATTGAAGATAAGCTTCCCATAGGTAATATGGTAGCCATACAGTTAAGCTTATGGAGTCACATGTTTAACATTAAAACATGATGCATAAATAATTTCTTTTCATCCATTCTGCCCAGTTTAATATGCAACTCAATCATATACAATATATGCAGTAGGGGTCCCTACTCGCTCTCTCTTTCACCTAAGGAGGTACCTGGCTTAAAAGACGTTGAAGACTCCTGATTTACACCTTTGAGTGGCCTTTTCATTGGTTCACGTCTTTTACCAGTGACTAATGACCACATGAATGCAAATACCAGATGAATATGACACGGACATGTGATACTTTCTGACTTGATAACTCTGAATGAGTTATCAAGGACAACCTGAATGAAGCCAACTCGCTTGCAATGAACTGTGGAATACTGAGGGCCGCCAAAGTTGTCCTTCATATTCTGTCAGAAAAAGAACTCTTCTCGCATTTCTTAGCACATTTTCTTAGCCTTTGAAATTAAACATCACAGCCTATTATGACAGGTCTGAAATGTGAATGAGGGGTTCAGCTCCTCAGTTCGCAACATACTAGAGAGCTGTTAGTGACACACGCAAAGACAGAACACATCACAACCACAATTAAACTCTGAAAAGTTTTGATGTTGGTCATACAAGTGACTTCCAGCTTAGTCTTCTCTCTATGCATGTTTCAGCGTCTTCAGTAACCAACAGATCTTTCCCCCCCCACCCCTCCAAATAGCGTGATAAAGAACACCAATGCCACCTACTGGTAGAAGAACAAAATGCAATCTCTTCTGCCACAATTGCAATGGCTCAGTTGCCCCGTAGCATGAACGGCATCCTCAGTTTAAATTCACCCTGAGGCCTCGTTTATAAATCATGCTGTTGTCTCTTACTATTTCTTAAGTCCCATAAAAAAAACCTCCAACATCAATTAACTACTAAAGGTCAACCACAAGTCATATACAAGTAAAAAAAAAAAAAAAAAAAAAGATACAAAAATGTGTTATGTTCTTCTGATATTTATTTTTGAAAGAAACTAAAAGTTGTAGATAAATATGTACAAAACAACATTCATGGGTAAAAAAATGATCCCATGTCTGCATATAGTTTGATCTAGAAGTCCGTTATTTCAGATTGGCAACGTTGGTGATTTCTTCTCAGCAAGATGGTTACTCCCCTCTCAGCGCTTCCTCTTGGCCTCAAATTTGTAGATAGCTGCAGCATTGGGTGTCTCCTTTTGTACCTTCACTTTTTTGTTCTTATCCCTGGTGCGCGTAAAAAAATAAAGAAAAATTGTTGATTTGACAGTCATTTGCAATTGAAACTAAACAGTTTATTGTGAATAAGAACATCTCACCTGTAGGTCCTTGCGGGTCTGAATTTTCTGGCTTATTACAAACATTTTCTTTTCTCGGTCAATCCTCTGGGAAAGGATCTTATACTGGTGATTCCTCTGCTTGGCCAACTTCTACAGTTACAGCGTAGACAAAACATGAATAGGGTTGAAATTAAAATGACGTTTATCAGAATCAGCTTTATTGGCCAGGTTTGCGTAAACAAACAAGATTTTGACTTTGGTTAATCTTTGTTCTTAAAGTACAATAACTATTGAAGAGAGGGAAGGAATAGTGCAATATCAGTATAGTCTGAGATTTCAGATTTAAATATAAATATTGTGCAATTAGTGCATTATGTCACCACAATGTGATTGAAACACTTCCCCCCCCCATTTAGACGAGATGGTCACACAGCAAATGCGGCTGGTCCCCACGCATTATAAACACAGACCTTAATCATGCGAGGCTCTACAGCTCCCTGGATGCTCTTTGTCTCCAGGGTTTTCAGAGTTGGCCTGTTGAACACTCTGCCCACCAGCTCGGGAGCTGTGTTGAGGTGGTTTGCCAGCTCAAATGACTGCACTAAGGAGACACAAATAAACTTCCATTAAAACAACTCCCCCCCCCATGGTCACCTAATAACTACTACTAACGCACAAAGAAATTCATATTTACCTTCGGTCTTGGAATCCACAAAGAATGTATGCTTGTTTTTTTGTTTGCTGTCTGCCTCCAGAAGATGGAGCTCTCCTTTCAGCCTCTCAATTTTCTGAAAGCAAATGATGAACACACAAAGATTTACAGGGTGCAACAAAAGAAGCCCTATGTGGGAGGATTCATTTTATAGCGGGAGGTTAGAGAATAGCACAAACAGAGTGTATAATAAAGTCCATTTTTGTCATGCTCTTTTATTCTAAATTTAAAAGAAGTCAAATGATGTTGAATTAAATCAGTCGGGCACAAGAGGTGCTCCGTGCATGATCTATTACATGAAAAATACCTTAGCCTCTGCAACCCTTTTCATCTCTACATATTTGATATCCTGCGTCCTCATGACTTTCTTCTGCTCCTCTGTCACTTCCACCTCCTCATTGTTTTTTTTCGCCACGTGAACTCCATCCTGTCAACATGCCACAAAATAACCCATACTCAATAAATTAAACAGCCACAGAGATCAGATGAGAGGATTTACATAGGGTTACTCATGTTCTTGTACTGAGGGTAACACATATCTCACCTGCAGCTGAGAGTTGATCATGTTGTAGTAAAACTCATCTGGGTTCTTATCCAGAGCTTTCTTTCGCAGAGCAGCAAGAGTGTTTTGTTTCTTGTGGTAATCACTATAAAACAAACAAAGTAAGCAATTAGAAGATTTTTTCCTTAAGCATGTCCAAAGCTTGGAAACATGGAACATGTCTCCTAAACTTAGTTCAACTCACTCTGCACGAAGTTTGTAGTCTTTCTTCTTCTCCAGCAATCCCAAATGTTTCCTGAAACCAGGCTGGTCGAACAAAATGACAAGTTAAACACGCTCAGTATCATTATTTATTACATATAATCACTATTACTAGATACTGAGAATATGTGGACATCTCAAACGCGTCACTATACAGGGGCAATTCATAACATAGCAGCAAGTTAGCTAGCTAACAAGCTAGCCAGCAAAACACTGAAATGCTCACCTGAGATCTTTCATGGTGGTTTTTCTGTCGCGATTTTAACGCTTTCCTGAACGAAGACATTCTAAAAAATCTCCTCGGGCGTAATGATATAAACTAGTTTCCTCAAGGCAGGTATACGTAGGACTTTTTAGAGAAACCTCACTGCTGCTTCGGGTCTAACTAGTGCTTTCCTGTTAGCTAAACATGTGGGTTCCGGGCTAGTGCAGAGCGTTTTCATTTCCCTACCGCAGATTCGCCACTCAACTCACATTAAAAACATCACAGTAAAAAAATATTCGGACAATTCACTTATATTAAAATATCCTGTAATTATTATTTATCATTTGACAAAAAACGGGAACAACATTTATTATTTTCTATATAATAAAATGCTGTGAATTTCATGCTACGTGTTACAAACAGTAGGTGGTGCTGTAGTACACATAAAAAAAGTGTGACGTAGTAGCCTCCTGCTGCAAACAGCTGCTGCATATAATGGATTCATAGTAGAAGTATTATGCAGCGGTGGAAAGTAATACAGTATATTAACCCAAGTATTAAAGTATTTTTACTTTATTTTACTGTTTACGTTTGATGGTACTTTTTACTCACACTCATATAGATTTCACGAGGGAAATCTGTACTTTTTAGCCACTTTTTTGTCACTTCATTGACTGAGTGGCTGTTAATTTGCATATCAAGATTGTAAAAACAGAACAGATGGTCAGTTTGTAAAATATTAAACATTGCTATGGATTTAACTACTCCACAGCATTTAAAGTACTGGTAGTTAAAATTGGTATACTTCTTGTATACCAATTTAAGTAAGTACGGGTTTCAATGTAGGACCTTTTCTTGTGCCTTAACTTGGATATGTTTTTTATGTTGTTGTAACTTGTATGCGACTTTCACTTTAAGATCTGAATACTTATACCACCATTATGTGAATTAATCATTTTAAAAATAATAAATGGATGGAAATTCAATAACGTTTGAACAACTTAATCCTCCAATTTCCAATACTGTTTCTTATCTAATAACCTCATGTAGTATGAGTTCAAAGCCCTGAAATGACCACAAATGTTGCATTGGTATTCACTGGCAAAGGGAAATGGGATTAATTATATTCTTTCAAGTAGACCAATGTAATTGGTATCTGCCATTTAGAAGTTGTATACAAGCCAGGCCTGGCACAGGATCCACTTCGAACAAGTGAGGGTCATCACAGTGCTGCTGACTTCTGACTATGTTTGGCTGCGCTGTTCATAGACCAAATTATTTTGGTCATTATAATGAGGGCCTGTGTTTGCCAGAGCATACAGTTAACACTAATTGGTAACAAGTTTATGTTTTTCCAACATGGACATTTATTGCATGTTTCCATTGGGGTTCCAGACCCCTGTTTTGATTTATGGCCAGACCAATAGACTAACAGACATTACATAGAAACTCTGTACTATTCCTTAACATTCTCACACATTTTTTTCTTCCATTTTGAGAGGGAAAAAGTGCTGCAGGAACTTGGACAATGAGGGGGGTCATCGCTGTACTCTGGGGGAAAAGACTATCCACTTCCTGACATGATATTTTGGGTAATGGGTAGACAAAGACAAAGCCGCAATGGCACCAGTCCTCTAATCTCACCCAGACTCCCAATTCTTTGTAGATGTGAAAAGAAATCTTTGGGACAGACAGAGATATTCCACTAAACAACCATTCCCCCAGCTCACTATCCCCTCACCAACCGCAAGGAATTTGTTTTATATGTGTGAGATTTGTCCAGCATGCAGAATGTTTTAGGGGTGATTAGACCTATGAATGGGATCAGTGTTTCCACATTATGTCACAGGTTTGTTTATCAGTCGGATGGCTAATGCCCCCGGTTTCTGTGAAGATCTCAGTCTAAGGCCTGACTGGTCCACTCACCAACTCAACGTGTTTAACTAGGCAAACTCAGACGGCAGCCGGGATTTACGGGCAGAACGTCTGCATTCTGACTTACTTGGCTCCTTGCTGTTTAATTCACAGTAGTATTTATCATTACAAGTGAAATGCCTGGTGAGCCTCGACAGGGGTAAATACTACTTTGGAAATCAGGGGCCTTAACAAGCTGATGCAAGAGCAGGAGGACAAGAGGCTGTGGGTTTGTTCAGGGTCAGCAATGAAGGAATGCCCTTGTGGGGCAGATGCAGATCCATTTGGTTTTCTAATATGACCCTGTAAAAATAACACTGCTGACATATTGTAAGACTGCTGCACTTGGGCTTAGCTCAGGGCTTTGGTATGTCTCCCCTGACCATGTTGGTCCTCATCTGCAGCAAGGCGCCAGGCCAGCCTAGTTGAAAAATGCATGAGCCAGAAGTTCCTTTCTTTGTGATTATTAACTTGCATCTCTTAAAATTAATCCATGGCAACAAAACAACATTAGACAGATTCAGAAGTTTGCCTGTTAAATAATTCATTGATGGTAGTGGAGAAACTTATTTTAAGTACAATTACCTCAAGGTACTACTACTTTAATCATTGCCATTTTCTGCTACTTTATACTTGTACTCCACTATATTTCAGATGGAAATATTGTACCTTTTAGACAGATACACTTACTAATTATTTTTTGGATTAAATATTACATTAAGTAACTAAATAAACAATACAAAAGATTTTTTTAAATTACACCATTTGCAACCTCTTTGCTTGTGACCCCTAGACAAGCAGCAAACTGTGCCCACCTGCACCACGAAGCATACACAAACAGTGTTCCAGCCTTCCAGCCAATAACCGACGAGAGGGATTTGCAGGTGGGGGTGGGAGGTTAGTGCGCAGAAACACAGAAGGGAGGGGACGGGATGAGGAGGGAGGGGCAAGCTAGTCTCGTTTTCTTTAACAATAGTTTGACTGTCAACAAGAAGCAATGTCACCCAACATCACCTAGAGAACCTTTAAATAACCTCTAAATATTCCCGTGTACTTCTATCTCAGACATACAGTAGGTGCACTCCTGTGTGGGATTCTCACCATAACCACAAACTCTTGTAAAACACAAATTGTTTACAATTAAGCACCAATCCGGTGCTTGTTTTCCCTGCTTGAGTTGTGTATATTGTAACATGACTGGGGAGAAGTGGATGGGTTTAGATGAGGCAAAGCATGCTTCATGTGTTCTGTAAAAAAATATCACCAAGATCATCCAAAGGATCTTGCAGTTGATGATCTTTTGATAGTTTGTTTTGAGCTTATTTTTGAAAGCCAGCACATTATATCCCTCTTTATCATCCTCATATGCATAAGCTACAACACACATCGGAAATGCATTGCCTGTATTCATGCTCCCTTTGATTGGGATGTTTGCCATCATTTATGTGATGAAAACAGACAAATACTGTTACAAGTCATACGTATATTTTGTTGGGACTTTTAACAATTGAATTGACTCATTAGTCAGTTGCCCAGGGTGATGATGCTCATTAGAGTTTATTGTGTTCCAAAACCACATATCCAGGAAAAGAGGATTAATGTTAAATTAAATTATTTGAATTTAATTTATGACAGTCACCTGAGACTTCATTATCACTGTTCACATGCTGCTTCAAAAGGTAAAATATATATACTGTATTTTTTTTTTTTAAATTGAATTGTATTGTGTTCTTCACCTACGGTAGAAAATACCTTAAATAGAGTTAGGTTTGATTAGTAACAAAACAGTTTGCAGTTTTCCATTTTGACACTTTGTTTTTTTCTTTGATATGTTCACTTCAGTATAACCTTTCACACTTTGAACTCATTACTCATTAGTCATCCCTTAACCTAACCTTTTAACTTGTTTTTCAAAAGGAAAAACGGTGAGATGTTAATGGTAAAATGAGCTCCCCTTAACCCTTTTACAAAGAAAGAAGCAGGGAGTCATCAGACCATTTGTCCCATGATGAATTGACAGGCATATATCCTTTAATTTGTTGCATGCAGCCTGACAGGACCACGCCTCAGAGTGCAAAATTAGAATATATAATTAAGGGGTTGTGGGGAATACAGGGGTCAGGACACTCTTTCAGTTGTCACAGGACCATTAAAAACAAGAGGAACATGTTTGGACAGTTGTCTGAAAAGGTCCTCTGTGTTTAATGAGATATTTTGTGTGTAACGCTTTGCAGCTGCTTTTGCATTTCCAAAAACATAACAGAAAATGTACATAATATTGTTTTAATGCTTTTTATTTAGAGAGCCCAATGTGCTAAATTTGCTTAATATAAAGGTTTCATATCGTAAAAAACTTAATTTTAATGTCTTTTTTTATTATAAAGCAGCTCTAGGGGTTGTATAAATACTGTGACAGTATCAAAACGCTCAATCCACAGATAAATGCACACAGCACCTGTTCAGTAACTGTGCCTTTAAATAAGCTGTCGGGATTTCCACACAGTTGTGATTACACAACTGTATAATAAATAAATAAATAAATATATTATATTGAAAATGCTGCTACAATCCCGTTAACAGTCATTCTCTAGCTGCAATGATGGTGCAGATACCCCAAGTGAGCAGATGCAGAAGACCCAAAAACGCTGACCAATTAGAACTGACGTGGCTTTTCCAGGAGGTAGGGTTAAAGAAACAGGTGCAATAATGGAGAATTTCAGTGTGAATACAAGTATATTCAGACAAACAGTATGAGAAAAAGAATCATGCATTGTCAGTATGAACCTGAAAATGAAGTTAATAAGGGACCTTTAAACAGGTGGTAAACAATGTAAATCTTCAAGACAACAATGGATTATACAACTTGCAGTGAATAGACTGGCTGGTAGCCTGTTATTTTTGTTATTTTTTTCCCTGGTTCATGCTAAGCTAACTGCCGTCATCAACATTTATCATACGGACAAGAGAGTGGTATCAATCTTGTCATTACTCTCGGCAAGAAAGCAAACTGCATATTTTCTAAAATGTTGAACTATTGATTTAGTCATCCCAGCGTTCCCATCACTCATAAATAACTGTGGGTGGTGACTTTAAAAAAATGTAATCAGTGTTTGTATTTATATATGTATATACAATGTAACAATTGACTTGTTTTATTTCTAACAGTAGAAAAAAGCCAACATAGACACAACAGAAGTGGAATGTTTTTTCTTCAACTTGATTGAAATAAACCAAAACAGGCTAACATTTTTATTTTTAAGGCTTTATTGACTTTTTGTAGATAGTAAATGTGAGTGTCTTGAAAAGTCTCAGGCAGATGATGGCTCAATCCCAAAGTGATCCCTGAGGACTAAGGATTCACAGACTTAATTGATCGCAGGTGCTAAGTGAGTGTGTGAGGCCACATGGGCTCAGATAGATATAAATGGGATTGGGACAGCACTTCACAAGATCACATGATACCTTGGCGACATTTAATAACAAAGATGTTGCTGACACTTGGGTATTTTCATTTGAAGTTTGTTGGCACAGGAGATGGCTGCTTTAAAAAAAAAAAAAAAAAAAATTCCAAATTTTTTCTAATTCTTGTTTTACAAGCTGCACAACAGGTCTGTTCCATGGTCGTGTGTCGTGCTGTTGTTAATCTTTGTAATTTCCGGATTTCCCTATGGTCTCCGCAATAAATGTCACAATGCATTGAACTGTGGGTAACTTTCTTTGGGGAAGTCTGCATCGATGCAGGGTAAGTAAGGGCTCAGTAAGTGTGTACTCAAACCTTGACGCCCTTGGAAATTCATGACTGGGACAACCCTAAGCCGTTACGAATTTTGTGAGAATGCGCACCAAAGTCCGTAATCGTTAATATAAAAATATTGATTAGTGAAGCTTCGGTTGATCTTCAACATGAGGTTTGACTTAGAATAAAGGAATGAATAGAAACGGTCTCATATAAAACTAGTAGAAACATGCTTTCTGATATACATGTGGTGCTTCTGCCAATGGAATACACTGATTAATGACTCAAGTGATAAGATGTAAGAAGAAACCTTCCATGGCAAAGCAACAGCCAGCTACATCCAGGGTAATTGTCAGTCCCACTTGTTGAGTCATAAACAAAATGACACATCAGCACCATAGAAAAGACCCACCCTGTAAAATAGGGAAGCAATATCTAAGAGCTTCTGATCTTTGACCTGTATGGTAATGTCATGGTGTACAAGGAGGACAGGGCAGGACAGTCAACAAAGGTCTCGTAAGAGCAAAGTACATACAGAATAAAGAGAGATACCAGTAATGGAAGTTATATTTTAATTTTACCAATTTAATGCTCAAATATTAACATGTCTTAACAAGTCTGAAAAAGACTAAAGGGCATTTAAACTCCCCATTAGAATATATATATAGCTTACAAAACACTTAAATAGAAAACTGACCTATTCTTCAGGAAATATTTAACCCTGACCTTAATGTGAGCTGATCCTTCAACTTAATCTAATCCTTATTTCACATAACTCCGACCCAAAATTGACACAACCTATCCTAAAGCCAATCCCTGAATGCCTGACGTTTAGACATTTAACTGACATTCAGTGGTTACTTGATGGTAAAGATTCAGAGTTTCCAAGCAAAGTGGGATCAAATGTTGTGAGTGATTAATAGCCATAAAACCATAAACTATTGAATCACCATCACTGATTTAACAGGTGAAACTACAGCATGTAAGAATTATTAAAACAAAAATGGTCACCACACCAATATTAGACTGAGCAGGTGTTTGTTTGGAATTACTTGCAGTGTGTCTACAAAATTGTGTGTTTATTTGACTAAAATGTCAAACTTTTTAATTTGTCACTGTCTGTCTTGTAGATGCTTTAATAATTGCCTTATTGATAGGCAAATTTATTTTCAAAATTCATTAAGTTGATGCCTCCCAAGCACTCAACACGCCCTTATTCAGAAACCTTATGAAAAGCAGGCTCTGCCTTTCCATCATTACTTACCAATAACAAATCATTATATTAGAATAGACTGAAAATAAAGGCCACCACAGAAACAGAGGGCCCTGCTGGGAGCTCCCATCACACCCTCTCTGCCTGGACTACTCTCTGGTCTCATTTCGCAGGAGGGAGGGAACGTTTGTTGGGGTGGGCGGGGTCTTATGACTCACCAGCAACTTCCTCAATAGTAGGACAAATGTAGCCGGCAAGCTGCATCACTCTTCGCCACAGAGATTTGACTACTGTCAGAAGAAACACAAAAAGTTTTCCAGCTGACGAGCGACGCTGCTGAGCCAGCGGAGCAGCGACCTGCACACTGCTCCCAGTCTGAGCGGGTCTGCTGACAGACAGAGAGGGAGGCGGGATACCACTGTCAGCTTACAGACTTCACACATTACTCCTGGTAGGACTTTACTTTGAGTTTATACCTAGGCTATATCTGGACTTTTTTTTTTAAAAGATACGTTATAAGTGTCCACCTCTTCGACCTCAGTGGGGTTTCATGAAACGATTCTTTTGACGGAAATTACTTAGAAAAGAGTTTTATTGGATGGGTAATAAACTAGTATATCCTAAATGTCATTATACACATCATTTTGATTGTGGCTGAGGCTTTTTAATGAAACCCAAATGACATAAAGAATCTCTGAAGTGTGTTAACTTCAAACATTGTGCTATCAATAGTAGGCAATAACTATTTGAATCTGTAATTAAGTCAATAAATGAAGTAATGTTAAATATCTGTTGTTATTATTATTCGTAGGAGTAGTAATAGTGATGTAGTATGGCTAGTAGCATTGTAATTACGATCTGTGCATCTTAAAATATAATTTACACCTTAAGGTCATATTTTCTCTATACTTTTAATTTTGCGAGGTTTTGCTTTTAGGAAAAATCTGAGTGTAGAGATTAAAGGTGTGGGCTTGACATTATGACAAGCCTTGGTACTTCACACCTTAGTCAAACACACTGCCTGGGGATAAGCTTGCAAAGTAAAACCACTTCCTGTGACAAGTGAGGGGGTCTGGACATTTTCTTTCTGCCTGTGTGTTTTTATGCTTTCCTAGTTTTTTCTGCTCTTATCACTCTCTAATCACAGTCTCACACCTGTTGTACTGTTGTGCCTTTGTAATATAATACATGCACACACACACAAACAAGGCCAAAAAACGAAATACACATCAAATCTGTGGAGGAAGAGACTGTACTGGACCGTGCGACCCGTTGAACTGTGCGGAGGAAGGATTAAGGAACAACTGTTGTGTCACAGAAGCTCCCAGCTGAGCGGTGTGTGAAGGCCTCAGAGAGCAATGTCCCTCAGGCTAAACTTGTCTTTTCTTTGGCTGCAGGAAGTGGTTTATGGCAGCGTGTATCTGGGAAGGGTGTGTCTGTGCTGCAGCTTCTAGTTTTGTTTTTGATGTAAATCATCACATCACAGCATATAGTAGTAGTGTCATCCCTGTGACGATTGTTTAGTGTTGTCCACGTCATCTGAGCATAGTGGGCCCTGTGGGGAAAAGAGAACATTCGATCTTTATCTTACATGTTTTCTGGGGAATGTATACAACCTTTTAGGCTATTTTGGGGATAGTGAAAAAATGGAGATGAAATTGTTGGTCTTTGGTCGAGTCTATGTTTTTTACACATTTTTTACACTAAAGTTTTTTCAAGTTTTGTCGTACTTTCAGTTAAAAAAAACATTTGATGTTATGACTTGGCATACCATTAAATTAGAAAGTAATTATTTAGCTTTTAGGATTTCATTAGGCTTCACAGTTCATTGTTAAGGATATGATAACCATTTGCTACTTGTGCGCTAAAATGCTCCTTAGTGATGAAGAGTTAGGGTAGGTAACCCTAACTGCAGAGTTGGTAGTCACGTGATCATTGTTAATATCAAAAATTTTCATTAGTTAAGCTTTAGTTGATCTTTAACATACAGATATTTAGGCAGGTTTGTTTTAGAACTAGAATGGCACTCAGAGAGCACAGACCTCCACCAAGCTATGCCCTATCCCAGTGTTAATGCAGTGGGAATTTTCCCAGTCGGGAGAATTCCAATACCACATGAATGTAGCACAAATGCACTATCTCACAATGTTAAAGAAAGTGAAAATGGTTTGGTGCGTCTGCTCTGTGATTCGGATCCGCTCCAAAAATGTAATGGGTTCTTCCTTGGCCCATGCTACACTCTTCCACCAAGTTTTTCCGTGATCCTGCTGACAGACAGACAAACAAACAAACAAAAAAACAAACAAACAGAGCAGAAAACACAACCTCCTTGGCATAGCTAATGAAGGACCAAATACAAAATGTCCATCAGTTCCTTAAATATTATGTCGTAGCCATTGCTAATATTATGGCTTCAATAATGCAGATTTCCTGTCTGTTACTACAGAAATTACACCTAGGAGGAAGTTGGTCTCTTAGACATAATGCTGTGCTTTCACCACTGACTAGTTATTTTTACACAAACTGTTTGTCTCAGTAACATTCAGAAATAATCCCCTAGCAAACAAAAGCCAGTCATTCTATCCCATTTACCATATGGGAAGATCGCCTTGGCAGAGCATGGGCTGTATAATGTATTTGTTTGCTTTCTTCCTCTTCCTCTCTCCCTCTCTGTTTCATTGACCATGGTCACATTCTTTGGAAATCTCAGTGTTTTTCAAAGGTTAGCCCCGCGTGGTGGTTGGACCCCGGCCAGCTCTAAACTGCTGTGGGACTGCAACTTAACGACTCGGACTGGTTGTGGCTGGTTTTATGTGTTGGCATCGTTTGAAACCGGGCCAACCATAATGATGGAGAACCGGTGGTCAAGTGGTTGCAGGTGGTTAAGGAGCAGAATTTAGATTTGTGTCTTTTGACGTTCTGCAGTTGTCTGTCCCTTCTTAAGGTATCAGAGGACACTGGACACAGTTTGTATTGTTTCCATGACTTTCTGTCACATTCTGTGTGAGGCTACGTTCAATTAGCAGGGATGTTTGTCTCTCATCGTCTGCTTGTTCATTTAGATATTTCCTTGATGGGTCTTGACTCTTGGGTTCCTAATTTTTGCTCAGTTTTTGACATTCCAGCATAGCTATTAGGGTGCATACCTTGTTTTCAACCTATTATTCATGTGGTTCCAACCAGAATCAAACAATCCTACCCAATCCAGCGTGTATCTCTTCAAACTGATTAGAAAAACATCACATCTGTGCTACATTTGAGACCAACAAAAGGGAAATTAGGACTCATTCTGCTTTTGTGCTAATAAAACCTGTCTGGCACACATCTCTTACACTTCTGTGAACTGTGTCGATGAAAACTTGGGAAATAACATGGTTTCGGCTGTATATTTTCTCATAATTCGGATATTCTGATTTTAGTTTGTTATATGTGTGTCTCAATGTCTTTCTCCCTGGTAGTCAGCGCCCTCTTCATTAGGCTGTGGGGGCGCGTGGCTGGCAGCAGGAGTGTGTCTGAATTTCCTGAAAGGGAGGAAGTGACCTCAGATTTCCTGTGTGGGGATGGCCAGGTGCTGTGGTGTTATTGTGAGGGGCGCAAGACTTCCTCCATGGATGCTTTGTTGGTAAACGTCTGAAACTTGATCCGTTGAGCCAGGGCCCCTGTGGGAGGTAATATGCCCCCCTCACAATCCAGTCATCCTGCCTCACTCTCCTTCCCTCTCTTCTTTTTCACTCTCTGTACACTCTGCCAGAAGCGTTTACTCCGAGAGAACATAAGAGAACATAAACTTTATAAAGGCAGCTATGGAGTGTGAAGGTAACCTATTCTGTGCTAATGGGGTAATTACATTCCTTTAGGGATACAATTACAGGTCTATACCTAGCACTTACCTGCTGCTCTCAAAGGAAGTGCTGTTTTCAAAGGAAATACCAAATTGTAAGTGCAGAATTGCAGATGCCTCATAACTTCACACTTACTAGTTTAATACAAACTAATGATATGTTATAAAAGACTGGGGCTAAGCTTTGCCTCACTCCACCTTTCACTTGATCTACTTCTTTTAGCCGCATCTGTCTGGTATATTACACATTGAATTAATGGTACCTTATCAGTGTTTCCTTTGCACTTTCTCACATGAAACAGATGTTGTTTGGGAGCAAGAACCTGTTGATTCATCACTTTGGTCCTGTTATGAACTTGCGGTGAGGAGCAGTGTGAATCAGGCGTGACTGTTTCCCTGCACCCTTTTGCCTAAAGGTACAGTGGCTTGCACACACCCATGCTAAAGTTGATTAAAAGAGGAATAAAAAGACATCTTTTAAAAATTGATCTTAATGCCTTAATTAAAAAAAAAGGAAAAATCCAACCTTTAAGGACACCAACTTTCTTTGTATATAGCCCCACATCATTGCATACCCTTCACCATATCTCACGATTGGCATGGGGAACTTTCCATAAGATCATCTCTTAATGCAAATCAAACCAGCTATTAGGCTAACTGAAATACAACCATGCCAATCTCTAGGTATGGTGAAGGGTATGTGATGATGTGGGGCTATTTTAATTTCAAAGGCCAAGGGAACTTTATCAGGATGCATAGTATCCTGGATCCATGAAATAACTGCCTCAATGGGAATTAAACATAGGGGTATAATCTGCCCCCTGTATTTTAAGGAAGAACATTTATTTATTCACAATACATTATTAATTCATAAAGAAAATCAGTGTCCTTAAAGGTTGGATCTTTGTTAATGTTTTAAATTAAGGCATTCAGGTCAATTTCCAAAAGATGTTGTTTTTTTTATCCCTCCTTTTAGTCAACTTTAGCATGGGTGTGTAAACTTATGCAAGCCACTGCAGGAGGGCAGGGTCATGCTCCAACAGAAGTGTATGGCATGTACAGATTCACAGGACATATTCAAAGGAAAACTATGATGTAAAACGTTGTGGCGGTTACCAACTCCTCCATCATGTGCCTAACCTGATTCAATTTGTTCTTGGGAACGGGATCCCAGGTAAACCTGTCCTTATTTCCTTGAAACCAAAAAGTGGGCCAATATGTTTAGGATTGCTTAATGTTACCGCTTGCCCAATACATTGGCATCCATAAAAGATGTTATCCTGAGAAAACAGTACATTTTCTTCACAAACATCCATAAATAAGCATGACAGCTGGATGTATTTCGTCAGCAAACTGGCCTCCAAAACCAACTAAGCAAGTCACATCAGGCAGAAGAGAGGATTGAGAGGGAAGCACAAATTTGAAGTCTGAGGACAAATTGCAGTGGTTTTTATACAACTGGTAATGTGTATTATGAATTCATATAACTAATGGTTATGTTGGGCTGTGACTAATAGCTTAATCATAGGATAACCTATGGTTATTGGAGGCAGTTGAGGAGAAGAATGTTGGGCGAGGAGAATTTCTCCAGTAGGAGCTAAAAAGATGTTATTTCACCCTGATAAATCTCTACTAAGAGAGATGACACAGTAAAAAGCCAAGGTTTACCCTTCATATTGTAACACCACATTTTTATAGCTGGGATAAGAGAGTGATCTTCTATATATATATATATATATATATATATATATAATAGGGTTATTGAGGGAATCACTGGTCCATGGCTTTTGTCAGAAGTGGATCACTATTACATTTGCTGTTTGCTTTATTTATTAACTGTAGACTCAGTAAAGAAATGTATTCCACATTTTTGAGGCTGACCGACATGCCTACCCACCGTGGTGTTTTTGAATTGAAACTTCTAATAGAAATATTTATTACATAGTAATACTTATGAGCAAGTCGACAATAATTTAACAGCAACCATCCGCCTACATGGAGCAGAAAAGAGGGTTTTTATTTCAATGGGAGCAGCAATGTCGTCATCCCTCCCATTGAACGTTCTTGCACGCTGGCTTAATTGGGCAATCATTTGAGACCATGTGGCAGGCAGTCCATAACCACGCAGTGATACACAGCAGGCGTTAAACAAGGCAACAATGCCTGAGGCTCAAAATGTCACCTTTCAAAACACTGTAAACCCCTGATAGACTGGGCCGTTAACAAAGTATTTCTTCAACAACATGCTAGCAGGACTCTGTTCTCAAAACAGATGTCTTGGAGAGGTAATTAAGCCTGGCACTGTATACATGCTTTGTTTGTTCCACCATGCCACCACTGTATCCACACGTTAACCCCCTGTTGCTGTGGTGGTTGTGTCTTTATATGGCTAGTAACTTCAGTTTGCCACAATGCCAAATGCATTAGTGTTGATTGCTTCCCAGACACTTAATAGGGTATGCTCCCACAGCTGCAAAGAATGAGCCCAGACTGTGACATCATGGCAGAGGAAGTGCAGTCATGAGAGTGTGAGTGTATGGCAAAGTGTTGGTGTTTAGCATGTGCACGTTTTTATTCAAATGTGCACTAAATGTTCTCTGTATTGCACAGCCGTCTTCCAGGAATGAAACTGAGTGACCTGACTTGTTGGACTGCAGGAAAATCAGTTACTTGTTCTGATTATTCTGATGTGTATTATCTTGTTTCTGATAAATACAAGACTGTTTTTTTGGAGTGCAGCTGTGAGCGAGAGCGTTCCCCCTAGCTCAAAGTAAACACTGTCAAAAGGCCTGCTCTGCATGATGAAACTAGTGAGCCATCAAGAATGTGATCCTTATCCAGAATGACTTACACCATCCCTCTCATTGTCTTTTTTCCCCCAATATGTCTTTTGCCCACTAGTATTTACAGACACGCCTATTTTATCTCTTTCCCCCTTATTATAGCTCTGTTGGAGAGACAATAGTCTCTACAGAAGAGACAGGCTTAGACAAGCCAGACGTGCTACATACACTGTAGTGTGGATTTATGTCAGTCACTAGTGCGTAAATTAAACTGTATTTGACAATTTTACCTTTTTCAAAATACACAGACAAGAGTGCACTTGGCCCTGCTCGGGCACACTTTGATACTAATTTGTTAAACTGTCAAAGTGCCATTGAATACTAGAAGGAAGCAGCCAGGATGTTTCTTGGCCACCTTTGCTTCCCTGCGTTCCCTCACCTTCATGAGATACTAAACGACTTTCATACGGTGCCTTTGAGGAGCCATAAATGGCAGAAAGTGTCTTTGGTGTGGCTATAAAAGGATGTCGGCCCTTCGATGAGAAGATGACTGTGATTTACGACAGAGAGACGTAACCAGAGAGCTAAGGAGGGATTTTTTGGCTTCATCAGGTGAAGTTAGGAGAGAAATGAAGGGATGAGATGGAGAGAGGAATGACCCGAGTACACTATTGTTGCCTGTGGACCCATCCATCAACAGGCTTTCACAAAAAGGCATAATTGAAGACAAATGCGTGTTCCTACTATGTATAGTTTACTCTGTGTGTAACACCTATTAGTTTATAGAAACTATGTACCCTTTTCACAACAAAGAGAACATTTTGTGACTCCCCCAAAATATTTGGCGTCAGCTCTCATTCACCTCATGTAATTATAGTTCTTGAACAGGGTGCAGTGAGAACATTACAGTGTAGTACTGTTTGATTGACAGCATATTTACAATGAGCAAATCATATTGAGCTCAGGATGTTTGTAGTAATCGGACATAACTCAGTTCAGACGGAGATCACAGCATTTACATGTAATACAATTACCAAATGATTCCCAGACCTCCAGTAACAGAGAATACTGTTGTCGTTGTTGTTGTTTTCCTTTGGCTGTTATTTAGCATTATCATCTGGTGTTGGAAGAGCCTCTAAAGAGTAAAGCCATTAGTGCTGTAGCCAGACCAATTTTCTTTTACCAAGCTTCAAAGGTCCTCACATGCACATCCACACACTGCTGTGTGGAGGTCATCCTCTTGATTTTTAAATGATTTTTTGAACTTTATACTATATATTTCTACTATGTCGATGCATCTGAGATAATCTATATGAAGCATAAGACAAAGCATATATACATATATATAATACATATAATATTTGCATATATTTCCAAAATTGCATATAGAAACCTCTATTCTATGGAATGAACTAAAGCTGTCAGTTAGCACAAATTCAGAAACATATAAAGAATTTAACACATTTTTAAATATATTAATAAAAATCTTTTCATATTTTTAGCTACATATTTAAGAAATGCAGTCCGGTGCTGCTACGATTCTCTGGTTCAGCTGTCATCGCAGTTCACAGAGATTACAAAAACACATAATCATAAATATACTTTATTGCATATGAAGAAAGCTCCAACATATCCTCCTGTCTCTCTCCCACAGCTGTAAAAATATAGATGGGTACAGTTAAGCGCACTCGCTGCACTGCATGTGGTTCAGCAATACATTTACAGATGGTACAGTGAAATGGAAGAACAGTGACTTGGTGTACTGTTGTAGCAATTTAGTATCATTTGATGGGCAAAAATTACAGATGTCTATCTTTAGCTTTAAAAGAAATATATTTTTGTGTCTATGAAAAAGTCTGTCATTCGGCCATTCAAAACCTTATATCTTCTGGAACATTACTAAATAAAAGACAGAGACACTCTGCACTTAATAAAGTCTTCAGTCAGGTGTAGACTTCACTTCTTGAAGTTAACAATACTGTTCCTGTGTAGCTCTTTTCAATTATGCCTAGTGAAAAATGAAACAGTCTCTGTAATGTTGCAGAAATTATGTGACCGATACAGACCCCCATTACAATTGGCAGCTTGATGTAGTGACTATGTCTCAGGCATTCAACAAACCACCTACAGAGATGGTGCTTGGCCGCATTAGGAGCAGTGAAGAGCAAATGTAACACATCTCTGCCACCAATCTACATATAAATACTACTACTACTACTATATAAATGCACATAAATTATTACATGCTGACCCCAAAACAGTTTTAAACAGGCGTCAGGCTTCTCAGGCATTACGATACAATCAGAAATTCTACATTTTTAATATAAGTGGTGATATTCATCATCTTATGAGGGAAAGAGAATTAGGATTTAGTTATATTTTAATGCCAATAATCAACATGAATTAAAACCAGTTTGAGCTAGGATGCAAGAAGCATTTTAACACCAGGTGTACATAGGGTTGCACGTTCTCCCACCTCACTGAACGCTGCTCAAAACAAATTCTGTTAACTCCAATCCTCTCAAGAGTCTGGCAAACATCACTAAGTTGTTTTCTTCTTCACTTTTCCTAGGGTCCACCATAAGTTTGCAATTCTGTTAGTGCTTTAATGGGCCCAAACATTCAGCTTCAAACAGAACCACATCCAATGTTGGCAATGGAAATCAGATCAATGGGTAAAATGGGGGCCAGACGTTGAGCAAAGCACAGCAAAGGGCCAATGACACAAGCACCATGACTTCACTGTGGAAGTATTCAACCCCCCTTTAAAACCCTCATCCCATCGCACGCTTTCTCTACACTGACGAGTGGAAACTGTTTAAGGTTTAATGATTGCTGAAGAAAAACTGTCCCATAGTATGAGAAGTCATGCATGATAATGGTCATTGGTTACACCACTTCATGCTTGTGGTGATCTGTCAGGGGAGTATTACAGTGCCTTTGCGCATTGTTGATTGTTAGTGCCATGTAGATTTTAACCTTGGTCTAACAGCGCCACTGGACTCTGCTAGTCCAATAATGAAGGCAGAACCATATATCCTGGTAATTTACACGATGCTTGATATACATTTACACTTTACTTGATGGATGAAGAGGCAGTGGAGCTGTTGCGAGAGCCTTGTGCATTCATCAAACTTCTCACTTTGTTTGTGTCTGTTTTGTGTTCAGCAATGTCCCCGCATCCCTCGAAGACAAGAATACTCTTATATAGGAAAGAGAGGCAGGATAAAAGCAGAACGAGGTCGGACAAGAGTCGGGCGAGAGCTGTGGTTAATAGATTGAAAGAAGATAGACAGGTCTTCTTGGAAAGCAACATAATTCAACCACGCTATCAGTGTTTACCAAAGCACCTGTTTTCACGTCGTCACTCCATTTAACAACTGCAGCTGCTGGGACTTTGCATTTTATCACTGATAATGAATTAGGCGGGGAAGATGAATGGTGTTTTGCATGGCTGCATGATAAAGAGATCCCTGTGTGTGACACTGGGAGATAAGGACCTGACGGATTGCAGCTTTGTTCGGGCAAAGTCGAGAAACAAACTATAGGATTTTCTGAACGTGCTGCTCTTCTCTCGAGACTTAAATGAACCTCAGATAAATCCACTGAGATCCATTGTCTACCAAAGGGAGTATTGCTTTTTGATACCAATGCTAATCGGTTTTGGGTGACTACATGTTTACATCTACCACTACAACCCTTCTACTCACCTGTTCTTCTGCTATGATTGATTTCTACATGACCTGCTAACCGCCAGGTTACCACACAATTCAATTGAACTGTCCTGGCGGTGTGGGTGGATGCAAAAGCTTAAGTAAGAAATAGTAACGCACAAAGGCTCAAGGTCTAGGTGAACCAAGACAGACAGCAGAGAAAAGGGTAGGTGGGTGAGCGACTAGGGGATGTGGAGAGTGGAGGCAGTCCTGAGACGCATGGCAGCGTGATTTATGGAAACCTTTGAAGTGAGCTCATTCCAGCCACACGGCCTGCCTGCTGCATTTTAGAACAGGGACCTTCTCCTGGTGCTACGGCGAGGGGGATAAATGACCCTTAACCAACCTCCACATGTGTACCACTCATATATGCACTTCCTGATTATATGGCAATTCATCAGTGTGTGTTTGGTTTTCAACAAGCAAAAATTGAGCTGCCAGGGCATCCAATGGACTCGTGACTGCCTCCTCACTAACCTGTTTAGAGGTCAAAGCAAACAGTGAGAGTGACAAAGTCCCTCTCTGGGATCTTAAACAATTGGGTAAAGAGAGATACGTTCCTTCAGAGTCCAACTAGTTTTCCTTTTTACCGCAGTATGCAGAATTATCAAGGGAAATTTACAGGATATTCAGTACAGTCCAAATGGAAACTGATTTTATCATTCTTTGCAGTTTAAATATCTATTTTCAGTAGTCTCACCAATGATGGCATCATTGTTTGAATAAGTAAAGATTCTATCTTCTGTTCTGCTGGTGAGGATTGAGGACTAAGGCGCGTGGCTTGGCAGTAGTCCGTCCCAGTGCCTCAGTCTGGTTTGAAATCATCATCTATTCGATGTGCTGGGATTGTCATAACCAAGATCTTTCCACTTTGTTTGAACTCGTTTCCTAAATACATCAAATTGTTTGATCTTATCAGCTTCATTTATGCGAGCAGAAAAGCCAGGGATTGTGAATATGACCAGTAATTACACTGGAGGGGAAGTCCTCACAAAGGGACTTAAACCAACTGAGGGCGTGTGTATGCAGCTGCTCAATGTGTCTGCTCTTACTGCACAAGTCAGCCATTGTCCCCCAGTTTGGCTGCTGTGTTTATTTTTTGTTTGATCCCTCTATCTACCCACAGCTTTGTGTGTGTGTGTGTGTGAGTGATACTACTGAGAGTGTGTGACTATGCATGCACGTGGCTGCAGGTGTGTCTGTGTCTCTGCGACTTTTGCCTTCTGCAAAACTGTGTCAGTGTGTTTAGACATAACATGTCTGCTTTTTCATTGTGACTGTGTTTGCAAATGTGTGTGATCATCTTTCTGAGAAGTCCCAGGGATGTCTCTGTTTGGGGTATCAGGAAGAAGCACTGTGTGTCTGGGTGTGTGTGTGTGTGTGTGTGTGTGTGTGTGTGTGTGTGTGTGTGTGTGTGTGTGTGTACTGACTTGGACATCCTCATTGTTGTCAACCCCACACTGGTAAAAGGGGTGGTTGCACAGTAGGAAAAGAACCCTCATTTGGTTCTCACAGGACATACCAGAGTAAAGGAAGAAGACATATGTTGTTATGACAGGAAAATGGTGCACAGGGATGTTTTAGAGGTCAACCCACATTATCATGTCTATTTTTAGATGTTTGGTTTATTGTGGTGGGATTTTGCTGCATGGTGATTTAAAATACACATATAATAATCACACTGGTGACCTGTGAACGTTTTTTCATCTGCATTACAGGCCCCGCTGTAGATAAAGGAAGTCTAAAATCTCCCTAAATGATCTAAGTTTGGGATGAATTATTATATCTGAGTTTCCTGATGGGTTCAATATTTTTTATGGCATAAACACATCAATTTTCACTTTGCCACTTTGGGTTGTACCCTCAGATAGCGCTGCGTGGAATGAAACGAGAGCTAAGCATCACTGCCAAGAGGTTTATGGTCAAGGGGAATGAGGGCACTGTTTACATGTTGCCAGGGAGACGTGTCTGAGAAGGGGAAAAATGGCTGTATGTACTGGAAATGACTTCTTAGATATTCATACCAGTCGTTTTACATTTGGCAGGCCCCACCTTGATTTTCCAAGCAAAAATAATGCTTTTTTTCATATGAACCCATCTTCTAAGGGTTACGGACTCGGGCAGGGAGAGGGGCGAGTATTTTGCGGTTGTGGGAGCTCATTCGTGCAGCTGTTGTCAAGAATGTAAATTTTTCCTAGTACTGCTTATAATATATAATACCCATGAAAGCCCTCTGCACACAGTGATTGGAAACATCCACCTGCTTATTACAACATATTGGATGTTCATGATTAGGAATGTTGGGATGTATGCTTTAAAAGAAATACCTGTCTTGTCTGGACATTAACCTCAGGGTCAGGTGCCATGACTAAAGACACAAGCCACAAGTCTGAATGAGTTATAAATAATTGCTAGCAGTTGTGGGTGTGTACTTCACAGTTGTGTGTGGCATTCTTAGATTGCTGAGTGTGCAGCCTGTGAAACCTTATCCTAGCTCTTTGATGTCCTGGCTAGTTGCGCTGACTCAGCAACATTAGGAGACCACCTGGGAATGACCAGTCTGCTGGAGCCATTTTGTGTCTTTTGGTTCACAGTTAGCCTTGGTATTCAGTCCCTATGGCTTAATAATAGCCCAACAGTGGTCAGGACATGTTTAAGTCAAAATGATGATGCAGGCATATCATCATGCTTACTGGGCTTTTTCAATTATTTTAGTTATGTTTAACTAGTGGATTGTATACTATACAACTATATAATTAGATACCTGTACATAGTGAAACAGTGTTAAATCACACTAACAAGAATGAATTGGATTTGCATTCAAAGAGATAATTAGCTGAGCTAAAAAGGCAGAGTTAAGAGGAGTTTTTCTTTCACTTCCGATTTTCTATCACATCAAAAACACAAACGCCAAGTCAAAGCATCCTCAATATCTATGATTATTTCATGGTCCAAAATTCCATAGCAACAGCTCCAAGGCACGTGCCTCAAATCCGTATTAGGACCTGTGTAAATCAAATGAGGCCACATTGGCCTTTATATCTCTTAAATCAGCTCAAAGAAGTTTGTTTTATTTATATGAGAAGTCCAGAGATAATTTTCCATTGTGATGACTTGCGAGACATATGCTGTGTCTGTCTGGCCTGTAGCAAAGACACAGACAAATGTTGATATTTCTGTATTGCCACTGAAGATATGTCATCAGAAGGGCTCTTTCTGTTCCCCGTCTGAAGGTTGGTCCTGTGAAAATAACATCCTCTCAAGGGGCTTGCAAACCAGTAACTGAATCACCCAGCTTGCAAGTGAAAGTACCCTGACCTCACTATGCATACTTCTTATTCTGCTCAGCTATGAATGGAGACTGTGTTGTTTTAAACAGTACAGTATGTGTGTAAGCCAGGGTGCTTTAAAAGTGAATACATTTATTTAAACAATGTGCAGAGCCACAGTCCTCAGAAGAACAAAGCAGGTGTCAAAACTGAGATGGGTCTTCACTAAACAGTGAAGGCTTCAGATTTCAAAGGGATGTCCTATCCCTTGAATCACAGCGTAGATGACGACAGGGAGGATGTGAATATAGTAGGATAATGACTAAGCTATCCATTTTTGGGCACAAATCTGCCTTGGGAATCTTTGGAATGAAGGGGTCCCTGGGATTAATGGCCATGTTTGTTCAAAGACAAATAATATACTCTTCCTTTCATATGGAAGCCTTAGAACAACCTTATTTATTCTAAAACCAGCGGCCAGACCAAAGCACTGAGTGAGAGTGAGTGAAAATGTAACTGTTAGCCTGAGATCTTTCAGCACCTTTCTCAGTTTTCCTTTTCCTGTATCCAATGGTACAGTTTCATTCAACAGGCATCAGCTTTTAATCTTTTTGTTGAATATTGGCTGTTTATCACACACTCTCTTTAACTCCATTGTTTCTGCATTCCTTACCTTCCTCTCCTCTCACCACACTGTTTACCGCCTCAAAGTGTATCCAAAGATCAGCTAGCAGACTGTCAAGATTTTTTGCTTGCTTTCAAGATTCTCTGTTTCTCTCGCTCCATCTTTCCCTTTGCCATCTAAACGTTTACCGTCAAATACCAGCACAGAGGGATAAAAAAAGAAGACAACCTTTCTTGCATTCTCCAGGCAGTGACTCTCTAAAACCTCCACTGGCACACAGGAGTTGACTGCATAGTTTCCCCAATGCAAACCAGATGTGAAGCGCTAATGTATAGCAGCAATTTTTTTTTGCTTCAAAGGAAGACAAATGTAGGCCAAAAATGTACTCTTTTGGTCATCCAGACACACAGTGATATATAAATAAATTCAGATTCATTCCTGAGTTCCAAACTTTCCCTCATGGTGGTTGGGACAGTACTGTATGATTTAAAATAATTGCGATGTTATTGTTTGGTGTTGGTGGAGCATTGTGGAACGTTGGGATTGAGACAGGCTTGTGGAAGGGGACAGATGAGCTGTGACAATTGCATTTTCAGCTGCGCATTTCTTTCCATCCATATGCACGTGAAGTCCTCCCTGCAAGCACGTCCTCAAGTCTCTGTGTGTCAAGTGACTGTCAGATTATGACAAATGTATGTTTTAAGTACAACTAAACATACGTCAGTGCAGGCTTGTGCAGTGCTTTGTTTACCCTTTGGACTCATTTAAGTCACCATATCAAATCCTTTAATAATAATTGAGTCCAGAAGGTTTGACATACAGTCCTTTTAGGCCAGCTGTTATTCACTTGCAGCTTTACTCTAATGCTGCAGTGTGTACCACACAACATAATCAAGGCTAATATTAAAAGACATCAAGTCATAACCCCACACTTGCATGGTCATTAAAAGTTGCCAAGAAGGGACAAATTACAAAGGCCGTGGTGACATTTGCCGCTGCAGGTAGTCATTTTCCTCCTTTATGTTTATGATGTTGGTTTTCATTTGAGCCCTCTGTCTCCTCCCACTCCACACCAGGCAGTGTTTAAACGCTCAGGGAAAATAACAGGTTAGCGCTCCAATGTCTGGTCCTGCAGCCTGTGCTGTATCGTTAAGTCTGACCCAGGCTCCCACAACGAAGCAGTCTCAGGTACCCCCGGACCGACCCCCACCCTTACTCCCCTTCACCCAGCCACAGCTCGTTCGTTGATGTTATTAAGAAAAAAAAAGCCAGTGAATTAAACTTTTCTCAGTAGCTTTGTGCTTATAGACTGATGTAGTAGTATCCTGAGAATGTGGGTGGCCCAGGGTCTCCTCTAACATCGAGAGATTACAAAAATGACAGCAACCATAGTAGTCACTGATTGTTTACTCTATCTGAACTTTTGCTGACCCCATCGTATAAGTGATGACTCAAAGCTGTCATGTCAACGACATGATGATGATTGCAGTTTTTTGTCCCACGTGTACACTGAACTGCCATTTTTATGACCAATCAGAATTAAAATGCTTTTTGTATGTCCATAATCAGTACTTGTTTAAATAAGCACATCTGTTTATGAATGGGGCTGCTGCATTATCTCTCCTTCATGAGCAATTTCCTCCTCTTCCTGTGATAAGATTCATTGCCCCAGAGTGTCCTTTTGATTACTGGACTTCTTTTATCTGATGCAGGGAAAGCCAGCAGGAACTGCACACTAAACTTGACTAATAACAAATATCTCCCAACGTCAAACTTTTGTATTGTTTTATTGTGACCGGAATGGTTCTAAACTGTTTCCCATGCAGACAATTAGTCATGTTGATGTGATTTAGCTTGTTGAGAGACCAGTCTCATAGAATGAGTGGATCTGGAAGCTTCTCTAAAGGAAACCTGACCTCGGTTTTCAATCCCTTAAAGAAAATATATATTCTAATCCCTCTGACATTGTGTCATAAACACAAGTACTGGACCATTAAAAACGTCTTGTGCAATTCATGTCTTTGCCTTTTTGGCATTGGACACCAAATGGAAAAGTCTTCGACGGTCATGAGGCACTGGAATAACTAAGATCAGACGACTTCTCCATCAGGCTCCTTTCAAGTGGCCACTGGACTGAGACACAAATGACCTTTTCTGAAGTGTGTTTTTGACATTGTACTTTATTTTTGATATGCTCAGCCAGGCCCTCAAATGATATACTTAAGTGTCCAGTGCTATACTTTTTTCTACATCTCAAAGCCAGCCAAGGCGCTTAACTGTATCTGGAAGATGTCCAGGCACCAGACAGAAGGCAATGCGATGGTGTGTGTTTATCCAAACGCCGCTTTCCTCTAATTTGATTTAAGACTTGTCAGACTGTAGGTTTAAGATCCTGCTCCAGTATTCATTTGCCTCTAAATGTCACCTTATTTTCTTTCTCTCTCTTTTCTTGTCCCACTGTTTTTTTTGTACTCTGTTGCTTCATCACTCTCAGTCTGGGACCTGTATAAAAGGAACCCATGTGTTTTTAAGGGGACCTGCTCAGCAACACACTCCTTCATCTGGTGTGTGAGTTTTCTTACTGCCAAAAGATCACACAGTTAAAGGTGACTGAGATGCTTTTGTAGCTACTTTCTTAAAGTAAATCGGATCTTACTATGCACAGTAAAATTCACCCTTGTTAAAGTATAAAGGCGCACTATGGACCTATAAACATAGATGTAACAAATAGAGCAGTTGCTCTGGTATTGATATGGTTTCTTCTTAACTGCATTGCTTGCAGACCTCATTCTACAGCACAGCCACAATGTTTGCAACATTCCCCACTTGGCAGTATACCAAACCATTTTGAAATTGTCAGGCATCATTGGCAGACAGGGATGCTATTTCCACCACCATGTTGTCTTATCAGAAAGGATACAGTTGCAACACTTCTGCTCTGTGACTTTATTTTATGTTTGAGATATGACATTTCCACATTGGCCTTGCAATATCAAAGCCACAAAATGTGTTTTTTTTGTTGTTGTAAGGAGGGAAAGAAACAGAGATAGCTGTTGTCCCTTATTGACACAGTGTCAACAAGTGACAAAAACAACAGCTGCTCCACTGACATCAACTTTATGGACTCATGGAAAATCATTTACATTTAGATTAAAATAGGGCTGTATTTCATATAACGACACTGAAAATATGCCCAAAATATTGAAAGAAAATACTTAAATACTTAAGTGAACCTACTTACTTGTGAACCTAGAGTTAGATTTTGTGTTTTTCTATTTACATTTGTTTATTGTTAATAGGCCTGTTGGTAGATGCAACATTACAATTTTAATAACAAACTGTTTGTAAAGTTTGTAACTTTAGTAACAAACTGATCCACAACAGTTATCGGCAGACATTTTAACTAGTAAATAAGAAATTACAGCTTTGAAAGTCAGTTTTCATTTCACATAACATTCCAAACGTGAACATTTTCAGTGCAATTTATATTGCATTTTATTATACATTTTCTATAATTAGACTAAACACAGTAGTGTTTTTCTCCTCTAATGTGAGGTAGAACTTAAAGCCACACTTCGGGGCCCCTACAGGTTGGAAGCGGAATTGATCCATTAGAACTACAGATCCGCTACCCGATCGAGGGTCTTAGTAAAACAAGTATTTTACAAGCAGGTTATTCTAATGGATGGCAGGGTAAGGGGGGGAAGAAGAACTGGCAGGCTTGTTCCCAGCAGGCTGTGCGGACTGTTCATTTGGAATCAATCAGAGCGTAAGCAAAGTTTGGGCTGGGGATTAACTGGCCTGCGTGTGGGACCGGTCTGGACAGGGTATCTGGTAGCCCTTCAGTAACCAACCATGACTATGTTGCCCAGCAACAGCATACAGGCCCGCTTGCTTGCATTGGTCTGTTGCTCTGTGGTGTCTGACAATTGGCCCTGAACTTCACCCCCTTATGCCAATCAGGGAGGGTTGTGTGGACTAGTAGAATGTAGCCTTGGCATTCTTCTGCTATCTTACATCCAGATGTCTAAATGTCTGTTTGCAGCTCCGGGAATACAAGGTTTATTACACTGCAGAATATTGACTAAGGGATTAAATCTGACAAATTCCATCATTGTAATGGATGTTGCAGGGCCTAGAACCATGCGACACAAGGGGAATTATCCTGCTTTTACCATGCCAACAAAATGCTGTATGTAATCAGAAAAAATAGTCTTACATTCACACATACAACACATTTCGATCTTAATTTTCCGTTTAAGAAAAAAAAAATTCTGAGCTTCCAAATTTTTGTGATAAACACACTGAGGTTTTCATTCAGCTTAGCGGTGGGGCTAAAATTATATAATTAAGTATATTAACGTTTGTCCGTAGGGAAGGAATAACCACAGCAAATTCATCCATCATCTATTGGAAATATCTTGCTTTTGACAAACAAACTGATATGTTCATAATAAGAATGTCACTGTAAACTGACCTTTCATTCAACAAAACACAGCCTCACAAGGCTGAAGAAAACCAGATAGAGACATTTCTGCGGAGTCATTCATACTGACCAATATAGCTGCATTAAAAAACACATTTTAGTCTCTCTCTCAGATGAACTCCCTCTGGATCATTATAGAGAATGGAATGTACTATAAAACAGAGATCCCCATGCTGTGTTGCAATACTATAATTAAACTTAGTACACTATTTCTGAACTATTGTCTTGTGTGGAGGCTGTGGTGATTTCTTTGAAGCCCACATTTTCTCCAGCAGCCTGAATTTAGTTTACCTTGCACAGGAGCTGGATTCTTGTGGTATCAAGAGATCATGTGAGAATCAAACGGAAATCTATCTTTTCAGGCTTCACATAATGAGTTTGAGTCTGAACTAACAGCTTACTGAACCAATGAGCTTCCGGTGAGGAGCTACTGGCAGCTACGGCATGGTTTTTAGGTGTGTGTGATGTCTGCAACTGTTTTGCACAAAACAACAATGGCGGACATAATAGATGGGTGTAATTTTTGAAAGTGCCTGCCGTTTTCTAGACAGTTTCCAATGACGGCTTCTCAGATGACTCTGTGCAACAAACCACCTGGTGTGTCAGGTTAGAATTCAGTCACAGCTCTGGTATACGAGAACATTATTAACCCAGGGTAGGCTTCTTAGTAGGGTTGGGAAAAATAAGAAATTCTTAGATGCATTGAGAGTCTCTCTAGAACGATTTGATGCTCAATTCTGATAAGTTAATAATCAATTATTAAAAAAAAAAGTTGTCTGTCTCCAGACATGTACAAATCAGAAAACAGAGTGGCTGAAAGAGGATGGGATAATGGATAACAACTTAGAGTTTAGGCAAAACAGAAAAAAAGCACACAAAAGTGGCCAAAAGGACAAAAAAAGGTTTTGTATACAGTATATATACATGATCTAATAAGACATACATAAAATAATTAGGCAAAACACATACATGTTGTTCATCTACTTTATCACATTACATCTGACCACCTCATGTTTCATGTTCTAAGAAGCCAATTCTCCACCTTAAAACATGACTGAGCCTCTGACATGGAAGATTACTGTGAGAGAAGGTGACTTTCACAAGCATGTTTAAGGCTAAAAAAACCTCAGTAGACAAATACTGTATATGTCAAAATCTAACAAACAATATTTTTAAACCACCATTTTTAAACATGCAGTCACTGTCATTCATGTTAGCCTGGATTGATAGTATTATATGAATACAATGGTGTCATGCTATCCAACTAGCGTATTTCTACCTAATTCCCCTCTCCAAAACCACTTCAGAAGAGTAACGTTAGTCACAGCCTTTACTTGCTTTGGTGTTTGTAAAGCATTAAAGTTCAACAAAGAATGATTCACATTAGAAAAGATTTTCATTTTTTTCTTCTATGTAGATGCACTCCCCTAGAAAATCACCGCAGTAGTCGAGAATGATTTATTATTTCCAAATAGAGCTATTTATGTCATCTTTTAAAAATTACTTATTTTTTTTCATATCGCAATATACAGTATATCGCAGGGGAAAAAAATATTGCAATGTCAGATTTTTCCAATATTGTGCAGGCCTGATGGAAATGTACATTAAAAAAATTGCATGTCGATGCATCAATAATTGGTTTAGAATCTAATCAAATTGTGAGGTGCCAAGACATTCCCACCTCTACTTCTAAGTCGCTGGGTTTTGGATGTGGAGGAGATGAACCTCTGCTGGGAGGCATATACAGTAGTAGATACAAAGCCCTGTGAGAACTGGCCTCTGGACTGGAGTTTATCATGACCCAGATCCAACTTTTCTTATATTTTCTCTCCCTTCAGTTTGGGATTGTGGGGTTTAGGTCAGCAATTACTGCATGCAATCACGTCTTAGTCCATCGCCCAGGGGTCAGTGCGCTGACGTCATGCCCCTCTCTGTGGGAGCTTGTGCCATCAGGAGTTCATTTCAGGCTCTGCATTGGCCACTCAAACACTGATACTCAAAGTGAGTCTCTCTGAAATGGAAACACAATAAGACCTGCAAGTCAAAACAAGCCCTTCTTCTGATTCTAAAGTAATACTTATTCATGAATCAGGCTTTGGAATCTTTGTAATTCAGTGTAAAATTATCATCTGTGCTGTAGTAAGTTCTCCGTTACTTAGTCTGACATCCAGCGCATCCGTCACACACCGGATGTTCCTCCTCTCTCGGTATCTCCGCTTTAGGGCTTAGCGCCACCAAGAACGGTTGTGATAAGAAATACAAACAATCCAGAGAAGGTTTTTCCTTATCCCAGAATTGATAGACCTACAGTATCTCCACATAGCGGTGTTAAGGTCTCGCAATGTGAGACTATCCGTTACTTAATATTAACTTGATTGTTGGCAAATTAGCACCTCTCTAGAGACCATAAAAACCTTTATAGAGAAGGAGACTAGCTAAGGCTGCATGGGACTAGCGTGGAAATAATGCGACCATGAGCAACAAGTGATCTATCTCTTGTATAGGGACATTGGCTAGTTACTGTAGACATCTGCATTTGAGATATTTCATGACCTACTTTCTGCAGCCTTTTAGTACTAGGATATGTTGATGATACATATGAATTTGGGAGGGCAATAAACAGCTGTCTGATTTGCTTTGGAAATTAAATGTCACATCAGACAGACGTCATAGCACTGGCCTCCCGGCATTGTGAGTCATGCCTCGTCTCGTTCTCTTACCTGGCAAGCAAATGCAGCACATACCTACCTAGCACTGCAGATAACATTAAGGTCATATTGCTTGTTTTCAGCTCTTTACTTTGTTGATCTAATGTTGAGATTGTGGTTATGAGGGCTAATGGCATTAAACAGGCTATAACCTCCAGATGGTTACTATAAATATAAGATATAAATATGTATCCATTCAGTCACTAGATAGAGAGATATGGCAATTTAGGGATGCCAGCCAGCGTACAAACAGAGAAGCAGAGGTGTTGAGCATTTACACTTTCTAATTTACGTCTTAGGGCCATCAAAGGGTACTGAGAGTGTCTCTCCCAGTTTGGGGAATTGGTGTTGTGTTAACAAAAAGCCTGTCAGTGGGTTGAATATGAAGACTATTAACAGCTGAAGTCTGTTGGATCTTGACTTTCTCACCTCGACTCATTAAGAGCTTTTGTCTCGCCAACCTCCTGAGATAGATGAAACATGAGAGTCTGGGACTAATGTTTACTTTGATGATGGATCCTGTGTGATTTAGCTTTTAGTCTTTGTTCCCTTTTCTGTGTCACCCTGTGTTTTAGTGTGTGTGTGTGTGTGTGTGTGTGTGTGTGTGCATGCATGTCTCCTCTGTGCATTGTATAAACTGTTTGTGCAGTTGCTTAGGTGGACATATTTTGGTATGTGTGTGTGAGTGCGTGCGTATGTACGTGCGTAAGACAGGCAGCAAAGGGCAAGGTTGCTGTTTGACTGATTAATATATTAGAGGTGATTATTATACTAGGTGGTGGGAATGAGTAGCCAGCAGTGCACCCTGCCAGAGGGCGGTATCATTTATTACTTGGCTTTCCTCCAGCCATGCTGTAATATTTTGCCAACCTGATATTGTTGCCATAATGCTCTCACAATATTAATCTGTCACTTTGTTGTGTGCTCAGTCTTGATCAAGGGGCCTATCACACTGTGAAATTCATGTACTTAAGACAGTACACCTCCTGTATCTGTATATGCATTACTGTACTTGCATCTTGCATCTGTAGTTGCTGACAGGAAGCAACTTTTTAGGGAGTCATGTTCAAACAACTGTTTGGGTTTTTGACACACGCAAACACTCACAAATGCTCCATGGGGTTTCTGTATCTGTTGGTGGTCCATGCTCTACTCGCAAATAGGGTTATAAATAAATAATATCCTTGCCTCATAAATATTTACAGGTGTGTGTGATGGCTTCACATGCAAGGATACAATACTGTATTCCCACTTAGTCGTAAGAGAGGGGCTTTAATCTTTATGTTTCCGATTTTAAGCGGTTAACAGCGACAGGAAAGAGTTTGGTAGTTACAGAGAGAAAGCAACGTGACAGCTCCCTCTCTTGTCTTGTGCCCTCCCTCTGCATCCACCACACTTTCATCACACAGCAATAAAACTTAATAGGCATTATGTGCTGCCTCTCTTGTTGCTCTACATCTCTCTCACTCTTTTTCTACTTGCTCCCACTTGCACAGCGTGTTTTGTTTGAGCTCAGCTCCACTGCTGGAACAAGCCAAAGTATTTACAGCGTAAATATTGGCAGGGAAAGTCTATATACTGATGTCCAACTGCTGTGCCAGAAAAGGTGTCTGAATCATTCCTCTGGACTCTCCCTCCTGTTCTTCCCTTCTTCTGTTGTCCATCTGTTCTTGTCCTCATCTCTTGTGTGTTTATTGGGATTTTTTTTTTTTTTTTTTTAATTTTGCAGATTCGAGAGTCTCCTTTTTGTGTTTCAGGTTTACAGTAAATAACAATGGCTGACAGTTTTGACTGTGACAACTGCAAGGAGTCCTTGTATGGCCGCAAGTACATCCAGTCAGATGACAGTCCCTACTGCATCCCCTGTTACGACAGCCTGTTCTCCAACACGTGTGATGAGTGCAAAGAGCTGATCGGTCATGACGCAAGGGTAAGGCATCCATTTTGACATGATCAGACATGCAATCATCTATCTTCTGCACAACAGTAACAAGTAGAGTACATACAGAATTTCAGTTGAAACATTACATTTATTTTATGCAATACATGCACTGGAATGAACCACATTTATGACCTTAGTCTGTCCACACTGTAAGCCACATTTTAACAGTTTAAACAAAGGTAAAGCATATCAAAGATCTGTTCTATTTAGGTTCAAGACATTTTTTACCATGTTTTGACATAGCTGTAACAAAAGTTATGTCATGTTAATGACGCATAATTCATGCTAAATGAGGCGTGTTCTTTATACTTTGTGTGGGATGACATAGTAAAGGCTAATTTAACATGCAATTATACAGGCAATTTCCACTAAGTCCACATAAGCCAACAGGCTAATTTTGTCTAAGATTGTAAAAATGCAGCATGAGGGAATGTCTCCCTCTTCACCACAATCAAGTTAAAATTTAATCTTCCCCTAATGGAAAACACTAACATGAAGTGGATGATTTAAGACTGGCCTACGATACTTATTGAAGTTTACAGAATGGAGCATGTTACAGTGCTTATTAGTTTGCTTAGCTAAGGAGGCCAATGCGTTATCAACACCATCATGGGCAGTTGGTGATAAATAAAGCCAGCGTGTTCTTGGCTCAGTGCCTTTAGACAATCAATTCAACATCCTTGTGAGACTTTTCTTTTCTTAAAGAAGTGTGCTCCCAAATATATTACAGTCTGTACACGTACACACAGAATAACCACATACTTATTACATGTGTCAGTTTGAACCAGACCAATCTCCTCTCCTCTCTGCTTCTTTTGTACCTTTGCAATTCTGAAAATGTATAACATAAAAATAAACAATTATGAACTCAAAATGTATTAAAAACATTTAGTTTTTGTGCTATATTTATGTAATGCCCTCCAAATTCCTTGATCTGCTGCCAGGAGCTCTTCTATGAGGACCGGCACTATCATGAGCACTGCTTCCGCTGTTTCCGCTGTGATCGCTCGCTGGCTGACGAGCCTTTTACCAGCCAGGATGAAGCGCTGCTCTGCAATGACTGCTACTGTAATGAGTACTCCTCCAAGTGTGTAGCCTGCGACAAAATTGTCATGCCAGGTAAGGGTGCAAGACATGTGTGTATAGAGATTTAGTTGTTGAGATTTAAGGCTCTATCCATCTGTGCTCTCAATGATTCTTTTTCCAACTGTGTTATGTGTTTAAAATATAAAAATAGCTTAGCTTAAACTCTAGAAGGAGCGAGTTGATTAAGATGGAATCAAATGAAAGAGGGAGTGACATGTAAAATACCCTGCACATAAGGCATTTGACAGCGCCATATATTATGGTACTTCAGTCACCCACTAAGCATTAGTCTCGTTGTGCCACATTTTATTTTCCATCTAGTATACAAATTCAAATTTCAAGATAGATAGGCAAATTACTTTGGAAAATGATGACATGGCAAACTCCAGGAAGCAGGGCGACGGAAAAGTACAAGGTAACCAATCAAGCAGATATAGAATTGGAAAGAGGTTTTAGAAAAAAGATGGAGAGACAAAGGTGAGGGTCCACAATTGAGCAACAGCCAGTGCTGAATGTGACAAAGTAATCGGCAGTCTACTTGACTTGTCTATAGGTCAGATCCCCAGTGCTGGCGGGCTGCCAGCAGACTAATAATAACAAGGGATAAGCAAGTCAGTTATTTCATCTACCATGTAGTAGCTTACACTGCCCTCACAAAGAAGCAAATTATTTCAGGAAGAGAATGACATTCCTCTTTATTTCCACTGTAAGCAATCACATTTTTTTATGAAAATAAGGTTTAGAAAAGTAAAAAAAATAGGTATAGAGAGTGATCAGATCAAAGACATCTTGACTAGGAACGATCTTGGGAGTTAGTAGTATATAATACTGCAAACTCTTAAACATCACTGTATCTAATTCTAATGCACTTGTTTGCAAATCTCAATAGTGTTACCTCTCCTCCAATTAAAGAACTACCAGCCCTTTTTGCTATCATATAGAAATATGTACACCCTCAAAAAGAGGCACTCACACATATCTTTGTTTAACAACTGGATGCGCTGCTGAAGTGGTTTATGTCGGTGACAGGAGAGAAGAAACTACATATACCAGTACAAAGAGGATTTGGTTAAAAAGATCTCTCTGATAAAACCGCTGCTATACTCCAAGCGCCAAAGATGGTCACACAGGATGTTACATGTCTCTCAGACAATGATCCTCTTCTTTTCTCAGTTGGAAAATCCTCCGACAGACAACATTTCTGTTGTTGTCACTGTCCACTGTGACAAAGCGTCTTAATTTATATTTGGAAATCCATTGATATAAAGTCACACTGAAAAGCTACAATACATACGGTAGCAATAGAGTACATAGTATCATGTGGTGCAAGGACAACAGGCCCTGTAGGGCAAATAAACTGTCCAAGGCATATTGACACTTTACTATATGCTGAGAGCAAAATGCAGGATTGGCTTCCAGGTGTATTATTAACCCGATTTTTAATAATTTTAAATTGTATTCAAAGCTCTTTAAGATTGTTGGAATGCTTGTGAAATTGCCCCCCAAAATTATGCGCACTGTATTTAGCATTTCAGCTAGATCACTTTTATTCTATTTGTCGAATATTCGAACCTAACTGCTAATATTGTCCACCCTTCATCCACTGTAATTGCTGTAAGTTTATAACCTGCGATGCATGCTGGGGAGTTGTGTAGTTATTGACAAGAGAACACCACAGCACACAGCCAGAAGTAGGAAAACGTTAATGTCGCTCCCACTCAAACCACTGCATCACCATAGAATAAACTAAGCAGTATAATAAAAAAAAACTCAACAGCCAAGGAGTAGAAGATGAATTGGTTGGGGACATGGAGGGGCAAATGGCATTATCCTTTTCTGTACAGCCTGCTGCCAGTTTCCAGGAGTAGGAAAGAAGTGTGGGGCCTGTGGTATTATGATTTAAAATAAAATAAATTGTAGTGAAACAAAATGAGCTTTATATGCATCCAAGCAATTGAAGTGTATAATTTCATAGTTCAATAAAACCACCACCAAAAAGGCCATAACTATACTATGAAGGATGGGAAAAGATGCATTCTACACAAATAAATCAAGACTCCCTCTGCTGTCATTCTTTCCATCCTTCTCTCTTCCTCCTGTCATCTCTTTCTCTCTGCTGCTAGGTACGAGGAAGTTGGAGTACGGAGGTTCTACATGGCATGAGGGCTGCTTCATCTGCCACAGCTGCGAACAGCCAATTGGCTCAAAGTCATTCATCCCTGACAAAGATGAACACTACTGCGTGTCCTGCTATGAGGACAAGTTCGCCCCGCGTTGCACACGCTGTAAAAAGGTCAGTCAAGTCAAAGAATTCCCACTGATCCTCACATGGTAGTGATAGAAACAACGCAAATGCATGCGACACATTAGGAGGAGTAATTCTGGTTATGTAGGAACGTGCATGGGAATGTATTTTAGAAGTCCATTTGAAGACTTTCCATGTGACCTTTGACTGCTCTCATTTTCAGACACTGGCTAAAGGTGGCGTGACCTATCGGGACGAGCCGTGGCATAAGGAGTGTTTTGTGTGCACCAGCTGTAAGACACAGCTCGCGGGTCAACACTTCACCTCCCGAGACGAGAACCCTTACTGCCTCAAGTGCTTTGGCAGCCTGTACGCCAAGAAGTGCGAGGCCTGCAGCAAACCAATCACAGGCAAGATTACATCACAATTTTCTACATGATAATATTTATTTGTGCTACTCCAGATGTCACTTTTCATGTTTGGGTTAAGGTTCAATGCTAAAACCACCAAGTCTAACAAGATTGACAGCCAGTTTCTGTATTTTACATTGTGTGCAATCTTATTAATTTAGATGTTTGCTTATTTAGTGTTATGGTTTAGCATAATTAGAGTACCAAAATGCACACACAGGTGGGATAGCATTAATGGGATTTATTTAAAAAATTCACGGGGAAAGATGACTGCAGGGACACGACCAAATGCTGACAACTGGAACACATAGGCAAACAAACACACAATAGGATCTGACAAGAAACAAAGGGAACACAGAGGTTAAATACAAGAGGTAACAAGCAAACAAGGAACAGATGATACAACACGTGAATCACATTAGGGCGGTGATGACAATCACAAAGGCGGGAAACGCAAGGCAGGTAGTAAAACTAGACAAGACTAAACAGGGGAACAGACTATCAAAATAAAACAGGAAACAGAACATACAGACACCAGACAGGCTCAACACAAACAACACAAGACCAGGAAGGACACTAGAACACAAGGAGACACGACAGAACCAAAATACCAGAAAAGAAGGCACAAAAAACAAAGCAATATATCAAAATCATAACATTTAGTATGCCAATGTTACACAGAAATAATTTAACATTTTCTGGGGCCTTTACATTTTTAAACTCATGTATAAAAAAGCTTTTCTTCCAAGTTGCTATGTTATGAAGCATGCATGATTTGCACTCGTTTTCACACCTGTAGTTTTTTTGCTTTGGTCAATAAGTTGGTGAGTTTGTAAACTTGGAGGGATTTGCCCTCGGTTTGGTTCAGTTTGGTTTTACACCTGGAAAAATCTAAGTGTACCAAAATATGTCATTACAAATCACGCAAGAACGTCCATTCCTCTTATTGGTCCGATGTGTGGGAGCAGGAGCTCAAACCAGCTCATTTCATTAAAAATGATCAGACAGTGTTTTTTCGCAAGAGACGTTACTACGTCTGCTCTGGTCACCGAGACTTGGCTCTGCTCTCCCGGCGTCTGTCTCCAACTTCAGCGGCAGCTGGTTTGACCACGGAGATACGAGTAATGGACGGCGAGCTTGACCGCCGTCAATCTGTGATAGAAACCCTGCACGCTGCTACAGTTTGCTGCTCTGCTTCATCGCAGATTGCTAAACACACCTGACTACAGGAGACATTAGCTCCGACTTGTGGAGTATGTATAGTTGGTGCGGTTTGAGTATGGATCACGTTCTCACCACAAACAAACCGCTCCAGAGTTTGATTGAAAGCGTACCGAGACCACCTCTTCAAGCAGGTCTTGGTATGCATGTTTGGTCCGCTTTTGGTGCGAGTTTGATGGCTACATTCTCCCCTGCCCAAACAAACCACACCAGTGCGGAAACAAAATCTACTTTGATTCAACCGAACTAAACGAGGCAGGTGTGAAAGTGACCTGAAGCTCGACATACAGTTTAATCTCTGTTTTATTGATCTTTTCATCCTAGGTTTTGGAGGAGGGAAGTACATCTCATTTGAGGACCGTCAGTGGCATCAGCCATGCTTCACCTGCTCCCAGTGCTCTGCGTCATTGGTGGGCGCAGGCTTTTTCCTGATGGTGACAGGATCTTGTGCCGCAACTGCAACAGCAACAGCAACCTATAGAGCAGCCATTTACCACATTCTCACCCTTCCCTTGACTTACTTTTCCCCCCTCTGTCACAGCATTTCAAGAACCCTGAGTCATTACTGAGGAAGGTAACGCACGCTAAGAAATGCTGCCTCTCAGGTTGTTTTTATATAAAGACATCCGTTCCCCCTGGTCCCTGTCGGGGTCTGATTTTAATCTAGGAGTTTGTGCTGCATTGTTTGTATCAACCGCCCCAAAGTAACCTCTTGAACCAAAAAGTTAATGATTTTATGAAACAAAGTTTATGGAGTGCCTTAATAACATTACATATATGTTAATGTATGTTTTATTGAACCAAAGAAATGCAAAATGCTAGTCACTTTGCAAAAAAAAATCCTTTGTATTTTATACAAAAAAGTTGCCACCTCAGCTAGAGGTCAGGCTCTGAAGAGAAGCCACTGATACAGTATAGTATGTAAACCTTACACTCTGTATTTCAAAGTATAGTGGAGGTACTGTTTTAATGCTCTTAAAACTGCAGTTTCAAGCATTTGAATTAAGTAAACAAGGAGAAAATTTAGAACAACTTTGCTAATTGTGCTTTTAGTGAGGTAGTCAGTTTATTGCAGTGATGATCAATAAAGTCATTTGCACTTTTAATAAAATATTCTCTTGCGACCATGTTATGTGCACATAAAAACGCAACTAAAAACATGGCACACAGGCCACTTTTTTGTCATATATCTGCTTTTGTTGAACTTCGCAATGACACTTGTTTTTACATAAAGTTTCATCTTATTTCTGTCTTTTTCATTTGTTGTAATTAGTCTTTTTTTGTCTTTTGGATCACCATTGCTCAAAGAGCCAGCATTAATTACCAAGAGCAAGCTGAAATTAAATGCAATAACATGCAGGAGCATGCATGTCTGGCATGATTTGCTGTTAACGCTGTTAGTGTTTTGTTTTTCATTGTTAGTTTGTAACATGTTTGTGAAGTAAAAATAACTATATTTCATTATTTCAGCTTTGATGCTGGTGAGTCAGAGTTGGCAAATATACATTTTAAGATGGAAATTACAGCATTGAGGGGATAACGGTATAAACTTAACTATTAAAAAAGATAATTGATATGGTTAAATGCAACATGGTTGGTTTCATTTGTAAAGTCTTATTAAATAAATTTTCACTGACTGATCTTTGCTGGGCACTTTTTATATTCTGTGTTTATTAGTGGTTACAGTAAAATATGCATTACTGGTTTATGAGGTCATAGCTTTCTGTGGATTGTTTACTGTCCAAGCTGGAGAAAAGCCTTCTGGTGTGTTTAATAAGTCTTTCTAGGAAATATGTGTGTGTGTGTGAGAGAGAGAGAATGAGTGCAACAGGGAAAGGGCATTCAAGTGTGTAAGAAAGTTAGAGAGAGAAACCTTGTGTGTGTAATAAAAGAGAGTAAAAAGAGTGTGTGTGTCTGTAGGTTTAAGATATGTGTGTGTGTTGTGAGGGAGAATGAAAGGGAAAGGGAGCACACATCTGTGTATATGTGCGTGTGTGCCTGAATGTGTGTGTGACTTACGTATATATACACAGTACGGCATATATGTGTGTGTGTGTGTGTGTGTGTGTGTTGCTGAGTCGACTGTTTCATCGCCTTGATAAAGCACACATACACAGACCGCCAGATACAGTCTCCTGTCGGCATTGGTGAAATGTCCTCCTCCCTGCCTGTGTTTGAGATTTTTTCACCAAAAAAGGAAATGGTAGCTGCATGGGGGAGGGAGGGGGTGTGGGGGGGACTTGGTGGTGGAACTAGGAGAGAATAGAGTGTGGGAGAGAAGGAGAGAGGTAGGATGTTCACATCTGGAGTTGCTCCATAGCACTTTCACTGGGGGTGGGGGGTCAGCTCCACACACGGCTCCCTTTGGATTTATTGGAAGAAGGAGACAGGCGGGAGGTGGCGACTAGCAGGAAGGGTCAGAGGAAGATCTGTGGAGATGTTAACTCTATCATATGGTACATGCACTCTACAAACAGGATCAACTTTAACAGATATTACTATGAATTTGAAAGCTGTTTCAGGGTCTTTCTGATTTTCAGCAACAACGTCTTCTTTCACACTCTTGTGAAAGAAGACTCTTGTCTTCTTTGTTATCGCTGTCAACCAGAATCAAGTTCACCCAAAAAGTTCCGGAAAAACTACTAAAAAATGTGGCCTTTCATTTGGATTGAAGTGTGTAAACAGCAGCATAGCTGGCTTCTCACACTCTCTCACAAGAGGTTGTCACTTCACACAGAAGATATAGCCACACAAATTTATAATTTTACTACAATGTCAACCTTCCATGCAAAAACAAGTGGTACTTGAATTTAGGCTCTGAACATGACAAGACTAACACAAGCTGACCTAGACAGACTCCATTAGCCATGTATTATTGATATAACGTTAGGCTGCTAATAACGTAATTTACAATATCACAAAAAAGAAACTTGGGGGTAGTTCACACACATTTTGTATACTATGTTTGTAAAATTGAACTTGTCTTAGCCTAAATCACAAAGAGGCTTTAAGGTGACAGTACTAACCACTGAGCCCCTTTGATGCCCAATATTACACATTTAATTAAATAGATTAGAGAGAATTTGTAGAACAACTAGTTTACATTATTTACATCCATCTATATTTCACAGAAGCGTAATACAGTACTTATTGTGAAACAATAAAACTAGTTCATAAAAACTTTTTCCAAGTAGCAAAAAAACCCTGAATCACATCATTCATTATAATGAAACTGTGTGGAGCCTATTTGTTTGCTTAATCCATGTCATGCATGTTCTTGATTATGTGATTGAATTAATTTAAACTGAATTTATGTGCATCTGTGCAGATTTACCAGATACACTGCAAATAGATAATGTCCGGTTCCTGCAGTTTGGCAGGAGCAAATAAGGTTTGTCACTTTAATTATTACAATATTACACATGTACTGTATATTTGCAAGTGACACAAGGCACTAACAGTAACACTTTGTCATAATTGAGAGGTTTACTTAAAACATTGAATTAAATATTACAATTTTCCATTTTGTACATTTGTTTTTCTGCCTTTTTCTCTCGGTTTTAATGCACGTGTTTGGACAGGGCAACTTACTTTACACCTTTGCTATTCTTATCAGCTCATGAAGCTTTGTGACCTCAGGTAATTCCCAGCATAGCTTCACCCAATAGCAAACTGAGCAGAGGCTTCATCAACTACAGTAAGTGAAAACACCTGTGTAGATGTTTAAGGCCTTTAGTGGAATTAGGAGGTACCGAAGGCTGTAGTCAAATCGTCAATTACATGAACACTTTTCCTTGACCTTGTAGGAAAACATGAGGTCCTTGTGAAGCAGAATTCACAAGGATTTAGGATAAGACAACCGGGTGCTAAGAGATTCCGAGCTCCTGTTATATACCACTGCATACTTCTTATGGATCTACCCAAACTCTAGAACCTGAGACCCAACCTGGGACCCGTACGGGTTCAGATCCACGATTTATATCATGGAAGTAAAATTTTATTTCTTTGTGTGTGTGTGTGTGTGTGTGTGTGTGCGCAAGCGTGTGCATGTAAAGTGCATAGAGGCCACAAGGTGGTACCAAATGACCTGCGCAAGCAAGTGCCCCTGCTCAGGAAGTGAAGTGAAGGGTCAAAGGGTCACCGAGCACAGGTTGGGTAGCAAATTAGCGATGCAGAAATAAGCAACAACAACAAAAACTATGTCTACAAGATAAATGCAGACTATCATACTGATGAATAATACACTTAAAAAATATGACTGTCCATAAAATAAATGCAGATTATAGGCAATCTAAAAAATTCCTTCTTCCATCACGCCTGATGCCTCTATGTCCCTGAGCTTCTACATTTCAAAATAAAGCTCACATATGGAATAAAATACTTTAAAAAATATCTCTTACTTTTCAAAGTAAAATCTTGCATCGACTATCATGCTAATGAATAAAATACTTGAAACATTCAGTGTTTTTTTAACTAAACAGTAACGGAAATCATACAAATGAATAAAATACTTTAAAAAATCTACAAGATAAATGCTGACTATCATACTGATTAGTAAAATACTTCAAAATATATGTCCATCTATAAAAAAATGCAGAATATAGACAAAAACAAAAATCCTTCTATGGCTGCAACCTGGAGCCTCCCATGTTATGCCCTCTCGCCACGCTGAAAAGCAATTGTATTTGCAGCAATGTTCCAATGAAGTGTGAAAACAATATAGAATATAAAAATAAAAAGGAGTCTTGAAAAGAGTGTAACTTGTTTATTTTTGTATTATTGTTCTTGTGTGTGCAGATCCTTATCCCTCCTCAGGAAATCCTGACGTTAATTGGCAGAAATCAGAATCCGCTTTATTTGCCAGGTATGAGGACACATACGAGGAATTTTGCTTTGGACCATCATTGCTCACAATGCGCTTACACATACAAAACAAACCACAAAACAAAACAAACACTATATACACACTAATATATACACACTCTAAACAGAAACAATATAGACAGCTTGGGGCAATAGTGCAAAGTATGCAGGAGTGCTGGTTAGAGACAGTGTTGCTTGGTTATTGCACAGAATAAAACCAGACACTGAATCAGAAGTCAGCCATCCATCAGAGAGATGGCTTGTGGAAAGAAACTGTTCCTGAGTCTGTTGGTTTTGGCGTACAGTGCTCTGTAGCGCCTATCAGAGGGGAGAAGCTGGAACAGGTTGTGTCCGGGGTGACATCGGAAATGGCTGCGTCGCTGATGCAGGTTTCATCAAATGTAGGCTACGTTAACATTAGGAACACAACAATAACATCCAGAAATCAGCAAACAACATGTATTCAATTAATTGCAACAAACGTGGTCACGAACTTACCCGTGACTCCATTTGGAAAATAATTTGCGATTTCGCATTTTTGACCTTATGACCTTTCCGTTGGACACGGCATGACATGGGACGCTCCCAAGCAGCAGCCGTACCCGCCTGAAGACGTACTTCCGTGTCACTCAGTAAAGAACATGTTCCTAAGCAAAAAAGACTATTCTACGCTATGCCTTCTATCCATTAATCAGACTTCATTCTGGGTATAGGCTCTATGCTATTCTCAGTGCCCCAAAAATCTCACAGATATAGGCCTAGATTAAGTCCCAAAATCTGAGTTGTAATTTTGGCCAATTTTTACTCTGTTTTTAAAATTAGCACCACAAGCCAAATGCTGGTAAAACACGAATGTGGCTGGTAGATTTGTTTCACTCACCAGCACAAAAAACAATGGTAATCTATTACATTGCTGGTAAAATTTGAGCATTGACACGCCATTTGGTTGGTGGACGAAAAGTTATTTTTGGACCCTGGCTCCTCTCTCTAGGCCTACAGTAACTGTACACTGTATCAGCATTGACCAGGATTTCTAATCTGCTTGTGGATTTAGACTTTGATAATAGCCTACTGTATCTTGATCCTCTGATATATGCCATTGATTATGAATTGAAGCCTTTTATACTAGTACCAGTATACCAGTACTTAAGTAAAAGTACAAATAACCAGAAACATATTTAGCCTACTTTAGTAAAATAAAAGTACCACAATGACAACCCTACTTAGGTAAAAGTAAAAATTACCTGATTTTAAATGTAGACCTACTTTAAATATTAAAAGTAAAAGGAATTGTATAACAATTTGTTCTCTTAACCCTATGTGAACGGATGCTTCACATATGACCAAGCAGAGTTTTGGGAACAGCAGCAGTAACTGGAGCAGTGGTAATAATATTGAAGGGCGGGTCTTGGCGTGGCCACAGTGGGATTTGTAAAATTGCGAGCGGTACCTGGAGCTGGACGCACTGCCGCCGGTGCAAGAGCCGCTGCTGAAGGCTTCCCTGCGGACTGCAAACGTGTGACCGTCAAGAAGATGTTTTGGCAGAGGGAAAAACTGATCAGAAAATATAACGAAAATGTAACAAAATGTAGAAATGTAGTGGAGTAAAAAGTGTAGTTAGTTAATACAAAATGTAACTAAGTAAAAGTCAAAGTTATGCACTATTGAAGTACTTATTAAAGTACAGATACAGGAAAAATGTAAGTATATGTACTTTGTTACATTCTACCACTGACTAGTACACTTTAGTTTACAGCCTAAATGAGAGAGGTGAAAAGGCAATTGAGCACTGCCAACATGGGTTTCAAATAAAACCTTTCTTCCCAGTTCATCACTAACATTTGTCTTTAAAATTAGGTCTTTCTCGATTTACCATTGGTAGAAATGTGATTTTAATCCCCCACCTTGTGACCATGAATTGAGAGTAAACACTTTGGAGACAGAATGAGTTAATTAAGTAATGAACGAATGACCAACCTCATGTTTTTCATTTGCCAAACATCAAGGCAGACAATATCAGAAAAACACGTGTTCAAGGTCGAACCAGCACTGGTAAGTGTTGCAGCAAGTTCAGGTCATGTCATGTGCAATGTCTAGACAAGCACACAATAGTATGAGTCAGTTATACAATGTTACTGTTCACAGCCTGTTATATTCCATTAATCCTATGTACTGCAGGCATTACTCTTCATCAGTTTAATTCATCAGGATGGCGGAATGGACAATTATTTGGTATGATCCTTTGCATTCCTTATGCATGGCAACATAAACCATTTGAAATATCTTTTGTTCAGATCAGAATTATTATTTCCAGCATTGTTTTTAGTCCTATTGACTTTCTTTGTAGCAACTGACACACCTGGTAGGAATAGTTGTGTCAAGAGTGTCTCACCTTGATTACTGATTTGGAAACACACTTGTATGTGTTTTGGTGTGTATGTATAGGGTCCTTCTCATGTTGCTTTAATTGCCTCCTCGTTTTTTTTTCATGCAGGATGGTAGGAGAAGAAGCATCCCTGATTGGCTCGCCCTGACATTCTTACCATAACCAATCCCACTCCTCTTGCCTAAACATAACCCTCCTCTTGCCTAAACCTAACCAACCCAACCAGATTAGGCAACAAGTACCAGCCATTTATGGATGAGTTCCCTAATGAATATTCATGAGTCTTCCTCTACCAAGCACCCATAGTGAGGTGTGTCATTTGTTCTTCTTGCTGCTTGACAAATTCAGTGTAATTAAGACACAGAATAAAATAAAATATTTTCTGCACTAACAATATTTCAAGTTGTGACTATGCAGTTTGGGGTCATTTCCTCCAACAATCAACACCTTAAAGATTTCTCAAGCAAGATTGAAGTTTAGAGTGTGTCGACAGATTGCAGTCAATATTTTAAACTTTACTTATTCGTACTAACAGACCCACGTCCAAATATCTCATCATTAGTATGTTATTTCACTTGAAACAATACATGTGGGATTAAGATTGAACTGCTTCTTTTCTGGTCCCTAATCAAGTTCAGGCATTTTTCTGTGACTTTCCAAACCTTGAATTAAGTAAATATCCGTTAGATGCTGTGTTGCTCCAGATGGTTAAGCAAGCAAGCCTAAGCGTTCTTAAAGCAATGTTTAATCAATGAAGATGACTCCAAAAAGAACTTTACTTGTCATTCTAACTCCCATGAATTAGGGGTCCATTGGGAGCTCCATGAGGTAGTTTCATCGAATCTTTATTATTCCTACCACAAAGAGTGTAACTGGAAGTGTGTGAGTCCACAGCCCAGTGATCAGCAGTGACTCAACAAAAGCTAAAAAACATAGTCACTGGGTGTATCAGAGTCATCACTGGGGTTCTGTTTTGTGAGTGAATCACTCTACAAGTGAGTGCAATGAAAAATAATCCATGAGCATTGTAGAAACAAGTCTGATTAATGTGGGAATCAAACGTTGTAATTTAGTGTTGTTAATGAAATTACCACTATTCCAACAATTCAATATTCTCCTAGGATACGACTTATTAACAACGTTCAAATACATGTTGCTATAAATTGCAAGCACTATGAGTTTATTCAACAAGCAAAGGTTGCAACCACAAACATAAGCTAGCAAAAAGTACAAAGAGTGTTTGAATATTAGATCATGTTAATACATGAGAAACATACAATATAGTAGGGGTTAGAAAAATAATCTTTTTAGATGCATTATGATTTGCTCTAGAACGAGTTGATGCTCGATTCTGATAAGTGAATAATCCTTTTTTTTTTTTTGTTAGGCAAGAGTGCAAAAAAAAACACACAAATGGCCAAAAGGAAAATAAAAATACATTTTGTATATATACACACAATCTAATAAAACATAGATAAAATAATTAGGCAAAACACAGATAGGCTGTTGATCTACTTTATCACATCTCATCTGACCACCTCATGTTTCATGTTCTAAGAAGCCAATTCTCCACCTTAAAACATGACTGAGCCTCTGACATGGAAGATTACTGTGAGAGGAGGTGACTTTCACAAGCATGTTTAAGGCTTAAGTATGGAAAGACTACAAATTAAAAACCTCAGTAGACAAAACATTTCATTAAAACTTGTGACAAATACTGCACAAAACTCTAAGTAACTTAGATTATATATTTTTTAAATCACTCATGGAAATGTACATAAAAATATTGTTGGATTGATAATCATTTTAGAATTGAATTGCTGGCCTCTGAATTGGAATCTAATCATGAGCTGCCAAGAGAGTCTCACCCCAACAATATAGGGTTTACTAGTTTGAGAGACAAAAGAGAGATGAGTTTTGACAGACATATTACTTTTCTAAATATTTTCCATAGTGGAAAAGGAGGCTAACACAGCGGTCAATAGACATCCCTCTGGTTTCCTCCTGCTTTCCCCTGGCCTGTGTCATTACTCAGTTTAGGTCTAGGTGTCCACTTGACAAAGTGCACTGCGGTCCACCGCAGTCATATCTCTAGTATGTAACCTCAGCAGACGTGGGTTAACCCCAAATGTCTGAGAGATTACACTCTCATTGGTAATTTAGCATACCTCAGTAAATATTTAACTGCATGTTTGATACTGGAGAAGCTGGAGGATGGGGTGATGATTCAGAATTAAATTAAGTTACAAAGCTTGCCAGTTTACCGTTCACCTCAACTACTGGAAAGTCTCCATTTAATGAGCTTAACTGTGGGGAAAGTTGAATTGCGAACACCAGTTTAAAGACATATTGATGTATCTGTTCACTGATAACACGCTGCTGCAAAGTAAGTCACATTTTCAGAAGTTACATACATTGTCAATAAAAATTGATCTCCATGATGTTTGAAAGTCTCAATCATCTCGAGATATTTTTGTAATTTTAGAATGGTTTTGATCTGATAACTTTATCTATAGTATTTAAATATAAGGTGTTTTATTTTTGGATTATTGACAGGTCTGCTAAGCTATTACTACACAATTATTGTGTAGATGTAAAGTCCTTAAATTAAAACCAAAAAAATCTTATATGGCGGTGTTTTTGAGTGTGTTGGGAGGGAACAATGTTATTTAGTATTTAGTTACTGTTATACATTTTGTATTTTATTATCAGTGATCCCCTGACTCTTCCTCTAGCACCAGGTTAAAATTTCAGTGTGTCAAATAGCAAAACTAACAACCCTCCTATCAGCTACAACTGTACTTTATGTTTATTGCTGACTGTCAAATGTTAGAATCCGTTATGCTAAACTGAGATGATGAACAGGGTAAACATAATATGGATGGAAGGCCCTTGCTCTTGTTTATCTTTTCTAATTCCCAGAGCAGTAATGTAACCACCAAGAGAAACTCTTCATCTACTCCATCTATATTTTCTTTGTCTAAATTAGTTCTGTTCCTTTGGCTAAAGTACCGTATCACAACAGAACTTAGGACTCCACAGCAGAGCAGCTGTACCATCTCACTGTACTGAAAGCCTGTGTGCATAAAACAACATATGTACATCTGTGTCCCAAGCTGACACTCACAGGGCTGGTGCCTGTTGGCGAGGTTTGGAGTCTGTGTCTGTGGCTTGGCCCGAGCTCTCGTCCCCTCCATTCACTCCATTTGAGGTCATGGAGTTGTACTTGCTTGTGGGAAGCTCTTATACCGACTTGTAATGAGCGCGCTCAGCAGGAAAACAAGGCCTTGTTTTTTCAGAGTTCAGGGTCTGATGCGTCCACTGCTTTGATCCAACCTCTGTTAAAATCCTTCCTTTCCTGAGGATGACTGATGGCATCTGCAACTTTGGATGCCATCCTAGTCTGTGTGCTGTTTAATATTCTCATAAAGCATACCTGACGCTTCAGCTACAGTAACTGACCACATACCCTTGAATGTAAATAGAGAACCACCACAATTATTGTAAAAGTTTGTTTAAAAAAAAACCCTGATCACCTCATGCTAATAATTATGCAGTAAATGTTCTGTGTATAGGCAATTGTAGAGTAAATGCATTGCACTTGGATTTCTCACCCACACGGAATTTCACACATTCTACATTGAAAAATGTGTGAGGACATGGTTTGTTTGTTATGTTGTCGTTTTCTCCCTCCCCTTACATTTTTTTTGTTCTTCACTTTTAAGGGTTTGATGTGGTTTTGGAACTAAAGCAGTCTACAAATATCTTCGGGACACAAGAATATTAGTCACATCTATTGTCTGACTGTGGTTTTGAGCTCTGCCCTTCTTGGTAATTTTTCTGGTGAAAATCATAACAAATATAATGTCTGAAATGTACAGTATGCAGTAATAGCTTATTTGTTCCTGGAGACTAAAGCAATTAGCATCAGCAGATTATCATCTCATTTTAGTTTGAGAGCTAGAATATGTATTTGTTGTAATGCAGTTTGAAGCAAGGTTTGGCAGCAGTTAAGGCAATATTCAAGCAGTGAAACAAAAGCTATGTCATCGACAAAACCTCCTGTCTGCTTTTGATTTTGTTCAGGTTTTGTTTTTGGCTTCTCCACCCAACTTTGAGCTTGATTGGTGAAGGTGATTCAACTTGTCAGTAGGTGAAAAGAAGTTAACGGGAGGGTTGGAGTCAAATCAACAAGTGAGCGTGGCTCACAGTTCAGTGTGTCTCTGGTGATTGTTAGGAAATAATACAGCAGTCACAATCAGACCAACAGTGAGAGCAAAAGCTGTTGACGGAAAATGACAAACCTCCTGATTACACTTCTGCTTTAACGGGACCAAAGGTTGTCTATGAAACCATTTCTACTGCAGGCTGTATTGAAGGGCAGTTTGCTGAGCATGCATGCAAATAATTTTGCATTAATATTCCTACAGTTGCATTACTTTCCATCTTGGAGCAACCCAGTATAACTACAGTCCTGTGCTGTTGGCAGCTGAGCAGCTCTATTTGGAACAGTTGTTTGTAGATGAGATGTTTGGAATGCAAAAATGTTTTGAGGAGTAGATTGGCCATGATTGACTGTAATTCAAAACGTCAAGAAGATTTAGCATTGAAAACAAGCAGATACGCTCTCCAGCTCTTTTGCAAAGAAGTGATGTTTGAAAGAATAACTTTTATATAAGAGAAAAGCAAGTACAAAGACCTTGGATATCTATCATTTGAACAAGTCTGTTAAACTATCAAGATGATGATGATGATGTATGACATGTCAAGAGGATAAATAATAGTCACATATCTATCATCGTAGGGACACCAGTAGAAGCAAGGGGGGAAAGTAGAGATGTGTAATAATATGTGGGTTCTCTCAACAGTGATCTCAAGATTGTTTTATTGAAATCTTTATTTTTTTTCCTTTTCTTTTGGTCTTTGCTTTCTTCTTTCTCAGTCCAAAGCGTTTCAAAACTCTTTTTGTATTGCCAAATTGTAGATGACATTTACTATGATTTCATGAATAACAATAAACTTAGCATCAATTTCAAATGATAATGCCATATATAAGTTACTAATGGCTAATTTGTCGGCTGAGACATTTTTGTGTGTGTATTCATGGCCCCCTCTTGTGGTTATTTTGTCAATACAGTTTAGTACTACCATAACTGCATGAGACCTCATTCTACAATATGTTATTGTGAAAGTAAAATGAATGTCATGATATAAAGTGTTGCCTAGCCTTGGTGCCCATATATTTACCTCCTCCCAGCGACCATGTTTGTTGCTTATCTCTTTTTCTCCATCCTCACCCAAAATACATTTTTGATGAAGTCATGAGTGTCGGGTTTAAAGCCAAGTAATGTGAAGTAATAATGTTGTGATTCAATTATTAAATACATAGTGTTCATGTCCATTATTCATTTTTGGTCACAAAATAAAAATTCACATTCAGGTGCCATTTGATATTAAGATAAGTGGTTCTAAACAGAATGCAGGTTGTCATTAAAAAAATGAATAAAAGAAATGTTGAAAAATTGAGGTTAGTTTGACGTCATATTCTGGTTTCTTCCTGGTGTGCAGCAATGTTCAACCTATTTTCACAGTCCACAAATGCTCTACTGGGATGAACATCATCAACGTGCAAATACATAAGTATGCTTTTTCCATTTTCATACAATGTATGAAAAGACTCTGCAGCTCCATTTTACAAACCCAATTATTTAAAAGCACCTGGCAAAATGGTGTAGTTATGTACATTTCAACATGTTAAAAACAACAAAGATGTCACAGCCCAGACGGTTAGAAACTGTCATTTTCTCTATTGCTCTCCCTCTAAATATACAGTAAAATGTACAGTATTGAAGACATTCTAGGTTTCTTCCATAGACAGGTTACTTCCCATGTAATACTGATTACTTCCAAAAGGAGGCAGTACATATCAAGTGTCTATCTACAATTCCATAAGCATCTTCTAAACTTTTCTTCTCCTACAAGAGGAGTTTATGACCTTTTCCTAAGTTTCAGACACATTTGGGTTAAATTAAGCTTTGTAAATAGCAACTAAACCTCATTAGGTATGCTGCTTGACTCATGCATACCCCGGCGTTTCCATTGACATGAATAAAAAAGAATAGTTTGGGAAAGCCTAATTTTCCTTTTCTTTCTTCTGTAGTAAAAGTCAAGTATCGAGTCAGCTTCAGACCCTACAGATGATACTGCATAAATTTGGTGAATATTTCAGCGACACTTAAACATCTGGCAACGACGCTGAACATTGGACCCTAGTTTGCCAGAATGGTACTCGCTACACCACCCTGATGCCTCAGTTATCATTCTCATTTCAAGTGACATGTTTTGTAACTATCATCAGATGTCGATTTGTCTCTCGCACAAGAAGGGTTGGCTCCCCGTAAACATGAAAGTTTTATTTTGATTAAGCAGCCCTACTTTTATAGATATCTGTTGCGGACCATTATGCCAGGTTGTCAGTGTTGATGTACAATTCTTTGGAATATTTTTGAATCGAAAAAAAAGATACTTTTCTCTTTGTAGATTTCCAGATGCATCCCCTCAGATCTTGAGCCACAGAGAGAGGACAGTTGTGAAGCTTCAGAGATGGAAATGATCATGGATCAGTGGGGTTGCTGACAGGATGTATCCAAAGAGGCTAATCTTTAAAGTTCTGGAAGCCGCTGTGCTGGGAGGGAAGGGATGCTGCTGGCAGTCACTGGGACTCAGTTGGAGACTCCAATGGCCTCATGTACCCCAGAACTTTTATTCACCTGGCTGATGCATAGGGCGATTTCTGCGCATAAATACGTCATTGAAGCTGTGCATTAAAATGGAAGTGAAACCCATGACAAAGGGAATGTTATTGGAATATTACAGGTTTTTCACAGACATTTTAAGTAATGCTAAAACAACAAATGGACACCAGAGTAAGAGATAAAGGGTCAAATCCCCCAAACAACTTTTTGGAGTTATTTGCAGAAATGTTTGAATATCCACTAGTGTACCAATACAGGTCACTGGAGGTGAATGGAATTATTATTCATTATATTTATAATAGATTTATAATATATTTATAGTGGTTGTTATACATATATATATGGTCCTCACAGTTATTTTAGATCATTCACAGACTTTTTTTGCTGACAGTGTCCAGTATGTGCTACTTGTAAAACATAATACTTCCTTATGAAAACTTTATAGTGAGGTCTGTCTGAGGATTATCCTCAGGAAGGAATACATCATTTCTGGAAAATGATGTTTCAGCTGAAGTTTATACTTTGCTAAGAAAAATCAGCATTTAGAGTGGGTTTTTAAATTAGAGGAAAATATAGCCATTTTTCTTACAAAATTTCTATAAAAGCCTTACTTGTACAAGCAAACTATATTCACAAGCATAGAAGTTCAGCCTTGGCAGCATGGAACAACAGTGCCCTTTTCTTGTGTGTTTGCAAATGTTTTTGTGACAGCAGTCCCTTCAGTTCTGCAATGTTCTCATTTGGTAGACAATAAAAGAGACATTGAAACTTGATCATCTCAACTTAAAGGTCCAATCACTATCTTTTGGAGCTTTCAGGTGATGATAACAATAACACCTGATCCAGTTCCATTCGCTGATGAAGATTGAGATGCATATGAGAACTCTGAAAAAGCTAGCATGTTGTGCTAATCTATGAATTTCAAGACTTGGTAGTCCATTTGAGAATGATATGTGGCTCAGATTACGAGTTGCGGTATAGTGGTGGTACCCTTTTGTTTACATTTGGATCAGGGATTGTGCATTTGAGTCAAGCAGACATGGACTGGGTGTTCCCAATTGACGTGATGCACTCCCAGGGGTCTGGCTTAAAGGCCAAACTAAAGCAATGAAATCATTCAGTGTTAAGGATCTTGGCAAATCGAGGGCACCCATATACTCCAAAGATTTACCATTCATTTCTCTTGGAAAACATGGGAGTGGGGAGCAACGGAGTGAAAAAAAGCGAGAGTGGGAGGTGAGGGAGAGCTCTGTCCAATGGAGCCAGGGTAAGAATTTATGGTCAGGAAGAGCGATGAATGTGTAATTTACGGTGCATACTCTACCATTCCCCCTGCCCTCCCTTTTGGTAATGAGAAACGGCTGTTTTGTTGTAGGGCCAAGGCATGGTATACCCCCTCCCTTCTGGCTATGACACACCATTAGTTTTTATTTCTGTCTCTGCTTTTACGACCACTGCCCAGGCGCCAGCATTTATGCTGGTGATAGGGACCATCACACCATCTAAGCTCTTCCACCTCCCAAGATGGCCTCCTGTAGCCTTAGGAAGACCTTATCATAACTACTGAACGCTCACGACTGGAGATAGATAGCATCATACTCCCAGCAGACTTTTTTTACTCATTCTTTGAGGGTTTGATTGAGTTCAGTTCAGAGAATAAGAGATGGTTACTCAATAGTTTAAAGTAGAATGCAAACTGTAAAAAATCGGTCACAAAATTGTCAAAATAACCCTAACTGATCGAGATATATATTAGTTATTGATTTATCAATAACAGATTGATAATTAAAGTATCCCTATAAAGGTAAATTCCCCTTAAGTGCCACTTGGGTCTTAATTTAATAGTTTGGGTCATTATTCTATTGGTTATGTAATTGTACTAGTGGTTAAATAACTGCTGACATCTGAGATGGTGGTGAAATTGCTACAATGAAATGTGACTGGGCAAAAACACAAAAAAGCTTTTATTGGGATTATCTAAACTTTATTTGTAGGTAAAACCGCATGTGGGTGCACCTGAAATTGTTGGTAGCAACAATTGCACTTTATTTTCATTTTTACAGTTTTTGCAATTATAAATTCAATTCATAAATTGTTTGTATATGCTATGTCCTGTTTGTCCTCAAAATGTAACCCTAATTGTAACACTAAATGATCTAGTCTAGTAAGAATTTGTCCTTGTGTAAATGTGTCATACATGAAGACAATGATATAGATTATGAATGCCGTTTGAGAACTTTGGATGAATAAACGGTAGATCAATTCCAGACAAAATTATGAAAGTCATAATAAACTGAAATCAACAAACTGATAGCAAAATCAGTGTATGACGTCATCTGAACTTTATTTAGGCTTTCACAGAATAAGCTATACATGATGATTTTAATACTTCATATGTTTAATGATAAACACGGTTTGACATATTCACTATCACAATTCATAGTATGAATGAATAATGTAGCGTGTAACTTCTCCTGAAACTAATATCTTGTGTAAAGCAAACAGACCCATGGAAAACAATTCTATGAAAAAAAAACGGAAACATTTTCGTATGTCTGTTATGTCATGAAGCTTTTGGAGTATAAATGTGTAGAATACTATGATTGTTCTGAAACTTGAGCGGTAGGAAACATAGTTGTGCAAAATCTTCAGACCCTGTTGCAAACAGATAAGATTACTGAGCAGCTGATGATTTGATGGCTTATATGATAATCAGTGGCTTGTAGTTACTGCATATTTGATATAACACTGTGCATTTACATATCCTTCCTCTTGTTTTCCAGAACCTATTCCTTCAATCTATGAGACCAATATTAACACACTTGTGCAGACGTATACACACATGAACAAATGACTAAGTTCCATTGACAAACATCTTGACCCCATGCAGAAATGCATACAAAGTACACAAACACCCAGGCTGTAGGTAGAAACACACACACACGCGTTTGCATGCACAAAGGCACACACATGCAATCTTGTACACATGCAAATATGTGTTTTTATTCCTCATTTTTGGTGCAGTTATTTTCTGATACAAATGCCAACAATTAATTCAGAACAAACAACCAGGCTATCAAATGGCAAACATTTGTATCAAGACACCAGAGATGGATTTGAGCCAGTTATCCTCCATCTTCTCTTAGGCTTGTAATTTTCTAATAGATTACCTCGTCAGAATAATATACTGTGAAGAAGACCTTCTGTCCTCAACAACCACAAATGATTTCCAGTGCCTTTCTTTTTTTTTTTTTGTTTCATCTCACAATAGGAAATAAAAGGTACCCAGACTTAATACTACTCATTGTCTTTACATCACGAACAGCGGTTGTTGAGAAAATCCATCTGCCACCTCTCGCAAACATGAAAACAAATGAAGAACAGATTGTGATAAAAATCGGACTGGAACAAAATACATCATAGAACAGAGGAGACGGAAGAGACCATCATTTATTATTAGACTTCCAGCTTGAATGCTGCATTTCAAACACAGGAATCTGTTCTTAGTTCAAGAAGTAACATAGGTCGGGTTCATGACGCAAACCGTGACAAACCACAGTCTTCAATGTGGCTTTGCAGTCCAACAGTGATCCCTCACGGTGGAATGAAAATCAGCAAGTATTTCTGAACACCACTAAGACACCAGTATCTTCCAGATATGTTCAACTATTCAAAAAGCTCAGAGAAGCCTTTTGTGTTGCAGCAGTCCTCCAGTTCTCTTTGCATCTTCTCCAATGCATAGCAGCATTAATTCCTTCCATTCCTTCATCACTTTGATATTTGTCCATGGCTGGTGCTGCTGGGTGAGGCTTTGTCTGTGTTTCTGTCAGCCCCATCCAGCAGGCGATAGAGTTTAGCTGACAGAGCTGGTTGTGCTGCTAGGAGCAGTGGTGGTCCTGCTCTGGCCTTTTCGCCTCTTCCCTCCTCCTCCTCCTCCTCCTCCTCCTCTACTGCCATCTTTGCTTTCTCGTGCTCGCCCGCGTGCATTCTCCCTCTCTCTCCTCTTTGTGTCATCTTGTCTCTCTCCCTTACTCTTCCTCTCTGAAATGAGAATGCATTGAATATATGATTAATAGTTAATAGTACTTCTTAAGTAAACTATTGCAAGATATCTGTCATCATCGATGTTGTATGTAGAAGTGTCTTTGCTTAGCTAAACAAAAAGTAATAAAAACATGAATTCCTGAGGGATACGAGTGGATGAAGGGATATGTGTGACTTGTGGTTGTGTGGTTTTTAATCCAGGCAAAATCAGTGTAAACCATACACATACAGTCCAGTAATATTCACAAATGCTAACATAATGCTATGTTTAGCCACACCTGACAGGATATGTACAGCAGCGACCAGTGTGCCACTAGTGATCAACAAATAATAATCAAATAGGACAAAGTAATACCTCTAAAACCTTAGTAGCCAAATGATTTTAACCATGTTAGTCAGTTAGTCGGTCTACCACGTCAGTCTAAACTGATTAACTGATAAAGTGACATTCACATTTATAGCTCATAGCACTGCTGTGCCTGACTGTAGACTCTTGCCCTCTCTAACCCTAACCCTGTCGTGTTAGTGCTGCATGATAAGGCTTGACTCACTTTTCTGGTACCAGTTCTTTTCTCTTTTTCCTCTGCTGATAATACCCCCTCAATGTAGGCAGGATTCTTAGCTGATTTTGCCGTGACATCATATTCAACACAACACTCGCTGGATCCTTTTATCGGCAACTAAACGGGAAAGTCTGCACTTATATAATTGTACAGCATAGTAAACATAATGTAGTGTACGGCGTAGTTTTGCAGGCTGCCATTTTTTAAATATTTTTTATTGTTTTAGAGAAGGTACAGTGTACAGTGCAACATTACAATGTCAATTGTAACAAGACACCCTTCGATTAACCCCCTCCCAACCACAACAAACCCTTATGCCGAGGAAAACAAAAAAACAAAGTAAACAAATAACAAAATATTAGACAAAAACCACCTTTCTTTTGTTACTCCTGGTAATGTATAATGTAGTCATTTTGCTCCACCATCCCTATGTTCCCAGCAGTTATGAAGCGGGATAAGCAGTAAGTCTTTCAAAGTAAGCCAGTAAAGGGTCCCAAGTTTTGTAAAAAAAAATTCTAATGTTAGAAACATCATAATATCAGAAAGCCACCTGGAGGCTTTTGGTGATGTAGCTGATTTCCACTCCATAAGTGTTCTCCGTCGTGCTATTAGGGTTGCAAAAGCAACAACACTCTCCCTGCTATTTGACATAACAATATCATCACTCTGTACCCCAAACACAGCCAATGTAGGGCTACGTTGTAGATTTAAACCGAAGGCTTCATTTAAGACCTTAAATATTGATGTCCAGAACTCTCTCAACCTGGAACAAGACCAAAACATGTGAAGTAGATCTGCTCTGTCTGTTCTGCACCTGTCACATATGTCATCCATGTCGGAGTATATTTTGGCCAGCCTAACCTTACTGTAGTGCATACTGTGAAGAACTTTAAATTGAATAAAATATAAATGTGCGCAAGAAGAGATTCCATTCACCCTGTTTAGAGCCCTATCCCATACAGCATCTGATATATTTGACCCTAATTCTTCTAGAGGGGTCTGCAGTATATCCTCCAGGTCAGAGTGCTCAGGTAATTGAGGGAATGATGAGACATGGGTTCAAATGAAATGACAAACTTAAAGATATCTGAAAAAACTGGACTTGGTAATGTTGAATTTACTGACCAAGTCCACGAAACTGAGGGAGACGTTATTCATGAAAAAATCTTTACAAGTAGTAAGGCCCATATTATCCCACTGTTTGAAAGGGTCATCCATTGTAGCAGCTGGAAAAAGATGTTTTTACAGATAGGGCTGAGTACGCAGGCTGCCATATAAAAAAAATCTGGGGTCGCTATTGACGGTAGCTTGGCTATTTTAAAATTATGGGATACGTTTGACCACTGTAATTGCAAACAAAGGCTACTGTACCAAATATTAACATTGATTTTCTCAGGTGTTCAAATACTTATTTGCAGCTGTATCATACAAATAAATAGTTAAAAAAATCATACATTGTGATTACTGGATTTTTTTTTTAGATTATGTCTCTCACAGTGGACATGCACCTATGATGACAATTTCAGACCCCTCCATGATTTCTAAGTGGGAGAACTTGCAAAATACCAGGATGTTCAAATACTTATTTTCCTCACTGTACAACTTTTGTACCACCTGGGTCAACATTCACTAATTTATCAGAGAGAATCATTAAAGCGACACAGGACATATCATAATTTTAAAAACAAATAAGGTTGAGTTTAGGCTTTCCATGCAGTGAAAACACGCCATAAGTTTTGATTTGCTTCAACCCCCCCCCCACCCCCCACCCACACACACACACACACACACACACACACACACACCCACCTGTCATACATTTAAGAGTATAATTGCTCTCTAAATACAAACATCCATCACAGAGTGGTTAATGTCCACATGTAAACAATTCAGAAGAGGAAAGAGCTTAGTTCTGCTGCTGATTTCTAAATGCAGCACGTGACAGATTGTAAGAGCACTCAGGATAGTCAAGTGACACCATTTTCTGTCACATAAATCACTTTAAAGTCACTTCTGGCATAATGAGTTAAACATTGTCAAGGGCCCAATAATGGTCCATAAGGACATGAAGAGCTGTCACAAAGTGGAAATGGATATTGTGTCTAGTGTCAGATGGCTATTGTTTAGGCAGCACTCAAAAGTATTCAGTTTTGTATATCTGAGGGTGTGTAGTTGCGCTGGAGGATGTTTGTTATGAATATGTGCGTTGAGAGTCTCTGCACATTCTGGAAACTGAGTGAACACTCGCCAAGGGCTGGACAGTTTTCACTACGCAGTTGACAACAGCAGGGCTTATGGCGCCACCATGTTTGTCTACTGCTGTGCAGTAATAACTGTAGGTTTGTGTTTATTTCCCAAGCAGCATTTTTAAACTTGTTGTACAAACAGTTATGATTCTTTGTTTTAAGCGCAAAATAGAAAAAAAAAGTACAAAGGTACAATGTTTCTCAAATTTCACCAAAAACATGTTTATACATAGCCAGTTTAAAAAATCATTATATTGTGATAGAGTAGATTCAATTTAGTTGAATGTGGACAGACCTTAACACAAAAAACATTTACTCACTGCAGGCCCATGAGTCACAATAACTTTACTCTCCAGTGGAAACTAGAAGTCTCAATCCCACACAGTAGTGCACAAACAGGAATAACTCATCCCTTTTAAGAGCCATTAGTGCCAAAATCATCATTTGTTGAGTTGGTTCAAAACCTATAAGATTTTATGTCTGGCATATTAATTAGTTAATGTTGTCTTGAATCAATAAACATATTTCTTAACTTTAATGACCACATTTCAATCAAACACTTAATATTGAACCATAATAGTTTAAAATTATATCAATGAGGCACAATGAACGAGAGTGAAGCATGAGTGAAGTAAAGAGTCCTCACTGCAGTATCTGAGCTGATGTGCTTACTGTGTAAGGACTTAATTACTCCTCTAACAAATCACTAATGGAGCCAAGACAGGGGGACTCTCAGCTGACAGCCCTGATTGTACCTTCTCTCCATCCAAGCTAAACAATTTTGCCTGACAAATGCAATAACACATCCAGAAAATTCTGTTTTTGCGTGCGACCCTTTTGTGGAGCTTCAGAAAAAGGGGAAAAAAATGTGCAGCCAAATCAACACAAAGCGTGAGTTCCGCCGACCACTAAATCACTTATGTTATACAAGGTCTGCCCCCTGTGTTTTATATAGCCAGCCTGCCAGCCAACTCCCACAGATGAATGCACAGCTGTACTCTTTTTGCACAGAGTGAGTTTACCCACATGAACTGGTTCACCAGAGTCATGGTAACATCACCCATGAATGACCTCATAGAGGAAAAATCTTTCCTGTGCATTTTTTCAGTAGAATGTGCCTTATTCTTGTTCTAAAGTATTTAGTGGCAGTAAAGAGAAAATACAGGACTAAAAATCTTCATAAAATCAACAGTCTACTATGACTCTACTTATGTCAGGTGACACTCACATGTAATTTCTGCCTTTCTGAAAAGACCTACCATTGATCCAAGTTTAGAGATTTGACACTTTACATAGCAGTTTTAAAGAAAAGTTTATAATACTTTACTGTTAATCATTCATCTAAACCCACGGTTGACATTGTTTCCAGGATGCGAGCATCCTATATTTGCTTCGGATTTCTCAACTTGTGCTGTCCCAGCCTACAAAGATCCTGCTCCTAACGGAGCAGTTATAAACCTCCTTTCCCTCTAGACATGACCACAGATCTATATGGGACGATGTCAGATCATGTTCTGTTCTTTAGACCCAGAGCCCTATACAAACTGTTCCAGAGTAGAAGATGGTGCTTGAATACGCAAGCCTCCTACGTGTTTACTCGCATAGATCAAGGCATATCATCTGTTACATGTTGCAACAGCAGTACAGTTGCCAACACTGTGCAAGTATCGTTACACAATGTGGCTGCTGTGCCTGAAATCTCCTAAGCGTGCCACCATCCAATAAAGGCCTTAAATACAGCTTGTTTACAATTCTCTCTGTCCTTGTAAATGAGTCTAAGTTTCCAACTTTGGTTAAAATTGTCACACTATGCAACACAGATTGGTGACATTTAGAGATAGTAAAAATTTCTAAGACTTCATTAGAAATAATTTTGCAGTATAGGAGAACAAACCTTATAGCTTGTATTAAGTGTGCTCCCAGTTATTTCTGTGTTTCGGAAGGTTTATCATCCCAACACCACTGCAGCTAATTATTGCCTCACTACTAACCTCACTCACCTCCGGACCCATTGGCCCGATTTACCATTTTTTTAGTTGCGCTTGAGGCCAACAGCGACTAATGTAACAAGCTGTTACGAAAGTTGATAATGGCCATAGAGTGGTGAGAATGACTGCTAACCTGCTGGAGAGCACGCTGCTGTGTGGATGATAAGAGCCCAAGCAAACATGTCAAGCCGTGTAAACCTCATGCTTCAATGGTCCTCAGAACAAATAGCTCTTTCTAGCTCTGATCCTTGTCCAGCTTTGCAGTGCGTAATGCCCGCCCTTCATCTGCTTGGCTCGTAGATGGTGTTTATTGTTTACATGCTGAGAAGTCAAGAGATTCTGTATCCTTCTGTGAGCTCAGCCAAACCAAACCCAATCAACACGCTGCGGGTCACAGACACGCTGGTGGGAATGCAGGCCTTTGGATGTTGAGTAATGGTTCGATCAGTCATCATGTTATCTGGTGGAGGCATTTCTTGAAGCACATGAACTTTATTGCTTGTTCGTCTGCAAGCTGTACTGTCACCTGATTTGAACTATTACTTAGTGTACCTTTTCTTTAGTCCTTACTACATATCATTTCTTCCTTAGTCTATCTGTTTTATGCATTGTATGTCTTTTTTGGGCTTACCTCTCACACAGGGCGTCTTAGCCACAATGCACTTCCTCCGCTCTGTCTGTGGAGTGCAGGTCTGTGAGGGTACAAAGGCCAAGGAGGTGTCTGGGCTGTGGACCGACAGAAGGGGCTCGCGGAGCCGAGACTGAGAGCCTTTTTTAAATCCACATGTTTTGTTCTTCTTCATACATACACCCCATTGGCTCCACTCGCCCAGTTCACACTCTGCAGGACGCTGACCTGAAAAAAAAAATGGGACTAAGGTAGTGAGTGAATGTTCCACAGCTCCAACATCTCACATTTGTTTCGCAACCTTCACGTCTGCTTTTTTACAGCTTAGCAGTTTTAGCTCACAATAATGACCTTAAAGGAATACGCCACCTTTGTTTAAAATAAAGTCATTCACCATCTCCTTAATATTTATATAGGTGGGCAAATGTATTTTTGTCTCAGTGGATGCATTGTCTTAGTCTGGCAGCGCCGCCACTTGCTTAGCTTAGCATAGTGAATGGAATCCTATGTTGCTGGTTACCATGTTGTGAGTAAAAGTGACCCAACAACCACAAAATCAAAACCTACTTAATTCTTGTTGCTTGCATATTCACAACGAGTACAAATAGCTAGCAGATAGCAATTAAGACTAGATGATGTCCTAGGCAGATATTGACTTGGGACTATATTGGGTGAAAGTAGCCTACAGCCGAAGCACTGCTACTTGGACATAGAGATATCACCTGAAAATCCCCAACTTCCGTCAACATACCGGCAGGAATATTAGCTGGCTATTTTTCCTCCAGTAGATAGTGAATGGTGGATTTTGTGAGACACGAAGAGAATGACATCTCAAACGCATACCTCTACAAAGCAGAGTTTTCAGAAGAGGAGCTGTATGCTTTTGAAATAGAATGACAGGAGGAGTAGGTTGTGATTGCTTAACACCCCAAGGACTTGAGGATGAGAGCCAACACGATCTGGTGGTGTGAGTGTGGGAGAAAATGCCAACAGAATTTTGCGGCGTTGATCCATCCTGCAGTCTACAACTTTTTTTTTTGGTGCGATAAAGTCAACTGGAAAAAAATGCTGAATGGACCCGATAAACAGCTGTCCCCAGAGTAAATGATTATTGTAAACATGACGCATGGCAATTTTATGGGATAGATCAACCCTTATTAGACCTGTACTCACACAGAGTTGCTGCGTGATATATCCGCGCACGAGTGATAGGTGGAATATTTAAGCATATTCCACAGATTGGAGGTAACCCTACCCGACAGTTTAAAATATATTGGAATGTGTAAATCTATTAGTGTCTTATATACAAGGAGTAATGTGAAGGTAACACTATACTACAGAAATAGACAGATTGAAATGTGGGAGGACAAGAAGGATATGAAAAGCAGTTATTCTGATGTTCAGCAGTCACTCTTGTATAGACATTTGTGTGCGTGCAGGAGGCTGCTCTCTTTGTCATGAAAGTTTGTTCATTGTTTGAATAAATGCTGCAATTAACCTGAAATCCTTGGACCCATCATCTGTCATCATTTTCCTGATATCATTCCCATGAACGAGTAGCAGTGCTTCAGCTGTGCTTCCACCAATATAATCAATATCTGCCTAGGAAATCGTCTGGTCTTAATCTGCATTGCCATTTGTACGCGTGACTACGCAGACCACAAGAAGTAATTAGGTTTTGTTTTTGTTGGGTCACTTTTACTCACGACGGATTCCATTCACTACGCTAAGCTAACTAGCGGTGGTGCTGCCGGACTAAGACAATGCATTCACTAAGACAAAAAATGCGTTTGCCCACATATATAGAGGAGACGGGGAATTTCAAGAAACGGTGGCGTATTCCTTTTAAGTAATTTCCCAATCTGAAAGCAATTTTATCTTTTGGTGTGTTTTTGTACTTGAGAGGGACAGGTTTAGAGGGTTGCTGTGAACCGGAAGGCTATTAAGTTTACTACTACTAATACTAATAATAATCATAAAAAGTATACTTCACTCACAACATAAGTTTTTCTAGGGTAATGTTTATAGACTTGATGACAGCACCATTTTAAAACTGTTAATGCTGTAGTTGTTACTAACTCATGACAGAATTATTTTTAACAACAGCAAAAAGAAACAAGAGCTGAAAGGAAAGATTAAAAAAAGATCTATTATTCTCAAAGAATTCACTTTTCCTTTGCCAGGCCTGACTGTTGAACCTAGTTGGCTGCTTAGATGAAGTGATAAAAAAGATGGAGTCAACATGTGGCTCACACCTATGAGCTTCTTCAGTAAATGAAAGACGCTAAAAGAATACTTTCTGTTTTATTAAAAGAGCAGAGATGCTATGGCTAAAGTTTTGAAATTAGTAAACAGTTAAGGTCAAAGTTCACTCACCGACACACTCCATAGTCTCATTAGCGGTGCGCTGGCCTGGAGGGCAGCTGACATAACATCGCCCACTGTGTGAATACAAGCCCTCCTTACATTTTGTGCAAAAATTGCGATTGAAACACGCTTCACAATTGTCTATTTTACATTCTGAAAGACAAAAAGAGAGGGATCAAATTAAAGGATCAAATCACAAGTCACATTGTCTGGTGATCGTGAAAGTTCATTTTATCATCTTCAGACTTTTTGTTTTGTTTTAAAGAATTTCTGGTGGAATATTCATTGCATTTTCTGCTGGAAAAAAGCAAATGGTTCTCCAGAGACAGGACAAGAGGAACTGAACTGTATTTCCTCTGAGAGATTTATTAAGGATTAAACAACACAGGGTCTATTTAGGGGGAGTAACACTCTTCTCTTACAAACACATGCACCCCAGGGCTTTTTTGGAAAGCGGGTGTGAATGAGTACAGCCAGGAGTGTATCGCTTCAGTGGTTTTCTCAAGAGTTTCTGCACACCTCAGTTTCAATAAAATCTCGAACTTTCCAGTTAAATAACTTTTGAAAATTTGGATAATTACAAGCACAGGAGGATAAAAGCCAAACATCTTAAAATACTTTGGTCTCATCAAGGCACGTCCTTCTCATGAAAAACAGTACAGAGATGGAAATCTTCCTGTCAATATTTCTATACAGGAAATGTATTCAGATCTAGACTTGCTGTATTCATGTGTACTAAACTTAACCATATCTACTCTGCAGCTGGTCTGATGCCAAGGTCAGAAAGGATCTAACACTGACTATGTTTACATGCACATAATATTCCAGGTTTTTCCCTTATTCGAAAAAGATGATATTCCAACTAAGCTGTTTACATAGTTTATGAAAGTGAATATTCCACTAATATTCCTGTTTATGTGTAGCCGTGCAAAATTACATTTTTTATTTATTTTTTTTCTGCGGTGGCGGACATGTTGGACTGTGCAAACACAGCGTCCCTCTTTCATTCCTTCAACCAGCTTCTTAAAGGTCAGCGTAGCGATGTGTGGGCATATCCAAAAACCTGTTGATATCAAAGTCTTTGATAATGTCTAAAAGTAGCTGTGTTTCTTCTTATCGGGTCTGCAGCCCTGCAAACTGTTGGCTGTTTGGTTTATTTACAGCTACCATAGCAACACACAGAGCTGACCATAAGCCATAAACAGGCAAGAGGCCCTAAACTGCGGTAAAAACCCAGATTACGACGGAGATTCCAAATGTGCTGTACACATGTCCAAAGAATGCATCTAAAACCTGAAAAATACCGGAATTACACCCACGTCATAATCGGAAAATGCTATATTCGGAAAAAAATGCCTTTTTCAGAAAGTATAGTACCATCATTTTAGTGTGACCGCACACAATTACAGCTCATGTTTCTCAAAAAACCTATTTGACATATAAATAGAATGTGTACATACAAATTATTTAAGAGTTGTATCTGTTTGGGGTTATGTAAACTAACTACATGATTTAGCATCATCTGACAGGTATTATGTGATGCAGAAATGTCAAGGAAAACGAAAAGAATAAGTACAAGAGAAGTGTGTTTTTCTTCCTGTAGTAGAAATCACAACAGGCTGGTGGGCATTGTAGCTACCCACTGAACACCTACAACTATCTTCAAGCCATACATATGATTAAACTTTGATAATTTGAGTTAGTTGTTTTAAATGTTTTACTGTACAAAGAATAATCCATTTAGACCTGCTTACGTTCATACTTCAGAGACTATACACTATGGCCCAATCCCAAAGTGAGCCCTGAGGACTAAGGACTCACAGACTTAATTGATCTCAGGTGCTAAGTGAGTGTGTGAGGCCACATGGGCTCAGATATATATAAATGGGATTGGGACAGCACTTCACAAGATCACATGATACCTTGGCGACATTTAATAACAAAGATGTTGCTGACACTTGCCAGTTTGGGAATTTTTATTTTGTTGCTTTCCACACGGCCAAGGCACAGAAGACGGCTTGCTGATTACAAAAGCTGGACAACAGGTCCGTTCTGTTGTCGTGTGTTGTGCTGTTGTTTACCTTTTGTAATTTCCGGGTTTCCCTAGTCTCTGCAGTAAACGTCACAACGCTTTGAACTGTGGGTAATTCCCTTTGATGAAGTCTGCATCGATTCAGACTCACGGAAAGGGCTCGGTAAGTGTGTACTCAAAACCTGACGCCCTTTGAAATTTGACTTTGGGACAACCCTAAGCCCTTACTAATTTTGTGAGAATGCACACCAGAGTCCTGTGAGTCTGGACTTTGGGATTGGGCCTGTATATGGTGCTGATAGTAAGAGTGTATCAGAATGGAATATGTAAAAAAGTGAAAGCATAACAAATATGGATTGGGGCTTGGCATAAACTTCACATATGAGGGCCAAATAAAAAACAAATCCTCTCAAAAACAGACAAACAACTATGTTTTGGAGATGTTGTTGTTGGGATTTTGTTCCAATCCTGTTTTCTGTCCACACGTAAGGGGAAACAGACTGAGGTGCTGGCACTCCTCGGCTGATAGTATGGGACTGGTGCCACCAAAACCAACCAAAGGAAGTTGAGTAAGTAGGCTACCGTGAGTGTGGCCACCCTTTCGCCCACCCACCTAAATGAGCCAAACCTGTCTATAACCATAATGAAGACTAGTTCAATTAAAAAATTCCACTGACTTTCCTCCAGTTCAGCACATACTTATCCACAGGGATAAGTATCCACAACAGAAGGATTTCATTAAGTAGCCATTCTTATTCTCCCACAAGCATTGAAAAATAGTAGCACAGATTGGTAAAAATATGAGGCCGCATTAAATGATTTTGGAGAATAAAGGGTGTGGCAAAAAGGATAGCTATTTTCTGCATTCATATTTTGGGTTTTTGTTAAACACAAAGTGGTGTAGCAAAGTGGAAATATACAAATATGATACACAAGACAGATGAACTAGCAGGGTATCCCTCTACTCTAAATACCCACATATTGTACACAAACAGGAGATGTTGAGCCAAAGACAAACAGATCGTTTACACTTCTGCAGGCTTGATTTGACATCAGCTGTGTGGATTTTATGGAGTGGGCTGTTGCCAGCATGTTAGCTCTAGCCTGCATGTATTTGGAAGTTTCCAGATGTGTATCTGGATCAAAAGTCTAAAACACAAAGCAAAACTCACGGGTGCATCTGTTGTTGCCCTCTGGGTTCCTCATGCCAAAGTATCCCATAGGGCAGGAGGCGAGGCACACGCCTATCTGACGGATGTCATTGCGCTCCAGGAAGATGAAGAGCTTGGGCCTGCATTTAATGCAGCCGTTATACTCTGAGCATCGGTCACAGCCTTTGGGGCAAGATGGTGGCCCCTCAGTACTAACTGTGGAAACAACAAACACAATTAACAGAGAGAAAGGAACAGTCGGGTTTGAGGTAGGCAACATAACGGCATGGTGTGCTATCTCATAAAAAGATTGTTTCCAGCCAGATATGAATTTTAACAAGGAAATAAAAAGGGCATTTGTTAACATTCTGCATATGAGAACAACATTGGGGGAATTTTGTTGGCATCTCCATAGATCCAGCCATAAACCTACCAGCGCTTTATCACTCCCAACAAGCAGGGGTTAATGCTCGAACCTTATTCTAACTGGGGGCCAGGCCAAACATCTTTGTTTGAACAGTTACTCACTGTTTACTTCAAACCGCTTGCCGGAGATCCTTAACAGATTTTCATTTGGAGAAACCAGGGTAATTGGGGCTGACGGCCAACCAAGAGCCAGTCAAAATCAGGCAACTAACATTAGGCTCTCACACTCTGGGTTCAGTGTGAACTTAACTGGGCATCAGAAAAGTGCAATAGTGATAGACGTGGCCAACAATCAAATACTGCCAGTGTTTTTCTATAGTGGTACCAAACCATGTATCCCCCTGTCCCAAATGTGAAAATGCACTGCAGATGCATTTACACTTCAGATCCTTGTAATCCCAGACTCAGATGTTAATCAAATTTCCTTATCTTCAAAAAAGGCACAACCGGTCGGTCACCGTGCCATACACGCAACAACTACATCATTTTAAGGAAAAGTGTGTTAAAGGAGCCATTCAGAGAAAAAAAACAGTCGTTAGGGTGATTTTCATTCCTAAACTGTATCACCTCTCAATATACAAAGTCTCAAGCTGCAATCCATCTGCCGTCCTGACTCCCAGAGATAAGTCGGATGGTAAAAGTGTTAAAAGGGTTCTCCCATGAACAGATTACATCAATGTGAGTCACAGTTACCTCAAATGCCGCAATTACAACAAGGTCTTGTTGCTTACCAATGAAAAAAAAACAACTAATAATAGCCCTGGGGAGTGTATGAATCAGAGAGTGTAGTGTTGTAAATTGTGACACTTGGTGGACTGAAAAAAAACTCATGGTTTAAGTTTGATCACTGCATTACACTGCTGAAATCAGAAAAGAATCGAAAAAAGAAATTGGATTGCATTAGGATGCAAAAGCTTCAAATCGGAGGTGTAAAATCGCAGACCCCTTTCATATCTGGAGGGGAGAAGCCTCAACTGACTGTGACGCTGTAGAGGGCGCTCATGTATATAATGAGTGACCCAAATCCTTCTGTCCTCAATACGATAGCACATGACAAACTGCGACAGCATTTGAGGCCATTGCATATACGTATGAGTGCTTATACTGTGAAAGACATACTATTTCTAACACAAATGACCGTTCTTCCTTTGTGTGATTTTAATAAAACCACATCTGTTATTGTGGCCAGTCAAGGCATTATATAAATTCTGGTTCACAGAGGTTGGGGCGAGCTTGGCATTGGCTGAAAGCTCCTTGTGTGTAAAGGAAGAATTATTTCAAAGCTGACAGTAACACCAGCACTGAGGCTCTAAGGCCAGAGATATACTGCAAATCGGCCTGAGCGCCATTGTAGTTGCGTGAAGTCAACATTGGCAGCATGGTCCAATTGAGAGCTTAGAACTGTCAGGTACTCGTTCCATAATGTGCCCACAGAGCCAGACACAAAAAGAGTGATGGCTTTGAGGGGAAATCCATCAAAACCCCCTCCATAAACAATCCTAATACCCATCAAAGTTTTACATAAACTGAGAGAGGCATAATCTTAAAAAGAGGAAGAAAGACGAGCCATTCAGGGGAAACGCTGAACCTTACATAACCTGTGAAGGAAAAACAAATAAGAATGATGAGAAAATAAACAATATGTTATTTTTACTTTGCTTGTTTAATGTTTACAAGGCATCCACCACTGTGACTCAGACCGCTGTAACGAAAAAAGGCAGCAGTGCTGAAGAGGAAGAAAAAAAAAAGATTAAAACAAACTGAGAACTCACCCCGCCTCTGCCTTCTCGCTTTGGAGAGCTTGAGAGCATCGCTGGGACTCATGGAGCTGAGGAAGACCATTGCCAGCGCCACCAGTCTCAGCTGCATAGTCCCTGTTGCCTTTGCGGCCACGCAGGGTCCCCCCCTGCGACCAGATGGATCAGGTGGGGGGGCCCCCCCTTCCTCTGTGGGACAGGTGGATCCCTCTACTGCTGGGGCAGATGATCCCTTCTCTCTCCTGTGGTACTGCTCTCTTTCTCTGTCTGTCTGTCTCTCCCTTTTCCTCCCCTCTGTCTCTCTGTATCTGTCACTCTAGTGGCTGCTGCATCCGCGAGTGTGTGCGGTGGAGGGGGATGCCGCGGTAGCAAGTCCAAACAAGCCCGAGGCACAACAAGCCATCAGACTGGTGGTGGTGCTGGCAAAGGGAGTAGACAGCGTGGGGATGGAGGAGCGGGGGGAGGTGGAGGGAGGGGAGAGTGGAGGTTGTTCGGAGGATGATGAAGAGGAGGAGAGATTGGAGAGGATATTGTCCAACTTCTGGTGGTTCAACCCATGAAGCTTGGGGTGGGCTGGCAGGGAAGCAAGGAGCCCGCTGTTTGAGGAGGGTGTGTTGTCAGCCTGAGCTCACAAGCAAGCGTCCTATTAATGGTGCTCGAAGGAGGAACAAAATACAAGCTTGCAGATTGAAAAAAGACGGGTGCAGGTTCTTGACTATGTGTGACACACACATCTGCTTCTACCAGGGCCTGCTGCAAGATAAAAAATAAAAGGAGGCAGAGAAGAGAGACAGTTGGGGAACCGGTTTAGGAGAAGGGTTTACAGGTAACGATGAAGGAATACTTTGACTTTTTGGGTAATACATTTGCGTAGCTTTGCATGAAGACTGGAAACAGTGAGGAAACAGCTACCAAGGCTACGTCCAAAAGGTGACAAAATCTGCCTACCAGCACCTCTAAGACTACATTTATACGTAGGCGGCTATTTTCATAAACGGATATTTCAACCTCTCCGGTTTCAAAAATAACATTGTGCACAACTGTCAGTTGTCAGAAAAGTGTTTGTTTACACCCGTGTATATATGCTGCCAATTATTCTTTTTTTTTCCCCCAAAATGTCAAATTATTCTTTCAATTTGTTTTTCCAATAGTCATAGAATAATATCAGTTTGCTATCAACATATTTACATACTCAAACCAGCGACATTCAATTCTAACCCAATGCAACAAGAATATATTGTTTGGCCTAAACTGCATGCAAGCATGTATATCAGAAATCTCTGTAATCTGGAAAACCAAACTCATGGCTAAGTCAAATGATCGTGATGTTGCATTTCAAGCTGTATTTTGACTTGGACGATGAATCGAGCATGAAGTCAAATCTCTGAGAAATGCAACACACACTTGGACTGAGGGCCTTTTGTCATATTTGGTACTGAGATCTTTTTTTAGATAGTGTCATACGCTGCCTGTATTTACGGCTCTTGTGTGAAGAGGACATGTTAGGATCTAAGCAATGGGAGGTCCTCCCTCGCAGCTTAATAAAGAAAAATATGACCATATTTGGCAGTTGATTTGGTTGTGGCTCTGAATCAAACTAAGGACAATGCCATTTGGTGTGTCAAAACATTCCAGCAGGCAACATTACATTATTTGTTTAAGCATAAATCAGAACGGACAAAATCATTTCCCTTTTTATTTGGACTAACCCCAAATGTTTTGAGCATCCGCAATAAGAGTTATGCTCGACTCCAGAAATAACAAAAATGGATGTGATTTAAAAAAAAAAAAAATCACATCCATTTTTTATTTTATTTCTAACTAATACAGCACAAATATGTACAAATAAATCCAGACTGATTTCCAGTCCATGTGATAATGATGGGACACCTTGTCTTGTGAGAAGCTGTACTCGGGAGAAGACAAAAATGTCTTATGTTAAACATCAATGTGACATTACATTTCTTGAGCTAAATTGAGTTTAGAGCTGCTTGTACACTGGGGCATCGGTCGAAGTCTGTTGATGCTGAATGAGCCACAGAACACAGAATTTCTAAATCCTGAAGAATTCATAAAAAAGGAAGTTCCTTTTCTAATTGTTACAATTCCATAGCATTGCTTTACATCCAACGGAGGACAGCGGTACTGTACTTGTATCCTCTCCTAATTGGGAAACACTTCAGACTCTCTCCCTCACTAGTATTTATTTCTTAACACTTAACAATTCACAATGTCACTGACACCTCTTGGCTAAAGTCATATTTACAGGAATGAGCCAAAAGAGTTTCACAGCCAGTCTTCTGCAGCACCTGTTACTTGAGAGAGTGATGATTGGAGAATGGGACATGCTAACTCTCTGGATCACTGTCAGAACATAACCTTTCCAGCACTGAGTAACTCAAGACATGTGCCAAAGACTCTTTCATAACCCAGCACTCCCACGACTCTTTGCAACCTGCCAGAAGCACACCTCAGCCCATCCATATCTGCTCTCACACACCATGGAGAGACACGATTGGGTTGTTAACTTACGTATTGTTGTACTCATCCACATTACAAGGTCCGTTTTTAACAAACAGCCGTCTAAGCAAGCAACTGCGGTGCTACTCTGGCACCTGTATGTTTTGAAAGTTCTCTGTCTCTGCTCCCTCATCCATTAAACTGTGTGCCTTTCCTCACCGTCAGCCACATTCAGCTGAGCCCAATGAAACTAAGCCCCGCTCATCAAATAGTCAGGAGATTAAATTGCCTCCTTTGTAAGTCCAAAGTTTGATCTATCAATTATTCAAGCACTGAAAGGGAGCTCCCACACAGGGAATTTATTGAATTTGAGAAGGTGCCACAACTCTGAGCTCAGAGCTACAAATGCAACCTGTCGATGAACGTTTTTGCCTGTGACTGAATCTCCTGGCTGTTTGAACCATTTTTTAAGAGCTAAAAAAAGATTAGAACACCTGTTGTGCCAAAATGCCTTAATCGCACACACAAATTGAGAAGGGAATACCTGCATTTGCAATGTGCAAAAAGAGAGACAAAGGCAAAAAAAAGGATAAAAAGGCACATTTAATAGATTTCATTGTCAGTTCATAAATCATAACGCCTTTATCCTCACGCAGGAATTACCAAACATTGAACCAACATTTCCCTGTTCCCCATACTAACCTCAAATCACATGTTTTCAAAATGAATTTTTTTTGGGCATCTGCTACATGGACTCATTAAGTGGTAAATTCTGGCTTTTAAATTGGGACTTTTTTTTTTCAATGTTGGCTGCCCATGTGTGCGGCAAACAAAGCTACAGGAATTTGTGGGCGATTTTACCCAGGGATAGTGATCATTCATGTTCAATTTATTTTGACATTTTTAAAATCCCTTATTTGTACATCCAAGCCATAAACTCTAGTGGTGCTATCAAATCCAGCCCACAATGAAAAACAGAAAGGGAAGATGAAATTAAATGGATGGTGAATCAGAACAATGGGAAAATAAGGTGTTGACTGAGGCATCATTCTCAGATTCTCTAAAATAGCCATTCGCAGATACAGTTAATCCTGAGGATTCACTGTGCCGCATGTATGTTTAACATTAAAAGAGGATTTATAAAATCATGCCAACAATTATAATTTTAATAGCTTAGTATTCATTGCAAAAACGGTATTTTATGAAGGCTTTAGGCCGCCCTACATGTATTGTAGGCCCAGTTTAATAAGCAATTTCATTTTATAGTCCTACAATAGACGTAGTAAGGGATTCCTGCTCTGTCTACCCTGCTGTAGATGATTAGAAGCCTGTCCACCTCATCTATCCAGAGTGTGGAGAAACACCTGGCTGCACCACCACCACCCACAGAAGCCCCAAACATTTTGGTAATCACTTCCTCTGCAGCTTAAAGAGTTCAGGCAGTGAGAGGTCAAATGTGCAGCAGTTGGAAAACACTCAGAGCAGAGCATCTCCGGCCTCTTCCTGCAATCTAACCATCATCAGACTCTTTTTGGAGTTGTTGTTGACTAAAGCCCAGCACAGCTCCAACAGTCAGAGAGCTGATCTTGGACAGCTCAGTTGAGCACCATTCAGCTTTGCCTCGGAGGCTTACCATGCTGCAGTACAGCTGTTTGCATCTCTCCACAGGGGGATGGAAAATCAAGTGCAGATCCCTACCTGTCCGCACTCCAGCATCTCTGCTGTCACGCCACTGCCCTGTTGTTTTTCTAAATCTCTCCCTACCTGTCCGTTTGAAGCTGGGGATGCAGCTGTGGATAGAAGCTGTAGAATATCCTGAAGAGTAAATCGACAGCATGTCAACTCTATCCCACTCTAATGTTCAATTTAGCCAGTAGAATATAAAATATGACAATGATCAGTATTATCACTCTTATTTGGTTAAATAATAAAAATGTGTTTGAGGAAAAAGTTAGAGCACTCATGATGGATAAAAGAAATGGGGCACTTGGAGCCTCAAGTTTAAGTCTTCCAACAGGGAAAATATTGATTGCCAATTTAAACGAATTAGGGTCGTCACAGGCATACATAAAATACGTGTATTAAAAAATAACAGGCCTAGTTATAATAATAAACGATAGCAATGCTCAATTAATATATTAAAACGAGAACGTTTTCTATTTGTTTTAGGGTAAAGTAACTTTTACACAAACAAAATTCTAGATCCGATACAACAAATTGTAACCCAAAATTAGGATAGGTATTCATAAGAAATCACGTTGAATCAGTTTTTTTAAATGGTAAAATATGAAATAAGAACCAACCCACCTGTAAAGCGGTGTCTCCAAATAATGCTGTTCATTGAGCTGACGGCACTCAATTTCCTTTTTTATAAGAGAAAATCCGTAACTTGTTTGGTGGTCACAAAGAACTCCTCCTACAGGATACCCCCATGCAACCTTTCTCTCTCATCATTTCAAAAGACATATGATTTCATTTCTTTCACATCTGTCACAATTTCGAGACAACGTCCTAGCAGGCGTGTAGAGGATGCACAAAATAGAAAAAAAAAGTGTGCAATGGATAAAAAAAATTAATTCCTCCAGTTAAAGATGATGTGCATAACAAAATATATATCCCGATGAACTAAGTCCCTATGACTTTTTATTTCGTCTTCACAGGACAGGATGCCTGTTTGCACTGAAGCTCCTGCGAGTTGCGCTTTTTAAATCCACTTTGGAGCGTCGAACAGCATCCAACTCAGACAAGTTACACAGCCGGGGTATTTGCATCCAAACCCCAACACTGCAAGCGGGCATAACAGGCCCCACCCCTCGAATTCTCACTGAGAGATGAAAAACCTGCGGTGGACTTGTGTAAGTGTTGCTGTTAAACAACTAATATTGTGGGCAATATTCCCTGATTTAGTGCGATTTGATGACAGATAGTTCTTTCTCTACTGGGCCTTCATCCTGGAGAGAGAAAACTTAAATATAACACAAATGAGGCCTTAAAATGTCCTGATTAAATTACTTTTAGCACCTGTAATTTACTTTAATTTCTTAAATTGTGCCCCATTTTGATTCTGCGTTTGTTGCTAAAAGTTGCTAAAAGACTGAATAAAGCAAAAAGTTAAAATAACAAAAACAAACAAAAATACCTGAGACCACGAAGCTAGATTCATACCTACTTCCTTAATACAACCTTTATTTAATGTAACTAAGTACATTTACTTAAGTACTGTACTTAAATTGGAGGTACTTGTAGTGAGTCTTTTCTTTTCCAGCCACTTTCTATTTCTACTCTGCTACATTTCAGAGAATAATATTGTACTTTTTACTCCAATACAATAATCTAACAGGTTTAATTACTTTACAAATCAAGAGTTTTGCACACATAACACATGTAGTTTATAAAATACAATGTTTTAATTTAAATTAAACTAGCCAACAATATAACGGCCTACAAGTCCAGCTGAAATTATTAGCAGATTGAACGTTTGATTGACAGAACTGTGTATATTTTCCAGTTTCTAAATGTGAGGATTTTTCTGCATTAAGTACTTTTACTTTTAATACGGTAAGTACATTTTCTTGATGATACTTATATACTATTCAGTCAGGAACACTCTGACTGAATAGTATATATATATATATATATATATATATATATATATATATATATATATATATATATATATATATACTATTCAGTCAGGAACATTATAGATTTAACCATTTATTGAAACAAATGGAAATACAGTTATACTTGGCGATGCAGGCTCTGTTCTGATGATGCTCCCTGGATCAGCCAAGCTGCTACGAGGACAAAGGGAGCACAATGCAGAGACCCCCCTGTACCCAAGAGTTGAAATTGAAAATAATTGGAAAAAAGGGACAAAAATGTAAGAAAAAGTTAAAAACATTGATAAAAAGTGTCAAAAGTGTTGATTTTCAATTCTGACAGGAAGATAACACAAGGGTTAAGTCAAAGATCTGAGTACTTCTTTCAGAATTTTCCTCCCTATTTGCTAAGTAAAGGTGTTGAGACGGGATGTTTTATTCCTGCATATGGTGTTGGGCGTGGGAGACCACATACCATAGTCAACATAGTGTCTAAATTTACGTTCAAGTAAGTTATTATTTTTTTTTGTTAGCATAACTCCATAAGAGATGGAAAAGATATTAATTATACAAAGAGATGTTTTTGAGTGAAACAAAACTGGAAACTGAAATACAAAATTGGACTGTTGATCATGTTATCATATAATCAGTATATATATAGTCTCCGTTTCCTTGTTATCCAACAGGGGGCCATAAACAACAATTCTTAGAGATCACGCAGACCAGCATTCTTTGTTTTTAAACTGTGACATTTCTCAACAGTGTTACCATGAGAAGGACTACTGGATAAACACCATCCACATTCAGCTACACTTACTCTGCTGAAGGATTTATCTTGAGAATGAAGTTACAGTGCAGACTGTTTGTTTTTTTGCAGAGTCGCCAGGAAATAAACAGAGCCAGAACCCTGAAAATAACACATCATCACTTAATCTTTACGGCGGCCTGTGATGTAGTTTGACGTCTGCCATCATATAAGAACAAAGATGACACAGTAGCTTCAATGAAAAACGACTAAGTCAAGCATGTGGGAAGTTTGAGTTTGATGCATTTTTTTAAGAAGAAGAAACTGTAATATTTTTCCACATACACTCTTACAATACAATGTAATTACATTCAATCTCTGCATTTAATGATGGTGTTTTAAGCCCCCAACGTCGAATTCAAGGCACCTGACCCTAACTAATTCCTAATTCTAGTGGCTTTCAGGTAGCGCTGCCTGGAACTTAAATATAATACAATAACAGCCTTAAAAAACACCAAACATTGCATTTAATAGGCTAAAGATTAGAGAAGCGAGCTTGTGACCAGGAGGTCGTTGGTTCAATCCCCAGACGGACAGGATAAAATCTGGGTGGGGAAAGTGAAAAGAGCAGCGCTTGTACCTATGTGAATGTGATCAGGGTCAACCTTACTGAATAAATAAAAGTAAAAAAACTAAACAAAAAACATCTTGATCTGGATGCCAGGGGACCAACTCTAACTCTAAGCCACAGCCACCCCTGCAATTTTTAGTTTTATTCAGGTGTAAAAATGCACCAGCTAACTTGTACATTCTCATCACCCTGGTGGGTGATGCACGGCAGCGCTATATACATGTAATTAATTAATTAATTATTGGAGCAACATAAGGAATCTCACTCCGCAGCGCTGTGGAGGTAGGTCTGGTAATGCCAGACTTCACCTTACCTAATGTAGACAGCCCATTAAGTCATGAAGACATCCACTGCCTGCCAAGAGACGGCCCAGGGGAGCCCTAAAACACAGCCAGACAGTCTTTTTGTATCAGCTGTAAGATGCTTATGTATGCAAATATTGCAAAGTCGACTTTATTAGGGTCATAATTTTTGTCATAGCCTAAAATGGCTAATGATAGGTTTATGACTCCAACATTGTGACTGTGCAGAACAGTAAGAATGTCAGACAAAAATATACAGATCTTCTTCATATCCATCATCCCACAATAAAAAAATTATACCCCTGTCCCAAAAAGAATTATAAATCAACAAGAGCTGATTGTAAAACCATATAATACAGTGCAAATGGTCATCATTTAAACCATCATACAGATTTTAAACCAAACGAAATACAGTTTTGAGGATTTACATGACAGGTTTGGATTTCCCTTCACTGTTTGCATATATAAATCTCAGATGGGCTCAGAAAAGATCATTGTTCTTCCTCCAATTATAAGTAGAAATATAGAGTAATGTTGTCTGTGTATTTCATACAACATGTTAATATGCTTTTTGAAACATTGCTAATCTTGACAGGTTATTCTCACAATAAGGGGACTTATTCCCTACTGTAACACTCCAGATGTCTTGCTTCTGCAAGGGACACTGTGCTAAATAGCTTCATTAAGCATTTATATCAATTGTATAAAGCTATTTGATTCCTTATAGATCATTTTGGGGTAAAATTAATAATTAACTGAAAGGACCAAGTAATTATAATCCTATTTGCATTAGGACTTTACTGTCCATAAAATATATACTAAAACAAACCAAATAAAAATCATTCTCAACCAAATTATCTGTTTTTTATGCTTTTTGTTTTTTGTGTTGTGGTCCAATCGGCTTTGTTCTCAAGGCTTTCATTTCACCCTACACATTTTAATACCCCATAAAAGAAATTCAGGCTTGGCCATACTTGCAGGATGTGTCAAACATAAATGGTTTGGTAAACAGGGTTTTGCATATTTTGTGTGTGTGCCATACTGTGCTGTAACGTGTCACAAGCTCGTCATCCAACAGCTCTTTAGCACATTCAGATCCCTCCTAATGCCTGACAAAACCACAGCAGAGCCTTGCTCCAAAGTCAATTATCTCCCCAGTCATCTGTGCAGAAATCCTTATGACCCACGGCTATTATGTCCAGAGTACACACAAACTGTAGCTCAGTCACAATAGCTTGTCACGCATGTTACACATCAGAAACAGTCTGAACAAGGTATTGGTGATAATGAATTTAAGTATTACAATATAACTTAGAATGCACCCATTGGGCAGACAAACCAAGAAAAATGATTGTAAGGGAACTCTAAACTATGAAGGAAGTACTGTGTGTACTTTCCAAATGTATTCTTCATTATCAAAGCCAGCCTTTCATCCCTTTGAAATCTAAATCAAATGTGACTTATTATTACAAAGAAGAACAACACTGTTCCCAGCAGCCTTATTTCGTCAAAATAATGTTGTGGATTCAATTAAAATCTAAAATAATAAAACCATAGCCACAATTTTGTCTGCAAATTTTACTGGTAATTGTTGTAGATGGAATAAAACTCCTTGAGGAAGGAGAGGCCGGGACACCCGGCCTTTCATCATAAAATTCAAAGTTATTAGCACACTACAGTCACACTGTAGTCTACACTTATTTCATGGTGTATATCTAACTTTGTGCTTAGTGGAAAGTAACGCCGCTGCAATACCACCAAATTAGATCTTGATTTCTTTTTACACAGAAGAGACTGTTGTGATGTTGATTGATATCAATCGGACTGATTGAGTTACCAGTGTGTCAGTGACTAAGCAGATGTTTGTCACGTGTGTATAGGACTGATTTAAATATTTCTGTCTCTTCTGTCTAAATCCAAAAAGGAAGAGCTCAAGTCATAACTGACTCAAATAATTAACCCAATGTTTTATCTTTTTTTATCACCGAGTGGGATGTAAAGTCCCATAGAAAACAACAATTGGATTCAAAACAAAAGCATACAACTTGACAAAAGAAAGAATGCTGTTAGGGGCTGTAATGTTTCTCTGTCTCCAGGCGTGTATGACCACTTTATTGGACTGTCAGAAGTACTAAAATAATCACAGGGTTACAATGTTTCAGTGTTTGACAAACAGACAGACCACTTTGATTGTTACATTTCAAAATAAGAGGGATAATTACTGCTATGCAGCCCCATTGTAACTGGATAAGTAAACAAAGAAAGATATCCTGAACTGGTGCCTGTTGTTTATTGCTTCACCAGTCTTCTTGTCTACTCTGTCCTGGTGAAGTGCAGACACATTAAAGGGAATGGGAAGAACACAGCATTTCTGCCATGGTGTTGATACATGAATACATGAATGGTTACATGTTATATCCCTAGATCTATGAAAACAGCTATAGATAGATAGGTAGATGGATAGATGGATACTTTATTGATCCCCATGGAGAAATTCAAAGTCCCAGTAGCTTAAAGACATCGCACACATCATACACATACATCATGAACAAGATGATAAAATAACAAATCCACATGAATAATATGGACAATAAAAGAAAAGATACTAAATAATGTCCTCACACAGAAAATATTGGTATTGTTATTATTATTATTATGCAAGCAGATCATAACGACCGACAATTATGTTTCTTTTTTTTTTTAGGCTGCAGTACTTTCGTGGCTGTAGAATTATCTGAAGAGCAAACGAGGAAGTGAGATGACCAAATCGCGCGTAAGGGATGGAAGGGTCAAACACAGGATTTTGACTAAAGGGACCAAGGTTTGTGTCCCATGTGGAAACAAAAAATTAGCTGAAGCGTTTTAAACTGACCTTAATGATGCAATGACGTCATGTTATGTACTCCTTTTAGTAATTTTACCTGGCTCATTTTAAGCCATTCCTTGATGTTTTTCTAACATTAACTAAGTATTTTTTTTCCTAAACCTAACTAGTTTGCGCCTGTTATGTTAGGTAGAAAGGTCACATGTTCACGGTCACAGGTTTAAACCGCCACCGTGCGGTAATACTGTAAATAGAACAGTCACACGTGTTGTCTTTGGAAATTGATCTATAATGTTGTTTAGGTATGAGGATGTGTTGGAAAATTAGCACAGAGATTGATATGTGTACAATGCATGTATGTATTATGAGAAATTAGTTTATTTGTAAGGGACCGTTGCAGAAGCAGTGTCCAATATACTGTACACCAGAGTGAAACCCTTAGGGACTTCTAGGACTTCAGAGAGAGTCCAACATAGCAGCATTTTAAATGTCATATTTACCATATTTCACTTAAAGATAATTCTCTCTTTTAATTTTAATGTTAGCTTTTTCTATCAAATTAGTCTCCTAAAATCTTAAAAATAGAGTTATCCGATCAGATTTAGTAGTTGTTGTCTCTAAGCAGAAAAAAGGTTACAGCTCAGTCACTCATTAGTTAGGACTTCATGACCGGGACAGAAGTCCGGAGTGTGTGTGTTAGTTTAGTAGTAGACAGGTGAATCAGCCAATTTTGCTATTGTTGTGGTCGGAACAAGAACCCATTTCCCTACATCTTGCAGAAGTAATACATTTTCAATGAGAGGCGAGCAGGCAAGCGTATTCCTATGTGAACAACGCAGAGTACAAATCAATACCTACACTTGCTCTCTGTGAAAACAGGATATAAACAGTGGGGATTTTTCTTGTCAGAGACTATAGGCACAATACTGGATGTATCGGTAACACTTTGTAACGTTATTGAATTATGATTATGCTAACGTTAGCTATCAACAACAACAGTCTATGGTTTGGAAGACTAGGATTGCCACTATTTGTTATAAATCAACATGGATATGATGCCACTTGTACTGGCAGGAATATAGCTGTGTGTGTGTGTGTGTTTGTGTGTGTGTGTGCGTGTGTGTGTCACATGCAATACTGCATTAATTGGTGTCTCTTCACCGGGGGGGGGAGTGTTACATATTACCCTAATGTTTAATGAGTATTTCCTAGCTGCAAATACTCCTTTGTGTGTGTGTGTGTGTGTGTGTGTGTGTGTGTTTGCCTGACCACGGTGTTTAAGGGCCAGTACAAGACCTCCTAGTTCGCTACTGCTGTACACGAGTAGGCTATAGCTCAAGCTAATTTCCAACACCAGTTCCCTTGATAATTTGGTAAGCATAGGTGTCATGTAGGGTTTTCTTCAGAACTCAAAGATATACCTACAAAAACTATCTACATAATGCTATTTGGTACCCAGTCTTTTTTATTTTACATAGACATGGCATTCTATCCCAAATGGTCAGTCATTACTGGGAATGGTTCAACAATACACATGTAAATACAACATCAATATGGCATTAAAAGTCCAGGATTTGTTGCATAGCCCATTACTTATATTATTGCTGTGCAAAAATCAATGCTTTTGGGCATCTGTGGACACGTGCATGAGCCTCCTGATGATTGCCTTTTCTTAAGAATGCAGAAATAGCCACTGTCCTGCATTATCTATTGGAGAAATAGTTTTACTTACTTTTGAGACTTTTTATTGTAATTTCTTTCTCAGGTACAATTTGACACCGCAGAGAAAGAGAAGAAAATATCTAACTCATCAATGCAAAATCAATATTCACATACAAACAATTGTCCTCAGACGTCATGGCTCACGGTTATGTGAAGGAGGAAAAAGATTTTAAAAAATATACAAAAAACTCCCAATGCAACTTCTAGTATTTTCAGAATTGGTGTAAGTGGTTATGGAGAAGTGGGGGTGTGGGGGCGTAATTGTTGTAAATTATGATTGGCTCAATGGATGAAGGCATCATTTGTTTGGAGACAAAATGTTTAATCAATGTATCTTTAAACTAATGACTGCCCCCAGTCAAACGTATAAATTAGTATTTGTTAAATGGAGTATTTTGTATATGGTTGGGGCTTTTGTTTCAAAAATGTAATTAAACTTCAATCATTACTGTAACTGTGCTAGTTCTGAAACCCAGCACACAGCCATGTTTACTAAAGAAGGGAACTCTTTCCTTTGTGGACCTGCAAGAAGCTCACGGCCATCTGAATAGTCATAAACATCATGCACAGTGCAATTTATCAAACCAATGTATTCAACATCAACATTATGATGGAGAATACATATATATCTGCCATCCTGTCAAGTGTATAAAAGATGTATGTGTAGCTCAAGTGTTATGGGAAGCGTTTTCTTTGAAACTCGTCCCACTACTTGAAAATAAAGATTGATCACATTTGAAACAACGTGCCCAGAAAGTTAACTGCTGCCAACATGTGTTTGCCATATTGGTGCTCAAATGAAAAACCGGAATATCACTTTATTTTTTATGCAGGGCATGTGGTTCCTTTGTGTGGATGTGCAATGCCAATCACTCCATGCTCTTTACAAGATAGCCCACATAGTGCACATACCTAAATCAATCTTAAATGATCAAATTATCTCATTATCATTTGATTACCATTATCTCAGGGAAGAAATGTCAAATTCATAGGGTGCAGTTCTGAATAGAAAGAATGTTTCTCTCACAGCTCTAAAATGTGTTAAAATTTAAACATAAAGTGGGCAGACGCAATGTTAACATGCAAAAGGCAATAGATGCTTTTTATTTAGGAAAGAAATCAGTAACAGCCCCTATGATTTTAGAAGAGAATAATTCATTTATTTTAAATTCCCCTTTGGACGTCTTCTTGAATAACACAAATGTTTAATGTGTTATTCTCAGACAATTTGAACCAGGTGAGCTGCATGCTCTAAGATTTCAACTGAGAAAAAAGTCCAAAACTAAACTAATTTAATTTACTCACTACAAAGGATTCTAAATAATCTGCAATTTGATCTTGGTCCGTATGATTTATATTACGGTTAGGATAAGTTTTATTTTCAGGGTATCTGCCAATGTAAACTCAGGTGAAAGAGTCTCATGTCATGAAGATTTGAGACATAACATCATTGGGCCAGAGAGCCAAAGAGGCCTGCAAACATACAAGGCAAATAGCTCAACTGCAACAGATGTTTGAACAATCCAGATGTGAAAGTATTGTAGATACTCTCTTGAATTCTCAAACTTCAGAAATCTGGGATTGGAAACCCATAGGCTTTAAGCTGTACAATATTTTCATGATAACTGGCCCTTTTTTCATCAGTAGCCAAATTCTGTATCTGCTTTTCTATTTTTATTTTTTAATATTGTTACTGGAGTAGTTTTTCCTGTTACGTCTTACTTTTTAAAACAATGTGATATGATGAATCCTCTCCGCCCACAATGTGAGTGTGTGCACTGTAAACAGAAATTCATCTTGTGTGACATTTTTGACAGTGTAGCTACGTAAAGAGTAACACCAGGCTGAAAAGCAATGTTTCACTGCCCTTTTTGAAAGTTCAAGTATCTTTTACTTCTGATGACATCATCATCACTGATGGAAATGGTTGGGTTTGGTTTGAGGAGTACATAAACACACCAAACCGTGATTTCACGATGTACTGTACGGTGTACTGGTGATGGAGGTTGAGGTATATCCCTTTCTCAATAAAAAAAATTGATTTCATTTATAACAGAGAAGTAACAGAGTGAGGTAGAATAAGCAAGAACTCCCGGGCTTCACTTCATTTTGATACATCCAAAGCGATGGCAAAGGTATTTTAAGGTGAGCATGGCCATGAAGGTCAATGCCATTAACCTGCAGTTGTGCTCTGGCAGGTGCATAACACGATGATGTATATTAGCCAGTGGAACATAAAACAACAGCTCTCTGGGATATTATGCAAAATTGATGAAGGCACAGGAATTATACACATATGATTAGGTTCTTAAAATAGTGGCATCAGTTTTATCTGATGGTAAATTTGATATAGTCAAAATACATTTGATATGTGATCTGCATGTGACAGAGGACAGCCTAAAATGGAAACAGATGCCAACATTTGGTCAAATTTTACAGTGCAATCCTACTTAACCATAAGCCTTTAATTGCCTGATTGGATGGGATTTTAATACAGGTGAAGTGTCAACAAGTACTCTTGCAATCTCCTTCCATGTTTAGTTGTTGCGGATTTTTAGAGGATCAAACTGTGAATTCTAACATCTGTTAGGTATGTCAGAAGAAAGTCTGATTTGATCCAATAGTCTTAGATGTTGTTTCAATTTGTTTGCAGACAGGTCCAGAAATTGGTTTTCTCTTTTCAGTGCAATTTAAAAATAAAGAAATAAATAAATATAAAAAATTGCTACAGTTCAATATAAAAATTAATGAAGGTTCAAATTAGGGTGTAAATGGTAATTGTCTGTATTGGATCTTACGTTTAATGTTTTTTTGGATTTGGAGCAGTGAATGCTAAAAACAATCAGACAAGTTTAATACCTTCTGTCAATGTTGATTGTGTTTTCCTAAGCTTCGAGAACATTGTTCTTTAGTTAAATGATTGTCTACATCTCAGTTTTGCGAGTATATCTTTAAAGAACTGAAAATATACATAATAAATATGATCTGCTTAACCATAGTTTGTGGTTCTCCATTGTTATGACAAACTACCATATAGTATGTTGTTTCATATTTGATAATAATTCCTTGCGATGATGACACTTAAGCAGCACTGTGAATGATTACAATTAAAAACATAACTAATACACATGTCTCTAACTATACACTAAAATAACTGTAAACTATTGGAAACTGAGGTAATTATACCTGAAATTCTTCCAGAATGGAGCTAAATATAACAAAATATAGCAAATAATTACATCAACATACACAACAGTTTAAACTAAATAATTTATTAGGAAAACATTAAGAAAACCAAGTTGCAGTTTCATCGGCTGTCATTTTACCATAATCAATCAATAACTACTTTCTAAAACTCACTAAACAAGAACTGTTTTTTTTCTCTTATAGAAAATGCTACAAATTATGTCTCTGCCAACACACATTGGCATATCCAATAAGAATTGTTGGATACAATTATCATTTTCCCTCTATTAGATATTCCCTAATATCTTTCCCAAATAGAAATACATTAATTGGAATATAGCTAATAAGTAATGACACACTATTGGCTTATCCAATATAATAAATAATACAAAATAATGTATGTATGTATGTTGGATACTGGTCATGCCAAACATGTTTCTAGATGTACCACAAATAAATTGTAATAACAGGTTTCCTCTGTTATATATTCTCTAATATCTTTCACAGATAAAAAATGAAGTCATTGGCTGGTTTCAAACTGACAGTTAGGGTCTAGTCTGAGTGAAGACTCCAGCCCTGTAGCTAAGCAGGTTTCAAAATATGTTTAAAATTTTGTTCAAATAAGAATCCAGATGATTTGCCAGAAGACAGCAATATAATGGTTTCATTTAATAACATGTCAATAATAAAAATGATGTGTGACACAACCTGCCATCCTATCATATTATTTACTATGCAGCCAAAAACCTGTGGTATGGTATCGAGGCTTTATCAGTGTGTGGTGATATCTGGCCTTCCTATTGAGAGGATCTGGGTACGCAATTGCCCAGTCCTGACTATCAATCTTGACTGACATGATGTATGGTCTAACATTCCAGAAGTATCACACAATCCAGACCATCAGCAGATTAACTACAATTTAATTCATAGGACATATCTAACCCCTGTGAAAATGCACTTGGCTCAGCATTGCTGAATCTTTGAAACCCATGCGGTGTTCTTGTAATATAGCCTTCTTGCTTCTATCTGTGTGTGTGTGTGTGTGTGTGTGTGTGTGTGTGTGTTTGGTCCCTTTTGTTGCATGCCGGTCTCTCTGTCAATGCCTCTTGTTTGTTTGTAGGTTTGTCTGTGTCTATTTATGTGTCTTGTTTGTGAGCTGCAGACATCTTTCATGCTGTTGTGTCTTCCTCCTTCCTGTATTCCCTCTCTTTGGTTTGGTGTGGAAACATTTGATGGAAAGGATTGTAGAGAAGGTGCACTGTGCCTTCTTTGGTATGTGTAGTATACTTTTCTGTAAATTACCATCTAGACCAGTGTTTTGCACTTTTGCTTAGATCAAAAAAATTAAGAGTCATTGATGTGCACTTTAGGAGATAATTAAATTATAAATCTCAGTTTTTTCAAAACCTCGATTAAATTTTTCTGCTTCTGCTCCTTCACTCTGCTGTTCTCTCTCAGCCCCTTTCCCTGCATGGTGCATGGATTACACATCCAGTCATGCTTCTTCTCTCTGACCGATATTGTTTATGTTTCACTCGACCATGATTCGCCTCCCACAGATGTTCTGGAACTGTCCAGGGTGTTAATCACAAGTGACATCCTCCATGGTGTAAAGGAGCCTGGCGTCATTTCAACCAGTGTCAGTGTGTTTTTCTCATCCAGAGGCTAATGAGTTCATTAACACTTCAAACTGAAAGGGGCCCTTATAAAGTGTCTAAACTCAGCAGACAAAATACTTTTAGTACTGGGATCATTCACGACTGTATAACAAAGTTTTTTCTGCAATATTTTAAGTGTAAAAAAGAAAAGACTTGCTAGTACGCCTGGTATTTCTATTTACACTTTCAAATTTCTAAAATTTGTTACTTTAATAGTTCCTGTGTTTTGTCTCTCTTTGCCATTACTGAAATTAGGTGACATTAATAAATAATATTATAGTTGTAGGATATCTGTTTGGAATTAATTTGTCAATGCCACAATCTTAAACATTGTCGCAAACCAAGCCATTGCCTAATAAAAATTAACCCTAAATTAAATTACATTTTAAATTTAATTAAAAAGTAATTTACTAGTATTAAATGGATCATGTGAGTCTGTATTATTTAACATGAGTTGTCTCTTTAACTTACTGCAAGTTCAATTCAATTATTTATAGTATCAATTCATAACAAGAGTTATCTCAAGACACTTTACAGATAGAGTAGGTCTAGACCATACTCCAGAATTTACAAGGACCCAACAGTTCTAGTAGTTTCCTCCAGAGCAAGCAACAATGCGACAGTGGCAAGGAAAAACTCCCCTTTGGGAAGAAACCTCGGACAGACCCAGGCTCTTGGTAGGCGGTGTCTCACGACCGGTTGGGGTTAGAATGAAGAGTGGCAATAACAGTCCCAAAAAAAATATAGTAGTTTGTAGTAGTTCTTTGTAGTAGTTCATGGCATAGCAGGGCAGTGTGCAGCATTACAAGGCACAGCAGGACGTAGCTGGGCACCGTGGCAGGGAAGGGAACGTGTAGCGGGACCATGGCGACAGCTGCAACCATGATTTTGGAGCCTCCCTGATCTGAGGAAACATGCTGGGAGAAAAAGAACAAAAGGACTCCGGGGAATGACTCCCCAGAGCTAGGTTAGTAACAAGCATTTCTGGGACATAGATGCACACAAAATAGGAAGATAGAAAGATAGGAGAAAGGAGCTCAGTGTGTCGAAGGAAGTCCCCCAGCTGTCTAAAACTATTACAGCATAACTAAGAGAGACAGGGTAAAGAGAGGAGCCTGGTCAGGCTAGAACTCTCCCCAACCGGATCGGGCTGTATGCCAAGTCTCCCTTTAGTTTTATTATATTCTTGATTATATGATAGATAGATCTGACAACTATGACGAGAAGCATGTCGGCCGTGTTAGGCGGACGCTGCGACTCCCCACTCCCTAACAATATTCAATTCTATGCCCTAACTATAAGCTTCATCAAAAAGGAAACTCTTAAGCCTACTCTTAAATGTGGAGACGGTGTCTGCCTCCTGAACCCAAACTGGAACCTGGTTCCACAAGAGAGGAGCCTGATAGCTGAACGCTCTGGCTCCCATTCTACTTTTAGAGACTCTAGGAACCACAAGTAACCCTGCATTCTGGGAGCGTAGTGCTCTTGTAGGGTTGTAAAGTACTATGAGCTCTTTAAGATAAGATGGTGCCTGACCATGAAGAGCTTTGTAGGTGAGAAGAAGGATTTTAAATTCTATTCTGGATTTTACAGGAAGCCAATGCAGAGAAGCTAAAACAGGAGAGATGTGATCTCTTTTCCTGGTTCCTGTCAGAACACGTGCTGCAGCATTCTGGATCAGCTGAAGAGTCTTTATGGACTTTTTTGAGCAGCCTGATAATAAAGAATTGCAGTAATCCAGCCTAGAAGTAACAAATGCATGGGCTAGTTTTTCTGCATCATTTTTAGATAGGATATTCCTGATTTTTGCAATATTACGTAGGTGAAAAAAGGCGATCCTTGAAATTTGCTTTATGTGAGAATTAAAGGACATGTCCTGATCAAAGATAACTCCAAGATTCCTCACAGTGGTGCTGGAGGCCAGGGTGATGCCATCCAGAGTAACTATCTCTTTGGATAATGCGTCAAGGTGGGGTCCCAGAGCAATAACTTCAGTTTTATCTGAGTTTAACATTAGAAAATTACAGCTCATCCAGGTTTTAATATCCTGAAGGCACATTTGAGTTTAGCTAACTGATTAGTTTCATCCGGCTTGATTGATAGATATAATTGAGTATCATCTGCATAACAATGAAAGTTTATGGAGTGCTTCCTGATAATATTGCCTAAAGGAAGCATATATAAAGTGAACAAACCGAGCACAGATCTTGTGGGACTCTAGACTTTGGAGGAAGTTGAGGATTCATCGCTCATGAACAAACTGAGATTCTGAAAAAAGACTTAAACCAAGAGCAGTCCCTTTAATGGCAAATGTTCTGTAGATATGATGGTCAGGAAAAGTTGACCATCTCCTTGATTTCAGGTCATTAGTAATTTTCAAGTTTAAGTGGAAAACGAAGAAGAACCTGGCAATTGGAAATGAGTAAAGGCTGTTTTATGCTTCTGCGTCATTTCTACGTAGTAGTTACGGCGTCGCTATGCCGCTGCTATGCCGTCGCTCCTACAGTGTGACCCTTTCGGAGTTTGGCGTCGGGGTTGAACACGTTTCTTTGCATTGCAGTGCATTTCACCGACAGAACGCTAGGGCGTGTGTTGTTTCCGGAGGGTCAATTGCAAAACTCTTTGTTTACTTGTGTGTTGGTGTGTGCCTCGACAGGGACGGCGATTAGCTTTGGAGGAAGTTGTAAGTGTCTCCCCTCTGCTTTCTGACCAAGGTGGCAAATCTGTAGCAGGAAAAGTTGACCATCTCCTTGATTTCATGTTGTTTATGGAGAAGAAGAACCAGGAAATGAGTAAGGCGAAATGCAACGCTACCAAGCCACAGCCAAGCAACGTGCGTCTCTGCGACATGTACTGTAGTTCAATTTTCGAGAGGTTTTGGATTGTGTCTCAACGTACCTACGTTTGTAGCAACGGCGTGAATTTTACTCAGAAGTATGAAACATCCTTAATGGTTAAGCTCTTCAATGCTACTCAACCAACCCAAGCTCTGGTCAAACCAACTCAAATGAATCCCCTATGTTTTCAAAAAATACCAAGTGTGTGCTCCTTTAATTATGGGATAATCCATAAACAACTAGAAACTAGAAATTTCCCCTTTAATGTAACGGTACAGCCATAGTACAAAACATATTTGATTTGAACTTACAATGAGAAAAGAACAATTCTTCATGGCTTACAAGGAAACATTTTTCACAGTTATTGATTTTCAGATTTTCTGGGGCATGTAAGCACCAACCCCGACTACAATTCCCATGAACACAACCTCTCCAAAAACATGTCATCGTCATGCCGTATCACAGTTGCGCCCTTCATCAAAGACCACATTTGGCCTGTAGTTTTGACATTTAATAACAAACATCCAAATAAATAATCTCGGCTTCAATGTTTGGAGTTCAGTAATTGGCTTAGAGTTATTCCGTTGAAAGACCCGAGCAGCTGCTGATCTGCAGCTTCACAATACGGCTTAACTAGCAACAGACAAGAAAGCAACCACACCGGAGCGAAGGTTTTTTTTTTTTATTTGAAATCCCTAATGACATGGCCTGATGATGTCAACACAAAAACATTGTATTGCCTTGCGTGACTTTACAAAATTGCCGTCAGTTATGTAACCTCCACCCCTCTGTTAGCTTGAATGACAACCAGAAGCCTCAGGTCTGGTGCTAACCCTGGTTCTGTGAGCCATGGCTGGAAAACTGTTCTTATTTGGGTTGGATTATGATGTGGGGAACATTAAGGACAGACGTCATGGCTGGTAGAAATATGCTAAGACCCCTATGCACTCTGTGGGCAACAGAAGTCCAAATTGATCTGCAGAGACACTTTTTCTTCTTCTTGTTCTTTCCAACAGTTAGTTCACTGGATAGTTCCTGATACGTTTATTTGAAAGTGAGTGATACGTTAAAGTAAAGTGTACGCATTAGATATAGAAACTCTCTTCTCCTAAAAAATTAAATAAATTAAATCATTTTTCAGAGCAAAGGCTGTTTTATGCTTCTGCGTCAACTCTATGCCACAGCTCCTACGGCGGTTGTGACCCTTTCAGAAAAGGGACAACATTTTCAAGGAATCAGGGTACATTACAGCTGTGATTATACTTGATTCAAGACCAAATAAAGAATTTAACCATATGTGGACACTGATCTTTAGATGATACCAAAAGATGTACTACCAGCTGCAGAAAATAACACACAGACATGTTTTACCTTTTTAATACATTTGTTAGGTATTAACTAATCAGAGTCTGGGCATGCTCAGGTCTTATACGACACTTTAGCTCAAAGTTATAAAAAATAAATTGTGCTATTTCACAGCTGCTGTTTATTTCCCATAAGATAAATCATAGCACCACACATCTGTTTGAAGCCAGCTGTGGTGCACATTTCCGCCCATCATCAAATTGTAAAAAAACGTTGCCACTCAATAACTCTTTTATATCCATCCAGATGAAACAAATGCATCTGCCACTATTTAGAGGCTTCAACTTGTCACATCTTTATTGTGATCAAATACACCCAACAGCACCTGTGGAGAGAACGTGCAGGTTGCCTTTAAATGGATTTACGGTATTCAATAGCTACTACTGACTTATTCAGTGGAATTATGTAGATCCCATTTACTCGGCTGTGCCCTCTATTTCCAGAATAACCCTGTTCGTAGACATACAGGGTTATTGTAGGTCCTCCTACATTTTGTTTTAATCCCTCACAAAATAAGGAACTGGACAGGGAGCAGCGTCATAATCACTTGTGTTAGCGGCCCTGAGCTTATTTAAGCTTTGGCACGGGACGATATAGGAGTACCCCACTGTGGAAGTATAACTAACTTTGAACTAGAAATATTTCATCCTAGCGTTCTCTCTTCAGTGCCAGTTATTGGGATGATCTAGATCTTTAAAAATGTACAACTGTGTCTAGGTATGAATCGTTAATTTCTTTTTTAGTTTGTTGTATTTTTTTATTTTTTCAGAATTTTCTTTAGACTCAGAGAAGATAAACTGTAACAAAGCCTGCCTAATGCAATCTCAAAGGCCACACATTAAAAACAGCACAATATGTTTCGGGTATGAAAATGGGTAACATCATCTTTTAAGTTGTTTAGTAAAGCTGACATGTTAGGATTAGTGACTGTGGAGTTTTTGCCAGAGCCAAATGTGTTCCATCATCATCCGGTATTAAACAACTCTCAGTTAAACAACTCTTTTTTTGTTTGAAACATAAACTGTTATTTTACTCGTTATTTCTAAAGTGTACAGAATAATGTACTGTGGAAAATGTATTATTTATTATGTATTATTATAGAGCCTGGCTCTAAGGATGTTGGTCAGTCGGTCCACCACTTTGTTCGAGACTGGAATATTTTAACACATTTTTGATGGATTACCATTAACTTTTGTACTATTCAGGATCCCTAAAAGATCAATCCTAGCGACTTTGGTGGTCCACTGACTTTTTATTTAGCTTCACCAGTAAGGCAAGGTTTGCACTTCCAGCGAAATATCATGATTTACTACAAAATAAGCACCAAATGGTGTGCAGACATTTGTGATTCCCAGTAGTCCTCTGACTTGGGGATCCCCCCTAAACGTTTTCTCTTGTGCCGCCATTGACATTTGTGGTTTTAAAGCTTTAGTGCGTACATCTTTTAAATGAATGATGGTTCATTACATTCAAGCCAAATTAGTTGATACAAAGCTAATTAAGACTATCAGCTCCACACAACTCTGTATTTCTCAGCATGGCAGAAACTTGAGTGATGAGAATTACCTTTTCTAATGAGTCCATCGTGTTTTTTTAATTCTCAGTGTCCTCTTTGGTTACAAGCAACTGCATGGAAGATGGGGCTGGGGTTGGTGCGTGATCACAGAAGGCTTGTCTCATGTGGATGCAACAACAGTGTTGTTGTCATCACTTAGAATTCCTCATGGGGGAGACAAAAACTACGCACTATAGCGTTAAGTGAAATATATTAGCAACTATTGCCATGTAACAAGTGACATTCCTATCAGCCTCAGCTGTAGTATCTATTTTCAATTTTCAAATGTTAGCATGCTAACATGCTAAACTAAGTTTGTGATAATGGTAAATATTATACCTGCTAAACATCTAATATTATACATATTCTATTTTGATATATACAGTATGTGTTTGTCTATATATATACAGTATGTATATATATATATATATATATATATATATATATATATATATATATATATAGAGAGAGAGTAATTTCCCAGTTTGGGATTAATAAAGTGCATCTATATACCTACCTACCTACCTACCTACCTACCTACCTGCCTGCCTGCCTACTTACTACTCAGCATATTCTGTGATGTTAGCATTGAGCGTAAAGCACCCCTATGTCTAAATACAGCTGCAGAGCTGTTAGCGTGGCTGTAGACTCAAAGGCCAATTCACGGTTGCCACAATGTTCTGAAGTTGGTATGCACTCCGCGCACACAAGCTGTCTATGCACTATAAAGGCAAAATGGATGCCTGTTTAATGTACTGTATATATGTACTTTATTCTCCATTCCTTGGTCCTATTTGTGTTAAGCGGTACCTTTTTTCTTTTTATGACTTTTTCTTGTTTGCCAAATACAAAAAAACAAAGGAGCCCTTATTTTTGTTCTCGTAAGCTTGCCATCTCGATCTCTTGTGCACATGTTTTGAACGTGTACACAGACCCCCAATAGCGCGTCCACGTCTGCTGTCCACATGCAAGTCTGTAGCTGTCAGTGTCCGAATTGAACATTTGGTTAAAGCTTTGTTCTTTTTTCAGTATGACATACATACATTGCCTCCAACTACCCTTATTTTCTGACTTAGAAAATATTAATTTCATATTTTTTCATCTGACTGATAAAGCATGTACATGAAAAAAAATGCAACCTTGTACTGTATGTCCAGGTTTTGGGCAGAAGGAAACAGTATAATATTTCTTCATTTCTGAACTGAACTGTTAATCATAGGAAACACTTCCCATGGTCACGCATTGTTGATAATGTAGTGATAAGGAATGAATAATAGGGATGTAGAAACGACCCTGCTAATGGAGCAAAGCTCTTTGCACTTGTGGAAAGCTGTGACTCTCCCTAATTCTTTTCTCAGATACAGGTTATAAACCTAAATGTGGGTAAAATTGCTCCTCTATTGAGGGGTAATGTCTATTCCTTGTTTTCTGTGCCCACTGATCATCATGATATCATTCTGACATGTTCAAACATGGAAAATAAATAGCATGTGCCATTCCAGCACAGTTCAGTTTCAGATGTTTTGAGTGGGTTTAAGATCAGTAGCATTTTGCAGTCCTGTTTTATTGAGCCAAACTTCAGAAATGTTTCTCAAAATTACACAGTTAAATGTGTTTATACCAAATAGTACAAATGTCTGTTAAAGCAGCACAGCACTCTTTATACACCATAGATTATTGCAAAATATAATCCCCCATCCCCCTCCCCTATGCATTTTCTATGAACATAATGCAGTAAGTATACTGTCACTCAGTGTTAACATGTTTTCTTCCTGTGGTGAGACTACACATTTTAGGACCTCTAATATGCAATAAAATGTCTTTTAAAGTACTTTTATCTCAGTTTGCAATCAGAGTGAAAATGTGTTTCTCATTCTATGCCTGAGATGGCGATCACATCTTTGAGCATGTCTGAAGCCGGACTATGCAATTTACCTGCCCGTTGCACATACTTGACAACTTGTTAGGATTGGAAAGGCCATTAAAAACACACTCCAAAATAAACACATTTTTGTAAGTTAAGTCTTTTTTTGGTTGGGCCAGGAACAGATGTCCAATCTGGCTGATGAATTGGAACCATCTGAAACAACTCTTTTAGTCTTAGTTCAATAAATATACCTTTCAACACATTCACAGGAGAAACATTTAGAGTCACAATACAGGCTTTGCTTTTGTGGTAGTCTATACCTGCAAACTGCAGAGTTATTATGGAGTACATTTTCCAGTTAGTAAAACTTGTGTATATCATCTTTTTAAAATGTTTACCAAGCTCTATAGATACTGTTTATCTGTTCATAATAGTAAAAAACACCTTCCTGAAAATCTAAAATGACACCATTACAGAAAACATGTTTTTAATAGCCCGTTTACAGGATTTTCTTGCCAACTGTTAAACAAGAACAGATTCCCAAGAGTAGTAGTAGTGTCTCCTCCTGCAATCGAAGGAGAAGAGTGTTCTTTTCTGTTTTTTATTTTAAATGGCTCTCCCTCTTTAGAGGTGTTGACTTGTGCCTTCTTTTTGCTGAACAGGTGTCAGACAAGTCAAACAGACATTTGTGTTCACAGTGTATATTCTGCATCTGTATTGTAAAGTGTTTTGAATACAAGAATATAAGAAGACAATAATTACAAAGCAGATGGGTACAGTGCTTCAGATGGCAGCATGATTTATTTTATTTTAAAAGCAACTACATTTCAAAATGTGAGTGCGTGCGTGCGTGCGTGCGTGGGTGCGTGTGTTTTGGGAAAAAATAAGTCATCCATATGATGCAGACTCATTCTTTGAACATGCATGTGTGTCTCCCACTCAAAAGATGTTTGGTAGTAATGGGAGTAAGAGGAGCTGCGTGTTGGAAATCTGAATGTGCTAGTGATTTAGTATGTCATTCTGCAGTAAACACCATGATTCAAAACCCAATATGACCCCCTACTGCTTAGAAATCAGGACTGATCACACGTCTACTGCCGACATATGCACCCCCAATGGCCCAAATAAACACGCAACATTTGTCCTAACAACTCCTAATTGACCTGCAAAGAATGACTTTGATTTGATTTGTATGTGAGTTTGAGTACGAGGAAGGAAGAGAAAAGAGGCAAACATCGGACAGGATTCGGTTTCCCCAAAGGGCTTGAGAGTCAGTTAAACTGTCTACAAATTGCTCACAGCCCAATAATTGATCTCAAATGCTGCAGTAGGCGATAGACCCTATGGCGGATCAAATAACTGATTACTTAGGAAAACAAAGTGAGGGTGCCAGTGAAGATTTGTGGAGGAACAAAAAGATCAGTTGTGTAGCTAAAGATAGGGGACGAACTGAAAATTCCTTAAATCAAATAGTGTTTGTTTGAGAGGAAAGTTTGGGAGGGGTACGCAGGAAGGATGCCATCACTGCGGCTGCAAATTCAGGTGTACAACTTCTGTTGAATGCTTTAGAGTACAGATTGTTTTTTGCTTCCTTAGACAATTAAATTATTGTCAGCTTTCGCTCAAACTTCTCATTATATCTGATGGGAATTAAAGCCATTGCAAACCACCAGAGAGATGGTCATGACTATGCAACCTTGCATGACAACCTGAACGTGATGTACAGATTATATGAAGTGGTTACAGAATGCAACCATGTTTATATCAAATTGGACAAAGAGTATTTCTGAAAAAGCAACAAGCACAGATTTATTTTGGTGAGAAGTAAATTTTAAGAATTAGGAAGTAGTAAGGCACTTTTTGTTTTGCAGATTGCAGATGACTGAATAGATACAATCAGTACAGATACTGAGCAAAGCCCAAAGAGACTGGGACAACAATTGATCCCCGGATTTGCACACAAAAGAACAACAAAAAATAGGATCTCGGTTTCTTCAAAATTCATCCTAGCTGTCTCAAATGAAACCCCTATTTTGTCGCTAAAGACAACATACAATATCCTGAATCATGGGCTTGATAGACTGCAAAAGCATCTTACATGTCACATATGTAGACCTTTGACCCTGTGCTTCTTTGACCATACATTGTGGACTGATGTTATCTGTTGGGTGGTCAGCATTATGGTTTGGAAAGCTGTTAAGTTTCAGTTTCCTTTTTAAATAGTTGTGTATTTATGAGTTTCAATGTGGGGAAAAACAACCTTGAAATGGCTGTGCTTGGATGAAGAATTAAGGAATGAGGTGGAATGGACATTCTCTTTTTTGCCTCTTTACCTCAAATCTAATCTTTGTCATAATCAGGATCCCCAATCAGGATACAAAGGAGCACTAAAGGATAGTATGTGTGCGATTTTGACATTGTTCAGCTTGCCATATTTATATTTTCCGTGTTATGACTCTATAATATAAATACGAAATTCAGTGGAAAAAAAACATATTTCCCCTGATTTAATCAAAGGATTTCTTTGAAGAATTGTAAAGAAAATGCCCTTGTTTTTTTGTTTTTTTTGTCACTGCTATATCTTGTGAAAAGTTAGCTTAATACACAAATAAACCTAAAGGGTTTAAATATTGGGTCGTACTGGCATGTCCATGCAAAAATCTGTATTTATATTTTATTGGATAGGATTTCAACATAAACTTGACACTTCACATATGGAAACAAGGAAAGCTGGGGTAAAAGGTATTCATCATTTTATGACCCTTTTAAAAAAGATATAACATTGTAACTTCGTACTAGAACAAAACCATAAAGGAGCACAAGGAGTGGAGAGAGAGGAAACGAGGGATGCATGTTCCACAGATTCTCCAGTTTCACATTCCTGCAGTGCAAGGAGGTGTAGTTCACACATCCTATCTGCTCACTCAATTTAAATATTTTGCTCTGTTTTAAGTGCTTCTTAATTTTTCACGGTCTCCAGCCCTTCCAGCTGATCCCTTCCAGATGTGGTTAAAGTGGGAAATGGGGGTGAGGAAGCAGGGACAAAGACACTCCTCCCTTTACACCATTTAAACACACACACACACACACACACACTTTGAAACTCATCCTTTTTTACGGTCATATAAAACAGCTTCACCCCTTTATTTATCTCTCCATTTTATACCAGCTGTATTAAACACACAAAAGAACACACATGCAAAGGCAAAGTTATAGGAGGGGAGTCGTGTCCAATGTTTTCACATCACAAAAATGGAGGGAAAAGGATCCCTACAGCAATCTACTAACCACAAACTCTGCCATTGGCCAATCACTGTCACAATGAATGCAGACATGCCATATCTTGATCAATTACAGAAAACATCCAGGCTTATTCAATGCAGGGCTAAAAACCATTATGTTTCAAAAGGTCTGGGGAACAAACGAATGGTGGGATGATCAAAAATGTTGCAGAGGAGCTATTGGTCACAAACATGAGGGAATGTCCTCACTCACAAGAAAATGTTTATATTAGGAGTGACAATCATAACCAGTTTGTTCTGATATTAATAAGGCTTAATATACAGTATGTTTGTGAGTTCTACTACGAGATAAAAATGTGATTAGCTGTCATACTTTGATAAATTCACATCCTTTTTTTGATACATTTTTTATTGAGAAAGGCGAAAGATTAACAACAATACACATCACAGATTTAGTCCTTTCTTTTTTTTCCCCAGCGCCCCCAGCCCGGCAAAGGGATAGCGGGGCTGGAACTAAAATCAAACAGTGTATACCTCCACAGAAAATAAAGTGACAAATCACAATGTTCTCTGTGATTTATTACAGATATCGAATTTCTTTTCACATTGTACTGACTGTTCTGAATTAAAACCAGAGCCTGAAAGAAAGTTCTGTTGGCTTTTTAGAATTAGGTGTTTGTCATTTGTTTGTATGGGCTTAAATAAACCAACAATATGGTCATTTTAATCCCCTTAGGTGCTGTAATCATAATTCTAAAACCCCAAAGTTTGTGCTTAAAAAACATAATTTAACCTGTAAGCAACTGCATAATGTTAACATCATGACGTCTGTCTTTGAGTTTTAGTATTTCCTCAGGTCAAATGATGGTAAAATTTTGGGCAATCTGTTTTATCCTAAATTGCATGAGAAAGCCTGACAAATAGTTTGGCACCTTCAGGGTTTGACGCAGCACATCAGGAATAAGTATGAATTTGTCAATGTAATATATTTTAGGTTTTAAAGCTTCTTTATAAAGCTGGTGTACTATTATGGGTAGATATGTAATATTCGTATGACTAAAAAGCCTTACAACCTTCTACTTTTCCTTTTTTGCTGGGATAAACTTTTTTAAATATATATTCAGATACAAAAAATTACAAACAATACACTGAGACATTAGAACATGTCCCACATCCCCTGGTAGGGATGAAGACAAAACAACCTTCTACTTTTCCTGAAAAAGCCATCATCTTTGTCCTGATATTCACCCAGTCTCGCTTTGCCAGACCCTCTTCCAAAGCGCTCTGAAGGAGGGTCTGGATACTCAACATAGCATTTGGGGATGGGAGGAAAACGTGCTCTGGTTTAATGGAATTTCTTTAAACCAATCAGAATCATCATGGGTGGTGCTAAACTATGCACAGAGCCGCTGCAAAACTCAGATTAGACAAAGACTCTAGCTAATTGTCCATGTCCAATTTACCAAGCAGAGATCTGAGGAGCTCTCAAAATAGTTCTCAAAAATCGACCGGATTTAAAATTCCAACACAAAGAAAGCGGAAGGAAACAAAAAATACATGCATACGGCGAAATTTCATGCAGCACCGAAGCAATCCTGGATGTGGAACGTGATGGATATAGATTAATATTCATAATATGTAAACGTAGTAGATGGACAGCTAAATTGACCAGATACGGTACGTTTTTGTTGGTCTTATGTTCTGTACATACTGTATGACCACAAAGAAGAAATGCAGTCACAAATGTGTCAAAATTGCAGTATCTGCATCCAAGATTTGAAGACTGGAAAGAGTGATCTAAGGAATCTTACATCCATCTACACCAAACTTAATGATGCACAAATGATGGAATGTTTTTAAAAGTAGGCGAGGCATGAAAATGGCCCATAAATAGGCTACCAGGCCCAGGATTTGGGAGAGGTTCAATGCAACATTACCCCAGTGCAAAACAACAAGGGAGCGAGCTGAGTGTCTTCATCTCTCTTCATCATCCAACCAGACAGAGTGAAGGGAAAGGCAGATTGACCTCAGTAAAACCAGAATTTAACGCAAAATTTATGGGACCCTGCACAGCGAGACAGTCACTGTGATGCCAAATACACCGTTTTTGCCTGCCCAGTTAGAAAATACCATTAGACTCTTCAGTCAATTCATCAAAAATGGGATTTGGGGGAGCTTGTCTAATTTACAGGTCCTCAGGCCCACCGTGGAGAGAGTGTTGTGGTTGGCCGGGAATCCCTCAGTGCCAAAACTGCAGCCAATGGCAAATTGTTCTTTTCTCTTTAGGTTCAGGAAGGGCAAGGCAGTAAAAGAACTTAGGTCAAAAGTGTTCTTGAGAAACATGGCACTAACAAGAATCTGCAGGCCAACGTCATGGAAACAGGTTTTTTTTTTTAAACATCCTACCGACACATCAAACCAACAGAAGCTGAGTCATGTAGTTAGTGGACATGAATCTTTAAAGAACAAAACCTAATTTTCTCAGCTCAATGGACCCAGGGAGTAGAGTCAGACACAAAGACGAGTGCTGAGAAGGGAAAGGGGGGTTACAGGGCATAAGGACTACATGGGAACTAATAATCCCCTCACAATAGTCTGCACTTCTGGGTTCTGATCTGCACCACAGAACTCTCTATGGTCTGGAACATTCCTTCAGCCTCAGGTTTAGTTCCTCCTGGAGACAGACACAGGTTGGATCTTTATTCAAACTCTCCTGTCGAAGCCAATATATCAGATCTCATATACCTTGAGGCAGGGGGCTGGCAGTCTAATTGCTTATCATTTGCAGAACAATTTTAGACCACTGTTATAAGGAGTTCAATATGGTGACTAAATCAGTTCATTCAAATTCAACTGAAGATTTTTCGCCATATGTAAGGCCTTCTCTTAAAAGACTGTCTTGCTAATCTGTCTGGGTGCCAAATATTCTTTCTGGCCTCAGGTATGGAGGCCTTGGCTGCATAAATCATTGTTTTTTGCATATTTGTGGACAATACTCCAAGCTTCAGCCAAGCATGCAAAAATGGAGCATCTAAAAACAAGATTAAAAACATTAAATCTGAGGGAAAAGGTACTCAAAACAAGTACAGTTATCTATCCATGCGGAAAGATAATTTCACTTGACAAGCTTGCTTGATTTAAGATAATAGTGTAAAGTTGAACACTTAAAATAAGAAATTCACTCATAAAACAAGATCAATTATCTAACACTTCTAAATCTAATTTTTTTTTTATCTTGGTAAAAACCAAATAATTTGCAGTGTGTTTATGATGATTGAGATTGCATGTCATACTTGACTTATTCTGTGAAATTCTGGTCTCTTAAGTCTGGACAGGAAAATAGTCTCAAGCAAGCCCTTTTGACCTCATTCAGTCCTAGTCGACTTTCAGAATGCAGTGCACCCAGTTATCTCGCTACTAGAAAGCTTGGTCAGCATGTCCTCACCCAGCATGCAATGCCATAAATTGTTGATTGTTCCAAACGGCAAACTCATTTGTCTTTTTCTTTGGAACAACTTTACCGTATGCATAGAAGACACTGCTTATTTACAGGCCTCGTGGTCTTTGTATCTTTTAGACTTTTTATTCAGTCTAAATTTGGTCTTCTATTTGATATCCAACCTCCCATAAAGTGGTACCTGCTCAGCAGACATCTAGTCAAGTAGACCAAGAGGAGGTCTAAGAGCACTGAGTACTTCTAGGGTGCTGGAAGAGAAATAAATCACTCTCTTCCTAATTAATCTTTATTTATTTAATCAGTTGAAAGAAGAGCCACTAGAGAGAGGGTCACCTCTGTAAAATCACAGAAAAAAGAAGAGGCACTTCTTTTTTTAAGATCGTTTTTGGGGCTTTTCCCTTTATTTGATGGTGACAGTGGATAGACAGGAAAGGGGGAGAGAAAAAGGGGGTGACACGTAATAAGGGGCCGCAGGTCAGAGTTGAACCCAGGCCGCTGCAGAGGCGCACACGCATACTGGGTTGAACTAGAGGCCGCCCAAAGAAGAGGCATTTCTAACAAACATGGTGCAGGTGGAGTGGATTAGCTTTTGTTTATTATGATCACATTTGAAGCCAGAACAACAGCATCATGGTTAGCAAGACCAAGACAGCTCTTTGGTAAACATGTCTGAGAGCTATGCAAAAGGGGGCTAATAATGATGCTCATTCTAAGTTTCTGTGTCCTTTTAAAGGTAACATTTGAACCATAGGAGCACTGTCTTGTTTGCCATGGATAAATAGTTGGAAAACAATTCCATCTAGTATTAACGTGGGGACACAGATAAAACCTTAGCTGGTGGAAACAAACACTCCTCTGTTTCCATTCGTAACTCGTGAGGATATTATGCATTTACTTCCACTGGTGTTCAGTAACACATACGTTCTACCACAGAATCATTGATGAACGCAATGGAAACAGAAACAAACAAAACCATTAGGTCTGACAAATCTCACTTTTAGAGTTTGTGTGGACAAGTAACATTTATAGATTATTGAACTTGCCACTACTCTTTTAGTGTCTTTGCTCAGAAAATGCTGAACACAATTGTACTGCATGCCATGCATAGCAACAGACCAAGAAAGCATCAAATCAAATTATGCAATCAATGTATTGTTTAACAGTTTGGTATGGCCTTAATAAAGCACCCAAAATGGATTTTATGGAGTAAAGACTATGTATACTACTGCCATATGTACTAAATATTGCCTGTATGCATGCAGAATCAATTTGCTTGTAGACATAGTTTCAGACTACAAGGAACACTTTTTGTATCCACCCTGCGATTCAGCACTAAATGTATTCTGCCTTTTCTCTTGCATTGAGTACACATTTGGGTATGTTTGTCATAGAGTAGAATTAGGGGTAACGTGTTCGCCAAACCACACTACTGGCCCATAGATAGGAATTTAGGAGCTAAAAGGTCCAATATTTTACTTACTCTTGTTACGTCCCTCTGTGACTTGCAGTATTTTTCCACATTTCTTCACTTAAACAGCTTTTAATGCACTTAGATGAAATTACTTTTACTGTTGAGTGCAGAGATATTGAAATTATTCTTTCTGAAATACGACTAAATTGTATGTAAATTTGTAATATTGTTATATGTGCAAGGATTATGCACTAAATGTGTTGCTTATTGTGGGAAATTTAAAAAGAAATGAAATATGAGTATAAAGCGTGAAATATAGTTTTGTAATATTATTATAAATATTACATTAGACATTAGACAACATTGTTTTGATATGTGGGTGCAGTTTCTCTGTCTTTCTTTTGCCATTTCTGGGCCTGGTCCTAACTCATTTATCTAGCTTTCATGGGGGTCCAAGAAGACTCTTAAGGCCACAGAGACCAATTGTTGGCGACCCACCACCTTTTAGTCCTACTCTACTTGGATTTTACCAAAGTAAAGCCAAGGATATATTACATTTGAATGTGACACTAAATGCTCAGGAAGAAAATCACATTGGAAGCAAAGGAGGTTCCTCAGTCAAAGAGCCTGTGTTCTCACGAAGATCAGGATGGGAACGAGGCACAGAGCTTCTGCGCCTTTTCCCATAGCCTCTCATCCCTCTACAGACCACGTCTACTGCCAAGAGACGTTCCAGGTGGTCTCCGGGCTGCCTTTGATCTTCATCAACCAGGATCCCTTGGACAGATCAGTCAGTGTAATCACTGAGTGCTCAGGGGAAACAGTACTGCTCCATTTTCCTTTCATGGCATGACCTCAGCAGTGGCAACCATAGCCTTGAGGTGACACAGACCTCTGTCCAAATAGGCTTCTCTGTTGTCCCTATCTAATTGAAAGGGCAGTAGATAAACATTAGAGACAAGCTGCTGTGGTGGGGCACAGAAAAACAAGCAGAGAGGGGTGGTGGTGCCCACCTCCGGTGAACACTATTTCGATTCAAGTTGAGAAGATTGTTGGCGAGAAGCACTATGGCACACAGCCCACCTGAAACTTGCCATGCAACACTTATTTTTAGCTGACCCTTCAAGTTGGCCAAACCACGGTCTAGTTACTGACACTTAAAGTGTAGTAGAGGTCTCAACCGTGGTTGCACGAACACCCTGCCTTGGCAAGGTGAAGCTGGTGCTGCGGACCAGATGCAAAGTGTAAAGAGGGGCCAGAGCAAGTGCTCAAGCTGCAACCCAACAGGTTAGGTATACGTTAAGACTGCGGGCGGGGGGAGCATTCTTGCATTTCACTTAAGATTAGTATTACGTTTTTGAGAAATGCTTGACACGCATATTTCTTATCAGAGGATAATTGTTTGATTGTTGCATCGAACACAATGGGATAACTTGTATTCTTGCCCTTCTTAGTGCATTTTATTTGACATTTCAGGCCACAAGATTGTTTTAACTTCAACGGTCTGTCTTTAAACATGTGGGAGACTTCTTTGTTGATGCTCTGTTGCTATGGAAACTGTAAGACACAAGCTTGTCTCTGGTAAGTCAGTCATGCGTTTACTGTTATAGAGGCCCTTAACGTTGTTCCATTAAAATCCTTTCAAATCGTGGTTATTTATACCAGGCCTATTTCCCTGTAATAGTTCCCACATGTTTCTCAAGAGATATAAATCTTATCAGGCAAAATACTAACCAAAAGTTAAAAAATTGTTTCAGATAACCAAACAACTTCTTGTAAAACCCCATATTTCCATAAACCACATTAAGTTATTACCTTCACCTGGAGGCCTGGCAATTTATGTTATCACTAACATCAAAGGTGGCTCACAGTTGCGTGTCAATGATTATGAAGTCATTATGCATAGATTTCCACCAGAAACGTTATAAAAATGTAAATGTATTCCGATTTTTTTCTATGTTGAGTTTCCAAGTGAAATTAGTAAATATTTCCCCTTTACAATGATATTGCAACTCTGAATCTCTGAACTGAAGATCACTGATTATACAAGTGGAAACATACCTGTTAGCCAAGTTCAGTGAGTGTGCAGCCTGCACCAAACTCACATTAAAATACATTTTCACCTTATTGTGACTTATCTCCACCCAAATAGGTGGTTTACATGCCACAGATTAGCACTCATAAACACCATTCTTTAGAGGGCTCGGAGAACGCCTCCCAAAGGTCCTTGCCAACAGATTATACTATGATTTATGTGGTGTGAAATTTGTGGCCAGGACAAGCCGTGAACTAAATAAGTGGAAGATTAAGGTTTAGTGAAAATAAACACAGTGGATATTGTGCATTTGTGAAACATATTCTGTTGAAAAACAACATATTCCATCACTTCATCTCCAGCTGGGTTTTTCCAGGAATGGTTTTCATTTGTTTCATGATTCGTGGTTCTTACTTCTCATCGTTCCTTCTTTTGCCTCTATGTAATTTTAAATCTGTCTAATCCCTTCTTGAAACTGGAAATAGTATCTCTATTATACAAACTATAAATGAGGTGTGGGTGCTATCTGAAGACAGGAGCTCCTGGCAAGAGTGTGTTGCTCTCTCCAGTGCTTTGAGATGGGAGAATGTGGCATTACACATACAGTAAGTAATGTACTAAACAAGGTTATAAAGACCTTAGTAAAGTCTTCCAAAAGTCTTCAGAGCTTACATTTAGAGACTTGCACATTTTAGTCTGGGATACCTTGACTATTACAAGATACTGTTTACCATGATTTCAGTTTTAACCTCTAAAAGTCAGTCCACCACTTTGGTCCAAACTGAAATATATAAACTATGCAATGGCTTGCCTTGAAAAAAATCATGCTCTCTGGATGAATCCTGACTTTGATGATTCCCTGACTTTTCTTGTAGTGCCACACTGAGGTTTTGACATTTTTTGGTTAGGCCTCTAGCAAGATGTCTTGATGACCACTGGATGGACTGCCATGACATTTTGTGCATTACGCCTTGTGTTGTATATTTACAGTAGAAGGTTTACAACTTAATTTATATATTAATTAGTTACCTTACTGAAAATATATATTTACACAGCATCCTGCTGTTTCTTCTCATTAAGAGTGATTCAACCACCACACATCCAACTCTCACGTTACTTGTTAATTGTAATCACTTATATGAAAGATGTACGGGGGGATCCCTTACATCTTTCATCTAGTAGCCTACCTTCATCAGATCAATATGTTAGCTTGTCCAATGCTTTGGTTTGTGACTATGTTAGCATGCTAACACGCAAAACTAAAATGGTGAACATTCTAAACATTATACTTGCTTAACAGCTGCGTGTTAGCACTATTGTATTGAGCATGTTAGCCTGCGGCTGTTAGCATTTAGCTTAAATCACTGCTGTGCTTAATGACTGAGCCGCTAGCATGGAATTTTAGGCAGAAAGAAGACTGCCTAAAATGGAGCTCTAAAGGCCCTGACATACAGTACCAAACCGATAATTGGCCATCGAACAGTCTGTCAAGGTCGGTGACTCAAGTCTGTTTGGTGTGTTCCGTGCCGTCGTCCGTCGGAGTTGGCCTTCATTTTGGCCGACCTGACCTGCTGGGGTTGGAGGGCGGGCAGTCGGACTCAATGACAAATGTGATTGGTGGAGCTGTAGCCCTTGACTAGCGAATCAGTGCACTTATGTTACAACACTTACCGGAAATGACAGGTGGGATAGGCCTGACGAACGCGTCTCAAAATCTGACAAAAATCTTTCAACCTGACCATTGTCAATCAAAACAACAGACATATTCAGGAACTGTTTGGCCTATTTCTTGCTTTTAATGTTTTCAGAAACATGTTTCTGTGAACTATTTTCGTAAAATCCGAGATCATATTCCAAACGACCGCCATTATTGTTTGGGTTTGAAATCCGGGAGCAGACGGACCCATGTGTCGCATTTGCCATTTCCAGTTTGAATTTTTTGGGCGACAATACAGATTAGCGCCGCCTGCTGTTATGGAGACGTATTATGTCTTGCGCACGCGCAGAACGTACCATCAAGTCGGTGTCGCTTTGGTGTGTTCTGAGGCACTTTCAGTCTGATCAGTCTGACTGCCTTTTCTGGTTGGCCGTTGGGTTGGTTTGTCAGAGCCTTAATGTGTTTTTGCATTATCAAACCTTTGTTGCAACAGTGACCCCTGTCTAACTACAGAAGAACTTGTTGATATAGTTCAGGACACAACAGTGACTATCAGCCTTCAGCACTTTAGTAGGCCATCAGTTAAGCCATAAGGTAGTCTCAGCAGAAATGTAAGCTTTCTATTGCAAACCCACTCCACATTGGGGCACAAGGAGGAGGAACCTTTAGGCCTTCTTCAATTTTTCTTTTTTTGTTTAGTCAGGCTGGCTGCGGTCCGTCATTTAGCTAATGTTCCAGTTTTGATTCAAAGCAGAGACTCGGCAAATGAGCCAGGCTGAAATATTATGCTCACACACACAAATGTGCACGTTCACATGAATAGTTAGGGGGCGCTTCAACACACTGCCACTAACTTGTAAAGATACAGCTGTCACTATAACCCCATTTCACTGTGTATTGTGTAAAAAAAAAACTTGTGTACCTTTACCCACTGAAATCCTTTGCATCTGGTATTTCTCAGCATGGTGGATGGGGGATGTGTGGGTGGGCAAAAGTTTTTTAAAGCAAATGTTTGTAATTCCTGCCATAGATTATTATAGCTTTGCTAAGCAACAGTGAGGAAGTATCTTAATTGTATTGTTTATGATGAAACAGTGTACTTTTTGTGTGCTGTTGTTTTACAACACACAATAAATGTGTTACTGTTGTAAGCTTGTTAGATTGTCACTGTTTTCCATTCAAGAAATCCCTTTTTAACAAAGTTTATTGTGTTTTTCCCCACATTCTTATGCAAGATTTGTATTAGAGTAATTTAACGTAATAGATATTCCTAGTATAAATGATAATTCAGTAAATCTAAAGTTTTTTTGTTAAGAACAGTTTATTCCCTATTTTAAAATTAAAACATCTCCTCCTTTTTATAGTACCCCATTAATCACTTTGAAAGAATGCCAGTCAGTTTTAAAAACAGTGGACACTTGATCAGTTATTTTATTTTTGAATGAACCTCTTTCGCTAAATATGTAAAGTCTGTAAGACACATAGGACTTTATTATTAAGTATTTATTATGCCAGCTTCTATGATAACCTTATCAAACCCAGGCGTTCTAGTGCTAACTGTTGACGGCACACTCCCTTCAAAGCCTGAGCTGTTAGTCCCTCACAAACGGTGATTGATTAGCTGAATAAATATTTGCCTGAAAGATGAATTTTGTGACTTCAAAGGTTGGTTCTCCGTACAGTTAGACAGAAATAAAACAAGCGCTACCTGCAATGCGTCAGGGTTAGGGCCAAAGAGAAAAGGCAAGGGCGGAAAATTTCACATAATCTGTCAAGTGTCAAGAACATGGAGCTCCTCTGTTTTCAACCTTTTCTCTATTATATTGGATATTGATCTATAACAGAATTGTGTGTTGTGATACTAAACTTTTCCTTAAATATGCTGTTTATTGTAGTGGTTTAATTTAGAGCTGCTTAATACTTTTTACCTGTTGAAACTCCCACTCAGTCTCACAATTGCAACTTATCTAGAACTCAGCAGCCGCATTATTAACTAAGTCTTGGAGGTTAGAATAAATTCTAAAATGTTATTAAAGCCCACCCATGGTCTGGTTCCAGATTACATGAAAGAGCTTCTAACCCCTTATAGCCCAGCCAGGCCCCTACGATCAGCTTAAAAAACGTTAAGCTATTCCATCAACCAGACTGAAAACTAAGGGTGACGTGTGTGCGTTTTTGGTTATGGCCCCTAGGATTTGGAACAGCCTTTCTCTCAGTGTGAGATTGGCTGACTCCACTGCAGCCTTAAAGCTTATTTTTACAAGATGGCCTACTGTGTCTTCTCTTATATTCTTGCAACACTGCATATTTCCTCTTTTTGCTAATTTGGTTTATTTATTATGGTTTTATTTGAATTTTACTGTCATAACGTATTTAAATTATACATGATTTGTATTATCATTTTAGTGTTTTTAGTTGCATGTATCTGTTATGAGACTTTCTATGTAGCACTTTTCACTGTTTTATGATTTATGAAGTGCTGCTTGCACAAATGTTTGTGTGTCATGGGGGGTAGAGGTTTTTACATGGGTTTCTGATTCTGATTTCATATCCTGTAAATCTTTTAATCTGAAATGCACTTTGTGCTTAATGCTTGAAAAGTAATTAATAAAATTGTTTTATTTATTTTTTTTTTATGTCTATGAGAAAGGAACAAAAGAAGATGACTGCTGATCCATCCATCTTCAGCCTCTTATCCGGTATCGGGTCGTGACTGCTGATGCACTATAAAAACAAAATTATTCTTTTTGTTTGAGCAAAACATGTACCCTGTCATAAATTGATTTAAAATTGCTTAAGGCTGGTGTTTTGGCTACAGCTGAGGGCATAAATCATAAATGGTGGTCACTCTTGTCATAGATGGTAGCTGAACGATCCACCCTTGTCATGTTGCATTCCTGCATGCAAATTTGGATTAATGCTTGTCCAAATAATTTGTTTTCTTGGTGGTGGTAGCACATTGTATAAGGACACACTTTCATGCACATCAAGGTCACATAAAGTTCAGCCAACCTGTTGGTTCAGCAGCTGTAAAATGCATAACCACTGAATACAGATGTGAGGACAGACAAAACATACATTACATTCATTCTGATGACAGAATGACTAAGACTACATTCTGTAAACTGTCTTTAGTCCTTCTTCTAATTGAAGAGGTAAACTGGCGCTGGCATTTTATGAGGGCAAACTACATTTCTTTAAGGCAACGAAAACACCATGCCCATTTCAGTCTTTTTATCTAAATGATTAAAAAAAATAAACCCACCACTTAAATGCTGGGAATGGTTTGCCAAAACAGAAAGTTGTGTTTAGGCACAAGATTAAGAATGGTTACATTTTTTTGACTGTTGAGAAACTGACATATATATTTAAGAAGAAAGCTTCTGAGTACGTGAATTTGTTAAAAGTGGTGATATTGAAGAGGAATTAGAAATGTGAAGTAACAGTGAAAATGACTAATCTATTGTGATAAATGTGTGCTGTACTATATTCAATGTGTATTATTCTTATTTTATTAATTTATTTACTTAATTTTATTGTTCATTGTAAATCTATGTCTTTTTTAATTTTATGTTTAGCTATTTATTCATTTTTAAGTTTATATATATATATATATATATACAGTATATATACTGTATAGTTATTATATTATTCTTATTCTTCTTATTATTATTATACTGCCCTATTTTTAATTTGGGGAAAGGTTCAGTTAGGTAGGTTACAATGTGTTAATTGTATAAAATCAATAAATATATGTTTACAAAGATTACATAAAACAGGTAAAGATGGTAAGGATTTGGAAGGGTCCACAACACAAGAAATTACATTTTATATCTATGGTCCACAATGTCTAGCCACAACTACGGCCGTAACATTTGGGAATAAATGAATTTGAATATAATAAAAAGGACTTGGCAGTAGCCTTTCTCTCTCTCTCTCTCTCTCTCTCTATCTCTCTCTTTGTTTGATGGACTTTTCTATTGTAAATGTAGATTTTAAAATGGAATAAATGTTTAGATTGAATGTTTTGCTTTGCTTTAGCTTAAAGAGGGTTAAAAAAAATACTTTCTGATTTAAAAAATCATTTACTGCAGTGGATTGCGGATGTAGTCCAATTTCATCTATGAAAATGAACAGAGAACATTCCTTGGTCTCCCTGCTGTATAAACTGAATACTGGATGGCGCCTCTCCAGACCAGAGTCTTTACGAACTTGCCTACCTTGGCTCGGAGCCACACTTGTGTAACATACCGTACACACTGTGAAGGCAGCAGCATCCCAAGCAGACAAAACTTGGCCTTTTGTACATTCTGGTGTCGAATAGGCCTGCATCACTTCTGTGTTAATTAAAAATGGTAGTATCCTGGGAATATTTCTTCCTATCACCTCCCAGCCAGGGTAAACATTTCAGTTCCTTTCAAATAATTATGGAGAAACAACATTAAACCATTTGTAACTGTGATATTAAATATTGGCAATGTGTAATTTTATCTTTGATTTGCGTATTTTTGCATTTCATAAGCAGGGTAGTACCCTTTATTGGACACTGAGGTGTTGTCATGGTTACTTTTAGGACAACAAAAGATAAAAAGATTTAGTATTTTCCCATCAGAGTGTGAGACCTGCATATTCATGTTAAGAAGAAATACATAAAACATATAACTAAACAAATACTATATGAGAAATCCTGTTTTGGTGGACAGGGGAAAAGTGGACTCACATGACCTCAGTATATCTAAAATCCCTGCCACAGCCCTGATCATGAATTATTTTTTCTTGCCTTATTTTAGCCAAAACACATTTATTTAACCACCAGGCCTCTTTAATGCAAAACATATTTTCCTTTCAAGTCTTATGCCTCATATGACCCTTTTATTTTATTTATTATTTATATCAAATTGCAGAACTAGGCCACTCAGGTAGACAGCACGGCAGACATTAGATATTCAGCAGGGCATGTTGGCGTATAACAATACCTGAAAATAGACTATATTGCACCCTCTTCTGGAATAAAAATAGTAGACAAGAATAGCAGTAACTAAGCTCTAGATTCTGTTGCGTTATTTTATTTCCCTCAAAGAGAGACAACATGACAGCTGGTCTATTTAATGCATTTTCTATAAAAAAAATAATTTTACACAGTTTTGTCAAAATAAACTGTAGAAACAGTTATTTCAGAATACATCTTAATATTGCTTAAAGTTTAGATGAAGCTATTTCACATACATTACTCTTAAGAATTTGGCACAAGGTATTTTATACAGAAAGTTTTGTCTACAATGAAAACATTCAGTCATTTTTTACCCCAATGTTTATTTAATAAACAAAATATACATGTTAGACATGTGCTCAACATAAGGATACAGATAAACAAAAATGGCTTTAAATAACTACTTAAAATGATTAGAAACAAAACATAAAATAGGGATAAATAAACTTGTGTTTAGACGTTTATTTATTCAATATTCTCTTTAAGTACACTGACATTATGGGGTAACTTTTGATATTTTGCATTTATTTAGGCCTAAGTAAAATTGACCAAATACGTTTGAATTCAATGCTATATTTCTCATGTTCAAAATAACTATTTATATTTTTACACTCAATTCATGTCATTTAAATCCCAAAAAAGAAATTGGACGTATGCAATGACAGATTTTGGTTCCTCATTGTAAAAAAACATTTGTTTCTAAGAATTTGGAGAAATATGAGCCTGGGATGATGATCCACGGATTTGTGTTTCTATCGCTGTCTGTGGATTTGTCCTGTCGCTCTTTCGATGACGTCCTTCCGGCTTCACCGTAACAACACGTGTACGGTGTACAGTTTCGAGCTGAAGGGACTAACATCAACTAAACCTTAAATTTCAGACACCTTCGTGTCCTCTCTTCGTTTTTCTCTCCGGTGAAGGCTCTGCCGACTAAGTGGTCAAAATGGTGAAGCCTTTGTTCAAAGGGAAAAGCTCGATAAACACCTCGACGTCCAGCAGCAACCCCGGTGAGCTAATATGTCTATGGTTTGTTTACAGCTAATGCTAATTGTTGCCAGCATGGTAATAGTATGCTCTGCTATACATTTTGGGGTAATTTACCTTAGTTAAAGTAAACTAGTCAGTGACATTAAGTTTGCAATGTGTCAACACAAAACTATTAACTGGGAAAAACTTAACTAAACCCTTAGCTAACGCTACTGCTAGTAACGTTAGGCCGTTTAAATTGACACTGAAGTAATGTTATTCAACTTTAAGGGAAGAGTTTGTTTCAAGTGGAAGTGTTTAGACTTAATGTTCTTAAAGTCTGGAAACAGTTATTATTAATTATTAATTGGCTATAGGATGTCTGCTGAAGTAACCGATGTTACTTGAAAAGTAACGTGTCTTGAGCAAATGAATTGTTAAAGTGACTGTATTTCACAGATCGAGCCAAGGGTGCTGGTGGGAACAACATGAGGGACAGAGCCACTATCAAGCGTCTGAATATGTACAGACAAAAGAAGAGATGGTAATTAATTATACAGATTTGCATTACCCTAATGAGATGCTGATTGGTAGATTTGTGGCAGCGAAAAAGTGCTATGTTCACACTGGCACTGATCTTCTGTTTCCAGTAATAACCGTGGTCAAGTCATCAGACCTCTACAGTTCCAGTCCACGGTGGCTCCGGGGACTGTAGCCAGAGTGGAACCAAACATCAAATGGTTTAGTAAGTGTTCTTCCTTACCTTTGTATATGTAGGGTATGTAACAGCACTGATTTGTTCAGGTCCTATCCCCTGACCAATCGACTATCCTAACCTTAACCACTCTAAGTCAAATGCCTAACCCCAACCAATCGGAAGGACTGGGCGTGGCAAAGTGGAATTTGGGACACTAAACTGCACACAAACCGATCGGCTGTGGTTATTGTCAGTGTATTATATTTTTTATGTCTGTCTTTGTGGAGCGGGAACTCCATTACTAAATGTGGCACTTAGATGGTGCTTTTGCATACTTGCAAGGACAGCAACAAGACTTTTGAGTTGTCGGTGCTGTTGGGGACAGTGCGGATAATTTGGGTAACACTTGGCTCTTCATGGGTTACGGATGAATGGGTTAGTGTTTGGTTAAAAATATAAGACAATATCAAACTCATGGGGTTTTCCTGAATAACATTTAAAGGTGTTTGGGTTTTTAATGTTCAGATTCCACCTTTATTAAAAACTGACAATGTTGGCAACATTAAAGCCTATTTCAAGGGAACTGCGTTGAAATCACTGCCAACTGCGGCTATTAAGCGAAATGATACAATAGATAATTGGCTATTCAAGTATAAAACAATACTATCATTACTATATCACTAGCAAGAGTTCTATAGATTCATCAGCTTTGATGGTGGACAGAATGCAGAAAAATCACTGCATGAGTTAGGGTCTGATGGTGGACACGAGGCCTGTCAAAAAAAATCTAGTTTAAAAAATGAGAACTTGCACGTAATTCATATGCAATGCAGTTACATTTTACAAAGTCACCAAACACCCTCAACTTGATCCACAATTTTTCCATCTGTGGCAGCAAATCAAAAAATGCATTCATATGTTACTTCTCAGATGGTTATTTAACACTACTCACAAGTTGTTTCTATTTTGTGTTAGCAGCAATAGCTTAGTGTTCTGTTACGGCAATATAACATACACTGAGTTAGACAAACAGCATTTTGGGAACATATACGGTGGAAATATATAGGTACACTGTACATTTTTAATACAAACAGGTCGTTGGATATACAACCTCATAGTCTGGTTTAAAAATCAGCTAGTTAACCTGTTGACATTCCCTTAATTGTATTAGTCATCCATTGCCGTGACGGCAGATTTGGAAAGCCTGTTAAATGGGGACTTTCAATGTTTTAGTACCCCTTATATAACTGATCAGTAAGTGTGAGAAAATATTGGATAACAAATAAGACAGGGGTAATAAATCTGATCAGAAATGTGAACTAAATAGGTGGTACTTTGCAATTTCCTATTCTGTATTTCAGCAAATACCCGTGTGATTAAGCAGTCGTCCCTGCAGAAGTTCCAAGAAGAGATGGGAGCAATACAGAAGGATCCATATCGTGTGGTGATGAAACAAAGCAAACTCCCCATGTCTCTCTTGCATGATAGAGTCAAAGCCCATGTGAGTTCAAAGAGCAGAAATCTCTTTTTTAATATAAATGAAATTCTTTTTTTTTTTTTGTCCTGTGTTTCCTGTTTAATTGGCCGTGTGTCCAAGGAAGATTGTAAAGCAGGGATGTGCATTGGTTGTGTGAATTTACTCCTTTTTATGAATTTTATTATGCGTATACTGGCACTAAAGCTATTAGTGATTTTTAAATGGCTCATATTATTTGGTGCAGAAGAGAATCATGCCTCTGTTTTCCTTAGTAGCTTGTTTGTTAGGATTTTATAAGGTGAGATGAACAGGCCTTACTTTAATCCTCATTCAATTCTCACCCACTGTGAGCCTGAGGCTACATTTACATTGCTATGTTTTGGATTTTAAAGTAGGTAAAGTTTATTTGTATAGCACCTTTCACAAATAAAAATCACAAAGTGCTTCACATTAAAATCTCATTCAATACAAACAAATTTAAATGCAAGAAACTTTAAATACAAAAAGAAAACCTAACTTGAACAGTTAAGTCTTTAATTGCTTTTTACGTGGAGTTTTGAGCCGAAAGCTAACTGTTAAGTGTTTTTAGCTGCAGTAGAAGAACTAATTTCTTGTTGCTGTTAGTTGCCATGTTAACGGATTTTATGGTAGTTAATAGTCTCAGAGAACGAGACGCCATGACCGATAAGACCCAATCAGACGGCGAAACGTTGGCGTCAATGTTGCCAAAGTTCTCTGTTTATGGCCACTGAAACTGCAACACAACCATGCAGATTCCAAACAACACGGGGTCTGAAGTGTTGTCAAATTTCTCCATTTTTGGGCCTCTGAAATGCCAGAGCACTATGCATGCATGTAAACGTAGCAAAAGATTTTATTTTTTTAAAGATTATTTTTTGGGGGTGTTTTCACTTTTATTTCAAAGTGACAGTGGATAGACAGGAAAGGTGGGAGGAACATGGGGATGACACACAGCAAAGGGCCGCAGGTCGAATTCAAACCCGGGAAGCTGCAAAGGCCTCAGTCTACATGGGGCTCGCTCATACTGGGGGAGCTAGAAGTCGCCCTGAAAAGATTAGTTTTCTAACCAAAATGTAGCAATGTAAATGTAACCAGAGTGTACTGGCAGTGCGCTTGGCTTGCCAGGCTTTAACGTTTTTACCCCAAAACCAACACAGTTCAGAATAACATCCAATTCTCTTCCAATATACCATTGGGCCGGTTTGTTTTTTTTCCTTCTATGTACAATAGTCTCTTATAAAATGGAGACCTTTCTCAAGAGAAAGAAATAAATCACCCCAAGCATAGTTTTCTATAAAAAAAAGACGAAAAAAAAAAGGTTTTCATAGCAACACACTGGAAAAACAAATGCGCTGATACGATTTGTCTGTGATAGGCCAATGTCGGCCAACCGATCGGTCTAGCTCTACTAGTGAAAGTGACATTTTAGTCTAGTTTTAGTCAAAAGAGAACTCTGGTATCTTAATCAAGTTTTAGTCAAAATACTTTGGTCTTTTTTTAAAATAAATTATTTCTGAGATTATTTCTGATAACCATTTCAGTCAAATAGTGTTTCACACATCTCAAATATTGGTTAAATGTCATTACCTGACAAAATACACTTAATGATTTTTGACACATACTGATTTTTGTTGAATGCAACTTTTGCTAAATGCATATTGTATGGTTTTATATCAAGCCTCATCCTTCATACAAATACAATTGTACACAGACAAATGTTAGATAAGCACCAGGGCTCCTGGCACGTTGTTTTGGTGCCAGCAGTTGCATACATTTCTCTAGCTGCTCTGGAAGCTGTTTAAGATCAGCTTTGCCAGCACTCCTTTCCTTGAAAACAGTAGCAGGCTGAACCGGGCTTCCTCCCTCCCCCCGCCCGGGCCACATCGCTACCTGCATGTGTGACGGCTAGATGAAATAAAGGGGACATGCCAAATCTCTAGATGAGGCGCAGCCGAGCCGCGTCTGATGGAACCACGCTTAGTGGGGGAAGAAATACTGTGAACCAAGCAATTGGCCTGTTTGGAACAGGCATACTCTCCAAACGGGCACTGCACTAGTTCTATCTCATGATGAAAAAGTAGAAACGATTGTAGACGAAAATGAAGAGAGATTTTATCTTTGTTTTTATTTAATGCAAAACATTTTAGTCTCGTCTTTTTTGTCAACAATAATGCAAGTTAATTTAGTCTTAGTCAGCGTTTTTGGACATTGGTGCAGACTGGTCATCGTCTCATCTTTATCATGGAAAAAAAAAGGTTGTTCATGAACATATTTAGTCTTGTCTGACAAAATTAACACTAAGTAGAACAAAGCAGTGCTGTTTGATTTGGATGTTGGATTTTATTCCAAAGTCAGATAATCCAGAGTTTGTGGTTCAGTAGGGAAATGCTTAAAGAAACTGAGAGTCCTGTAGAAGATCTTGGCAGATCGTCAGGCAACCTGAAGCCTTAAACATCATTGTAAACGGTTTGTCCCCCATCCCCCCATCCCTTATGGCAGTGTTGCAATAGCAGTATGACTTGTGATTAAAATCATTGGAACACTTAATCAGTCCTGGAACAGTCATTGTGGTTTTATTGGCAAAGTTATTGCATATTTGGGTGTTCTGTTTACTGTATGCGTTTATTTTGTGATTCTGTCTGAAACCCCTAGAAGGAGCATACCACTTGGACTGTATAAAAATCAATTGTAACACAGACAAAAACCTTTCCTCCTGTTGCATATTTTTGTCTCAGTACAACATTACTGTATTGTCTCATCAGTTAACAGAATAAAAGAATTTGGACTGGTGTTCTCTCATGGCTGGCTGGTAATTTAACAAAAAGTCCGACCTGCAAGTCTAATCTTTTTTCTTTTCTTTTTCTACACAGAACTCCAAGGTGCACATTCTAGACACAGAGGGGTTTGAGACCACGTTTGGGCCCAAGGCTCAGAGGAAGAGGCCCAGTCTCATGGTGGGGGATGTGAAGGACCTTGTAGAAAAGGCCGAGGCCTCAGTCCTGACCTACAGTGCAGACAAGGACAAAGACCTAGTGACTGAGGACACAGGGGTCCGGTAAGACCCTGAGAAGATATTATAATCAATCCACTAATGGCTACTCTTAACTGACCCGAAGCATGGTTGCTGAATTTTCCTATTTAAAGGTAAAGATGCTCATTCTTAATTCCCATTTTGCAACAGGGAGGAAGTACGGGGATGAAATCTTCAAAAAGGGCCAGTCCAAGAGGATCTGGGGAGAACTTTACAAGGTATTCTTTCCATCCTCCCATCAGCACTGTGCATTGTGTTAATGTAAGGGTGGTACGCTGACTTGTTACGGGGCCTGACTTGTGTTTTTGGTGATAGGTCATCGACTCATCTGATGTCGTCATCCAAGTGTTGGATGCCCGTGATCCCATGGGAACACGCTCCAGTAGCATTGAGGCATATATGAAGAAGGAGAAATCCTGGAAACATCTGATCTTTGTTCTAAACAAGTGTGACCTCGTCCCCACCTGGGTCACAGTAAGACATTTTACATGTTAAACCAGTTTATCTTTGGTTCCCATTTAATTGGGAGTGATTGTGTCTATTTTTTCATAATGTTAAATTGTGTGGGTGTCTCTTTGTCTAAACTCAATTTTGAACTAGAAACGCTGGGTCGCCATTTTATCCCAAGAGTACCCTACTCTGGCTTTCCATGCCAGCCTCACCAACTCGTTTGGTAAAGGCTCCCTCATCCAGCTGCTCAGGCAGTTTGGCAAGGTAAGCACATTCCAAATTCAAAATATCAAAGTATCTTTGACTTGTCAGGAGCAGAAAACAATGTACTCATTTACTGCTGGAGTCATTTTATCTTCAACAGAAGAATGTATATGTTGATAAATATAGTACCTTGCATATTCAACTAAGTGCAATTCCTTTGATTTATGAGCATACTATACATTTATAGATATACTTGTGAAAACAAGAACTTCTAGCTATAATATAGGATGTTAGTGCTTGTTCTCTACAGTCCTCATATATTTTGCTTCTTTCAGATAAAGGACATGTTTATGCTGCTTTTTTCTCTTTATGTCTAAACATTAACAAGGATAGGGTTTGAGAATCATGTCATTATGTGAGATGATGGAGATTTTTTCAAATTTGTACTATATATATTGTAAGTAGTATACTATACTCGTGTATCTATAAATTTATATACGTTGCTGTGTTAGGACATTGTGGGAGGTGCCGAAAATCAATCAGCAGGACTCAATTCAATGGAGTAGTCAAAAGACATTCCTTTTTAGATGTTTGTTTTCTAAAATTGTTCATTAATCAAATTTACAAAACGATTGATACATTCAAATGTATATGGCTGTCACGACATAAGATTACCTTTACCATGATAAAAGGCTTTGTCTGTATCACAATGTGATATGCATGCAGTTTTGGCCATTTCTTAGCTGATTTCTTGCTTTTTGCTCCCCCTACAGCTTCGGAATTGATATTTGACATCTCCTATATTAACTTGCGTCTGACTCCTCGCTCAATCAGTCTGCCGTTTCCTCGTTCTCTGTTCCTCCGACAATGCTTTCCTAGCTTTCTGCTTCTTTCTTGCCGGCTCAGCCATAACAATAGTTAAGAAGAACTCAATCGCTGCCTTGTTAGCCGGTTCCTGAATGGTTGTATGTAGGCAGTGCCGTGAAGCAATTTGTTACATCACAAGACCTGATATCGCGCGATTCTTGTTGAGGCCGGCGGCCTGTCGGACAAAAGTTGCAAGGGTGTTTTTTTCGCTCACAGGCGCTAATAAACCACCCTTTAACCCAAATAAAAGTCTTATAACCATTCCAATGACTCCGAAGCTGTTCAGTTAAGGTGAATTAAGCATAAAAAACGGCATAGTTCCCCTTTAATAATGGGGCTTAAAAGGTTGTTATGAGAAAGACACAGAAAAAAACTTCTATGATATATTTTTTTTTGTGTACAAATTTTTCTCTGTTGGACCACATTCACTAAAATTTGAGATAAAATGTGAACAATCTGTTTCAAAACATCCTTCATAGTTTACCTCCTGGGACAAAAATAGAAGATAGCATGTCTCCTGTTTTAAAAGGTTTTGTGATTGTCTTTTTTTACATAAAAACAATCTTTTTAAGATATCCTTTGGTATGTGTTTTGAACAAACAACATTGTGAGTGATGACAAGTTCACTTGGTTTATTGCTAAAGAGCAGCAGAGCCCCATCTAAAATTACCTCTGAGAACCGAGGACAGGCTAAGGTTGTTGTTGTTTTTTAAAACACAACATTTTAACTTAATTTTCTGCTTCCCACAGCTCCACACAGACAAGAAACAGATAAGTGTGGGTTTCATTGGCTACCCTAATGTGGGAAAGAGCTCCGTCATCAACACACTTCGCTCTAAGAAGGTCTGCAATGTGGCACCCCTTGCCGGAGAAACAAAGGTAGGATTTGAGTGTCCTTTCAGCCCTGCAAACTAAATTTAAACCTGCAATATTCAAAAGAGCAAAGTGAAAGATGGAACATCTGTCTGGTTAGCACTGCCGTGGACGGTCCTATAAAAAGGACTACATGAAATGACAATTTTGGATTATTTTAAAAGAAAATTCTGAATCTAAATTGTGATGGTTTACACTGACAACAATGTAAAGGCCCTCAATATCGAAAATGAAAAGAAAATATCTGATAAGAAGTACATACACGCTACTAATAAAATAAGGCAAGGAGCAGATAAGGAAATGGTATTTTTGTATAGATTGAAAAGTAGAGAAGCTTTGATTCCTTTGGGAGGTGATGTGAGGTGAAAAGAGGCATGTTCCTCTTCTTAACTTGGTAGTTGTTAGCTGCAACAACAGAAGTAGTTGGCTCTGAGTTCTTACCTATATACAGTGCCTTGCGAAAGTATTCTGCCCCCTTGAACTTTTCAACCTTTTGACACATTTCAGGCTTCAAACATAAAGATATAAAATTTTAATTTTTTGTGAAGAATCACCAACAAGTGGGACACAATTGTGAAGTGGAACAAAATCTATTGGATATTTTAAACTTTTTTAGCAAATAAAAAACTGAAAAGTGCTGCGTGCTAAATTATTCGGCCCCTTTACTTTCAGTGCAGCAAACTCACTCCAGAAGTTCAGCGAGGATCTCTGAATGATCCAGTGTTGTCCTAAATGACTGATGGTGATAAATAGAATCCACCTGTGTGTGATCAAGTCTCTGTATAAATGCACCTGCTCTGTGATAGTCTCAGGGTTCTGTTGAAAGCGCAGAGAGCATCATGAAGACCAAGGAACACACCAGGCAGGTCCGTAATACTGTTGGGAGAAGTTTAAAGCGGTTTGGATACAAAAAGATTTCCCAAGCTTTAAACATCCCAAGGAGCACTGTGCAAGCGATCATTTTGAAATGGAAGGAGTATCAGACCACTGCAAATCTACCAAGACCTGGCCGTCCCTCTAAACTTTCAGCTCAGACAAGGAGAAGACTGATCAGAGATGCAGCCAAGAGGCCCATGATCACTCTGGATGAACTGCAGGGAACTACAGCTGAGGTGGGAGAGTCTGTCCATAGGACAACAATCAGTCGTACACTGCACAAATCTGGCCTTTATGGAAGAGTGGCAAGAAGAAAGCCATTTCTCAAAGATATCCATAAAAAGTCTTGTCTAAAGTTTGCCACAAGCCACCTGGGAGACACACCAAACATGTGGAAGAAGGTGCTCTGGTCAGATGAAACCAAAATTGAACTTTTTGGCCACAATGCAAAAAAAACGCGATATGTTTGGCGTAAAAGCAACACAGCTCATCACCCTCAACACACCATCCCCACTGTATCAAACATGGTGGTGGCAGCATCATAGTTTGGGCCTGCTTTTCTTCAGCAGGGACAGGGAAGATGGTTAAAATTGAGGGGAAGATGGATGCAGCCAAATACAGGACCATTCTGGATGAAAACCTGTTGGAGTCTGCAAAAGACCTGAAACTGGGACGGAGATTTATCATCCAACAAGACAATGATCGCAAACATACAGCAAAATCTACAAAGGAATGGTTCACAAATAAACGTATCCAGGTGTTAGAATGGCCAAGTCAAAGTCCAGACCTGAATCCAATCGACAATCTGTGGAAAGAGCTGAAAACTGCTGTTCACAAACGCTCTCCATCCAACCTCACTGAGCTCGAGCTGTTTTACAAGGAAGAATGGGCAAGAATGTCAGTCTCTCGATGTGCAAAACTGATAGAGACATACCCCAAGCGACTTGCAGCTGTAATCGCAGCAAAAGGTGGCTCTACAAAGTATTAACGCAAGGGGGCCCAATAATTTTGCACGCACCACTTTTCAGTTTTTTATTTGCTAAAAAAGTTTAAAATATCCAATAGATTTCGTTCCACTTCACAATTGTGTCCCACTTGTTGGTGATTCTTCACAAAAAATGAAAATTTTATATGTTTATGTTTGAAGCCTGAAATGTGTCAAAAGGTTGAAAACTTCAAGGGGGCCGAATACTTTCGCAAGGCACTGTAACTGAAAATCTAAGTGGAGTCCGGGTCCAGAGAAAGAACAACAACCATTTGTATCCTTAATTTCCTCTTTCGGGGGCTGCTTATCCTGTTTGGAAACGAACAAGGGTCTGAAAACCCCAATGTCCACAGCATGGTCAAGGGGAAAGAAAGGGAAAATATCTATTTCTACATACTTGGCAAAGTTGTGAACTTTGGACCACAAGAGAGGGGAGAATTATTTTTGCACACCCAGCCAATGAATCTGATGGGCCTATGGCCAGCACTCCTTTATTTCTCACCTTGTCTTTGATTCTCACAACATACGCAATGCTATTTAATGGGCTCAGAATCCACAGCACTGCTGTGACGCTTGTATCTCCTTTTGTTAGAATGGATAGGCGTTTACGTTTTATGAGAAGAGAAAGAGTTACCATCTCACATGTAACAGAAACGATTTGATCATACAGAGCATTAATCTCCTTTTTTTTTTTTTTAGGTGTGGCAGTACATCACTTTGATGAGGCGCATCTTCCTCATTGACTGTCCTGGTGTTGTCTATCCTTCAGAAGACAGTGAATCTGATATTGTCTTGAAAGGAGTAGTAAGTCTCTTTTTCATTTTTGTCTTTTGTCTACCAAGGTCTTGTGATATGTGCCTCGCATTCTTCTGCTACAGCCCCAATACAATCAATGAATTTCAGTTTTGCGTCTCGTAGCACCAAAATACAGTAGCATCTGAAAAACAGACACACAGTGTCCAAGTAACTGATAATGTGGCATATTTGAAAGCTTGAGTACCTGGAGTGTATAGGATAAAGAATTGGAAGCAAATTTATATTGTTAATGCCCAGCTGTTTAAAATAAAAAGCCTTAATCCGCTCCGATTCTAATCTTCCAGACCCTAGGTTTAACATCTAGTCCCCGTGAACGGAAAGGTTGCAGGTTTATATCTTAAATTGCATGTATTTTTCTCTCTCATCCTCACAAAGGTTCAAGTGGAGAAGATCAGGAACCCAGAGGAGCACATTGCGGCAGTACTGGAGCGGGCCAAGCCAGAATACATTCAGAAGACCTACCGCATCCCCACTTGGAGCTCTGCTGAAGACTTTCTTGAGAAGATGGCATTTCGCACTGGGAAACTTCTAAAGGTCTGAAGGTTCCTCTTTTATTTTTCTTGCTTGCTGTACAGATAGATACAGAGAGCTAAATTTATCTCCAAAGGGTAATTCAGTTTCTACAGTCCTCTGAGACATATTCATTCATATGCTGATCATTTTTGACAGAGGCAACACAATAAAAAGGCATTTGGGAAAGTACTAATGGAATCTCGCCCATTAGTATGCAAGAAGACAAATAATAAAAACTGCTCTGCCTTCAAGTTTTTGTTCTATTTATTTATTTATTTTATAAAAATGTAACATCGAGGATGACAAGCAGAGAATATCGTTACCAAACAAAACCTTATCATTCAGTTTTGAAATAATTTCAGTTAATTTTAGTGCAACAGCAAATTCTTATGTAATATATCTGTACTATTTTTAGTTAAATAGCAAAGTGTACATGAACCATTAGTTTTCAATCCTAAGCTTGTGCAATGTGTTCTTGGCATTGTGCAGGGAGGGGAGCCAGATCTCTCCACAGTCTCCAAAATGGTGCTGAATGATTGGCAGAGAGGACGTATCCCCTTCTTTGTGAAACCCCCTGGGCCTGAGAGGGATCTAGACGTAAAGAGTTTACTGATTTTTCCACCTGTATCATTTTCAGTAAATTAGTTTTTTTTTTCCCACAACAACCTGTGTTTTTTTTGTTCCTGCAATTCTTCAAGGACAAGCCATTGCCAGTTGAAGGTCCCTCAGAGGAGGTGAAGAATGTGCAGGAGGAACAGCCGGACAATCCAGATGCCGTCTCGGAGGAACATGAGGAACAGCAGCAGCGGCTGCAGAGAAAGAAGGAGCAGGTCCAGAAGATTCTGTCTAATGTGCGACAGAACTTTGGCAAGATCAACGTGGCACCCGAGTTCACTGAGGAAGACTTGGTTCCTGTGGAGATGCCTGACCTGGAACTCTCTGACTTCTCTGGCTCTGATGGCGAGGAAGACAGTGAAGATGAGGAGGGTGGAGAGGAAGACGGGACCAATGCTGAACCAGCCGATGGAGCGCCTGAGGCCTCCGAGCCCTCCGGGCCCACAACCGCTCAGACTGGCAAAGCCACCAGCAACAAGAGTTCACGCGAGGTGATTCGAGAGCTGGATGAGAAGATCTCCAAGTACAAGCATTTCCTGGACCGGGCCAAATCCAAACGTTTTTCTGCAATCCGGTTCGTCTTCTCTCACCCAAACCTTACATATTTCCTTTGTTTTGTGAAGTGCCCTAATTTTTTTTTATTCAGTAAAGTCAACATGAGGTTGTCTGGCAGAGAGATGCCATGCATTTTAAGAGGTCTGTGCTAACCAGCTTTTAAGCCCCCGAGGACTAGCAGTCTTCAGTTTTGCATGTCTTTGTGTCCTTAATCTTCTGTCCACACACTGAAGACAAGTCAAATAACAGTTGTATAGATAATGTGAGCCTGATTTAATCACTGCTTATTTCAACTGATCCAAATAGGAGTACATGGTTTAATTTACTTTTTTTCTTTTTCTTTGGACAGGATACCTAAGGCACTTTCTGACAAAGCGTTTGCAGACATCAAGACTAAACAAGTGGCGGCAAAACAAGCACAGCAGAAAGGTAGTCGATCAGCATGTTTGTCATGACTTTGTATGGTGCCGAATGTAGATATGTTGGAAGGTTAGAGTCCAAAAGAGCTTTCACATTTCCTCAGAACAAAATAAAAGGCACACAAGCATGCCATCTTACTGGTGTAATGATGTATTTTCCCATGTTTGACACAAAAATGCATGAGTACTGGTTTGTATAGTATTTGCCTGTAGTTATACAAATTGGGTTGGTAACATTGAGATCCAGCCAGGCACTGACATCAGATTTGGCAATCTTAGATGCAAACCAGAGGAGCAATAAGAGGAAAGCTGAGGACGAGGAGTCCACCCAATCGGACAGACTGACGTCTAAACAGGTATGCAGTGTTTCTTTCTTCCTGACGTTAAACAGATCTCTGGGTCGACGCGTTAAGTGAATGTCCATTCCTCATAATGATGTAAAAGGAATGGCAATGAAAAGCAATGTTTTCTTTGTTCTTTTTATCCATCTGTACAGAGAAGAGCAATGGACCGTGCCAAGAAGGTGAAGAAAATCGGTGTGCGCTATTACGAAACACACAATGTGAAAAACAAGAACAAGAACAGAAAGGTCCCAGCATCAGCCACAGAAGGCAGAAAGGCCAAAAGATCAAAGCACTGAACTGGAGTCATGATAAAGTTTGTAATAAATCTTTATTTAAACTATCCAAAAAGGACAGACATTTATCAAAAATGCAAAGTTGATAAAAGGTGGAATGTTAACTCAGTGTTAAATGGTCTTTATCATGAGGCCACTTGATGCCTTGTCCCTGACTGTCCCTCAACCCAGGACTGTTTTTGAATGACATTTCATTCATCATTTACACGTGTAATGCTCTCTTGCTGTTAAAGAGAAATGTATGGTTGAATGAACTGTACTTGCCATGCTGTAATAAAAATATTTGCTTATTCCACTCAGTAAAGTTTACATTCATTAATAGAATTTAATAATTTATTGTATGGCTAAGAAGTTACTTCTTTGGTGTAATGATCCTTTCCAGTTGGGTCTAAGTAGGAAGACAAATATTAATATATTACGACATGATACACACAGAACACAGATTAGTGCTAAATCTAAAAAAATGTCTTTGCTTTGTAATCATGAAACCTCACCTTGAGCTGCTGGTTAGTTCTCTTCAAGAACTGAATCTCTTCAGTGTGCTTCTTGTCCTCCAGCTGTCGCCTTTCATTTTCTCTCTTTTCAATGGCATCACATTTAGCTTTCAGTTCATTGACTTGCTTCATCAGGTCTTGTTTCTCATCCTCCTGATCAGAGATCTAGGTATGTAATAAGACAAACTTGTAAGTTTGTTCCAGATGTGGGATCAATTATGTGAAAAGCACAATGACTGAAGTGAAGTGCTCTCTGCTGGATATCTTACTGAACTACAGCCTATAACTATTTCTATGGCTTTAGATGAGTGGAAAATTCAGCAATTCTATGAAATGTACAAATTTCAGATTTTTGGGTCTTTGAGCCCAGGATGCCATTGTTTTTTTAAACGTATGTAATAAATAAACATGGATGCCATTGGTTGTAATAAGTCAACATTTAACTAAATGTCCTTACTCTTTTCATCATGTCAGCCTTGCCCTGCTCAGCCTGCAGTGCTTTCCTCATTCCAAAAGCCACGCTGCTTTCATACAGTGTCTGGTAGGCAGCAATAGTCATTTGTATCTCATCTCTGACCCTCAACAGCAGCAGACCCCTCTCAGCACAGTTGATGGTCACCTGTCGGATCAGCTCGTCTTAAAGAAATAGAAAATTAGGAATAGTTAAGCTTATTATTGATGTGGGTGGAAAATATGCCTTCATTGGAATATAGGAACGTGGTCATCAGAAAAAAAGCCAAATAAAGAAATCCATTTATATTGATCACACAACTAGTTATAATCAAAGTCTTTTAGCTTGTCTGTATAAAGCAGTGTGTTAAGTCTTCATTGTAACCATATTGACTTCAGTGATCACCAGCGTGTCAGCCTCCTCCTTACCAAAGCACTGGGAATAGAGCTCCCTGCGGACCGGGCAGATCCCTGTTTCTCTGGCCTGTCTTTGCTGCAACTTTATGTCCAGCTGTTCCTCTAAATGAATAACATCTGTTCTTGTACAAGGTGCGCTGGACACATGCTGCACCCACAGTTGGTTTCCCTCCGTCCATTCCCTGCAATCGCAGAAGTTGAGATAAATGAGTGTGGATTGAACTTGTTTTAACAATATACTGTTGATAGGAAGAGCTATACCTGGGTGGAAGAATGGCATTCAAGATCTCCTCATTTTCCTGCTTGGTGGCATCAGTAGTGGCTGATTTTGGTTTAGGAGGGGGTGGAACAGGGGTAGAGTTAGCAGGCTGCTGAGGGCTCACTCTTAAAGGACGTCCCTGTAGTGACGAATCTTTTGTTACATATTATATATTACATCAACTTAACTAACAGTTTTGATTAAATCCCGTTTTTTTTTAAATGGCTATCATCTTTAATATACTGCTTTGTAATTCACTAATACATTAACAGACCTGTTCCACACCCAAGCTGTGTCAAATAAGAAAGAACGGTAATAACAGTAGTCCAGTCTTGCAGGTGATGTCATGCTGACGTTGGTACAAAGAGACAACAAAAGTAGCTACTGCAATGTCAATGCTTGCACAAACTGCAGTGAATGAGGGCCACAGCATAAGTTTTTTTTTCTCCCTTTTTATAGCTGCCATCATTGTCTTTAAGTGTTAGCATTGCCTTTAAATACATATTAGCCTTTAAAGGCTGACACATTTAATTTAATAAACATCAATGACTGAGGTTTAACATGTTTTTTCCCAGGCACTTGTTATTCAGACAATAAGCTACGTGTTAACTTACATGGGTACAGACACTTGTTGAGAAATAAATTAACAGAGCATACTGTAGACATGCATAATGTGTTTCAGTAACACACTTTTTGGATGAGGTGATATGATGTGAATTCAACTAACAGAAAATAGGGTCCAGAAAACTCTTTGGAGTCTTAAAATCAAATACATATTTTTAAAAACACACAAAAAGCACCAATAGGCTAAATAGGGAAGGAAAGATCTTTCTTTACATAGTTGGCTGTTGCACACATCATGTCTAGCTAAATACACCCGTTTGTAAATATTATATTTCATTCTGTATTGATGTCCTGTATTTATCCTTCCTGACTGGCACCAGATCCAACTACTTTAGCCCGGTAACGTTAACCTTAACTGAACTCGCGTGGCGCTTACTAAAAACTCACCTTTGGTGATTTTCTGTCTGTGCTTTTGCTGACCAAAACTGGATTTTCGTATTTCAGGAGAGACTCGGCTGGTGGAATCATTTTTGTTTGCTTCTTGGTTAGGGCTTCAGTTACAGAAATATCGGTGTTGTTGCTAACAAAAAGTTCGTTCTTTTTGTTTGCGTTGTCATGGCAACAGCGTCCCGGCGTTCCTTTTTTGGAGGCACCAGCGGTTTGATTCATAAATGTAGGCTGTTGTCAAAGATTAATAAATATATATTTTTTTATCCCTGTGGTTGTTGTACTGTTGCACACATTTTTGTTGGCCGTTTTTTATAAATCAGCGCAACAAAAGACTGCTGAAGCGCTGCTGGATTTTTACTTAGTGTGGTTTTAAATGTTACGTCACTTTTTACGCCTTACAATGCAAGTATTTGTTGTAAAAAAAATAATCCCGTCAATTTAAACAACACTGTCTTTATTCGAGGTACCGAGCATTCTTTCACTGTCTATTGCATAGACGTAATGTCTATGGTCTATGGTACCGAGACGCATGCGGAACTAAAGTGTAAAATTGCTACTGTCATGCCGTAACACCGGCATAAATTCTCAGCGTACCACAGGAAACGGAAGTGTGTTGTTAGAGCATAACAGTCGAAGTTTTTAATCGCTACATTTTTGTGTTTTCTTTTGTTTTGTATATGCTTTTGGGCGGACTTTGATGTTACATAACGGTTGGATTAATATATATACATTAGAATGACCAAAGAAAAGCGACACAAGAGAAGGGAATCTCCGGAACGGGAGCCCAAAGTTAAGATAAAGCAGGAGCAAGTGAGCCCTGTTAGGCCACAGAGATCACGCCGCTCGAGGTCGAGATCCAGCGGCAACTCAAGTCCACAGAGGAGAAGAACGAGCAGGTATTTCTACAAGAGATTCATCATGCCACTTCGCTTTTTCGATTTGTTTTTAGTGTTTTACCATGACAGACACAACATACGCGTTTGCCAGTGAGTCCTTAAGAGCTGGAAAATGTTTGTCCGCTAGCCCAAACGCAGCTACATCTCATACTAGCTGCATCTAAACGGCAATGATTTGGCATTTTGCAAATGTCTTAAAGTCGTTAATCGCCATTTTTGTGTTTTTCGTGTAGGTCACCTGACAGGACGAGGGACCGTTCACCAGCTAAAAGAGAGACATCTCCAGCCAGACGAGGCAGCAGATCCCCCAGAAACAGGAGAAGTCGCACTCCTCCACATCGTGGTGCTGATGTCAAAATAAAGCGGGTGATTCTGTTTTAAATTATTAATAAGATAAAGAACGAATAGTGGCTATAGGGGTAATTCTATATCACGGGCACACTGGACAGCTTTTTACATAGAGCATCCAGCAACTTGGGGTTCAATGTCTCGCTCAGGGACACATTGACATTTGTCATTGGGATTGAACCGCCGATTTTGTTGTTAGGGGGCGACCCCTCCACCTCCGAGCCACAAGCCACCTTATGTTGCCTCAAAATGGAGGCATCAGACGCCTCTTCCCACCAACACACTGATTCTCACGGGCATTTCGGCTCTATTTTTTTATTTATTTATATACAGTGAGGAAAATAAGTATTTGAACACCCTGCTATTTTGCAAGTTCTCCCACTTAGAAATCATGGAGGGGTCTGAAATTGTCATCGTAGGTGCATGTCCACTGTGAGATGTAATCTAAAAAAAAAATCCCGAAATCACAATGTATGATTTTTTAACTATTCATTTGTATGATACAGCTGCAAATAAGTATTTGAACACCTGAGAAAATCAATGTTAATATTTGGTACAGTAGCCTTTGTTTGCAATTCCAGAGGTCAAACGTTTCCTGTAGTTTTTCACCAGGTTTGCACACACTGCAGAAGGGATTTTGGCCCACTCCTCCACACAGATCTTCTCTAGATCAGTCAGGTTTCTGGGCTGTCGCTGAGAAACAGAGTTTAAGCTCCCTCCAAAGATTCTCTATTGGGTTTAGGTCTGGAGACTGGCTAGGCCACGCCAGAACCTTGATATGCTTCTTCCAGAGCCACTCCTTGGTTATCCTGGCTGGGTGCTTCGGGTCATTGTCATGTTGGAGGACCCAGCCTCGACCCCTCTTCAATGCTCTAACTAAGGGAAGGAGGTTGTTCCCCAAAATCTCGCAATACATGGCCCAGGTCATCCTCTCCTTAATACAGTACAGTCGCCCTGTCCAATGTGCAGAAAAACACCCCCAAAGCATGATGCTTCACAGTAAGGATGGTGTTCTTGGGATGGTACTCATCATTCTTCTTCCTTCAAACACGGTTAGTGGAATTATGACCAAAAAGTTCTATTTTGGTCTCATCTGACCACATGACTTTCTCCCATGACTCCTCTGGATCATCCAAATGGTCATTGGCAAACTTAAGACGGGCCTTGACATGTGCTGGTTTAAGCAGGGTAACTTTCCGTGCCATGCAGGATTCCAAACCATGACGTCTTAGTGTATTACCAACAGTAACCTTGGAAACGGTGGTCCCAGCTCTTTTCAGGTCGTTGACCAGCTCCTCCCATGTAGTTCTGGGCTGATTTCTCACCTTTCTTAGGATCATTGAGACCCCACGAGGTGAGAGCTTGCATGGAGCCCCAGTCCGAGGGAGATTGACAGTCATGTTTAGCTTCTTCCATTTTCTAATGATTGCTCCAACAGTGGACCTTTTTTCACCAACCAGTTTGGCAATTTCCCCGTAGCCCTTTCCAGCCTTGTGGAGGTGTACAATTTAGTCTCTAGTGTCTATGGACAGCGCTTTGGTCTTGGCCATGTTAGTAGTTGGATTCTTATTGATTGTATTGGGTGGACAGGTGTCTTTATGCAGCTAACGACCTCAAACAGGTGAATCTAATTTAGGATAATAAATGGAGTGGAGGTGGACATTTTGAAGGCAGACTAACAGGTCTTTGAGGGTCAGAATTCCAGCTGATAGACAGGTGTTCAAATACTTACTTGCAGCTGTATCATACAAATAAATTGTTAAAAAAATCATACAATGTGATTTCTGGATGTATTTTTTTAGATTATGTCTCTCACAGTGGACATGCACCTACGATGATAATTTCCCTCCATGATTTCTAAGTGGGAGAACTTGCAAAATAGCAGGGTGTTCAAATACTTATTTTCCTCACTGTCTGTGTGTATATGTGTGTGTGTGTGTGTGTGTGTGTGTATGTATATATATGTATATATATATATATATATATATATATATATATATATATATATATATATATATATATATATATATATATATATGTATATATATATGTGTATATATATATATATATATATATATATATATATATATATATATATATATATATATATTTTAAATTTATATATATATATATATATATATATATTTTAAATTTGTATCTTACACTATGCTGCTGCTGCTGGACTGGTATAGTTTTGTATGTCACCTGAGTTCCCCTGACAGATGGCACATCCCGCATCACACCCATTTGGATACTGGCATTACAATGGAGGCATGTTGTGCATTTAAAAAGGTTGCAGTCTCATAACATCATACCATTTGACATATCATAAGATTCCAATTACGAAACAATGTATGAATAAATACACAACTTAATGGTTTTGTTGTTTGAACTTGGTCTGAGAGTGATCGGCTCTGCTTGCTTTATGTAGAGCCATTATTTTTGCTAGATACCATAGCGACAGTACCACAAAGGTATTGGTACATGACAACTGCCTACAAGAAGTAAGTATCTGTCTAAGTGTCTAATGATTACCAGTTTTAAACAGTGTATTTCCACGGGATGTTGTAACTACAGTAACTTACCATGTATGCCAGTAGAATGATACCGTCATAGTCACCAGTGTCATATGCAACAGTGGCATAACAAGGCCACTTTTCAACATTGTCATTCCAGTTGAATATAATACATTATAAATTCTTTAATGGAAATTTCTGTATAAAAATAACTTCACAAGTTTGTCCTGGACTAATCTTTCTTTAACTGTCTTCTTACCAAACACACAGGAACGGGAGGAGCATAGGGCTAATGCTGATGAGCGCAGGAGAAGGAATGACCAGCCAGAGGAGAGGCGGAGCAGGTGGGAATCAGACAGACCGCGGGAGAGAGACCGTGGCAGAGACAGACACAGAGAGCAAGGCGCACTTGCCTCTCAACAAGCGGAGAGACAGCAGCACGATGAGCGGCGCAGAGAAAATCGCCAACGGCGCGAAGAAAACCAAGAACAGGACTTTGGACAGTCTGAAGGAGGGATTGACGACCCAAATGACCCACCTGTTGGGAAGGAGAAGCCCAACTTTGGGCTGTCGGGGGCTCTAACAGAAGATACAAACACATTCCGGGGGGGTGGTGATCAAGTACAACGAGCCACCCGAGGCACGCATTCCTAAGCGCAGATGGCGACTGTACCCCTTCAAGAATGATGAACCCCTTCCAGTCATGTACATTCACAGACAGAGTGCCTATTTGTTGGGGAGGCAGAGAAAAATTGCCGATATCCCGATTGACCATCCATCCTGCTCCAAGCAACATGCTGTATTTCAGTACAGGTAAGAATAATGATCATTAGCTAAGATGTATGCTTAGAAGTCTTCAACTTCTGTATGATTTAGACAAACTCCACCCCATGTTGCATTACACTTGGATTATTTTGCTGCTGTTCAGTGACACGTGTCTACCTTTCTGTCTGTATATCTGTAGACTGATGGAGTTTACACGTGCAGACGGCACCAGTGGCCGCAGGGTAAGGCCTTACATCATTGACTTGGGTTCCGGCAACGGGACCTACCTGAACAACCAGCGCATTGAAGCCCAGCGCTATTACGAGCTCAAAGAAAAAGACGTTATCAAGTTTGGCTTCAGCAGCCGCGAGTATGTCCTCTTGCATGAGTTCTCAGACACAAGCGAGGTGGACGCCAAGGTGGAAGAGGAGGAAGACGATGAGGGCCTCGATGAGTAAATTGTTCCCGTAAAGTGTATTGCCCAAGTTCATTCAGGTTAGAATAACCTCATCAATATTCATGGAGAACTGAACTGGTAAATCTGGGATTTTATTACAATAATGGAACAAGGCTGGTTTGTATATTCTGTAATTACCAAACTTTTGCTTAAACCTGCCACAACTGTCTCAAAGAAGACTTCCTATTCTCAGGTCGTTTGTGAAATGTCTGTGTGATGCATGATTGATCTCACATCTGACTGTGTTCACAATACAAAGTGCTCAGTGCCAGATAGATATCTTGCTAAACGCAATAGTTAATTATATATTTTTGGAGTACAAAGTTTAGCAAAAGACTAATCTCTCTTGTTTTGTCTGAATCCAGGCTGTATATGTCGATGTACAATACATGGAATGTGAACTCTAGGTTTGTGTTTTAAAAAGCAGCGCTTATTGTCAGAGTAAAACATTACGGACATACAACTTGTAATGACATTGCCTTTTTTGCTTTTTAGTGCAGGGAAAAATAGTTGATGCGGTTTTTCTTGGCACAAATGCTGTGTATTTAGACTTTTTTTGTTCTGGTTCTGAAACCAACAGCATTACATTTTCCAAAAAAAAAGTTGTTTTCATTTATGTACTGTAAATAAAGACAGTGATAATTTGGATTGTCTCCAAAAGTTTAATGTTGCACACATTATCAGAGCTGTGTAGTTGCATTTAAAAAAACTAAAAAAACATGAAATGGTCTTATCAGACATTTAGATTAGGAAGCATTTGATCATTGGAAGTTATCACTCACCAGATAGGTGTTTATAAATCCTACTTTCCGCATGTGTAGTTGCATTTTTTTTTTTTTAAAGAACCCCATAAAAATATCTTATCAGACATTTAAATTAAGGAGCATTTGAAAATTAAAAGTAGTCATTCTCCAGGTAGGCGTTTATAAATCCTGTTTTCTGCATATCTACTTTTTTGGTTGGTTTAGCTGAGTCTGGGCTTGGAACTGGAAGCGCTACTGCAAGGGACTGGGAAATATTACAAGAATGTATGAATCCATGTTGAGTTAAATAACTGAAGTGCTCACTGACTGTACAGCATGCTGGCTGTTAAGTGTGGGCATTACATGAACAAAATAGAGACATGGCAACAGGTAAAGCAAGAGACAAAAACACCCTGATTCATCTCGCTCACACCCCAGCCTGTCCACCTGTCTGTCTGCAGCTCTGACTTGAGTTCTTTTTGGAGAAACGGATACAAATACTAAGGCTTATTTATTAATTCTATGTTTAAAGACAGATTAGAAATAAATAAGAATTAACAAATTGGCATTGAGGTTGGGACACAAACGTCAACCGCGCCGTCCGTTTTCAGAAATGTAATTTAGCTGAATGATAGTTTTGTTCACAGCAGAGGTCATGCGAGAGTCGAGGATGTGTGGCATACAGTTTCAGTCTCAAAATGTCAGCGGGCGGGGCGGAGAGAAGAGGAGGGCGGGTACAGGGGAGAGGAGTACCGGGAATGATCGGGGGTATACGTGCTGTGAGCGGGGGCGGCGACAGCGACACACCTGGGGAATTACAGAAACAAGCAACCGTACGGTTGCGTTTTTAATGGAAGTTGCCACTACGAAGGATATGCATTAGGTTTCAGCTGCGGAATAAGGCAGAACATGTACACTTCGGAGCGCAGGCGAATGAGCCTGCGCGAGCATAAGAGGAAAGATCCAGTTTGGGTGTCAGCTGGAAGTTTGTGGCAGGACTCTTCGGCTATGGAGCTGAGCGCCAGCAGCTCGGGTAAACAGGTCGTTTCTCCACGAAGTCGGACCAGACCTGTATCCGTGGCATACATTGTTAACAAGGACGCAACAGTACCGCAAACTGAGGAGAACTTATCCCTGAAATGTCTGAAGGAAGCCTGCGCGGACGCACACGCCGTTTTCAAAACAATTTCATTCGAGAGAATATCCCTTGGCACCACGGACATTCTGGATAGTTTCTACAATGCAGGCAAGTGAAGACATGCTGACTGTAGTAGGGAAATTTGGATGACACATTTACGCAGAGCTACGCCAATTACGCAAACTAACGCGCCCTACTAAATTTCCCACACAGATGTAGCAGTGGTCGAGATGAGTGAGTCTTTCTGCCAGCCTTCGCTTTTCTACCACCTTGGAGTGAGAGAAAGTTTCAGCATGACCAATAACATAATCCTTTACTGTTACAAGCAAGATAATGATCTACAGGCCGTCAAGGTAACTTAAAATCCACATATACCTTTGTTTATTATAATAACTTAGTGCATAATTTAGGGCTGCAGCCATTATAATCTGCCACAGGGCAGATAATTGGAATAATAAAGTTGCAGGATATGCACCACTTAAATTGGATCAGAACTGACATAAAGAGGAACATCCTGCATTATTAACAATCTGGAGCCTTTTTTGTGATCACATTTAATTTATTTATTAAAAGAGCCAAACAAAAGTGCAAATTAAAGGTCCAGATGACAACGTACAGAAAAGTACACTACACACACACCGAAGAAAGCACAGTGCACCTTTAACACAATCCTTCCTTGAGATCAAATGTCTCACTCTAATACAAAGAGAGGAAATACAGGAAGGAGGGAGACACAAAAAAGACATACAGACAAACACACAAACAAACCAGACCGGCACAAGAGAAAAGGGATCAAACATACACACACACACACACACACACACACACACACACACACACACACACACACACACACACACACACACACACACACACACACACACACACACACACACACACACACACACACACACACACAGAAGCGAGAAAGCCAAAGCACAAATCTACAGTATGGACTTCAAGGGCTTTTAGAAGTAGGGGCAAAATTTAGTTTAGGGACATTCATTATTTCACAGCAAACCTTGGAGTCAATTATTCCAGAATAGAGTTGCTGGTTGTTCTCCGTGGCTCTATGCAAAAGAACATTAAGATGCACTGTATGTTCCACTGTGTGTGCCATAGTTATTGGAGTATGATGATGGAGTCAATAGGGGTCCACAGTTGATTTTTTCCCCCAGGGCCACCCCCCCAGCATGTTAATCTGGCCAGGGCTGCAACTAATGAGTATATTCATGATTGATGAATCTTCTGATTATTTTCTTGACTATTAGATAAATGGTTTAAAATTAAGGAGAAAATTAGACAATAACTGAAATTAGACATTAAGCATTGAGCATTAAAAGCAACAATACAGACAAATAGTTCTCTCAAGATCTCTCAATTTGTACTCTATTTGTTGTATGATGCATGTATTATCTTCCTCCAGGAGCAGTGTGGAAGCTACACGTTCATCCCTTACGTGGTGTCACCTCAGGGCAAAGTGTTTGCCTGTGATGCGACAATCATGACTGCTATCAACGAGTTGATGCAGCCTAGTTTCCAGCTGGAGCCTCTGCTGACCCCGCTGGTGGAGACACTGGTGCATTTGCTGAACAATGTACAAATTCAGTCCAGGTCAGACATCTGCAACTGGATGGCTTTCACCACCGTTGTGTGCTTTGCCCAAAACATTATCATCTCAGATTACGTACACATGCATTTGTTTATGCTGTAACTCACAGCTTCCTCCATGGTGGCGGATTTATTTAAGATTGTAAAAGTGTGAAATGTTATGACTTCTCTGCTCTTTGTGCTTACAGTGAGTACTTCCGAGAGTCAATCCGGCATGAGATTCGTATGGCACGGGAGAGGTTCAGCGGCCAAGCCCTGAGTGAGGAATTGAGCAATATCCAGAAACGCCTGGACAGCGTAGAGCTGCTCACACCTGATATAGTCATGAACCTGCTGTTGTCCTACAGGGACATTCAGGTGTGTGTTTACGTGTGCATGTGTGTAAATGCCCAGACATAGGGCTGGGCGATATAAAGAAAATCAAATATCACAATATTTTGGACCAATTACATCAATATGGTGATATTGATATATTGCCCCGCCCTACCTAGACATGGAGCGTCTAAAAGGTCATGGGCTACTACCAATGGTTATTTATTCATCTTTCTTCTAATTCTTTTTCAAATTAAGAAATTGATTGGTTGCAGGGCAGTCATTTTGTCATTGCTTATATTGTTTGAGCAAAGTAATACATTTACTTGTTACATGAAAAAACATTTTGTTTCATTATGAAAGTATTTCTGTTGACAACATTAAGCAAACAGATGTTGGAGCCTGCAAGAGTCACGATGAACCAAAACCCAAGATGAGAAGGCATATCAAGTTTTCCATATGGATGTAGATAGTAATAAAAACGACCACTGAGGTTTAAATCAATATTAGTTAGCAATGTTGTAATGATATAAATTATCAAAGCAAGCATGGTAAATAATGCATTGTAATTCTGCATCCTCTTTTCTTAGGACTACGATGCTATAATCAAACTGGTGGAAACTCTGAGCGAGCTGCCCATGTGCCTGGTAGCAAAACATCAGAATATCAAGTTTAACTACATATTTGCCCTAAACAGGTACCCAGATAGCTCCTACTGCATTAATATGTTATTTTACAAGTGAACACAATTAAAGCTTTAGTGCGTAAATTTTTGATATTAATTGAACGTCCATTACATTCAAGCCATTACCAAATAAGTATCTACAAAGCTAATTAAGACTATCAGCTCCACACAGCTCTTTTCATTTCTCAGTATGTCTATGTTCAGAAGATTGTGTCGTACGGCGAGATTCGCGTCCAGAAATTCAAATGAAAAGAATAACCTCTTTTGAAGACTTTGAAGATGTTTTTTTTTTTTTTATGATCCTCCATGTCCTCTTTGGCTACTAGCAACTGCGTGGAGGAGGGGTGGGGGCGTATGCGTGATCACAGAGGGCTTGTATCATGTGGACGTACTGATAGTTTTGTTGTCATTACTTAGAATTCTTCATGGGGCGTCAGAAACTACGCACTTTAGCTTTAAACTATTGTTCTCTTCTCTGGTTTCAGCTTAGTGTTTTTGTGCCTGTGGCGTTCATTTGCCTTGCATGTATACAAGATATAATGGGTTTGTTAAAGCTCATCACTGCTGAAATGATCAAATCTTCTCATACCAGGAGGAATCACCCTGGAGATCGCGCTAAGGCTTTGGAGGCAATTCTGCCTATTGTGGAGTCGGGGGACAAAGTTGCGTCAGACGTCTACTGCCTGTGTGGACGGATCTACAAAGACATGTTCATGGGCTCTGGGTTCACTGATCAGCGCAGCAGAGAACAGTCTTGCTATTGGTACAACCACTTTGTGTTTTTGGGTCTAGTTTTACACACTGGTTCACACCTAATGAGAATGGTGGCATTTGTCTGCCCTTTGTACTTAGACTACAGTTTATCACTGCAGACATAATCTATGTCAACAATGTTCCACTTCCGGGATTGCTCCCCGGTGCCGCCGGAAATTCCACTGGATGTCTTTTATTTCAGCCGGATGTCCATCACCTTCTGCTTTCTTTGTGTTGCCATTTAGTGCTCCGGTGGAGCAGTTACCACAGTCCTCAGAACTCGTCAGGGTAAAGCCAGACAGCTAGCTAGACTATCTGTCCAATCTGAGTTTTTTTTTTGCACGACTAAAACAACCTTTGAACGTACACATGTTCCACCAAAACAAGTTATTTCCCAAGGCTTTTGTGCTGAGGCTCTGTTGCTTTGTCCAACCCTCCTCCACAGCGCTATGGATTTTTTAAATCGTTGCCACTCGTTCGTGTTTGCAGTTTATGCTGCATTATTGTTGTGATGTTACTGATGTCCTTTATCTGTCAGTGTTCTAGTATAATCCCTCAGTGCTCTTTTTATATTATCCATCAGGTATGGAAAAGCTTTTGAGCAGGAGCCAACTCTTCACTCGGGCATCAACAACGTGGTTCTTTTGATGGCAGCTGGCCATGAATTTGACACTTCTATTGAGCTGCGCAAAATAGGTGCTTCATGCTTTCTGCTTTCTATTACAGAGAGAATCAATGACAAATTCCTTTCATGGTTTACATATTCATTGTGTCATAAAGTTTATACTACTTATGCACTACACTTTTGTTGTTGGGGTATAAACCTTAGGCTTTGCTATGATACAACGCATCATTTAAATTTGTAAGGCCACACTTCTGGATGCATTTGAAATGTTTTTAAGACACAATGCAATATCCAGAAAAGCAATTCAATTTTTCTGTCATGACTTAAAATAAACTCCACCCTGGGGGAGGACTGAGCGTATAGTTGTGCCCAGGACCATTGTCTGCGGATGCACATATGAGCCTGTTAGTTTGGAAATATATAACATTTGTTAATTCATTGTTTTGCTCTCTGTTATCATGTTGATGTTCAGGTGTGACTATTAGCACCCTGCTCGGGAGAAAGGGCAGTTTGGAGAAGATGAAGGACTACTGGGATGTTGGCTTTTACCTCGGAGCAAACATCCTTGCAAACGAACATAGGAAAGTCATCATGGCCTCTGATAAACTCTACAAGCTAAAGGCCCCTATCTGGTAAGGCTTAGCAGTTCTTGATTAGTAGAATCAGAAAAGCGTATTAGATTAATTCAAATAATTAGAAATCTCACTTAATGTAGATTAATGAGTTTAATGTTTCTTTCAGGTATGTGGCATCCATTATGGAGACGTACATCCTGTACCGACAATTTGCCAAGCTACCTGAAGTGAAATCTCCTACACAGGACACCGTGGACTTCTGGATGGAACTGCTTTTGCAGACCTGTAGACCCACTGACTCCACAGGCCGCTGCCCAGTAAGACAGCACTAATAATCTTTGTACAGTACAGTAACCATAACAATAAACCCCGCAACCCAGCTTTGTCCATTTTAATCTTAAGGGTAACACACACTGCTGTAATACGGAGGGATATGGGCATGAAATAATGGAGATAGCGTCGCGGTTTTGACCCCCCCTATTACAGCTAAATTAAATTCATGTAACTGTTATAAAAAATTGGTTATATAATTTGAATTATCTGCCTTTCAGGTGCTCATTGTGGAGCCCAGCAAAGTCCTCCAACCAGCTATTGTGTGTGTGAGCGAGGAGGATGAAAGTTGCACTGTCCAGTTGGAACACGTTGCACCCTTAAAGGTATGTACACTCTTTGTGTCGTCCCCCCCTTTCCCCATTCCCCATTCCCAGCCTCACCTTCTTTCCTGAACACGTTTACTAAAAAATGACATAATGAAAGGAAGAACCAACTTTTCTCACACTGATTTATGGTTCAGTGAATGTTTAATCGGATGTGTGTGGGTGTGTGCATTGAACGTCACTGTGTGTAAGACTTACTACATACCTCAGGACTGTTTACCTGCTGCTATGGCATGTGTAAAGCACCATGTATCAGTTGCTAAACTGTCATTATCCTGTGTTTTTAACTTTATCATGATTCTACAGAAAGGCTTACACCAGTGGACTTTCCCAGCCTCTGAAATTCGGGCAGTGAGGTAAAGTGGAGTACAGCATCTGGTAACATCTCTCAAATATCTGAGTTCTGGTTGTGTTTAAGCCAGAGGACCCAAAACATACTGGTTGTCTGGGAAACCTTGGCTGTTGATCGTATTTTTGTCCTGTCAATGTGGTTTCAGGCTTTTTTTTCTTTTGTAGGCTTTTTGTTGATTTCTCTCTCCGTACTGATAAGTGTGTACTTTAGCCTTGTCTTGTTTGACAATTTGTAACTTGGGGGCAATTTTCAGCAAATACCCAAAACGAGAAGAACAGTAAACAAACAACTTCATCGCATTGTAATATGTTTGGTAGAAAAAAAAGCAAAAATACCCTTTTTCTTCTCTGTTGGAGGGCCTTTGTCATCTGAGTTAGCCAGTTTTCCTTCTGTTTGTTTACTATAAGCTGATACCCTTTGCAATGCAAACATTAGCCGTTGGTTCCCTGGAACAGAGAAGGAGGACTCATTAGATTCAATCTGTTTTAATCCTGTGTTCAGCAGAAATGTATTTGCCCACAGTTGTTGACACTACCATGCATTTTCAAACAAAGAAATAAAGGATTATGACATTTTGAATAGTTATTGATTTGCTTTTTTTCCCCCTCTGAAGTGCTTCAAAGATTGATGAGCGGAGCTGCTTTCTGTATGTTCACTACAATTCAGATGACTTCCAGCTCTGCTTCCCCTCTGAGCTCCACTGTAAAGGGTGAGTGATTAATAAACTGGCAAAGACACAGCGGGACAGAGTTTGTGTGTGTGAAACAGTGTAAATGACTTGCTCATTAACCGGCCTGACTGGCTAGTGAGAGTCAAACACACCATCATTATAGGGTGCAGAAAGATAATCAGAGGTCCAAAAAATAGGCAAACTGGGTGCGCAGACTTAGTCTAGTAGGTAAATAAATGGTTGTAATGTAACTACACTGGAGTTCTCATTATTGTCCTCTAGGAAATCCTTCTAGGACATATTTTGTTGACCCAAATCACAAAAAGATTACATTTCCTTCTAACATCTTGCAGTCTCTACCACTGCAGATTTATTCAGTTTTGAGAGACCCACTGCTGAAACCTCTGATGCCACCTTAAAATAATTGAAGTGAACTCAGTTTTAATTATGGTGCTCCTAAATCATCATCCAATATCATTGTTCCTCAGGACTGTAGACTGTTTTCCTTGGAACTTTGTGTTCAAGAAATGAAATTAAAACTGAAGCAATCTTCATGGCTACTACATACTAAAGGTGGAAAACATTGTTGGTAATCCTTTGGGTAAAAGCTATGTTTTAATTCAGAGTTTCACACCAATAAGCATTGTGTGTATCCTTGATGTCTAAGCATTTCACTCCCCGTAAAACCATGGTCAAAAGCTCCACCGTGAACTTGATTCTATTCACAAAGGTGACGTTTTTTTGCACATACTGCTTGTTTACCTTTTTCTGGGTACATTATTTGGCAAGCCTGCCTGATGTTGTTGGTATTCTCCCTACTTTAATGTAAATTCACAAAAAAAAAAAAAATCAACCAAATGCTCTATTAAGAGCATATTCTCATCTACATTGTCTCCTCTCTGTGTTTTCTCACTAGTTTCTGCGAGCTGGTAAACTCTCTGCTTCATGAGCCTGAACACCCCTCTCAGGACTTGAACCATGAAGCTGAGGGAGGACTAGAGGTCAGTCACAGTCTTCCATTCCTCTGATGCAGAGTGTGCTCTATTTTAGGTCTCTCTTGCTTCAGCAACTGCAGTTGCTGGGTGAAAATCAAACTTTCAACCACAGAGACATTCTCCTAACATAGTGTCATATGTCCCTGTAATTTGGCATGGTATGTATTAGCATTGGTTTGTGTAAATCAATAAATGCATTCATATTCCCTTTTATATTTATTCTTAGAATTCTGCACTTTGTTGACTCTGTTTTCATGTCAGAAGTGCTTTCAGAGTTCATGTTTCTCTCGGTGAAATTCCTCACAATTTTTCTAATGCTCCTGCATTGAGTCACTGCATTCTGATTTATGTTGTCTTCATTTCGTCCTACAGTACATCTGTGAGACCAATGAGAATGGCGACAAAGTGATTTTGGGTAAAGGGACGTACGGTGTGGTGTACGCTGGGAGGGACCTGAGCAACCAAGTTCGCATCGCCATCAAGGAAATCCCTGAGAGGGACAGCATGTATGAGAAACTAACACTAGCACTGTTTTCCCTTCAGAGTCATCCCTTACTGGGAGACACTAAACTGCACAGTTTCTCATTAAAATGTGTTTTTTCCCCCCCATAATACCCTAAATGGGAAGGGATTTGAGAGAAATAACACACACTGGCATGCTCTGGATCCCCAGTGCTCTTTAGGAATCTAGGGGAAGATTGATAAGTGTTTAGACTTTAATTTCTTTGTTTGCTGTTCTATAATCTGCACAAAGAGTTTAAGCCTATACTGCAGAGTTATGTGGAAATTAAGGATTCTCTCAAAAATTCCCTTTAATTTATTTAAATGACTTTTTAAGCTTTTGTCAAACCTAGTTGTGTCACAGTACAGTATTTATCTCTTTTATAAAGCTGAAGTTTTCCGAATGTTTTAAAACAACAAACTATCATATTTAGCATATGTATTGCATTGTTGACATTGTGAAATTAGGAAAGATTCACGCTTTTGGTCCTCTCTCTGTCTCCCAGGTACTCCCAGCCCCTCCATGAGGAGATAGCTCTGCACAAGAGGCTAAAACACAGAAATATTGTCCAGTACCTGGGCTCAGTCAGTGAGGAAGGTTTCATCAAGATCTTCATGGAGGAAGTACCTGGAGGTAGGAATCCTAAAATGTAAACTTCTAATATAAGGTATTAAAAACTCTATTTTTCACAAATCAAAATCCCCATGCAGTATGAAACTTAAAAACTTGAAATTGCCTTAGGATGTCTAAAATGAGTTGTTGCATACATTCATCAATCAAAAAAACAAAAATACAGTGTGATACTTTTCTTCAGTTCTGTTTTATTTATGCATTCACATCTGCTCATACAATTTCTGATGCTTGTTCACTTTGATTTCACACAGATTTTGGCTAATACATCATTGTTGCACTGATTGGAATCTACAAACAGATTTTTTTATGCATTGGCATATTAGTGTTAACAGATGTTCCTGAAACTTTCACTGGAATGAAAATAGACTTACAAAGAAGTGATGCCATGGGTCTGTGGAAGAGCCAATAAAAGGAAGGCATGCCCCTGCTTTCAACTCTGCATTTTTCTAGTTACTGTGTGATGCCTTTATTAAGCATCAAGGAAGTGAGAGTCTGTCTTGTGTTCAGATTTCACAGTGGAAGTGTGGTTGTGTAACATACTGGAGGCCAGTTTCACAGTTTCAAGAAAGTGGGTGGTTCCAACATCCTGCTCATCGAAGAAAAATCTCTGTGGACAATGGCGTTGTTGTTGTTGGAAAAACATCTGAAGCTATGGGAACAATTCCACTTCATAGCTTGGTTTAATATTGCCACATGTAGCTAAAAAATACAGAAAATTGTATTTTTCAATGTGACACAAACAGTAGAAATTATGTTTTCTTCTCATCTCTGCCTTCATGGACATGTGAGAAATAAGATTTTCACAGCAGGATTCTGATCGTAAAAATGAGAATTTGAAGTGAAAAATGAAATCTGCTCAAATCATTTGACATGTACTGCTTGCAGGAAGTTTGTCATCTCTCCTGCGCTCCAAATGGGGTCCCCTGAAAGACAACGAAGCCACCATCATCTTCTACACCAAGCAGATCCTCGAGGGGCTCAACTACCTTCATGACAATCAGATAGTCCACAGAGACATTAAGGTGAGCGGAGCACCCTGGGAATCTGTCGGCAAATGGCAAATAATGATCCTACTTTCTAGGATAATTTGTTGTGTTTGTGAAACATCAAACTGTGGATCATTTATCTTTACTGCAGGGTGACAATGTATTGGTCAACACCTATAGTGGAGTGTTGAAGATCTCTGACTTTGGAACCTCCAAACGATTGGCAGGGATCAACCCCTGCACTGAGACCTTCACTGGTAAGATGCTGTGTATTTTCAAACCTTTTATGACTGTCTTGTTTCACACACTTTGATACATTTACAGATTTAACTCAATTCTAAGGATATATTGTATATTGTTAACTGATTTTGCTTTTTATGATTATTTTCGATAGGAACTCTTCAGTACATGGCCCCAGAGATTATCGACCAAGGGCCCCGGGGTTATGGGAAACCGGCTGATATCTGGTCCCTCGGGTGCACCATTATAGAAATGGCAACTGGCAAACCACCATTCCATGAACTGGGAAGTCCTCAGGCAGCCATGTTCAAGGTAAATAAGGGGTTAGTTGTATTTTAGGTCGATGTTAATACATGCAGATTGTGGTGTTTTGTTTATAAAAAGAAAAGAAAAAGGAATGTTCTCATTATAGTCTAGCTTTGAGTAAAAATCATAAAAGTCACTCTTCATGGGTTTAGACTGAAATATCTTAAAGAGGCTGTACTCAGCAGCGAGGGGGAGCCAGACTGGTAACTTTTCATCTATGGTCAAAAATATCAACTGTGTTTAGTGCTAACTGGCAAATGTAAGCATGCTATCACGTGAAACTAAGAAGGTGACCAAGTTAAACATTAGCATATTAGCATTGTTATTCTGACCATGTTATAGCATGGTGGTGATAGTTTTTTGGGGGGGCATTTTCAGTCTTTATTTTGATAGGACAACAGAAGACATGAAAGGGGAGAGAGAGGGGGCCAGACCCTTAATCTTTCATATTTGGGTCTGGAGTTCCAGGCTACTACAGTAGTGCTTTGTGTTAAAAGCCTAAAACCACGTCTGTGTCATACAAACATGGATGGTAGCGATGAGAACGTTTCCTAATTCAGGTGTGATTATGGTTGACGGTCTTTCTCTTATTTAATATTCAATAAACATTGGTTTGGTTTTTAGGCACTTCCATGTTATTCAGTGCCAAGTTGTCTATATTAGCGCTTTGGTTAACATCTGAGTTTCCAAAATATAACTACAATTGAATGTTGATAAGAGCGCTATTAACAAGTCGGAAACAAATATATGAACAAATATATGCAACTTTCATCTTTTCTCTTAACACACAATCTCAAAGTAAAGTTGTTTTAATGAACTAAACAATTTCCTTTTCAACAATCCCATCAAGGTGGGCATGTTTAAGATCCACCCCAAGGTTCCAGAGTGCATGTCCAACGAGGCAAAGGGCTTCATCATGAACTGTTTTGTGCCGGACCCCGATGACAGAGCCACAGCCACAGAGCTGCTAAAGGCAAACTTCCTCAGGTCGTCCCCCAAGAAGAAGGCCAGGGCCCCGCAAGAATCCAAACCTAAGGACATGTCTTCTGGTACAGCTTCATTACACTTCTAATCACATACTGCTCTTCTTTCTCATAGCACGTTTCTGTTTTTCTTGTAGTCTTTCGCATTTTTTTTTTAGAAATGTTGTTATTGCACATGCTATATATGACGTGTGTATGGTAAGTGTTGTTATGAAACCTTGTAATGTCAGAGATTTTGAACGCTCACTCATATCTAACAACTATGTCACCGGGTTTTGCAGATGACTACCAACGCAGCCTGTCTGTACCCATCTCCATCCTTGTGGAGGACACTGATTCATACCCGGTTTCAATCGACCTGTCCTGTTCCTTGGACTTTAGGCAGCGAAAATCCACCTTCAAAGCAGATGAAATCTCTGAGAGCCCACCCAGCACCAGCAGCCTTTTGTTGTGAGTTAGATTATTACTCAACAGAAGATTAAAACCTTAACAATGTCTGCATCAGCCGGGGTTTTACAAGATCTTAACTCAGTGGCAAACCACATTGAGGTTTCAGTCAGATTGTCTTGTCAGGAGACATCCTGTTTAGTTAAAAAGGTTATATGCCACTGTATCAAATGTCACAGTCTACAGTTAACTATGTATTACCCATATAACAAATTATGGATGTCCGGATCGCCCTTTCTTGTTATTATTTTTTATTGCCCCCTACTTTCCAGAATACCAGAGGATTTTTCATCAGACATGAGCAGTCCAGCCTCAACAGATGAGAACGTTGGTCTTTTTATGCTGAGAAAGGACAGTGAAAGGAGAGCCACACTGCACCGAGTCCTTACTGACTACATCAGCCATGTCGTCTCTAATATACAGGAATCTGTGCCTCAGGTGGGTGAAGAACAGTCACAATAACACAATTCAAAACATGAAATGAAATGTATCACCTGCATGGCTTTCTACATATACACTACATACAATTTTTCTCTAAAATGTAGGGCATCTAACTAAAGCTATTTTGCAGCCCCTGTGTCTTGCTAGGCTTTTGAATTTAGGTAAAACATTTAAATAAACAAATTCCAGTGACAGATTCATAATACAAATAGCAGAACAATTCTTGATTTAGACAGACTATTGGTCCACCAAATGGTTATTATATTTCACAGATGCGGTTTATCAGTATCAGTAAAGTCTTAACTAATAGGCAAAGACATTATTTTAAAATAACAATGTACACCCTTGTAGTTTGGTATTACACAAAGTGTTGTTGCATTGTAGGCACTGCCAAAACTTCCAAATATGAACCTCTGTATGATACAACAGCCTCATGGCATTGGTGTCTGCTGTGAATTAATATCAAAGCTGGCTCATGTGTTAATAATCTTGAGCCTAAGGGCATTTCTGCCATATTATTTTACACTGGGTTTGGCGTTTTTTCTCCACTTAAAAGCTGTTATGTCTAATGCATAGAAGCATTTTCCCCCAGACCAAAAAAAATAGAGTCAGTGTCTGTGGAAGTTTGGGGTCTTGTTGGTGAGGCTTACTGCTGAGGGGATGAAACTGCTTTTGCAGCGTGAGGTTTTGATCCAAAAGGACCGCAGCCTTGTGCCGGAGAGGTGGGCTTCAAACAGTTTTTGTTCAGGGTGAGAGTGAAGTCCTGTATCCTCATTTTACCGAGCTTCTCTTTTTAAAGCATGGCGAGGGATCGTCCATAACGGCAGACCACATCACCATGCTCATTAACTGCCTGCGAGACAACATCCGCTCCCCAGACAGAAGGCAGCTGACAAGGAGCTTGTTGGAACTTCGAACCTCACTGCTCACTGACGCAGTTTCACTGAACAGCCTGCAGGCGGTGCTGTTTAGCTTCCAAGATGCAGTAGGTTACTTCAGAGTCAACACACGCTGTTTCAGCTAGAAGGCTTGGTAAGATTTCAATCATGAATCATGCCTAACTATATGCTCTGTCTGTAGGTAAAGAAGGTGTTGAGGCAACAGCAAGTGAAACCTCACTGGATGTTTGCTCTGGACAATCTGCTGAGACAGGCAGTGCAGGACGCCATCACTGTGCTCTTACCAGGTAGCGCCTCATCTTATACGGTATAAGTATATGTTTAAGGTTGTTTATATATTGTAAATTGTCCATGTTTCTTCCGTTCCTGCCAACCACTCCCTCTCCTCAGCGCTGAAACTCCAGCTGCAGTCCTCATTTGAGACTGAGGACAGCACTCCTGATGAGCAGTATGCTGACCCAGACACTCCTGTAGTTATTGTCCCTGACCAGGTGTTTGCACCAGCATACACGGAGCAGACGGCATCCTTATGCGAGACCCTGCCAACAGAGAGCCCCAACTCCCCTACAGACCTCTTCATCAACAGAAACTGTCCCCTCAGTGAGCAACTAGGAGACCTACGAGTAAACACCAGAAGGTAGCATTTAGTTTCATTTCTTTATCATGAAGCTTTTCTGTTCAAGATACATGCTAAAGATTGTCATGTCTGTAAAGTGTTTACTATTCAAGGCTACCTAAAAATTTGGATTGTAAATTAAATGTTTTTGCTGTGGAAAAAAAATACAAACGCCTCCAACACTGGCATATTTTATTAGGCAGTACACAGTGATTAATACAATTTTTTTTTTTTTTTTTTTGTAAGTTGCACTGCTTTCTGCTGAGTAATGATGGCTGTTTGTGTTTTAAGACTACTGAGTCAGCTAATTGAGAAGGAGAGAGAGTATCAGGTGCTACTGATGAACTCTGTCCAGAAGAAACAGGAAGAGATTGATGCATTGAGGAAAGCAGCAGTCACTGAAGGTAATTTATTTAATTTTTAAACCACAGAGTTTGCTACATCCTTGTAGATCTGGTATTACTGCCAATTAAATTTGATTGCAAGTGTTAGAATGTTTGTTTAGTTTTTTTGGAGCACAATTCAGATACTGTAGTTTTTAGATACATTTTTAATGAAATAGATGCAAGTTTAATTATTACAATACTCGCACGTCATGTTTATGTTGAGAGAGTTATGGGTCAAGGAAAAGAGGTAGTCCATTGTCCTCTTTCGGTGCTAAAACATATTCTAAATAAGTTTAGCCAACGCTAAGCTGAGGCTGGAGCAGTCTGAATTAGCCAAATCAAGTCATCATCTTCATTTTTGAATTTTGTTGGTTTATTGCTGGTGTTTTCATGACATATTTTTTTTATCAACTTTGGTTCAGCAAGGAAACGCTGTGCAGTGAAACACAAATAGGGAATTGTGTACTAAAAAAAGACAGACTCAATATTGTATCAGAATCAGCATATTGGCCAAGTTATGTGTCGTTGAGCTCAATTTTCTCAAATAGTTCCAAGAACAATTTTCAGGAAGGTAGATAGAAAACACATGCAGCTAAAAACAGGGACAACAAAGCTGAACAAAGATTGGTAAACATACGCATATAACTAATACAAACATAGAAGTAGTTGAAAAAATGTATATGTAAATATATTTTTAAAAGCAACAATGAACAACAACATACAATTTAGAATATAGTGCAAGAGGGCAGAGTGCAAAGAGTGCTTGAATAAAAACTGAATGTTTAATGTAATAAGTTACTTTATGTCAATGCAATGGGTGGTGATATACAGAATGCATGTATACATGCATTTTATATGAAAATGATGCTGATGATATGTACATTGTGTGTTTAAACTATAAAACATAAAATGTACAATGTGTGTAATGGGTATTAAAATAGGCTTAAAAATCTGATAGAGCAGTTGCCTACCAATCGGAAGGTTGGGGGTTCAATCCCTGGCCCTGCAGTCCCCTGTCAAAGTGTCCTTTGTCGGCGCACACCGCCCCCCTTCCCCTCCACGCAGTTGCTAATAGCCAAGGAGAACACAAAGGATTAAATAAACATGCAGAAGAGGTAGGCTAATTATCTTCACTCGAGTTTCTGCGTGGAAAAGTTACCGGACTCCAAAATCTTGTGAACATACGTAGTCATACTGAGAAATACAGAGTTATGTGGAGCTGATAGTCCTAATTAGCCTTGTAGAAACTCATTTGGCAATAGCTTGACTGTAACAGACATTCATTAATATCAAAAAGTTACACACTTAAGCTTTAAAGCTGTGTTGCGTAGTTTCTGTCTCCCCAATGAGGAATTCTATGTAATGACAACAACACTGTTGGCGCACTGAGAAATCCAGAGAGTTTTGTGGAGCTGTCTTAATTAGCTTTGTATTACTCATTTGGCAATGGCTTGACTGTAACGGACGTTCATTAATATAAAAAACATGCGCACCAAAGCTTTAAGAAAATATACCAAATTACAATTGAGGATTTTCAATACAAGTTATTATCTAGGAGTTGGTAAGAGCTCAGGCTATTAGTCCGATGATTAACGGCACAAGCTGCAGCTCGACCAGTATTGCATCAAGAGACCAAGCCCATTTTGCACGCAGTGATTCTTGTTACAGTTTTTTAACACTAATACCTGTCAATCCCCACCACGCCTCAGCTTCAGGCTCTGCATTTCTGCCTGACTGGTTCCTGTCTGAGGCGTAGACCATCAAATCATCCACTTTTGTGCTCAAACTTGACTGTGCAGTATGGATAATGATTATACAGTCTGCCTGAAACATGATACATGTTTTTCTTGTGTGATCTTTAGCAATGCCAGATACAGTATGTGTGCACTGTCTGAATAGTTGTAATCTCTGTACATTATAGTTAGAGGAGTGACTTCACAGAAAGACTCTAATCCAGATGTGAAGGCTTTGGTGTGCTGGCTCGAGTCTGTCCCTGTAGACCAAGACACTATCAATAAGGTAAACTCAACTTAGGCTCAGCCTTTTTCTTTGTTTTTTTTACTCTTGAAACCGCCTGGTATTACTCATATAGCCACTGTTAATCCAAACCTGTGTGATCCTGTTTTCTAGTTGCTCTCTCATGCTTTCACCTTGGACTGTCTCTTCTACATGGCCTCCAGGGATGACTTGATGTACTCTGGGAATAAGGTGAGCTGCCTCCGCACATCATCCTCACACCATCCGTCCATGCAGAAACGTGAAAAATGGGAATCGCCCTCAGAGACAGTGGTGTTGAAAAGATGCAAATTACCTCGTTAGTTTGGGTTTCATCAAAAAAGCCCCAGTAGCGTTTGAGATGGCTGTAACACTGTATTTCAATCAGTCCAAAATTGTCGTTTCAGAGGTGGAATGCTGTGTCGAATCTGGGCAGCCATCGCAGCTCGCAGGAAGACCCAGCTCAGCACACACAATGAGGACAGCGAGGACACTCTTCTTTAATGGCTGCTGATGTTGTACATTAAAGGACTGATTTATGGACGGGCTGGTCCTGTGTCATCTGGAGGAAGTGAGGCAGTGGTGAACATAACAAAACTGATATATATCAGGATATATATTTGGATACTGTAAATGTATTTTCTTTAAAATATACTTATCACTTCTTCCAGTCATAGTTCATGTAAAGTAGATTGCAAAAATCTTCCCTTAGAAGTCAAATCTTGCCAGCATTTTTTTTAAATGCTCATATTATGCTCATTTTCAGGTTCATAAGTGTATTTGGAGGTTATATTAGAATAGGTTTACCTGGTTTAATTTTCAGAAAACACCATATTTTTGTTGTACTGCACATTGCTGCAGCTCCTCTTTTCACCCTGTGTGTTGAGCTCTCTGTTTCAGCTACAGAGTGAGGCATCCCACTTCTATTCCATCTTTGTTTGGAGTCGCACATGCGCAGTATCTTGGTCAGCACGACAAGCCAGTCAGAAGTAGAGTATGACGGCGTGCCACACTAGCAGCTAGGCGAGCATTATAACGTGTGTAACAAAGTTACCATCGTTCTGTTGGAGATGGCAAGTGCTTTTGGGGTGGACTTTGCGACCTGTAACGTGGACAAAAAAGATATATAACAAAATAAAGTAAAGGGGGGAAAGCCAAAAAGCTAAATATGAGCATTTTAATACATTTTGTTTCCCACTTTGGCAAGTGGGACTACAATTACGCCTTCATTAAAAAATACTGCCTAGTAGAGTATTAAAGGTGCCTGTAAACAAGCATGATAACTATATTTTAATAGAGCCATCTAATGACACTGTTTTATTGTGTTTTACAGAAAACTTATCTTACTTATATAAGTTATTAAACGCCTACTGTATTTAAGATGAATGTCTTTGCATTCTTGGTAAATACACAGATCACTTGTACTATATATCCTGTTAAAACTCATTCAAATAATAAACAGGAACCTTACATCTTTTAGAATGGCTTGTTATCTGCAAGCAGCAAAGACGTTTCTTTTCAAGGGAGAGACGTAGGCTGGAACAAGTGACAAGGTGGTGAACAGTGTTAAAATTCCGCACATGTTCCCTCATCTGTTTTGTTGACATCTCCTTAGGAACAGGGACCCAGGCTTTGCTTGAATGTCTGTCTGTGTCTATGGTATGCGTGTGTTCTATTGTTTAGCTGTGCTTCTGTGTAGGTTTTCTGTTTGAGTTTTAGACTTCTTTTACTCTGATAAATCATTGTCTCATCCTCACTTTTTCATGGTACAAGATAACTGTTTAGACTTTATAAGTTGGACCGGAGTAATATTAGAATGAAAGTGCGGGAAGGGAAGGCCAGGATCAGAACGTTAGGTGATAGAGCTGTAGGCGAAAACATGTCACACACAGAAAGACGGGCACATATCTGAATTTTTTTTTCCAGTGTGTCATTGTTGCCTAATCTCAGTGGTCCTGTGTGAGATCAGAGGATGTTCATTACTTTGATATGCTCAACAGAGGCTTGTGAAATGGGGTGTGTGTGTGTGTGTGTGTGTGTGTGTGTGTGTGTGTGTGTGTGTGTGTGTGTGTGTGTGTGTGTGTGTGTGTGTGTGTGTGTGTGTGTGTGTGTGTGTGTGTGTGTGTGTGTGTGTGTGTGTGTGTGTGTGTGTGTGTGTGTGTGTGTGTGTGTGTGTGTGTGTGTGTGTGTGTGTGTGTGTGTGTGTGTGTGTGTGTGTGTGTGTGTGTGTGTGTGTGTGTGTGTGTGTGTGTGTGTGTGTGTGTGTGTGTGTGTGTGTGTGTGTGTGTGTGTGTGTGTGTGTGTGTGTGTGTGTGTGTGTGTGTGTGTGTGTGTGTGTGTGTGTGTGTGTGTGTGTTCTGTCAGGGATATGAACTAATTGAGAGACTGGGCTTGGCTCCTGAAAGCCATGGCACCTACTAAATATATTACTAATGTCTTATTCATCATTTTGTTCTTAACAACTGGCTGTAAATTTAAAGGGTGTGTTTCATATTTCTTTTGCTTTATGTGACCGTGTGTGCCTATGTGATTGATAATAAAAAATATTTTTATATATGTTCTACGTTCAATATTCCTACCCCTAAACACTGTCAAGATAGTAATTAAAATCCGCTGCAGTGTGTTGCAGCCCGTATACACAACAGCAACGCATACTATAATTTAAAACTGGCATTTCTCTTACCTTTCTTTATAGATTATGACAATATGTATTCATTCAGCATGATAAGGTCCAAAAATAAACCTCTCTATTTTCCCTCAACCTTTCCCTTTTGGCAAAAATACTAATACAGGCACAGTAAAGATGACAAGCTTTGATCTACCTGTGCAATAATCCAGAATGCTAGACAGATCAGAGGGCACAGGGTCAGTAAATCAGGCTGGGCATCTGTCTGCTTTGTCCTTGGATGGTGTCAGAAAGGAAATGAATGCTATCAACTAAATTGAATTTGGTACCATCCTCATTCCACTCCCCTGCCTCCCTGTTTTTTGTGTAATAAATTAATCTTTTGATAAATACCAAAAAGATATTGTCTTTATATATTACATTTCGTTTTACATTGCTATTCCATGCTAATGATTGGCAAGGGTAAATAATTATACAATAGTGTGTGCAAATATTTATCCTGAATTTGAAAGCCTCTGAATGGTGAACTAGAGGATTTTGTTTCTCTCCGAAATTAATATACAAAGGTGTGTTGTTTTCTGTCAAACCTACAGCAGATAATGTTTCTGATTAAAACTGCTATTTGCTAAAAAGTAAAAATAACTGTTGTTCTTCAGCTGGAATTGAAAGTACATGACTCCTTTGGAGTTTTGACAGTTTATAGATGAGGCGGATTTATTTGATTCAAACTGACATAAAGCATCTGTTTAGATGCTAATGTGCTACGTTAACTATGAGTAGCATTGCCATACAGCTACAAATCGGGCTGCAGCTGTCACTTCAAACTCATTTCCTATTACAGATAATTGAATGTAATGTGAGTCCCTCTTATTCTAATATGCTTTATGCACACACAATCGCATTAGGGTTGTCCGGCTAATGGGATGCAAAATGTTAGCTTTGATCAGACACAATGGTGCATCGAGTCAGTGTCAACCGGCTCATGTAGGAAAATGTATCTGTTTACAATAAACAGAGTACACAGTCGGGCTTACAGTGTCTTGTCATTGTTAACACTAGGTTTGATCCTCAAACTCGCTTTTATCACATTGTCATCAGTGTGATAGATATTTCCTTTCTGGTCAAATTCTCTAGTTTCCAACATTTCAGATGAGCTGGGATATAAGGATATTGTGTTTGTATTGTTAAGTGTTTCTCTGTTCTTCCTTCTCCACAGTAAATCCCTCTGTCTCTGTTCTGTCTAGGGGTGAGGTTAAGCCACTGATAGGCAAATAATGCGGACTGCTGTCAAGGGGATTTTGGCATGGCCATGGGGGGATTGAGGACGCCACACTGGGAGGCCCAGAACCTCTGGGATTACTGAGCTCACCCTCTTCCTTGCCAGCTCCCATAGGACAGGTCTCCCCACTGTCCTGGACTCAACTTGTGCAAACATGCCTCAGGGGAGAGCTAAATTTGACCATTTCTTACTTGGTTTGATTAAAAATGCAGCAGTGGAGTTGCAGCATGAATCAGACTTTTACTTTTGTTCTGAAAAGGAAATCGTGCCATCGGTCCTGCGAGCACCACCGCTTTAAGAGCCTGTTAATTACCAGTTTAACAACAGAGTTCACTAACAAGCTGGCTGCTGTGCTTCTATTACTGAGGTCTGTATAAAGTGTGCACTCTCATGCCTACATGCCTGCAGGTGATAGCATTAGTTTACTATGTTCACACACACACACACATATCCAGTCAGGGCCATCCTTTGCATTATTTCCTTGGTAAATTGGTTCACCTCTTTCCCCCACCATACAGTTGCTTTTTACAGTGCAGTAGAAGTGTGCAACATGATCACATGGCAGCAGATAATGAGCACATTCTATGCATTGCTGTCACTCCCCTTCATGTTAATACTGGGTTGTAATTTTTACATGTATATATATAGTATTATTTAGTCTTGGATTACCTCACACAAACTTGAGACTTGTCAGTATTGGTTTAGATACAGTAATTGTCATTTTTATGAAATATTTTGCCACACTTGCATGAAACTGTTAATTGCTGTTGAAGTATTTGTCTCCCTCAGAAGGACGACGGAATCATAAAATCATAATAATAATCTTACACGCAATCAACTGGAAGCCAATAGTGTCATGTTATCACTTCTGTTACACTCAGGCTCGTTTTTGAAAAGAATAGCCTATAAGTAGCAGCTAGAATTAGAACAGGCTAAACCAGCACTGACACAATGGACAGTATTGATGGTTACAGCTGGACAGAAATATTCCCTCACCAGTGCTAAGGCATATAGAATTAATCCTGGCTTTAATCCAGGGAGATGAATTAAAACAACTAATCTTGGGTGTGTGTGTGTGTGAGAGTGAGAGACAAAGCTTCACTGTTGCTTGACCTCGAGACCTTTCACCCTGTGTTTATGTCTGTTGTGTTTGTGTCACATGACAGTGAATCAATGATTTCTATCACAGGACTGGTCTGCTTTATATAACTTTATTTCCTTTGGTTTGTCGTTTTCTCCTTAGCAGCTATAAACTAGAATGGCAATGTTGATCAGTCAACAATTTGATCCAGTTGAAAATATCTCAACAGCTATTGGATAGATTGCCATGAAGGTTCGCGCAAACATTCATGGTCCCCAGAGGATGAAATTTGCAGACTTTGATAAATCCCTTATTTTTCCTCTACTGCCACCATGAGGTAGACATTTTTTTTTTTGAATGGGTTTCCAAGATATTAGGGACAGATGATGACTCCTACTGACTATGGCAATCCCCTGACTTTCCTTGAGCACAATGAGCAGGTCAAACCTTTCCCTTAGCCAGTGAAATATCTGAACATATACTTAAGGGATTCGCTCAAAGTTTGATGCAGACATTCATGGTTCTCAGATGATGTACTGTCCCCCTCAGGGTGAACTGGGATTACGTTGGTGAGTACTATCATTAGGTGAACATTTTAATTTGTTCAATGCTTTGGTTTATGAAAAAATAACTGCAAAATGAATGGCATCCCTTCAGCTTCAGCTGAATTTTGTTTTAGTCCTAATTATCAAGTGTTAGCATGCTGCCATGTTAAACTAACCCAGTATACTTGAAAAAAAAGAATTATACATGCTGCGTGGCGTTAGACCTTGTCTTGATGTTTTCTTTTTTGTCTCTTTTCTTTTCTCTATTTACTTTATTCCTTCCGGAAAGCACTTTGTAACTTCTATTTTGAAAAGCACTACAAAATTAAGTTAACTTGCTTGCTCAAGAGGCTCCTTGCATGTTGACTGAGCAGTACTGCTGCTCTCTTGATTGGCCAGTTTAACCTCCCTGAAACTCAGGCTGTTGTAGTGTAAGTTTCCCTCCTTGGAAATGGAACTAGGGGTCAAGGAAAGGCACTCACACCCACTCATTCAAGCTTTTTTTCTGTCTCTGCTATTTTCCTCCTTCTCTCTCTCTCTCCCCCCCCCTCTCTCCTCATTGTGGGTTGTCATGGAAATGAAAGGAGGGGGGAGTTCTATTATTGAAGCAACTGTGGGGTTGGTAGTGGGCTGGGAGTTGGGTATAGTGAAATGAAGCGATTCATGCACTCATAAACACAGAGTGCGGTGGAGCAGAAGGGGAGGTGGAGGGGCTGACGGTGAGGGAGAGAGAGACGACGGAAAGGAGAATAGAGAGGGGCCCCCGGGGTGAGCAGAGAAAAGAGCCAACTCCACGTGTTTTGGCCCTGCTTCCAACTGATAGCACGTTTTAGGCCATTACGTCATGGTCTGCCAGGCTCTCTGCTGTTTGAGACATACTGCTGCGGAATCACATTCCTCATGGAAGATGGCGAAATAAGCCCCTGGTAAAGCCACCTGTTGTTAGAGAGGCCAGGAAAAACTGTTCAAGGAAGATCAGTGCAAGGGGTGTTTAGGAGCAGTGGTGGGCTGTGTTAATTGCCTTCTTTATTGTATGCCATATGGAGAAGAGTTTAAAGTAGTTTACCTAAAGATAGACTTGACAAATCCACCAAGACCTAGTTACATTATTCATTGGTTGACCTTGGACAAATGCATGCTGCTTTTTAGTTGGCAGTTTTAGATTTGTGAGTTCCCTTAGATAAAAGATTGTATGTTGTGTACTTGATGCCAGAATTTCAGGGGGGGAAAAATCAAAGTGATTTAGAACATTGAAGGAAGATTTAAAATTTTTTTAACTGCGCTAATTAAAAAAACACTAATGACACTGGTGTTTCTTTTAAAGGGGAACTCCACCGTTTTACACATACGTGTCAGTGTACGTGTCACTGGTAGTACTATGAAGACAATTGTCTCTCCTTTGATGATGCCATTATGGTTGCATTATGGAAAACATAGGATCCAGTGTTTTGGGGGCTGGAGAATAATAAGGATTAAAAGTCAGGATATCCTAACAACTGCTGCTTCAGTTTTGACTACTATTTTTTAATCTGTCTGCGTCAACCATTATTTTGGCAATGCAGTACAAGTATTTTGATAGATCCAACAAGGAGAGACAGAAGTGGGATGAGAGTTACTTTGTAAGAATCAAACCCAGGACTTCAAATTAAATTCTAGTTTATTTTGGCCTTAATACAATGAAGCTGCAAGTCTCAACACTCAGCGCTCTAAATACAATAGAACATGCAAATTACAAGGCTCTCAAATAAATCAGGACCTCCTAACTCAAATCAAATTTCCATTCCACACTGAGAGGCAGCCTAAATTTGTATTATTCAGACTAAACAGTGCTCTTTTTTCCCAGCACCCCAGAGAGAAACACAAAGAAACAGGGAACACTCCCACACTATCTCTCCCTACCTTTCTGTCTGTGCTTACACACACATTTTTTCCAGTATGACATGTGTCTGATTAAATCACACTACATGAAACAAAAGACAACATGACCATAAATTATTTGATTCTACAGGCCCTTGCAGGTGCAGGTGACCTTTGACCCTGCTGAGTCAAGACACTGGTGTGGTGCTTTCTGAAGTCTGACAGCAAAACGGAACCAGTAACTGTAAACGTAACCAGCGACGTGATTGAAATGTTATGTGAAAACCTGTTTTTGCTAAATATATTGGCTGGAAAAGATTAAGCAAGTGCAAACAAACATATTTTAGCAGTAAATGCCTCATTGTTAGCCTTGTATCCACCCTTCCCTGATACTACACTACACCTCCTGCTTCAGTGCTACCTTTTGCTGAAGGCAGAGATAGTGTATTCAGTAGTCTTTCACAGGGTTAGGGTTTGGTCTATGTTCTCTGGGGACATTCTGAACATTCCGGCTATTGTTGTTTCATTACCAAGCCGAGGGTTACCCTTGCCATTCACAGTAGCTGACCTCTAGACTCACTAGCGGTGCTGGTGGTGACCATGTTCCTTGGAATAAAAGGATAAGAGCTTGTTCTTTTATGCAAAAGTGATGGTGAAAAATTGTTTTTGTAAGTGATAGGATGGAGATAACTCTTGGGTGCTTTTTTGAGTACTTTCTAAAATGAGCAAATATTTATGAAGCCCCTAAAAGATAATGGTCAGAATGTTTTTGAAACTTCTTCTTCTGCATTTGGTTAAATCTATGATTCTATGGATATGGTAGCTGTACCGTTACTACTCTTTACTGCTCCTATTAACATTAGCAAAGAATGCATTGCTAAGCTACATGGGCCTTTCTCTATGGATTTGAGGAACGCAAAACTTAGAATATCAGAAAAACAGTTCCACTGTGATCTTTGGGGGTCTCCGTAACTCTGCTTTCTTACAATACGTAGGCTTTAATTCTAACAATTGGATGGATTGTCATGGAATTTTGTCCAACCTTTGAGGTCCTCCGAGGATGAAGCCTACTGACTTCCCCTGACTTTCTAAAGTGCCGCCATGAGGTTGCCTTTTGGTTTAGCCTTTCATGTTGCAATAACTTTAAACTAAACTAGGATGGTTAAAATGACAGTCATTACTTCAGCATGTCACTATTCTTATTGTGAGCATGTTGGCATTTAGTTGCACGATATTGTGGTGATCTTTCCACTCCTAAAAACTTGGGCTTCACACAAACGACACAGTATTTACAAGAGGTGCAAAGAAAGAGGGACTTCAGAATACTATCTTTACACAGATAAGCCTTCATCTGCAGCTCTCAGTTCTTTGCGGTATCAGTTGTTCCATAGAGTCTGTTACTGGGTCTAAACTCCCTTTTCCTTTTCCTTTGAGATTTTTTCCTTTGCTTTCTTATCTCTGTAGTTGGTTCCTCTTGTTTTCGGGATGTGTATTTACTGATGCAATCACATCCTCTTAGTGGCAATGATTTGTGTTTACTCTCTTATTCCCAGTGTTCTCTGTTAACTGATTTTTTTCAAGGCATGAATTGCTTACGGCAATCAGTGGCAGTTTAATAAGGTGTGTGTGTGTGTGTGTGTGTGTGTGTGTGTGTTAAGTGAGGAGTGCAGCTGCAGCCCCAAAATCAAGTCCTTTCTTGAGCACTAAGGGATGGATAGAGGAGGAGGGCTTCCTCCACTTCCTGTGTGCGGTGAGGTCACACAAGTAGTTCACACAAATGGAGATGACACCGGTTCACAGGTTGCTTACAGAACTTGCCATTTATTTATGGCAATGCATGGAGAGAGAGATATGAAAGTATAAAGACAGATAAAGGTGCTAGAATGCACTTATGTGTAGGCTCATGTATCGTGTTGGTCTGCAGAACATTAAAAAGACATGCAACATTTCAGCACATCTAAAATGCAGTTAAAGGGCAACTGCACAATTTTCTCCTATTTGCATCCACCTTCCTTTGAATGGCTCATTAGCACAGTACGGTGCAGTGATGTGTGATAAATCAACACACGCCTCCTGACTTTGAGATATGCTTTTATCCTGAGCCCTTTAATTTACCATCAGACTACTTATCAGACTGCTGACTCAGACACCTGGGCTATCCTGTCTAGTGTGCAAGGTTGAATAGTAGTAGTTTATTTGTAACACTGTCACATCTTAAAAAATGCAAGGCTACTTTTTTCTGGTAAGATATAAAATATTAGGAAACTCAGAAACCCATTTAAATTATAGATGTAGTTTTTTTGTTGCAAAATATTTTACATTAGAAAATGTGCCCAATTTGGTATTTGTCTTATCCACTCTCAATTCATTTTAATATTAAAGTTTATACAATAAAAGTGTGTATCCCATGTTAGATCAGTATGACTGCACAGATATAAAATAAATAGACCATGTTAACATTTTTTTTTAAATGAACGTTGTGCAGAAAGTAAATGGATTTGTATGTGCATCATCCAATTAGTTTGTCTGTTTTTAAGAGCTTGTCATATTTCTCAAAAAGGCTTAACACTTGGCATAATACTCAGTATGTCTCGTTACTGTACCAATATGAGACAGCAATCTCCCCCTCCCTCTTGGTAACTAAAGGCAAAGGCGGTGTAAGAAAGAAGTATGGCTTCTATTTCCTGTAAATAAACAAAACATTTGTGTATTCTTAAATTTTGGATGAGGTGTGAAGTCATTGATCATTGATGAATTCATTGACGTTTCCTGCCCTCTCCTGCAATCATTCTTTGACTTGAAAGGATTGGAAATCAACTCTTAATTGCTCTTTTTTCAGTAAATGAAATACCATACTTATCTGTGACTCAATTACAGATAGCTTTAACAGACTATAAAAACTTTAAGGGGACTGGGATCTTTGACAAAAGCATTTATTTGAGTCATGGTGTGAATTCATCAAGGACAATTAGGAAGCATGTGATGACCAGTACAAGTAGACTTTGAGACATTGACACATTAAACAGTCACTCATTCGGCTTTAAATCTGTAAAACCACAACACTCCACAGCATGCACACCCAACCCCCACCTCCTTCAACATCCCCCATTTTCCAGTTGCAGTGACAGGTGGCCCTTGGGGGTTTTGGGGAACACGACGAACAGCTGCACAAAAGAACCCCACTGTGGTCCTTTTTGACGGGGTGTCCCCTCTCAAGTGTGCCGATCAGCCCCTGGCCCAGCCCCCACCTTGGCAGATGCTCCGAGAAAGCCACAAGTGGTAGACAAGAAGCCACTCTGCAGTATTTAAAAAGATTATTTAACAAAGACAATTTTTAAGTTTTATGTCTGGAACTGGGTTGTGTTGTCTCTGATTTAAAAAGCAGCATAAATGTATGATTCTACAGTAGCTCAATCTTGGGTGGAGTAACTTGTTTTACTCATCAAACCGCCATCATCCAAAACAAAAACCTGGCTAACAGGAAAATCTAGTGTTCTCTTTACACTAAAATGACATGCATGTTCAAATTATTAACTATATAGTTGAGTTTCAGTTTTAGACTAAAAACTACCCTTACTTAATGTGAAAGCATGTTGACATAGAGCTTTAAAATGCAAGTTTGCATGTGGTAGAGATGTCTTTAGTACATTCTTCTTCTTCTTCTTCTTGAGAAGATACAGTGGCTCCAATGTTAAACTTTAATATAATTTTGTTGAAGCTGGAAAACCTTGGGTTTCTAAAAGTGTCCCCAAAGATTTTAGGGTGATGCTTTCTGCTTTCTGTCATCTGTAGCCTACTGAATATCCTGAAACTTGATTAAGAATGCCTTAAAAGTTGCAGTTGGATGAACATCAATATTACAGATTTGAAATGCTAAAAAATACAGAGGAGTTGTGCAACTACTGTTATACATGTGTATATTGTTGACAGCAGTGAAAGGTTACATCATCTCCTGTTATTTAAATACACTAGTTTGTCATGAGTTGAGTTGATAGATAGACCTACTAATCTGTACTCATACTGGAATGTAATCAGATGTTAAAGAGTTATTCAAACAACTACGCAATGACAACACATTGCAGAAACTATGGCAAGTATGCTTGTCGAAGCAAAGGCATGTTTTCCAAGGGAAGAATTCTATTGACTGTGAACTATGAACTGGCTCATGAGAGCATTGTAGTTTTGGGGAGGATAAAACCAATCAAAATAGAGGGGGGAGCTATTTTCTATACATTAATAAATTAGTTTATCTCAGAATAATTTGCCATATGATCATAGTATAGGCCTTTAGGATTTATGAAATCCTGTATCTGTCTTCCATTATGTTAAATACAGCAAGTGTAACAACACTTGCTTACTGTAGGTATCTGCCGCACCCCTCTCTTGATAATGGTACAGTCCGATCGGAGAACGAGTGAGGGACCGATACGCCAGAGCAGAACATCAGCTGTGGTGTGTCGGAGAGTGACAAACTTCTCTCACTCCTCCTCCCCTGCTTTCTTTCTCCCAAATTCCCTCCGAAACCTCTTTATGTAACTTCTCTAAGGAGAAGCCGCAGCCACCGGTGCCTCCATCAACAGGCAGGTAGGCCTACTGGCTGGGGTGTGTTAGTGTTTTTGGTTGCTGTTCTGGTCTGTCCGGACGCTTTCAGGAGGGTTTCCTGCACCGTTTTCGTTCAGGACATCGGGTGCAACTGGAGTGACTCCACCAAGTCCCCCCCTATTCTGCCTGAGGAATGAGAGGACTGCCGGTGTGAAAGGAAGAGCCGAAACTCACATGTTTGAATGAACAAAAGAACAGAAAGCGAGGGTATTGCCGCCGAAATGGAGGAAAATACTCTGCCACGAGCAACATGTAAGTATTTATTCTGTATTTAAGTTTAAGTTAGAGTCAAATCTTTCTTGTTTAAAAAAAAAAAATCCTCTAGTGCTTTGTAATTCATTTCCTTTGTCATGGTAACAAACTAATTGCTGTCTGGCTAGTGTTAACTTTATAGTTGCCTTGCTCATTTAGTGGTTGAGAAACATTGTTGCCGTTAAGGTAAAGCAATAGAGCGCGTGGTCGGGAATGCATTTGTCTGATGAATTAGGGATAAGCCATTAGGAGGTGCGGATGCACACAGTCCACAATTCATAATGCTAACGCAACCTTGTTGTTGTCCGCAAGATTAACACCTAAACCCTCAAACCAGGTTTTAATTTGAAGGGACAGTAATTTGCAGACACTTTTGATGATGAAAACAAAACACCGGTATGATCACTAGCTGACTGCTGATGGATGTTTCCTAAAAATGTGTTGCCATGGCTCTCTTACTAAATTATTTCGCACAGAGCTCAGCCATCAGGGTTATAACAACACAATTTGCGCTAGATGAGGTAATCTGACTAGTAGCACCCCATCCCCCTCCGTATGTTAAGTTTAGCTCACTACTAACATGATGCAGTATGGTATTCCTATCCCTTCCTATCTCCTCTTTGCTGCTGCTTTGCCAGAGGATGTTTTCCAAATGCAGTTAATAGTTGTTGTATGAACAGGTGCGGTTAGGGCTGTGCGATATAGAGAAAATCAAATATCATGATATTCTTGACCAAATACCTCGATGTCGATGTTGCGACAATATTGTATGGTTGACTGTTGGTGCTTTAACAAAATGTTATGATGATAAATGATTTAAGGACTTAGTGGGTAAAGGTAAATAATAAAACAGCTAGAACGGTCTGGTAAATTCAGAAAATTACATCACTTTACTGTAATGCAGCCGGTAAAACCAGGTAAAGACAACGCTTACCATAGTATGATTTTACAAAATATCCAAAATCTAAGATGATATCTAGTCTCATATCGCAATATCGATACAACATTGATATACTGCCCAGCCCTAGGTGCAGTCATGCTCATGTTCTGCTGGTGCAGAGAAGCATTATAAACTCCTGAAATCAAATCAACAATTTAAATGAGATCCTCAGCCGGCCAAAGTGCAGGATAAATAGTTCCCCTCACACTCCAGCCATATCCAGCTTAGTAACTGTGTTATACATGCAATTACAAATATGGGATCCTGTGATCATGCAGTTCAAGGCTAATGTCGTCATGACATCTCCACTCAGTTATAACAAATGTCTCAGTTTGAGACAAAATTGAATACCCATGTTGGAATCCTGCCAATTTGACGTTGTTCTTGCTAGCCACCCAGCATTGGTTCAAAGTCTGAATTTCCATGCCAAAGCATTGTGTGTTGACATATTTCCTGCTTGTGGAAATAGAAGGGGACGCAGAATGTGACCTCCTCCTTAACAACAGAAAACTTCCTTCCTGCTGACAGGGGGCTTCATAGAGGGAGGTTGGCTTGTTTTGGCTCTGCATCAAGCAGGAGGAGAGATGCGCTCCACCCTGTATGTGGGAATCTTGATCAGTAGGCTGGAGTATCTTTAAACAGCCATGTTCTCAATAACATAATGCATGTATGACCATAGAGTTGGAAGGGACTGTCATTATATGTGATGTGAGTCATGGCAGAAGCCCTGACATCAGGCCTATTGCTTCATGTGATGTGTACAGTATGTCAGCCAGACTGTTACGTTTCCCTTGGTTACTGAGAATGGTCAGTGGTCCGTGGTCATCAGAGCTCCAACACTCCTTGTGCATAACTCCAGCTCAAAGTGCGATATTTGCCTCCAGCTCACTCTGTGATCATGTGGTTTTCATATATGTACAGCTGTATCGGATAAGAATGAAGTTCCGAATCAATCTCATAGTCTTGCTCTTCAGGAATATGTTCACCTTTTATGATACTGCTCTCTCACAAAGAGGAAGGAAGAGTATGTTCATCAATTTAAAAAAAAAAAAAAACTCTAATAAAAGACATGTTTTCTTGCCACATCGGCTGTCAATAATGTGTTGTGCCCATGTAAAACATCTGTGATCTAGATATGTAAACAACACCTGGAAGAAATAGGACAATTGGAAAAGTCTTCTTCTTTTGTTGAAATACAGGCACTAAAGAAATCTCACTTGATCTGTCCCGCTTGACAACTAACCCTTGGACTGGAACTGTTGAAAGACTTGCCCAGCATTGTGAAAATCTGCTGTCTGGATTTATGGAGAAGATCCTCTAATCCCGCATTTCGTCATGCAGGCTTTCTTCTTTCTGTGCTATCCATTCTGCCACGTTTAGACAGTCGTCTCTTTTTGGTCGCCCTCTCTAATCACCGTACCTGAACAGCTAAGCTGTGACCAACTGAGATGAATAGAAACTTTTATTTTCCTTTTTGAAGATTAGCCCTTTCTGTCTAATTCATAGAAACACCTTAGGGGAATTACCATGCTCATACCTCTAAACGTCTTACAGGAGGAGCAGGATGTAGGTTATATAGTGTAGAAGAGACTGAGGTGATGCTTTAAATAGTTAATGAGCCATTATGCAAACTTGGTTTTAAGCATAAACCACAAGCTGCTTCACCACAGCCATATTGAGGATAGCATCAGTAGGCTGACAGGGAAACAGATCACAGTGTAGTCCTTGTCTATTGTGTAATATGGGAGAATCCACCAGCTTTAGTTGTCAAGCCTGTACTGTAATGAACAGGATCAGTCAGCTACACATCTTCAGCCGCAGAAGATGTTATGTAATCAGGGGGATACGTGTGAGAGACTCCCATTTTTGGAGAGGGGGCTGCTTTAGTGTCTTTGTAAATTAACAGTGGGCAGTGTCCCATGTGACCTTCTACATTCACTGCCTAATAAAGGAGCCTGGTAACAGCACTAACCAACATTGTTTTTGCTCAGGATTAGTTGTGAGCAATGCAGCGGTGAGTGTGTGTTATAATGAGATGTTTTGCTGGAGATATATTTGACTTGGACAGGTTAGCCACGTATGAAACTACTTTTGTTTGAAATGTATCAACTAAAGATATATTGATATATATTTAATCAATTTAGATTTAATTAATATATAGTTTAAGTCTTTCATCATGTAGAACTATACAAGTCATGCTTGAATCTTTGTGATTATGAGCAGAGTAATTTATTTATTTATTTATGTATTTTTGGGAGTGCAGTAATGTTCAAGCAACATGCCTGGTTATATCAGGAACTCTTTTGACTTGAACTGTTCTTTGGGCTAGGGAATTTGAAGCTTCAAGTCATTTATCTTGCTGTGTCTGCGGTTTTTAATCTCATTCATATTACCGGTTGGTGCCCACAAAGGGGGCAACCTATGTGTGGGCTCCATCCTACATAATCCATTTAATTTAGTGTATGTGGCAGCAATCACTGATTACTTTGTCAACCAAGTGGCATTTTTCAGGCATGTATGGCCTTAATGATTAAAGTGGCAAACTGATTATCATAATTCTTTACCACACTCTTTTAACAAGATAGAACCTTTCATTTGGTGTATAGATTCATTGATTAGTCCTCAGGCAGTTGTTGGTGTAAGAGTCTGGGAGATTCCAAGTTCGTACATGTTCAGATATGTTGACAGCCTACATTCTAGACGGGACACAGCCTTTCCCAATGAAGTTTGGAGAGAGAAGGGAAAAGAACAGAAACATCAGAGTCACAAAGAACTGACTGAAGTCATGCCAGCACTGTGGCGTTGAGGTCTGCTTTTGAAACTAGAGTGCAGTTTTTAGACAGGGAGACGTCTGCAGTTGTTTTGACTTCTCTGTACTCCAGCTTATAACATTTAAAATGAAGTAATTAGTGGGGTTGTAGAGCCGTGTTGCATTTTTAGGGTACTTGAGGTGTTCACATCATATTAGTTTGAAAAGCATGGGAATCATACTCTTTATTTTTTTTTTTAGATATAGTCCCTGCATTTTGAACAGCCTATAATGACAGTGTTATGGCTGCAATTTATATACTGGCCTCCTAGTATGGATGTAAACCCTTTCAGGTTCAACCTGGAAATTGGCAATTAAACTGCATGGTCACTGTTTCATTTAAAATCAAAAAATTGGAATGCTCATATGCTACCAATGCCATTCTCTCTTAATGGTTTATCCATTTTGTTTGTGTCTGGGTACAAAAATCATGGCAGAATCATACTTTCCAGTTAGTGCCAGCTAGTCAGGTCCCAAGAAATAGGAAAATCCAAATGAGAGAAGACTAAAGCTATAAAGTGAAGACAGACACAGAAGGCAAGACATGCTGTAATGTGAAAAAGGTAAAAAAAAAAAAAAAAAAAAAAAAATACCTCTTGCAGAGCTTATCCAGATTTCAACTCTCCACATAGAGGATGCATCACGTCAGTGTCGGTCCGCTCTGTAGCACCCAGATGGTGTAAATCACACCGCCCAGACATTGACCTCTCTTGAGGTAATAGAGGTAGATCTCTAACCCGACACTCTGAAAAGGCAACTGATGGAGAAAGCCTTCCATTAGCCAGCAGTGTGCAGACTTTAGCCTCTGCAGTATTCTACCAGGAAATGGCTACTGAAAGTGGTCAGTATGTGCATGCAGGCACAGTTCATGCTTGTTTTTGTGAACGTTGACGACAGACACAACCTTTTGAAATAATGTGTGTGAGGTCTTTTAATTGTGGACCTCATATCCCCCGTCCCCCGTAAAAAAAACACAAATACAGTGGATTAAGGTAGGATTAAAGCTAAATTTGCATACCCTTGAACCAGCTGTTACCAACCAAAACACAAGGTAGCTCATATACAACAAAGAATCATTGTGTGATCTGGCCCTGTGGGGTGCCATATTAGCTCACCTGGTTGAGTGTGCATCCCATATACTAAGGTTCTGTCCTTACCACATTGGCCTGGGTATCAAAAAGCCCCAAAAATAATCTTGCCTTGTAAATAATAAGTTCATTACAAATGCTGGTAATTGACAATTAACTGCTACAAGCTCATCTTTTCTATGCCTTGTGCATTGTGATGAAAACTATAGTCATTCACTCACTTTCCATAGCCCCATTATACATGTTATTAGTCACATTTAAAATGACTGGGGGCTACAGTTTTAATAAATGAGCCTCTAAAATGGGCCAAAGACACTTCACATTTTGCCTGAAGAACGTGTCTGGCTTAACGACTTTATGATGTATGACCTGTCTTCACCTCTTCAGCTCATTTGGTCTTTACCTTTATAATGAGACTATTTGATATATAATACAGTTGATCATTCAAAGAGCTGTGACTTGTCAAGGACCACCTATGATTACTTTGAGCCAAATGCCTAAGAGCTGGAAGCAGAGCACAGAATTATTAGACAACCTGTAGGTGGGTTAAAAAGTAATATACAGGAGAATTGTTTGGTGCAAAACGTATTAACTTCCCAGTTCAAACTGCATGAGTGTGATTAAAAGAATAGTGGGATATTTTGGGACATTTTGTTTTTTATACTCATATAAGGTGTTAGTGAGCTTTAGAGGTGCTGGTTGGCAGATTCCGTTACCTTTAGACAGAGCCAAGCTAGATGTTACTGCCTGTTTCCAGTGTTTATGCCAAGCTAAGCTATCTGGCTTCTCATCTAACTCAGCAAGCAAGCGAATGAGCATATTTCCCAATGATGAAATATTTAATTATTAAAATGGGCAGGTTGCTTCAAAGACTAACACAGAAAGCATTTATGACCAATACATTGACTGCACCCTAACAGAATGAAACCAGAGAGACACATATTTTTCAAATTACTGGAGCATGGAAAGGCAAGACAAGCTTATTTAGCACACTCATTGCACCATGACAATTGAATGTGCTTTACGTAATGCATTAAAATCCTGAAATATAAATATACAGTATAAGACAACAGTACAAAAATAAACAGGCTAGAATCTAGGTCTAAGTTTCTTCCGAGATGCTGCACAGCTGCAGCAGCTGGGTAGTAAGAAAGTGATTAAATGCCAAAGAAACATGCTGTTCTTACTACAAACCCCTTCTCTTTAAAAGTATGAGAAGCCCATGAAATGTACACATGTGCTATTTGGAAGGCATCTGCTCGATTGTAGCATACAGGAAGAAGGCTGATGATGCAGTGTTTTGGCCCTAAATTTATTATCAGTCAGCTGTACTGCCCTTCTCCCTGGGACTCTAGAGGAAGGACAACGGGAGGGAAGTCTTGATTTGGACTGTGTTGGTTAGTCCTTCCACCTCCAACAAGTCTGAAAATATCCCAGACGGGCTGCTCTCTGCTCTCTGGTCATCTGAAAGTTCCAGTCACCAGACCTATCCGCTAATATTAGACCAGCTAAAGGACATGCTCCATGCACTGTAAATGCATCTTGATCTCCTTACACATTCCTTGGCCGTTGTATCACTTGTATGTTAGAGCCATTGTTTGACCCGTTTGCGGCAATTATTCTAGTTCTTTTCTCTGTTTTCTAGGAAATGTTAAGGTCATTGCAGTTTCATGGTTTTGTTGATGTATTTGAACCTCGCGGCTGAGAGTGTGGGAGGGAACATTTGGCATCATCATTGTTACTTGTGATTATGAAACCCATGATTGGACCTTGTTGCCAGCAAAACAAAGTTCTGGGTTTTTGTCTGGGGTACAAAAATCCAGTTAATGCTAACTGTTGGGTGTAATTGTATGTTGGACAGGCACAAGATTACTGCCTGGGCCAGATTTTGCTTTAGGTAGTGTTTATAGAAATAACTGTATTGGAAAAAAACGACAAACAATGGCTCTGTGAGCTACCTCAGACAGGGACACACACACGCAGACACAGCTCTTTCAACATGTCACCAGTTATATTACCTGCATCTACTGATGTATCCCAGGGGTGCAGAGAAGGATCATTTTGGCATATTTGAGGGGCAAGCTACACTGCAAAAGATTAAATGGTTTACATATACATACATATTACATAGTCCTATATGGAATAAAATTGGCCCTTGATGGTGACAGGGGACCAGAAAACCCCGCCATTGAGTATTAGATCACTCTGTCAATTCCCAACCCCCAAAAGTAACATAGAGCTGGTTGCCAGGAGCGACTGACTGGCATGCCGATACACTGCCTCCAGTTATGAATGGCAGCTTTTGCGGCACGGCCAGACATCCCTCTTCATACGCTGATGTCATTGAGAAAGGCTTGAGTTTGGTGGTTTTTGACACTCATTCCCCACCACTGGTCAGACTGTCTAGGCTACTTATCCCTTTATGTTGGAGCCGGTTAGTGGCAGCAGCAGATGCAGGGTCCCTAGGGAGCTGATGCGATGTCATATAAGCGGAGCCTTTCATCAGCGCGGTGGCTTCGGCACATACGCCGGTGCAGGAGAGAACCGCAGCAGCTAAATGCAAGGCATTATTCTCAGCTTGGGCCAGGTGATGGGATGAAAGCTGGTGCCGTCACTGACAGAGACATCAGTATTCACTGGCCAATCGGCATGCAGTGAAGGAATGCAGTCTTTTTAAGTGTCTCCAACTCTATTTATTGGTATGTAGAGCCTCTTTTGACATTATAAGACAGACATCAGATGTAGCCTGATGACTGGGTTCATCAGTCTGACTCGAATATCAGAGACTTAGATATCTTTGACCGGTCTGAAGATATCATATTCAGCTCTTGAAATTTATTTCCTGGCTTTTTATAGGCAACAAAATGATTGATTTATTAAGTATGGTAAATAAGTAAACAGATGGATCTATAATAAAAAATAGTTATTTGTTGCGGTCCGTGTTTGATCCAGTTGTATCATGGCAGTCAACAAAATCAATCAAGGAGTTTAATTAGCGATTAAACATAAAAAAGTTTAACATTAAAGTTGTTATTCAGACAAAAGACCAGAACTTAATTGGTACCAGCCTCTCAAATGTATGGATTTCCAGCGTTTTCATTTTTCATATCACTGACATTTCTTACAGTAAAAGATTTAATTCAAACATAACCATTAGAATAATCAACAATCAAAGGATCATGAATTGCAGCCCTAGTTAAAAGAAGCCAGGTGGTATTCAACTGCAGTTTGTGTGCAGAATTTAGTGATGTTTATCTCACTTCCCCCTTTAAAATTGTAGTCCTCAGTTGTAAGCACATCGAATGAAAACTTTGGTCTCTAAACACACAGGCAGGGCCTGGTTTGGCATGAAGTCAGTGCTTGTTGTTTACACTGTGCTTCCTGTGTGTCTGGGCCCCCTTGCCCTCTTACATCACCCTATTTGGTGCAGGAGGGACATAACAGGGTGAAGGGGCGACGGGTTAGGGGGGTAAGCGATGAGGTAGTTCATTAGTCCCCTGGCCCTTCCCAAATGAGATGCAGATCCATTGTCTGTGTGTTTCCCCAGTTTCTCTTTTCTTTTTACGGGCTGCCGCCCTTTCCCTATCCAGTCTTTTGACTTCACACTAGATCTCAATCCTGCTTCCTCGCCTTTTTTGCCTCATTTCCATTTTTCATGAGAATGTGCTGCACATCCACCTTGTTTACCATTGTAAATTTAGACTTACTGTATTTAGATTATGCAACATTTCTGTATCATTGCATTAAATACCTTGGTTGGTGGTCTGAGTGCGTTCACCTCTAGTCCCTTCTTGTTTGGCAGGATACTGAGAAGGTTGTGCTTAAGAGTGAAGATCTTAGCTTCATAAATATTCCATGTCTTGCCCTATATACTCTACTCAGTATCTTGGCGAGACGTTGGCAGTGCCCTGGATGTTGCATTTGGAATTAGCAGCAGTTTTTAGCTGTAGATGTACTGGAAATGTCTGCTTGTTTTTGTATTGTGCAGTTTCACAATGCTATTGCTTTTTACAGCTTGTCTCAACAGTATCCTCCCTAAGCTGTTAATGAGCAAACACTGTGCTAAGAATGTGCTGTCATAGTTGGCTGATTCTGTCATACAGTGAGTCATGTGTTTTGCTGTGCTGTGGCAGAAACAAGGTTTTCTTACCCTGATTCACGGGTTCCCTTGTAAGGTTGATGAACAGGTTGAAAAAATAGCAGTGTGCTTAGTACAGCTCCTAATACTATAGCCCTATAGCTATGTGGAGAGAAAAAGCTTCCATTATAATGTGGGCACATGCTGTTCCAAGGACCTCTGCTCCACCTCCTCTGCTTTCTTATGTTATTTTATTTAACGGAATTCCTATTACCTGGACATAAATATTCATACTCGGGTTGTTATTAAAATAATTAAACTGGAAAGGCTCTTGTGGCCTTCAGCTTTGGAGGTGACTATCTAAGTCTATTTAAATCGCACTGGGGCAGCAGTGTGGGTATTTATAACCTGCTCTAACAAAATAATATGCTGTGAAATTGGATTTCTGCTAAATCACATTTTGTGTGGCAGAATTACCAGTTGTTGTCCCAGTTTTTAACGTGGCTCTTTTACTCATAATGTCATCAGCCAAACTGCAAAGTACTAAATCCCCTTTGTGCTTGCACTTTGGGAGTGAATGTACAATGAGCTTTGCAGAGCCTGTGCTGCATTTTTTAAAATCAACATGTGCAAATTACCTGCTGCTTCTCAACCTGCCGTTCTGCTCCCACACTGTGCTCGTGCATGCATGCATACACCCACTTCAGCAGGGGTTCCTTTACTGTTTCTGCTGACTTTAACATATAGATCTTATTCCATTGTATCACTTTTGCATGTAAATGGGCTCAGCTGTGTGCCTCAGGCTTTGTTTGACACCTGCAGGTAGAGAGGCCCCATAGGGAGACGTTAAGGGGCCAACTGAGCCGTGGTGGAAGGGGACGGTGTGGTGGTCAACCAATGGTCACACACAGCATGCTGAAGATTCCTGAGCTGCCTCTGACCCACTTTAGGGTCTCATAGCTGTTGGAGAATAAAACAAAGCAACCATGCCACAATGACATCACTGCTTTTCAATCTTCTAGAGATTGATTTACTTACTACCACAAGATTAGGAAGAGAGTATGCTATTAATGCAAATAGTAGTTTATCTGAACCACAGCTGTTTACCTGAGCCACCACAGCCCCACAACCTGGTGGTGCACATCAAAACCTTCAACATGCCTAAAATGTTAACAAGCTTTTGAAATGATGACCAAATGCTTGTCCTGAGAATCCCCCCCCCTTCCCCGCACACACACTTTTTTTTCCAACAATAAGCTCTACCGAAGTGTTTTTCCATGTTCAGGCTTGATGGAGACTCAAGCGTCTCAGCGGAAGTTGGTGTGCATTGATGATTATGAATAATGTACATGATGTCACAAGAGGCTGGTCTAATGGCTTTTGGCTGGAATTGTCCCCTGGGCGCAGTGCCGCTGGGAGGCTAGAGAGTAAATATGGTGTGTGTAAGTGTTCTATTGATAGACTCCCCCCCCTGTGTTGTATTGGTTGTATAAATATAGTAATAGAATTAGGCTGATATTCACATTTCTGCAATGATTCCACACTTAAACACACCACACGAGACCACCCTGTTACGTAAAAACTTGGTAATTTTATTGTCTTGGCTTCTTTCTTATGACTGTGACAACAGCCGAACAGAATTCATGGATTTCTGAACAGATTTTGTGATTGCATTCAGTACATCTGTGCAAATATTACTGAAGCATTCTCCTCAAAGCCCCGCATGTTATGTCCCAATCTTGTTTTCCATAAGAGGTCACTGTGTAGATCATTTTTAAATACAGTTGTACCAACCACTATGTCAGCCCAGGACAGGCAAAAGTCCCTGATTGGGAGCCATTACACTTAGCTGACTTCTTTGGAGAAGAATGCCAAAGGCTCCAGCATTTAAAAGGTGATAATGTTAAGCTTTTTATATCGTAGTAGATTAGACTTCTTTAACTGTTGGTAAGCAGTTTGAAGAAGTCACTTGGAGTCTGAAAACTTATAATGGGTTTTTTACACTTTTTCAGTTTAAAGACTAAACAATGAACTGGTCAAATAAACCTTCAGCATATTTTTCAATAATGTAAAAAGTCGTTAGTTGCAACAAAACCCCTTTCTTACATTCGGCGATTCTTTCTCCCATTAAAGTTGTCTTCTATCGTACACTCTGTTCTCCAGTTCTGACAGCCAGAGTGCTGCATCAATCAGGACTTGTTTCAGTCCCTTGCTACGCAGCAACAGTCCTCTCCCTCGTCTCCCATCCCATTTCCCTCCAGAGAGCTTCAGGTTTCATTAGTATTCATTGTCAGTGCCACCAGCATCATTGACAATGTAGATCACAGTGATTGTCTGACCAGCGGCCAACGTTGCTGCCAGCCAGCCATTTTTTTGTGGCTCCAGTTCTCAGGTGTATGGGAAACTTTCACAGGATGTGAGGTAACATACAGCACAAATCCTGTCTGTCAGAACTGCACTTGCTCCAATCACCTTTGGGAGCCTAGTTGTCATATCTGCCCTCAGGGATCTGTAAGATGATAAATTCAGAGACAAGGGTTGTATGATTCATCACATGAGAAATCACAATGGTATGCCTGTAACAGCAACATGTTGTAGGGATTTGGTTGATAAATGCATTTTAAATCATATACTTATTAACAGGATTTAGCCTCAATACAGTAACATGGGTGAATGGGGAAGGAAAGCCAAGAGCTGGCAGTTTTACTGGATTTAGTTGTTATATGGCATTGGATTTTTTTTCTATAGTAAACTATTCAAATTTAATTTTGAATCCCTAAATACAATATTTGGCTCCTGCTCTGTCTTTTCCCCCACAAAGTTGCATTTTGTTACAAAATTTTTACCTCTTCTTCTTTCATTTTATTTTACTACCATGTCATTGCAGTGTTTTGACCACTGTCCTGTTGCTATGAAGAGACCACAACAATGGCCCCTCTCTGTCAGTGCACATCACTGCCAGAAAAATGCTTATTTAATAGTGGCATGCTTAGGCAAGGGAGAAACACAATGTCTTGTATCACAGCTGAACTCGTTCATAGACTCATACTGCCATTCTCTCTGGTCAATGGGCTTCATCCAACTCATGGTCATCAGTAACTGCCTCCATTTCCAAGACTGATGACATAGCTTTTAGGACTGCACGATTATGGCCAAAATGATCAACACGATTATTTTGATGAATATTGAGATTACGATAAATTATCACAATTATTTGTTGATTTTTAACCAAAACAAATGTTATTGTCACATAGGCTATTCATAACTGCTTTCACATCCATACTATGCTATATTCCTCTTATGTAGAAGTTGTATGTTGTACATACAGCTGCAACACATGTAAATGAAAAGTATCTGAAATAAATAGCCTAGGTTATATATTACAAAAATAAAAAGTATCTCTGAGAAAGCTCCTTCACTTGTTTTCAACAATAACGATTAAAAGAGCTAGGGAAAGAGGAGGAGTGCGATGGACGTATGCTACTCACAGAGTGACTGACTCATTATGAATGGGTCCAGCACGGGTCGAATGGCATGTGTATGATACGTCTGTATCGTCACTGCGCTGCATTTTTATAAATTATGATATTCTGGCCATGGGTCACATCTCTCGCCCAGGTCCAGCAGGCTCTGTCTCACAAGCTATTACTCTACCAACTGAAGTTAGTTGCATTCAATAACTTCTTCTGTGTTTTTCACCGTGGCCGCCACAATGGCAGAGTTACCAGCGGAAACACTGATACAAATACAGGTTTGCCTCTCATGCTTAACAATATACAGCTATGTCAATAACAATTAAAACTGTGAACAAATGTCAGAAGTGTGGACCGGCGCTGTCGCGATTCAAGTCGCACAGCTTTACAGAAGAAATGGGTCATGTAACGCAAAATTAAAGCATATCGATATAAACAACATTGATTAATTTGTGGAGAGGCAGCGGATGCGAGGACGTTAGGTGCACCGGTGCGACCTGGGAAAAATGTTAGTCGCAACCTAGAGCCCTGACACAAACTAGCACTGGTCACGCCTGTTGTCTGAAAAACAACACAGATGGGACAAAATGTTGCGTTTACTAGTAAACTTGTAACCCTTGTGACCGACGTATAACTGACTGCTATCTGTTGTGGAATTTTCCTCACGTTACTCTGTCCTCTGTGACTAACTAACTAAACTGCGGAGTGCAGGGAACAACTCTGACTGGCACATGATCAGACAGTGGTTTACGGAGCGGAGCGGGCTTTGCAAAAAACCTGGAGCGATCTACGAACAGAATGACGCATTTAAAATATCGCTCAATGACGCAATTTTGATCGTTGGAAGCCAAAACCGTGATCATGATTAAAGTTTGGTTAATTATGCAACCCTAATATAGCTTTTTCATGTGCTGAGCTGAGCACAGACAATGTTTGCCGTGAGGCCTGATATCTCACTGAATGCTACTAACCATAGTTGTTGCAGTAGTGAGAAGTCATTTGGCCTCAGCTATTCATGCAGACCTTTGTCCAGCTTTGTGCCTCGTAGGTTTAATAATAATCAGAGTTTTACACACAAGGGAGCAGTATGTTTAAAAAAAAAACGTTTTACAGCTCATTTTCGAAGGAGATGTTTATGGCTTAACAGGCACACTGTACAGTTGCATACTCTATAGAAAGCTATAATCATTTCTCTTTTATGTTGCAAGGCATTGGTCTTGCTGCTCATTGGTCTTGCTGCTCATTGGTGCTCTTCTATGCAAACTGTTGAATAGCACAGCATTTGTAAATCTTCAGTGCATTCACTGTGCCATTGTGACAGCCCCCTACTGTCTGTGTTGTTTTTAGCCAAAGTCTGAATAATTTACAGCATGTTGCCCCAGTGTTTACCTTCAGAGACTATGCAGAAGGATCTGTGCTCCAGCATGGTTCCACAGGGAGCACAGGGGTACAGTGCTGAGTGGACAAAGCCAAGAGTCCCTCCCATGAGGGTCTTTGTTTGGCTGTCAAAGCCTGGGCAAACTAATGTTTGAGTAGGAGATTCAAGTTCAGCAACATGCCAAATGTGAGTCATCATGCTGTGAGTGAAGCTGCTGTCCCAAAAAATTGGCCCAGCTATTCTTTTTTTCTCAAAAAACCTTTTTAAAATCTCAGAGTACAGATGACTCATGGGCAAAAAGAAGAAGATGATCACTCTTATTCTGTTTTCCTAAGCAATTCATTCCACCTCAGTAGAAATATCAGGATGCCAAAAAGCAATTACTGTGTTTTTGTTCTACCAGGTAGTCAGGCTGTTTGCTCAGGCTGTTCTGTTGGTAAATCAGTTGCGCTGAGTAGAAAATGGTATTAGGCATTGAGTTCGAGGAGCAGACTTAAGACCTATTATCTTGTGCTTCTGAGCAAATGGTGTAATCTCTGCATCAGATAATGTTGCTGAACGACTGAAAGAAACATTGTACAGAAACAAAGGTGCTTAGATTGTTTTGTTGGAGTTTTTTTTTCCATTATCTTGTTACAGTGTTGACATGTGAGTTATCAAATTGAACATTCCCCCCCCCCCCCCAAAAAAAAAAAACATGAACTCCACCTCTCACACTTGATACATGCAGCTCTTAAGGACGTTCGTAAACGTGATCCACACTAAGCTACTTCTTAGGCCTGGTAGTGAAAGGAATGAAGACCGACTGGTTGAGTTCCATCTCTGTGCTTGTCCTACCTTACTTCACTCACTTATTGATTTACTGTATCTTTCTCTTCAACCAGCTGCACAATCAGCTCTGAACCCAAATCCTACAAGGCCTGACCCGGAGGGGGAGAGTAGCCCCCCGAAGACGGACACCACTGAGAGAATGGAGTCTCCAGCTAAGAAAGAAACAGAACGGAGATTGACTACCCCCACAAAATCTGACATCATCCCTGGATCACCTGGCTCACCTGCATCACCTGTCCCCAGGTTGAAAAGTGGTAAAGGTAATTAGAAACTTGTCCTGTAAAGTACTCATGTTATTTACTATATTACTATGTTACTATAGAGTTCAGTTGCTTAAAGGTTAAACTTATAATGGAAGCTAAATTTGCCCAGACGTGATACAGTGCTCTTATAATTACATCTACAATCTTCTGGAGTTAGGTCGGCTCTGTTGAGGCAAGGTAATGCTTCAGTATCTGATCAATAGTGACCACATGCTTTCAGACGGAGAACTAAATCCAATAGAGCTGCTGCAATTGTTGGAACAAGAATGGAACAGAAGCTGCTATATGAGGACAGTGGTGGGCTCAAAGATTTTGGGCAGAATTAAAGTTGTAATGAAAAAAAATCACAGTAAAGTATGGGCAAATGAGCTTCCTTGATAAGTGGATGGTTAATGCTAATCAGTGCCATGCACTGATCCATAATGAAACATGGGCAAAGGGAACAGTGAGTGAGCGATGCCAAGTAGGCATTTACTTCAACCTGGCAGTTGCACCATAGCCACTTCCACAATGCCACCACTTAAAGTCATTGCAGCCACTAGTTAACAGCACATGCAAACTTTAAGGAACATGTTTGATGGTTTTTGGAGTGTAAGCCTCTTTTCTCTCTCCTCCTTTATTCTTTATCCATTAATCCATTCATTGTGGTTGTGGTCTTTATTCCCTTACCGTGTGTTGATGGGGATAACCCCCCCCCCCTCCCCCCAAAGCCCCAAACTGCTCCCAAAACTACAACAATACTTCCAGTTTAGATATTTTGTTATGACCTTAGCCATGTCCGTTATATCAAGACTTTTATGATATTCTGTTTATTTTCCAAGTCTGGTCTATTTTAGAGAAAGCTGCAGTTAAGTCCTTAGTCTGCTGATTCCAAAAATGATTCACATTTCCCTTTTGTTCTTCCAAGTTCGTTTTACGCTGATTCTGTAAAGCTCATTACTTGTGGTTTTGCACCACCCAGAGGGGTATAAAGATGAAAAGCACTCGGTGGCCCCTTAATTAGTAAAATGAAATGGTGAGGCTTTTTGTTCAGTTGGGAGCTGCTGCTTCTGATAATGGTCTGCTCCAGTTGTATTTTGTCACAATGTTTGAGTGTGTTGAGTTTTTGCCTAAGCAAAAAGTGAAAGAAATCTGTAAACACATATTTCTTGTTTCTTTGGTGTCTATTGAATTCGCACAATATAGGTTGCATGTAACACTATGCAGTATACCCTGCACTGCTCCTTATGTACTCCAGTTTAGAGGCCAACAGAATAACACCCACATTCTGAGTGTGTGCACAGTCTGGAGCCCAAAACACTGCACCTCACAATATTTTCTGGGCCAGTCCGTCTTTTGTCTCGAAAGCTTTGTTCATATGACGTTATGATTAACATGGTGGTAAGTTGCAAACAGGAGCACATCACACCAACCGGCACCGTGCACATGGGCCATAGTCCTATAAATATCAAAGTAGGTCAGTTCTTAGGGAAGGCTGCATGGCAGATTGTTTTCATGCTTATGATTCATGCCTCCTCTTATTAGACATTGCTGCAGGACGAGTTGCTTTCGGTTTGATGTTGAACATCTGTATGTGAAGGTTGAGAGGGATGATCAGACTTAAGAAAGATCAAGACTGCAGCCTGTGTCAGTTTCCCAGTGGTGGATGCGTTATTTGTGGTAGTACACAGCAAAAGAAATTAAGGCTGGGTAACGCCACTGATTTCAAGAATCGATTTGATTCGTATAAACAAGGCCCTGATTTGATTTGATTAGATTCTATATTGATTTGATTAGGAATATATTTAAATTACAATACAAATTTTGCTTGGATATGAAAGAGATTCTCAGAGAACTAATGCTGTAAATTGTACAAGGAACCCTCTAACCCAGTGCATTAATAAAAATATGAATGATGTTGTTAAGAACTGACCCCGAAGCAGTTAAAAAGTGCTTTCTTTAGTGCGGAGGGTGTGATGCAGAGAAAGACACCTAAAGCCATACATCTGTGAAAATGGCCGTGGCCTTGCAAACATATAGCCTAACTTTGGAGCATTATTTAGCACGGCATGGATTCCTTTGATTATCTAGCTTCATATGATACCCACTTTCTTCACTCTAGCTTTAAAACGGAGCGTCTTAAATTATCAATCTCAGGATTTTATGATTTGATAACGGTACATTCAAATGAAGATTGTTTTGAATCAGAAATCCAATTTGTAAACCCAGCTCCACTACAAATGAACATATGGTTTCACATGAGTTATAATAAGTTATAAGATATACTGTACGTGTATGGGGAAACTGAAGTGACACGCTGCACGATTGCAGTCAGAATTTTAGGATTATTATCGTCCAACTGCAATTTTGTGTTATGAAATAAATTATTACTCAGTAATGTGAAAATATGACTTAATTTACTGCAACTGAAGATTAGATTGATTATCAATTTATCTCATGTTTTTTTCTATTAATTATTAATTTGGTCTAGTCTAGAATGTTACTGTTGAAAAGCTGTAACCAGTTATGAATGAATTAAATTAATTGATTATCAAAATAGTTGCAGATACATTTTTTGGCGCCTGGGTAGCTCACTGGGTAGAGCGCACGCCCACATATCGAGGTCTAGTCCTCATATCATATCATTTTGCCTTGCTCTCCCCTTTCATTTCTTCAGCTGTCCTATAAAAAGGGCCTGCAATGCACAGAACATTATCTTAAAAAAAAGTCACAATGACAATATTTTAGAACCAGCTTCAATCACGAAAGGATGCAGTTTGAATTCTTAAAATGGCTCAGTTCAGTGATATATATGTAAGTGCTCCCTGTAGTCATAATATATCAAAGACAAACATACACCCACATCCACATTGGAGATTTAGCGAGTCTGCCACATGCTCCAGCTTTTATTTGGAGAAGATTTGCTTCCATGGAGATTTTTGGTCCTTGATCCAGAAAATATAGCACACATCAGCTTCAGCCTTTGTTGAGCATCGGTGGTGAAATGTTGACCTTGCCAGTTTCCTGTCATTGTCTTGTGGCGTGCATTTCCTTGTGGTGATATTTAAAAGTCAAAAGCCTCTGTCATGTTGACTTTGCAGCAGTGAACAAAACATACAGTATATTTATATTTGATCAGAGGGCAGGTGCATCATTGTTGCCTCAGGTTAGTTTTGGGATGAGGGAGTTTGGGAAGTCAACTGCTGTGGTCAATGCTACAAAACATTATTGTAGAAATAACCGCACATTTAGAAAACTTTAAACTTAAGATACTACTGGTGACTTTAGTGCTTTGTTAACAAAATACTATTAGATATACTCAATAAACAAGATGTACGCTATGCTCTTTTTACCCCATATTGGATATGTAGCGCTGTGGACATTTACTGACTTATTTCCACATAACACAAGCCGTCCTTAAGGAATGATTCAAATTAAGGTGAGGATGACTAACAAGCTTTAATTGAGTTCTTAGTTAAAGCTTTTTAATTGCTCATGTATATGGAAGTATGTCAGGAATCTCAGATACAAGGCCACAAAGTCTTAGATGTTACAGTTTCTCTCAGGTTGTGTTGCAGATCACATGATATTGTTTGTTTTGACCTACAAGGAAACACAAGAAAAAAAACGTGTATATATATATATATATATATATATATATAGATGTATTCACTTTTTAAAATAAAAGCTGTGTGAGCGAGATCTGATGGGTTTGAATGGATTGGACTTGATATAAGTTAACAATATGGCACCTCTCACTTACACATCCTCTCCCTATTTTCTTCCTTTCCCCCCCTTATTGTTTCAGACATCATGAAGTCTGAGGAAAGGCAGAAGCTTGCCAAGGAGCGCAGAGAGGAAAAGGCCAAATATATTGGTAAGTGGAAACAAGGCGTGGGAAGACAAGTCCATTACATAGGAAGAGAGCTCCCCCTAGTGTTGGGGTGGAAGAGGTTGTTGTTTTACATTTGCAGTTGTGTTGCTACTGGGATGGCTCCAGGCTGCAGATGGCATGCACATGTAGCACAGAGGATGAAACGGTAGTTTGGGCTTCTGCTCCAAAGTGACTAAAATCAGCAAAAGCCGAGCCACCATTTTACCAAAGACGAGCCAGCTTTCATTTTCTACATGCATGCTGAAATAATCTGTCAAAATGTTTGCTTATTATGTTTGTTTGACACATTAGCACCAGAGCTCACTTCTGCACTAAAATGTATGTGTATACAATTTGAATGAGATTAAGATATTCATTGCATTGACAAAAAATGTTTTCAGCTTTTTGCAGTGTTATGAATATATGTTGACTTGCTGCACTGAGTCATCAAAGCACAGACACCTTTTACATATTATTTAAACTTGACTTAATGTAATTTGATCAATTGGGGCAACATTTCCTCACTGCCTTTTACTTGGGCGTCATAAAGATTTACATGACAGTAAATATTTAGTGTCAGTTGATATTGCATCTCCTTGCCCAAGTCTTTATTTTCTGTTTAACACACGGCTGCCACTTTGTCACTTGGCTACACGCTGGTCGTGCACTGCTTTGCATGACTGACAGTTGCCTCTGTCTTCTCTCTCACTCCTTTCCTCCTGCAGAAGAGCTCAGCATGTTACAAGGTAAGCCACTCACCTATGTGTATGTGGTGGTGGTGGTGGTGGTGGTAACAACCTATTTCAATCATTCTGTCATTTGGATGTCTCAAATAGCTCTAACTAGAGTCGGGCAATAAACCAAAAACATACCAATATACAGACATAGTCATAAATTAACCTTGCTAATGTTGATATTCGTTCAAAGCTCTTCCCATTTGGCTCCAAGAATTATCCCACAAAAACAAGTTACATGATTTGGCCCCCTCACTACTTCAGTCCATCTCTTATTTTATAAGAAATCAGAATGCAAAACTAATAAGCATCAATGCTAATGCTTAAGCAGTTGTGCTTGTTTATAATAATATGAGCTTTTAGGAGAGATATGGTCGACTTATCATCATCAGGAAGCCCTTATGTAAGAAAAATATTTTTATTTTATTATTATAAAGGTAAAGACCACATAAAAAGTTACAATGTTGAGTTTTGGTCATATTGCCCAGCTCTACAGCATTTTCATTCATTTAATCCCCATGGTTTTCCTTGTTTTAAAATCATAGTTGTTTTAATTTTCTTTATCATAGACATTTTAACTAATTGCAACCTTTTCTGTGTCTGGACATCATCAATGTGTCTTTCACAAAAATCCTGTAGGCATAGATTGATCAATAAGAAATCATGTATTTGTAAATAAAAATGGTATTATTGATTGTGAAGCAATAGGGTTTTAATCACAGTTCACATGAAGGAAGATGAAGCGTGCCCTGAGTTTGAACTTTTTTCATCCACATGTTCCATCTGCAGACACCACAGAACTCCTTGGAATCTTGTATTTAAAGATAACACGTTTGAGCCACATGCCGCAAATCTCCTATGATTACCATCTTACTGAAGAAATTGGAGGCTTTAGAGACACTAGCAGCAGGATTTATCTTTGCTGCAATTTTTCTTCTAAACAACGTTATATTGCCAAACTCAAAATCACACTTTAAAATGTTCTGAATTAGGAACATATGTTAATTACTAGTTTAGATACAGAACGGAATAGTGATTTTTTTTTTTTTTTTTATTTATTTTTTTTTTTTTACAACTTTTGCTCAGTTATTTTCTTCTTTTTAGCTATGGTTGTCTCACAAGGTGTGTTGTCAGCATGGTACTACTTAGTGATAGAAAGAAATGCTCATTCGAAAGTTAACCATCCAGTCTCAGTTCTTTATTACCTTAGAATTAAAGAAATTAGTAAAAATAGTTCTTGCTATCTTGGCCTCAGTTTCATTTAGGATTATCAAAGCTGCGGCTGTGGCTCAGTGGTAGAGTGGTCGCCTACCAATCGGAAGGTTGGTGTTCGATCCCTGGCCCTGCAGTCCCATGTTGTAGTGTCCTTGGGCTCTGTACCCCAAGTTGATGAGCAGGTGGCACCCTTTATGGCAGCCTCGGCCACAGTTAATGTAGAATGGTTTCTGTGCTATGTAAAAGCTCTTAGAGTAGTCGTTGAGACTAGAAAAGCTATTTAAGAACAGTACATTTACATAAATGTTTTCCTAACTTAAGCATAAATATGATGTACAGATTTCTTAGAACTATCATACTCGTACATTCAGTAATGCCGTGTCTAATCCAACTGTTTGTCCAACAGCAGTAAGATGAGTTTTGCACATTTAATAGCGTGTGGGTCAGTCTAATTGGGTGATCCCCGGACCATGCCATATGGGGAACTGATGTAATACGCTCACTCAGAACTGGATATAAGATGGGATCCTGCCAAAGCTTGTGTTTACAATTAGACCGATATATCGGCCGATATTAGATATCAGTATCGGCATTTATGGCCAATTTAAAAAAAAAAAAAAAAAAATCTGAATCATAATTATAATGACAAATAAATTATTCTGATAAATGAATAATTAAAAAATATAAACAGACTGTCAACCATGTTATGAGCGTTGGCGTTGCAATTTTTTTGTTAATGTGTTTTTATTCAAAGGACTTTAAGTTTCATATCTTAAGTTTGTATTTTTATACATTTTATTTATCTGAACTTTGATATATGTTGATGTTCCTCTATGCTGTTGTGACAATAAAAAAAGTATGAAGTATTATCATTTTAGTGAGAACTCATAAATAACTACAAATAACTGTTAGGGAAATCTGTTTATGTTTTGTAACACGTTTCTGGATTAAAAAAAAAAAATTATATATCAGCATATCAGATTTTTAAATAACCAAATATTTGTATTGGTGTCGGCCTAAAAAATTCTTTATCGGTCGGGCTCTATTTACAAAATTGGCTTGAAAGAGATTCTGACCAAGAATGACTAATCAATCAACCATCACCAGTAGTATGACTAGTTGTAGTAGTAAAAGGGGCAAATTAAGTGATGCATTGAAGGACTTGCATCATGGAATTGGCTTTGGCTTTACATAAGCTAATGTCCTGCCTTGTCTGTCTTGGGTGGGATGGTATAAATACTTTATATTCCGGGTTTAGAGCAGCACTCTGCTTATAATTATTTAATGGTCTTACTATAATAATACTATAGTGCTAGTCTTGTCAGGGCTAATCACTGTCAGGAAAGAGATGAAGAATGTATTTTAAAGCAATGTCAGCGTAAGAAATTCAGAATTGGAGATCTGTTTATGACTGAACACCTGCCATAGATGCATAAATCACAAATCCAGAGCCAACTTCCTACAACCAGCACCTATAGTCTGGAAAACCATTACCAAACGCCTTTAGTTTAATAAGTCAAATTCAAATATTCAATCAGCGACTGTCACAGACTTGATTTGCTTGGCGTGTAGAGTGGCTGCTGTCTTTTTACATTAAGTATATGACTTAAAAGTTTCCAGTGTGAACACATCAACATCAACAACAGTCATCTTGGCAAGCATTTAACATTGCCCAATTGAAGCTGTTTCTTCCTCCCTTTGTTCTCATCAGAGCACGGTTAAGATGCGGCTTCTCTCAAATCGAGACCATCGTGCAGTGATGAGCTGATATACGCATTGCAGCAGATATTTTATTTGCTGCAAGGTACTGGCAAGCAGCGTCTCAGTATAACTCAGCTTTTTGTTCCCTTTTCAGATAAAAGCCGAACGGTTTGCCTCCCAATAAAAATGAACCCCTCTAGCCTCAGGCATCTCTGCAATGATCCATCACCATAATCTGAAATCCACAACCAGTTGCTTTTGCTGCATCAAGTGCTTTAGAGAGCTCAGGCTCGCCTCTTTTCAGGGGCTGCTTCTTCATGGAGGTTTTACTTTGTAGTTTAAAGAAATATGGTGAGCTGTGTACACAGAGGCAGCTGCAAAAGGATTCTTTACGCTCTCTTTGAATGGCTCAGGGACAACAAGGCCATTTCCATATCAAAGTGTGTGTGGTTTATTGAAGCTGACGTGGAGGCTCAATGCGATTAGTTTGGTATAAAAGTGTCACTTCAGAAGTACTGTCACAGTCTAACTCCGCTTTGTGCAGTATTCTGTGGAAAAGTCATGTAATTGAATTTATTTTCCAAACACAAAGTGAGATTTAGGTGAAGGGCAACATATTTTTTCAAAGACGGATTGAGATGATACGTAAACATCACAGACTTTACTTTTTTCTTGAAAACCTCCAACATATCAAAATATGCTTTCAACAGATATCACAGTACTCTTTTAAGTCCAAACTGATAAAGACCTTTCAAAGGGAATGCGTAATAATACACCTACAGTGTTCTGAAAGGACAGGGAAGAGAGCGAGAGCGCTCCTCTGTCCAGCGCTTGTTTAAATTAAAGTCTTACTCTGTTGACCACGTTTTCTGCCCCATCTTAGCTGCTAAAAAGACCCAGTGGCTGGAGAAGGAGGAGAAGGCACGACAGCTGAGGGAGCAGCAGCTGGAGGAGCGCCGCAGGAAGCTCGAGCAACAGCGAACCAAAGCGGAGAAACGGCGAGCCGCTCTGGAAGAGAGACAGAAACAGAAACTGGAGAAGAATAAAGTACGCTTGGGCGAGAACAATAACTATGTTGTAAATAATCCATTCAGGGGCGCCTGGATAGCTCACTTTGTTAAGCATGCCCCCCATGTACTAAGGCTTCAGCTGTCCTGTATAATGAAAGCCTAAAATGACAAAAATAATAATATTAATAATAATATATTAAATATGTTTTTCTTTTATATTGCACTGACCTCCATCTCTAGAATGAACAGTCAGCTGCAGATGTGGGATTTAGGACTTTGCCAGGACACCTAAGCCAAGCCTAGGTGCTTGAATCCAAGCTTTACAGCTGAAGGGCACACCCAGTTCTGCATATTGCCTTTGATGCATTAGACATTCAAATAACTGCTGTCTGTTTATCCTTTCCAGGAGCGTTATGAGGCAGCCATTCATAGGTCAACCAAGAAGACGTGGGCAGAAATCCGCCAACAAAGATGGTCCTGGGCTGGTGCGCTAAGCCAGAACTCCAGCCAGAAAGAAGGTAAGTGCACTGATCATATCTGGATGCACATCCTCATAAAATAATAATGGACAGACTTACGTGAAGCACTAAAGAATAACTGACTCATATAGCTAATATGAGGCAGTGCTTGGAAGCTATCTGGAATCAGTGCGACGTAATCAATACAACTTTAATTGGCTATAGATTCTGTCTGTTAAGGTTTTTTTCCATCATTATTGGCTCTAGTTTTAGTTTTAGTGCCATTAACATCTTTCCATTAAAAGAAGATTATTTTAGCATCACTCTGCGCTGTTTTTACTGAAGATATATATATATATATATAATTATTTTAATAAACTTGCCTATGATAAACAAAAACAGACCTGACATCACCACTTTCTCTTTTAAAGATAACTCTTTCTCAATTAATCATTTAGTCTTTAAAATGTAAAAAAGAAAAAGTCAGAAAAATTGTCTTTCTCAATTTGCCAAAACTCAAGGCGCTGTCTTCAAATTACTTAGGTTGTCTATCCAAGAGACCACAGCCCCACAGTGTTTCATTTACAACCATATACAAAAAAGTAGAACATTCCCATGTTACTTAAAAAAAAAAAAAGATTCTCACAACTGTAACATTTATGGCGTTTTTCCATTAATGGTACCTGCTCGACTTGGCCGCTGTGCCCCTTCCTCCTTTAGTACCGCCTCATGCGTGAGGTAAGCGCGGCTGGACGTCATAGCAGGAAACTGCCGTGACCTAACACGACACACACACAGAACGTCGAAGGTGTGTTGTTTTTGATTCTGGGCATGTGGCTGTTGTAGAAGACAAATTAGTTTCAAAAGGATCTGGAGGCAGCCAAAAAAAAAAGAATTTAAACACGGCAGGTTTATTCAGGACACCCCCCATCTGTCGCTAGCAATGATGACGCAGTGCTTAGTGTCTCCAACCAATCGGTAGTCTGCAGATTTTCACGTCACCTTTTGTTATCGCCTCAGCTCGCTTGGAACTGAGGGAGTACTAAAAAAAAGAGTAAAGTCGAGGAGGTACCATGCGGTGGAAAAACACCATTAGGTAGATCTAAAGAATAGCATCCAGAATTGATTACATTCACCTCAGGTGAATAATATCAAAATGATTTGTGTTTTCTCTCTTTTTTATTTTATTTTTTTTAAACCCAACAGCAACACAGATGGGTTAGTTGGGTGTACTTTGTTTTATGCTCTCTGCTGGGTTTGGCATATAATGTTAGCAGGTGCACAGTCAGTCAGATCTGGACAGCACTGGAAGTTTTGTTATATTTTAATCTGATGTGCCTTTGTTTGCTGCATCCGTCACACTCCGCCGTCCTGACGCACTATTTCCTCTGATGTGTTTGCTACAACAGCTCTGTCCTAGCAGGCTGGTTGCCTCTTAAACCTTACTTCAGGGTCATTAGCGCTTAATCACGAACAGAGTGTATTGATCAAACAAAGTCAAAATGTATTCAGCTGCTTTATTGCATCAGTCAGTTTCAGTGAGCTCTATTGACTAGCAGAAAATTGAAAATGTTGTCTAATAAAGCAGTGACTGCAGAGGCTAGCTTATCCTGTGTAAATGATGTTTTAACAGTGCAGCTCGATGGATGTTCCTGTCTCTTTATGTCATCCTACCGACTTCAAGCACTAAGTCTTTAGAATCCGAAGTTATATCTTATGTCATTTAATCGCCTTTGCCATATGCCAGGAGAATTATTGACACTCTAAATATCAATCTCTCCCGTTCTGCCTCCTTAAGCAGCCTGCCGTCTGTCAGATGATGAAAGTAAACAAGCCCTAACAGGCTGCAGTGGAATGGCTTAGACTTCAGGATGTTATTTAGTAAAACAATCCTAAAGAGCACACTGTCTCATTGTCCATTTAAATGGAGACTTTATGCTGCTGTATTACTGTACCTCCATTACCGTAGTGTTCCCTAAATCATGGCTGACGTCAACTGGTAAAAGATCAGAGTGTTCATTTGATTGCAGTGTAGTAACGGAATGTAGAATTGGGATAGATGCAAGTATTGCACATGGATGGTTTCAAGGTTCAATGTTTTGCCCTTTTCTAAAGCGCCAGTTCATGTCATCAACCTTGAGTACATGTTTCCCAGCAGCCTCTTTCCATCACTTGGTTGGTTGTTGGGTAGGGCTGGGTATTGTCAAAACATGTTGGGTCCCGGTGAGAATACCATGAATTTTAACATGTTCTAGAAAGCTTTTTCATACCAATTTTTATAAAAATCCATTTCAACAAAAAAATATAACGTTATGGTACAAATCTTTATTTTTATTTTGCAGTTCCTTTACAGCTATGTGACACACACTGCAGTCAAGCCTCGCAAAAATATAACAACAAAAACAAGCAACCTCTGTCTCTGTGCATAGTAAGTTTTTCCTGTATGCCTCTATGGCGTGTAGACAGCCAATCACCAGCATTATTAGATCTTAGTAGAAGCATGCTGCGTGCTTATTGGCTCACTGACACTGATGCGATTTACTCCTTGGGTATTTAAATTTGGTAGTGAAAGGCATTTTTCAATACTCAATACTATGGAGGAAATTCAGTCTGTCTTGAAAATAATGAAGTTCGGTACCCACCTCTTGTTGTTAAGGTTATTTAGAGGTGTCTTTTCTTGTTCATTGCTTGTGTTGGTAGGTTTTAAAAGGACATAAAAAGGCTACACCTTAGTGTTTTTGCTTAGTGGTTATTGTTTTTGTTATGAAGTAGGCATAAATCTCTGTTAACTTTTGATCTGGAATTTTGAGAATTTCACTCAAATCACAAAAAGCAAAGTTAATTTCTCATCTCAATGAAGTTGAATGGAATTTAGTTTGGTACGCTCACAACTGTAGCTTTTAATACATTCAGCAACATTAAAAATACACACTTTAAGGCAAACTGAAGTGAAAATATGGTGTACTCTGTTCTTGTGTATTTACTGTAAAGCAGTGGATGTTAATATATACACGTCAGCACACTTTAATAGGGGTTGCTTACATTACAAGTCCGGCACCGTAGTTCCCTTTACAGTGTGTGGGTGTATGTTTGTAGAGGAATCATTGGAGCGCAACACATGACGCCACAGACGTTCGCCCTCTTCCTCTCAACCATGTGTGAACATCTGTGTGGCGCTCTCTTGGCTTCTTAGGCAGATGCTCTGTGTCAACGGTCAACCTGCCCAAACATGTGGACTCTGTTATAAACAAGCGACTGTCCAAGTCCTCCGCCACGCTCTGGGAACTCCCCCAGCAGAAGTAAGGCAACATCTGGAATGCCCCACCCCCCTCCCGTGTAACTGTGTCCATCACTCTGCCACCGCAAACACCTCCAAACCCGTCCATCATTGTCTATTTTTTCAGTTCTTCCCCTGTCTAATTTCAGTCCCTCTCTTGTGCTTGGTGGTTGACAGTCCATTTCCATCTTCCAAAACCACTGGGTTCCTTTTTTTTGTTACTCTCACGAATTTGGGTTTGCCTTTTGTTCTGCATGCTCATATTTTAATATGGGTTATGTACAGTGTTCATACATTGTGGGGTTTTTTTTTACTATCCTTTGGTTGGTTCATTGAGTGGTAATGGTCATTTCATGTCTTTGCACAGACAAATGTGCTCTATTTCAACATACTGGATAAGGGATGTCTTTTTTCAATGTCTTGATTGCTTTATTGATTGATGATATAGGAGGTGGGTGATGTTTATGAATGACAAATATTTCTTTGAATCAACTTTGTCTTTCAAATGAACCATACTTCATTCTTCGGGTGATGCAGCTCTTCTTTATAGGTCTCACTTTAACCAGGTCATGGTGTACTCCTGCAAAGAAGGAAAAACTTCAGGGCTTGAAAAAAGTAAAGTTAGTGAGTGAGTGAGTCAGCATTTTCTAGGAGATAATGTATTCTGAAAACTCCCCGGCGCAGGTACTACTACTCTGTGCTGCTAGGGAGAAAATGGATAGGCAAGTATTCTGTCCCTCTTGTCGCTCTCTTCTCTACCCAATCACAATTACAAACCCTGTCTATAAACATTCACTGCAACATCTTCCTCGTCCTACACTTTAATGCCAAAGTGTTTCCCCCTCAAATAAAGTCTCCAGTCTTCTTCGTCTCTGCTTGTATGCTCAAGGTTGTGGTTATAAATAACTGACTCACTGTCTAGACAAGCATTGGGTTGCACTACTGCAGCCTAAGATATAGTAGACACATTTACTGAGCTCATTTCTCTTATAATCTCTTTGGGTGGTGCTAAGGTGTCTTATAGTTGTTTTTTGGGTATTTAATCAGGCCTTTGTGGCTTGAAGACATATTGCTACATGAGCTATAACCTCTTTTCATTTCCCTTTTGGTGACACATTTTAGGCTTTATTTTATCACTGTCTCGGCAATGATGCCTGCAAATATTGATAATAAATGGGCCTAACTTCCTCTAATACATCAATATATCATGGTTTGGGGATTCTATACTTGAAAAAAGTTTTGGTTCAGCTGAGGACATCAATTAAAGGAATTATTTTTGTAGTTAATATAAAAAATTATTTATGAATCTGTTTTCCTGCCTGCAGCCCGTAGCCTTGCACTGAGTCCATGGGAGAGCAGTATAGTTGACCGTCTGATGACACCAACACTGTCTTTCCTCGCTAGGAGCCGCAGCGCTGCCAGTGTCCTCACCAATGGCAAAGATGGTAGTAAGTTGAAAGGAAAAAAAAAAGGATTAACATTAGTTTAACATCTATTTCATGGAAAATTAAATTACGCTGCTATATGAATGTTTCTATGCCAATTCTCTCCACAGACTCTCCTCTCTGCCCCCGTTCGGCCTCAGCCAGTCCCCTCACCTTGTGCGCCCACCAGCCCCATCATCGCTGCTCCGACCGCTGGAGAGTGACGTCCAGCACACCCGACATCTCCCAGCGCCACAGCAGACGGAGCTCCACACCCGTAAGTACGCCTGTTACGACCCTAGAAATCAGTGAGTAATCATTGATGTAAAATAACTGAAGGAAGGATGGGAGTTGCCTGTTTCAAAAATACCAGTACAATTTGTTAATAATGCAAAACAGAATGTGGAACGCTGCTCTGTTAAGTTGAAGAAGAAGAAAAAACATAGGAAAGCATGCCACGGTCAGGCAGAGGCCGATCCACAAAGAGACTAGACAACAGCCTTGTAAAATGACAAAACCCAAGCACACGATAAACACCCTCCTTTTTAGAAAAAATGTAGCCTTGATGCCTGCCAAACATAACCCCGCCCACAACATTTGAGGTCGGGAAGTTCGGTCTGGACTTAATCCGTTATGGAGCAACTATGCTCGAACCAAAGCTGTTTGTGCCAATCAAATTGTCAGGGCGGGCATTATATGATGGACAGATGATCAACAGTAACGTGATCAACAACGTCATCAAAGAACGCTTGGGTTGAATTTGTTTACTACAAAGATGGCTGGCGCTGGAGAATTGAGATGCGTAGATTCCGCCATTGTGTCTGTTATAGAAGATATTGACTGTGCATTCATTTCAAAGAGGAACAGTGAACATTTGTCAATCCCAAAAATGTTTTTTCTGTCCTTTCTACGGGATTCGGCAAAAGTTCAACATACATCGCATACTCTGTTGCTCTCATTGGTGGTAGGTCTATCCAATTGATTGCGGAGGCATTGTCTTTCCTGGTTCGGTTGAAACACGCTCAATAATCGCAGCCCAATAGAGCAGTATCAGACACATATTCTGACTAGAATCTAAGTATGACGACGTCAAGGTTAGGAAAAAGGAGTAAAACCTACCAAATGTATACTCTGGACAGCACAGTCTGCTGTCATCCAGCACAACTAAGGATAGAACCAAAAGTTGTGGGGTATCCTCCCAGCAGTCACCAATCTACCTGGAAAAGAGAGGGAGGCGCGCACACACACCAGACAAAATACAAATACCTACGTATCAACGCCTAATTAGCTTTCTGCCCTTTGTTTGTCTGACGACCAAGTGTAGTCACAAGGCTTGTTCAAAATCTTTCCCCCCTTACAAAAATAGTGCACTATATAGTGTGTTCGCCATTTTTTAGTGGTGTTCGAATTCTTAGCGGTTAATTTCATTCACTATATAGTCCACTGTAAAATACCCACAATGCACAGCTAATTTAAGTGTACATATGTTGTACCCAACATTTTACTCACGTATACTGTGATACAATGCGGTCGTGTTTTCCCAGAGGAGAAGAAGAAGCAGCAGAAGAACTCATTTGGTCATTCCATCTATAGTTCACTATTTAATCAACACTGCTGTATATTGGGAATATTGAGTGAATAAGGGAACGGTTTTGAACACAGCCACAGTCTTCGGAAAGTTACAACAGGGCTGGACTCCATCAAGATACTTGCAACGTAAAAGCCATTTTCCAGAATAAGAGCGCAGCTAAACAGCCATAAAATTAATAACAGCTGATTCTGTTTCTACAAGTGGATTTACCATTTACCTGAACACGAGTGACATTTTTACGGTGATGTTGTTAGATTGACGTTGAGAAACTATTTCCAAGAGAGCAATGAGAGCACATGTCCCCTGATCAGACTTTCTCTTCTTCTGTACTTTACGTATAACATCTTATAGCTTATGTTGTTTTATTTGTTCTTATTTTGCACATGAAAAGATTGAAATGTGTTAACCTTTTTTTATCCTTTTGACATATAGATGGATAAAAACAAGAAAGAAAAGAGAGACAAGGAACGGGAGAATGAGAAGGAGAAAAGTGCTCTCACTAAAGAGAAGGTTCTTAAGAAGAGACAGTCCCTCCCAAGCATTAGACACAGACCGGATCCAAGGTAAAAAACCTACAATTTCAACATTTGCACTTCCAGATTTTACTCATTTTTGTTTTACTGTTATCTTTTTCCTCCTTCTGCGTTGTATTTCCCACCAACCTGGTAACTGATTTCATCTATCAAACAAATTGTCTGTGCACATTCTCAACAAAGCCTATAGTCTGTTATCACTGCTGATTTGATCAATTTATCCATTATGTTTGTTATTTAACATCTTTGAATTTTGGACTGGATTGTACAAAATTTGGATTCTGGGATATGGATATATATATATATATATATAAAAATAATTTAAATAAAAAAAAAGAAGAAATAATTGTTAGTTACTGCCTTTAATTGTTAGTTGATGCCTTAAATCCTAGAGGTCTAGGTTGAACATTAACAACTGAACACAGGGTTAGGGTGTTTAGGTTGAAGTGAAGTGTGAAACCTTGTGTAAGCTCTAACTAAAAATGGCACAATAGAAGGTATATTATTCAAATCTACCAATTCCACTTCGAAAATTTATATAATTACTTACATATACAAAGAACCATTTGAATATTCTGGCACTTAATAATGACAGTGCTGTTTTTGATATTTACAAAGACGTGGTCATTAAAACTGTATAGTAAACGAGGTTAACCTCACATCCCCTTGACCCACTGTTGTCTATGGTTAACAGCTGGGGTTAGCCATAGAGAATATGTTTACATCTGCATTATATTGATTGAATATTTCATGCACTGTTTGAGCAGACATTAAGTAAAAGATCACAGCACGAGTGGTCATTTCCTCTCGCATCCCCAGGCCACTGAAATAAATGACATCCATGACAGACGGATGGAAAAGGAGAAAGAAAGTTGTTTTGACTCAACAAAAAGGCAACAATCTTGGCAGGGATGTCAGTCCCATCAGTGCCAGAGTCTTCTTCAGCATAATGGATGTTTCCCTTCCAAGTGTTGCATTGCCTGAGTATAGCTGGGACGCTAACCGATTAGACACTTAAAGCACGATGATGCAATGTTTGAATGTTTACTGTAGTCAGGTTTCATTAGAACATGTGTCTGGGTTGTAAACAAGCATGTCAGCTTAGATCCAAAATAATAATGTGTCGAACATGGTGTAAATTCATTAGAAGAGAATAATTGTTAATAGATTTCCCATCAGTCATATATTTTTCCTCTGTATCTATCTTTCTCACAGTCCCAGTCCTTTATCAAGACAACGACCGTCATCCCCAGCCATGCCTAAGGGCAGGACTGCCTCCCCCAGCCCTGCTGCCTCCCCTAATCCTCCATCTACACTTGGAAGCCCATCGACTCCTAAAGGTCGGGCCAAAAGAGCCAGGACCCCTGCCAGGATAGACCGCCGCACCTCCTCCCCCATCCCCCTCGAAAGAGTGAAGGGGTCTCATAGGCCCGCAACTCCTGAACAGAGAAAGAGTGAGTACAAAACGTGTATACTCTATACTGTAGGAACTAAACCTGCGTTTTGACTAGATTATTTCCTGTACAATAGTTCCAGGTGTAAAAAGTAAAAAGTTGTCCCTTCTGAGGGCGTAGTACTTTTCCAATCAGTACTTAGTGGAGTGAAACAGAAAATGAAGTTAAATCTGTTGCCATTTGTTTGCACAGTGGCATAATTAATTATCAGCTTTTTTCATAGCAACAGTTACAATAATATTCATATCATTTTTTTTCTAGAGCGTTATAAAAACGAATGCTTGACCTTAGGAATAGTAGTTTGACAGAAAATTTGCAAATAGAAGTGTTAGTAACTATCTTTTTCTGGAGCTTTCAACCGCATTTCCCAAGCTTCATCAGTAGATGTCTCAGTTGACATTGACCCTAAAAAGAGGTTGAAAGCTGCTAGTAAATGGACCTTGAGTATAGATTATTAGTAATATAACTGTATACTGCAGAATGTGATTAACTGTCCTATGTGTGTTATGGTACAGTACATCTGGATTGGGGTAGTTTCCCTCCATGGCTGAGTCATACCGTATTTTGATTATTTTTTGTTACATATCCAAATAGTGCTTCACTGTCTGGCTTAGTCTCTTGCTGTTACTGGCCAGAAGAATGGATGAAGTAAACAAGCTTCTGGAAAATCTGTATTTCTCTGAAGAAGCAATAGGCAAAGATTAACATCAGGCTTAATTAGCCATGAAAACAAAAGGAATGTACTGAATGAGCCACACACAGCTCCATGGACTGTGTCTTCTCACACACAGCATTAATAGGCTGCACTAATCAGCCTTAATCATGTAATTACCAAGTTCTTAATCTGAAGCTACGGCTGTTTACAATTTCCAGTTGCTGGGGACGGAATGTTTCACAGTGCACGGGAAGAGAAAAAAAAGTGTTATTAATAATGATCAATAGGTACCACTTTAAAAGTCACTGCTTGTAGGGAATCATAAATAATCATATCAAGATTTTTGTTAAGTTACAGAGCTAAAGATCTGTGTGTTATTGTCACTAGGTTCCCCAGTGGTTTCTTCCATCGTGGTAGCCTCAGCGGCTGCCTCACCTCATGCATCGAACACGGCAGTTAAAATAACTGCAGCATCCTCGTCTCCTGAGCCAGTCCATTCAACTCCTACTGTTCCTGCGTCATCACCGTCACCCTCTCCATCAGCCAGGCCTATGGCAGGCACCAACGACCAAGGAGAGGCAGTTCGCATCCTGGCAGAGAAACGCCGGCAGGCCCGAGAGCAGAGGGAGAGGGACGAGCAGGAGCGCCGCGAACAGGAGGAGAAGGAGAGGTCAGAGGCGTTTTGATATACACGATATACAAATGGTCGGCGCAGTGTTGACCTTCCATGAACTAATGTTGAAGTATAAATGTGGTTTATTTTTATTTAAAACGATTTATTGGTATAGAATATGCTGTTGTTGCTGTTTTTATCCTGCAAAACAAACCTCACTGAGGACATTTGGCTATATCCGATTAAAAGAAATCCTGGGTAGTCCGAGTGTTGCTATGTGAATTAATAATTTTGGGTCTGAATTTGTGCAACCTGAAAGAAACTTCAGAATATTCAAATATTAAGCTATTGAAATGATCAAATTAAATAATTAAATAAAAGCAAATTTTATTTTAATTTTAAAGATGTGAACTCGGAACAAATACATTCAAATACATGAGTAGCAAAGTTAAATATTTCAACATTAAGTGTTCAGTGGCTGTTCAAATTCAAATGTCTACTCATTTACTTCCATAGACAGCTCAATGGTGTTTTAAGCCCCCAACGTCTCCTTCCAGGCAGTGCTGCCTAGAAGGCACTAGGATTAGGTTATGATTATGGTTAGGGTTAAGTGCTGCCTGGAAGGAGACATTGGGGGCTTAAAACACAGATAAACCCGTAGACATCAGTAAAACTAAACAGAAAGGCTCCATGCACTAGCAGGCACACATGTACTGTATGTATGAATGAGACTTCACTCAATGCTGGCTGTGATGTGTGGAAGCATTGAGAATTTGATAGCCTGTTGGCTGATTCTAACCACAGCAAGTCACTATTTCCAGCTTTGGAATTGATGTGATCTCCTCTTGGCACTCATACTTCCAATTGTTTCCATCTCCTTAAATAGTTTCCTGTTGCTTGTTCTTCAATGTCAGATCAACAGAGATGGTGTAAACTAAAGAAGAAATTCCCCGACAATGGAATCGTTCACACATTTCAAATTGTTTGCTGCACTTAGTGTTTGGCACATGCTTTTGTGGAAAATATTTACCCACAGCTATATGCTCAAACTCTTTAGGATCCTGAGAGAAGAGCGAATAGTGAAGGAGGCAGAGGAGAGGCGCCTTAGGGAGGAGGAGGCCCGCGCCATGGCCGAGGAGCAGCGGCGGAGGGACGAAGCTCAGCGCCTGCAGGACGAGAAAGAGGCTCAGGAGAGAGCCAAAGCCGAGCAGGAGGAAAACCTACGCCTGCAAAAACAGGTATATATGCCAACGGTTAGCATGCAGAGAAAGCTGGAATGCTAGTTGTTGGGTGTGAATGCGGTGCAGTGGACAGGTGTGGTAATTCGTATAAGAGAGAAAGGAACTTGCAAGTACTTATAGCCCATAGTAGTGACAAGGACCATTAAGCACGACCGTGACAGTGATTATTGCCTTTCGAGTAAAGGTCACTCCTCACATCATTCCCAGGCACTTTGCCCATCACACCACAAACGTAGACCCTCTCCTATCTTAATAGAAACACACAGGCAAACAAAGCTTGTGACTTTTTTTCCAATGTTATTGTGTCAGCTCATCTGCTCTCCTCACTTGACCTTTTTTGATAACAGGCTCGTCCAAAAGCCCAATCTAGTATTTTCTCAGAAGGATGTTGTCTTTTCAAAAGGCAAATATTATCCAACCTGGAGAGCCGGTAGCTACAATGAATGCACCCCTTTTACTTTTCAGTTTGTCAAATAACCATTAAGAGCCATATTGATTCTTTCTGTGTTTGGGGGTGTTGCTGGGGAGAAGCAAAAGGATGCTTGATTAGTAGAAACAGATTTCCAATGGCATATGTGGCTATTCATTGCAGTATTTGTTTATCCCTTCGACCTGTAACATGATCAGTGCCAGCACTGTCTTATCTCTCAATGTGGTATCCAGCGCTTACGCTTTTCCACCCCCTTGTGGTCTTTCACAGAAGTAGCATGGTGGTTAAACGTGATTCAATATAATTATGCAAAGGGTTTAGCATTCTATGTAGCTTTGAATGGTCCTCACGAGGCTGTAAATGCTGAAAATAGATCTCTTTGGCTCAAAGGTAGAGGGAAATATCCCTTTTGTGGTTGTAAACAATAATTCTAGGGAGCAACCACACCCTTGTTACGTAAAAGGCATGCTATTTTGGCAGACTTTTTTTTCCCCCCTTCTACTGGAATTAAAACTGTGGTTGGAATTTTTGCCTGTGTGTGTTTCAGAAAGAAGAGGCTGAGGCTAAAGCCCGGGAGGAGGCGGAGAAGCAGCGTCTGGAGAGGGAGAAACACTTCCAGAAGGAGGAGCAGGAGAGGCTGGAGAGGAAAAGGGTAGGGCAACACATCTGTTCTCCCATCATTTGTTCTTTTCAGCACATTTTCTAAATAATAAACATAGACATTTTCCAAAAATCCTTACCTACATTTGTGGACAAAATTATATTAAGAGAGAGTAAATTTAAAAGTCCCAGCTCTTTTCTCAACTGCATACATCTCAGAGTAACGCACCATTAATTCTGTAGATAATTTACAACAAGCTCTCCTCCTTCAGTGGAGGTATTATTTTCAGGGGTACGTTGACTCTGTTGATTGTCTTTTGACATGACAAAAGCAGGCTTGGAAGTTGAGTCCCTGATACTAAGATGAATGAAGTTTTTGGCTTATGCTAGTTTGGTTGTCTGCATGCCATGATTTAACAGGGCTTAGACTGTGTGTCAAGCATGAAGCTATATATAAACACCATTAATGGAGACCTTGCTGTGCCAGTCATCTGTGTGTGCAGATCTTTGCACATGTGCTCTGATATGTGTTTGTTCTGTGACCATATAGTCAAAAATGCCACCCACATATCCAGTAAGCTGACACCTCTGTATGCGGCCTAAGCTCTCTCTCCATGTGAGAAAGGCTCTTATCGAGGCATGCCAAGTCTGGCTCAGCCAGCCCAAGCCTGGCTCCATCCTGGAATAAGCACACAAGAACAGCATGTCCTCTGCCCCAAAGACTCACTGCTTAGTCACACTGTAGAACACACTGTTACTGACTGACTTCTACCAAAACTGACTGCTCTTGTCATTGCTTCACTAAAGAGAAGTTTGTGATAAGCAAGCAAAGGTAGTTTAAAGTATCCTGAGGGGCAACACGGCAACATATTAGAGAAAGAAGAATCTGTAGTTTTGCAGCCAAAGCAAATGCCGAACCATGAGTGTGTGAGCTGTCCAATAAAGAATCTTGGATCCTAAAAATGCTTCACTTTTAGGTGTAGCAGCTGCAGTCATGGTCTTGCTGTCCCAGACTGGCTGTGCCCTCAGATCAAAATTGCATCTTGCATCAACCTTCTGTGCATATAAATTAGCCACACAGTGTTTTTTTATTTTAGCACAGTACAGACTTATCCTCTGTCCTGCTGTTTACTGTCCGACCTTCCTACGCTGTTGTTCCAGCTGAATACACAAGTTCTGCCTCATCACTATTGACACAGCCTTCCACCTGGCACCATAAGAGCCTCAGTTTGACTCGGTGCATTCCCTTATGGCCTAATGGAGCATAATGGCCTAAATACAAGAGACAAGGAAATCCTTATTAACGTTTAAGAGAAGGAATGAACAGCGAAAACAGATGAAACCTCTTTCTTTAGCAAAAACAGTCTGACAACAAGGTGTGTGGGCTCAGTCTAGCCGACTAAACCTAACCAAATGTTTAACAATCGCACATCTTGATTTATTATAAGCACATCTGCCCTGATCCCTTGGTGTCCTCCAGCACGAAATGCATAGAAAATCTACAAATCAACCACAAAAAGGGTTATGCTATATTATGTTCTATGTGGCATTTTCCTTGGTCTTATTCCTTCCTTCATTTTCTCAGCGTCTGGACGAGATCATGAAGAGGACGCGCAAGACAGATGGAGGCGACAAGGTACATTTGCTGTTCACTTTTAACCAAAGCAACAAGCCAAGACTTACCTTTCCAATATAAATGACTGAAATGATTTCCCATGTTTACAGAAAGAGACAAAGTCCTCCCCTCTCACAAACGTCAATGACAAAGAGGCAGAGAGCAGCAAAGGTAAGCAGAACATCAGTCTGAACCTGTCTGCCTTTTATAAAACATCCTCAAGCACGGAGGAAAATCATTACCACATTACCAATTATTACTACAAGCCTTTCATCTGCAGGGTTCGTTTAGGGTAATTGTCTTGACTGATCTCGCATTAATGTGTTATCTGTGAATGGATTTAAAACAAAGTGGATGCTTTGGGGCCAGAATCCACTTAGTAGTGGATTTCTTTCTCTTCAATACTTCAATTAGCAAAACCACATCAACTACATGGTAACATTGAAACAGTGTCTGACTCATGCTGTTCTAGATGAACTCGGTTCAGTTAACATATCCCACCTTTAGGCTATTTGATGACAAATAATTACGCCATTCTCTTCACTGCATCTTTCATTTTTTCCATATATTAGAATAAACAAAGGCACAGGTAATTATTGCAGTTTGTAATACTTTTACAGCATGTATATTAGCCTCACATCGGAGCAATTTGTATAAACGGGTTATTAGATTCAATTTCTAAATCATATCCTGCACAGCTGCAGTTTGAGGTCTTCCTCTCTGTACAATAGGACCCATGTGTGCTTGCTTGTTGTCCAAGCAGTGGGACTGAGGGAGTTAGAAGGGAGGAGTGGGCTCATGTCAACAGCCTGCAACAATTATCAGACAATTATTATGACACAAGTAATAATATAAAGACACATGATGTTACATAAGCCTGACCTTATCCACTCTTCCTACAACTTCTAATTATGGACGAAAAAAAATTGTAACACAATTCACAAGGAAAAAAGGCATATAACATGCAAACCTTCCTTGTCTGAGCTTCCACATCACACACAGTAGATGAGTAAGATGAAGGGAAATCAATGTGGTTTGGGAGATATGCTCTTTATGGCAAAGTTCCCCAATGCAGGAAGACATTAGCCAGCCACTGATGTGGTTGGAGTGCCGCCATTCTAGTCAGGGGTGTGGAAATCTGTCTCGACTGTAGCCATGTTCTCAGCAGAGTTGGGGGAAGGGGGGGGCATTGGCGGCAGCGGCAGCATCCATTTTGGCATCCCTTTCCTGCCTATTAACGCCTGACACAGTGTAACGACCATTAATAGTGTTCATCACCCACTCATGAAGGGTAGGGTTGGATGCTGAATGTGTGTGATAATGTGTGCGTGGTTTACAAGCACACCAACATACATTACACTGCATAAATGACTGTTTTACTTTGTGTCCTCTAGCATCTGCTGAATATCAGCCAAAGCCAGAGGTGAACCTGCCCAACAACAAGACAGAAAATGGACAGACCTACGTCAAAGAAAGGTACAACTATTGCTCCTTCTTTTTTTTTTGGGGGGGGGGGATTTCAAAAAAAAGGTTCTTTGTGCTCATGTTGATGCAGGAAAAAAAAAAAACAGTAATCAAGCCTACAGGATGTTTTCACTGTAGTAAACTTCAACAGAAAACACAAGGAGCCACACAGTTCAAGCCTGAAGATATTAACAATTACTGGCAGAGATTTGGTTTCTTGAAATGTTTACTCTTTGCGCTTCTTGGGGTAGATTTTGAAAGACTCCTGTAATTGGATGGCGGTGGAATGACTCATTTGTTGAATGAGTCACTCTGACCCATCATAACTACAACCATATTCTGCTACGTGTTTCCCCTCTCCAGCAGCCCCTCAGCCCAATTGGTTAATGGGGTCCAGCCTACGAGACATGAAAACGGTCTATCCACTAAAGGAGACTCTGCCCACTTTGGAGATATCATCCATCTCGCGAATCACGGCAACACCACCAACGGAGCACGGGACAAGTCTGAGACCAGCATGGCCACCGAGCCGATCCTCGCGTTTGACAGTGAAGAGTCATTCATGAAAAAGGCAGGCCCCATGAAGCCTCAGCATGTTGCAGGTACTGAATTACAAACTGCTTTACAACACACGCAAGAGGCCACAAATACAAATCAAACATGATGTCAAAGACGTTAGACCTCAAGTAACATAAAATTTAAAAATGACAATATAAACACAACTGTGGTGGTCACCACGCTCATGTCTGTGACATGAAGCTATGCTTAGCAGGTTATTAGCCTAGCTTAGCATAAAGACTGGAAGCAGGGGAAAACCGCTAGACAACCACCACTTATAAAGCTTATTGATATCTTATATCTTGTTTGTTTAATATATACAAACAGTAGTGTGAAAAAGTTGTGGGTTTACAGGGAGTTATGTGCTACTGAAACTATTTGTTCAGGAGGTCACTGCATATCGCAACTCGATACCAGATAAGCGGCTGAAGATGGATGGATGGATGTCACTGCATTCCAAGAGAAATAGTTAATTAGTAGAATTTAGAGGTGCTTTTTACCTCTGGGTAGAGCCGGGCAAGCTGTTTCCATTCTGGATGCTAAGCTAAGTGCCTGCTGGCTGTAGCTTTATTTTTGAGAATGGTATTGATCTTCTGACCTTACTTTCAACAAAAAGGCAAATTTTCCAAAATGACAAAGTACTATTATCTCAAATTTGATTCTAAAATCAATAATAAATGTAATATGCCTTTTTTGTTATTTGTTAAAAGTCTAGCGGCAGCGTTGTAAATGAACTAGAGGAACATAAAGGGAATAAAGTAGGGCTGTAACACCAAACCCGGGGTTTGGTTCGTATCTCAATTTTTGACTCACGATTCGATACAAACTTTGATTCTTATTTTTTTGTCATTGATTACATCCCACTTTGCAACAGTTATACAACAGATACCTTATTCATTGATATTGATTGATTTCAATATTGATCAATCTAACACCAAAGATTCTTTTGTACCTTAAAATAATGTTTCCAAAATCATTTCAGTGGTTCATAAAGCACCACAAGGAGATATTACTATAATATACTGAGATATACTAATAATAATTTAAAGATGTGGTAGCACTGGATTTGGACGGGAAGGATAACTCTGGGAGATGGAAGGGGTTTGTCGCAATTCTGCCTTCTCACTCTGCGACACAGGTTTGTGGAGCTGAGTGTCGCGTTTTCGGTTTTATTTTCCGTATCGTTACAGCCCTAGAAAAAAGGCATTACTTTTTCAAGGTTGCTATATCTTAGAAAGAGCCTAATTTTTACTATTGGCCAAGGATTAAGAAAACATGAATAAGCCTTATTGATCTACAGTGGGGGGAATCAACAAAACCAATTAAAATCAAAGATTCCCAAAAAAGGCCCAATTATAGACCGAATCCTAAATATTAATAGCCAACAGCCACATTTTGACTTGATGGATTAGGTTAAGCCAAGAGCGCCAATGTACTCGTTCGATTTGTTTTCTCGTCTGTCCCTAATAAAAAAAGAAGCAGCAGGCAGAACCGTGGTTCAATAGCAACAAGCCGATTTTACACTTGGCCAGGTTCACATTACCCCAAAAAAGACTGCGGTGCTAGGCACCATAGTTAGTGTTGTTGTCCTTGGCACGAAGCGACCACAAACCTGAACTTCGTCTAATGTGCAGATTATCTCCCTAGTGAGATTGAGTACCCCTCAAGGAGAGGATGGTGTGGCATGTAGACTCCATTTACACTCACAAAGAGGTGGAGATGAGATATGGAAGAAATAGTGTAGGGAAGGGTGAAGAGAAACGGGGTATCTTTATACCGATGACAGCTTTTACTCAGCAGCCCCCACTAACTTGGGCCTGCACCCAGTGAGGAATTCCTAGAAGCTGAGGCGATGAGGAGACCCAATCCACAAGTGCCTCACTTCTAGGGGTTAGAAACAGGACACCGAAGCAATTTAGCAGCATATCACTTCTCAACTCAACCCCCCCCTCCCAGTGGCAGTGTCAGCAGCACCCTACTCTTCCATTCCTGCTAGATCCTAACGTTCACCTGTTAGCCTGAAGACAAGCCAGCAGTCAGAAATACTACATAAAGCAAACAGAGGATGATTCCCTTTGCAAGCTCTCTGACGTCTTTCCTGAAATCACATGAATACTTCCACCATCTTACTACATATCATGCCTTTAACTCAGACATTTTCTCTTCTCATTTTTTGTCGTAAATCTGGATACTTGAAACGATGATTGGTGTTTTTTGCCCCCAACGTCTCCTTCCAGGCAGCGCGACAATGGTTATGTTTAGGGTTAGCTGCCTGGAAGGCGACGTTGGAGGCAAAAACACCATTGAGCACTTGAGATGCCTTTGACTTGGCAGGACATTTATGATGAGGGTTTATTGATATGTGAAACTGATTGAATGTCATTTCATAGGTCGTTAATTTATTTTGAGGCATGCTTCCGGGGTTAATTTGAATGTTCATACTTGTTGAATAGTACAGCCCTTCTTGGCCTTACATGTGGTGTTGTCAGTCAAATAATTCAATGTTGCATAATGGCTGCAATCTACTATAAAATGACTTTCACTTGAAGCCTTTCCATAAACCCCATATAAACAAGACCGTAAATGTTATTGGGTTCATGCCTTCTGCAACATGCTCAACATCCTTTTGCATTTAGTATTGTCACCAGGTCACAGGTTTAGACACTGTGTCAATACTCCTATCAAAGAGAGAGTCCCTGTTTTGTCTGTTAGTGTTAATTTATCTGCTGACCCTTTGCTCTCTGCCCTTCCCTCACAGAGGTCCTGTGACATGCTCAAGTGTTGAAGTGCTCGTGGCCTTAGGCCACTGACTCTCCGCCCTGCCAGCGCTGGAGTGGGCAGCCCTGTGACCTGTGCCAACCTTATTTCTAAGCTCCTAAAGGCAAATTACCTACACGCCTACTTCTTTCTGAAGACCGCAGAAGATGACAACCAAGCATCAGAACCCAAAAGACAAAACGGGATGAAAGGTGTTGCTGCATGCAACACAGGTGCATCAGTGTTAACACGTGTTAAAGATCTTTGTGTCACCTATTCCACGCACCTTTTTACAGTGTCATCTTATGTACAGTACAGCTGAGTAATTATTACAATAAGCTGAAGTGTTGTTGTTTTGTTTCTTTAGTTATTTAACTGAAAGAGAAATATAAGATTGGGTACATTATTGTGAATAATGTAAATTAACTTTGTGTGATGGACAAAAGAGGGATGGGTATGGATTAGCGTTGTATAAAAGGAAGTCGTTTTATGCTACTCTGCTCCGAGTAGACCCTCTAAGTGAAACCCAGGTATTATACATCCTGGTCTGTATAAAGCTACCTGTTACAGTTTTTGTAAAGTTAAATTGAGAAATCTGGAAAAAGATTTGAATGCAACAGTGTGTTACTGTGTGTAATACTGTCGGTTCAATCCGCTATGATTGATTGTACGCAGAACTGGATGTAAAAATGAGTGTGCAGCCTCTACGATAAAAAACACAACTGAAATCATTTATGGTCAAATCCCAATTTGCTGGGATTTACACCACTATTAAACAGTTAAAGCTGTTGTCATTTTTCTCATGTGCAAGCATGACAAAGTTTTCCCTCATTTGCATTGAGATTCCATGGACACGTATGTATCTGAAATGCTGGTGTGTGTATCCGCTATAATTATTTTTGATGTGCGTAACAAGGTCAGTGGGAGCATCTCAAGTCTTATTAAAGACAAGCTGTCCAGTCTGTCGTCTTTTCATCTATTTGTCTCGAATAAAAGTGCATTTGATGAATTGAGGGATTTTATTGTGGGAAGAGAGAGTGCTACAGATGTTTTGAACTCAGTGTTGAATCTTAATGTTAAACATAAGGTTCCTTCATTTAAAACAGGCATGGGAATTGCTCATCATTTGTCATTCATTTTACAGTGTTGAAGTGTTTTGTACAATAGTGCAACTTTACTCCTGAGGCACTTTTGCTGAATGTTTCTTTTAAGCTAGTACCATAGGGCCTTACAGTTGATGTACAAGGCATCTGAGTTGGCTCAGCTGTCCATTTCAGTTTAGGTCTCCTTTTACAAAATCTCTGCAGGGGGTACATGCCACTCTAACTGCTGCTTCCTTTCACTATACACTGGTGGACAGCAGCATACCTGGCACACTGTTTCAAGCCTTCTGGGCAGCTGATTTGCATTACAAATATGATTTATGTCATGCCACTCTGATCATCATGTAGAAATTGTGTGATTTAAATGACTCATAGCCGCTTGTGAAGTGTAATGTAGTGGAGCCCAGTTGAACGAAGGGACCACAGTTTGTCAACTTGAACCTGTGACGTACAGACAGCCTCTTAACTGGGCTACATAAGATTTGATCACCATGCAGTGGAGCTATAAGCAATGCATGCAAGTACGAAGTACCTTTGAGAGAGAAATGTTTTCACCAAAATGAAGCCAAAAACCCAAGGACTGACAACCAAGGAAAAGGCTTCATCATCAGATTCATCATTGAGGAGAGTCAACATGCATACATGTATAAAAGTAAGTTCAAACTGTTTTTAACATAATGAAAAAGCAGTTTTCATTGAAAACAGTGTTATTCATACAATGCTATAATGCCTACAAATGATCCCTCAATCAGTAAATGCTCAAACTTTTACTGAATCACCAAACATTTTAGATTTTCCACTTACGACTGCATTGCTGCTTTTACCCCCGTTTAACGGGAAATAATGGGGCACTATTATGACCAAAATATTTAGACATCACCTCAAGTAGCTCACATTTTGAATCTGTAACAACCAAGGCTTCCCAAGCTTCCTTGAAAAAGATGTAAACCCCTGCTGACACATAAGTGCAAGTTTCAACATGTTCTCACTGGTTCAGTACTTTGCTATTACAGTTTTCCTTATGCTGTTAAAAGCTGTATTCATTAACCCCACCAGAGGGTGCAGCACTGCAGCATGGAAGTGATAGACAACTTATTACATTTCTCTGAATTCATGCCTACTCTTAAGTTTGATACAACAGTGTGCCAACAAGGAAGTTGTTCCCATGTAATTCTAAATGCCTACATAATAAAACTGCAAAGGTTTATTAAAAATTCATAATCTCTATAGTTTTGCATGCAGTCGATCTGCTAGTGAAGCCCTGGTAATGTGTAGTACTTCTCAGAGGGGACATGGGGATTAGTGGGCACTATTTTTAGGGAAGTGTCAGCGAGGCAGTGCACAGTTACAGGTTGAGTAGTGCCAAGTCTCTGAAGAAATTCACACAGAATGAGGATTGGAAAAAAATGGTTTACAATTTGTGGATGGTAAGGGTAATCCAAAAGCCACTTCTGGTCAATGAATAATGGTGCTTTCTATCAGTTAAGGTTAGTGGGGTTGAGTAGTATAGTCCAGGAATAGTCTGGTTAGCTGCCATGGCCCTCCCCTCAATCTCTGTGTTCATGCCACTTTAATTGATATATTGGTCTATTCTCTCTTAAGCCTGAAAGTGTGATGATGGGTGCATCGGAGGTATCACTATCAATCATTGCTCTAGTCTTACTCTCCTCCTAAATATTGAATAACTTCTTGTTAAAGGTCACATAAAAACAATTGTCAAACATGTGTGTTGTTATGCATGTAATGTAATAAGTATGCGGCCAGCTTACTTATGGACACAAGCGTAATGTTTCAGATGTAAATCTCTGCACTTGAGGACTGTGTGGAATCTTGCAAATGTTTTAGAATGACAAGTGCGCCTGCTCCGCCTCTGTTTTAAGATATGGGGGGCAGCACTGGGTCACACCCCAGAGTCCCACTCCAGATAAGACCACAACTGCTACAGTTATGCATACACTACAACCATCAAAGCCCATGGACCAACCTCTGTTCAGTGTTCATGCTCACCCCCTCCACCTCCCACTCCCATCACATTGACCTGTCCTTATCTGCTCAGCAACAGGCTCCTTTAACACAGCTGCTCTCAAACAGATGGCACAACATAATGAAAGGCGGGCACCTACAGCAAGTTTCGTCACTGGAGCTGTCAGAGCAGCTATATTTTGACAGGAGATGACAAGATTTATGAGCGACCCCCTTCAGACAAAGCCTTGATACCAGAGAGCTGGCCTTAGAGGTTCCAACAGAGAACCAAAGGCCTCATCAGGGTGGTCGCTGGGGACAGGGAGCTGCTGAGTCTAAACAGGCAGCTGTTGGCTCATTGTCACTAGCACTAGAATATGGACACTCTTTGATCAGGTCCTTCCTGAGTGTATGATGTTCGTCCAAACCTCAAGTATTTAACGAGTCTGACCTTAGTGGTGCACTCTGCATTTACATTATTGTGCGCTAAAGGCATGAAATGTTTGCTTTGACTACATGTGAATAAAAGCATGCTCAAAGGAAGTGGGAACACATTTATTGGACAAGTAGGCATTTAGTGTATCTGCTTGGCGGTTGATTGGTACTGAGAGCGGTTTGTTAACAGCTATAAAATGTAGGCCTGAATGTTGGATATGCACCACAACATATACGTGTTTGGGGGTAGCTGAGTGGTGTATTAAATGTAATAAAATAATAAAATATAACAAATGTTTATCAAAGAAGTCATGAAAAATCATTAAAAATGTTATTGTATAGTATGTCAAAGAAAATAGTAAACATGTCATAGTATACAGTATGCCATTAAAAAATCATAAAAATGTCATAGTATATAGCATGTCATGAAAAAAATCATAAAAACCTCCTAGTATAGTATGTCGAAAAAATCATACAAAATGTCATAATATTAGTATAGTACTATAGTACTAGTGCCATAGTAGTATGGCATAAAACATATCCTCAAAGGACAGTATATAGTATGTCATAGTTTAGTATGTCATGTTATGAAAAAATATAAAAACCTGATAGTATAGTAGGTCAAAAAACAGTTCCTAAAAAATGTCAGTATAGTATGTTGAAAAAATTGTATTGTATGACAACAACCTCAAAGTACCTCATAGTAACAACCTCGTAGTATAGTATATAAATCACAAAAAATGTCATGTTGAAAGAAATGGTAAAATGTCATAATAGATTATGTCATAAAAAATGATAAAAACATAGTATAGTAGGTCAAAAGAAATACAAAACGTCATAGTATAGTATGTCAAAAAAAATTGCAAAATTAACATAGTATAATATGCCATAAAAAATCACAAAATAATCACAGTATAGTATGTCATAAAAACCTATAAAAATGTCATAGTATGTCATAAAAAATCATAAATAAGTCACAATAAAATAGCTTGAATAAATTCATAGTATAAAAGGTAAAAAAAAATCATAAAACAACATATTAAGTTGAAATGAATCACAAAAAATGTCATAGTATAATATTTCATAAAAAAATCATAATTTTTATATATATCATTTTATATAATTATATAATAGGTTGAAAAAAAAATTATTAGAAATGTCATAGTATAGTATGTTGAAAGAAAATGGTAAGATGTCATAGTATAGTATGTCGTAAAAAAATCAAAAAAAACATCATAGTATAGTATGTCATGAAAAAAATAATAAAAGACATCATAGTATAGTATGTTATGCAAAAATTTCATAAAAACTTCATAGTATAGTAGGTCAAAACAAATATAAAAATGTCAACGTATAATAGCTCAAATAAATTGGTAAAAACATCATAGTATAGTAAGTAAAGAAAATCATAAAACGACATAGTAAGTCAAAATGAATCACAAAAAATGTCATAGTATAATATGTCATAAAAAATCATAGTTTTTATATCAAAGTATAGTAGGTTGAAAAAAAATCATAGAAAATGTCATAGTATAGTATGCCAATAAATCATTGAAATGTCATAGTATAGTATGCCAAAAAAAGATCTTAAACGTCATAGTATAGTGTGTCGAAAGAAAATGGTAAAATGTCATAGTATAGTATGTCATAAAAAAATCATAAAAAACATCATAGTATAGTATGTCATGAAAAGAAATCATAAAAACCTCATAGTATAGTATGTAAAAAAAATCATAAGAAATGTCATAGTGTATAGTATGGCATAATACATATAAGAAAAAATATAGTATATCATAAAAAACAAAAAATGTCATAGTATGTCATGAAAAAATCATAAAAACGTCATATGCTAGTATGTCGAAAAAAATGGTAAAATGTCATAGTATAGTACAGTAGGTTGAAAAATACAAAAAATCATAAAACATGTTATAGTATGTTAAAAAAAATCATAAATATGAAAAATGGCACTGGGTCTAGGGCATGGCTCCAGTGATGTTTTTTGTACGTCGTGACTTGCTACATATGTGTACTAAGTTTCGTTAGTCTACGTTAAACATACTGCAGGGACTCTATTTTTTTTAACTTAGTAAGGGGAGCCATTTTTTGTGCGTATATTTTCACCAGACTTGAAGTGACCGCCAATTTTAGTGAATTTTTGCGTATTTTAAGCCCCTCAAAAAGGCAATTAATTTGCAGAAAAGAATAATAATTCCTTCAGTTTTAATAGGGCCTTCGCCGCTGTCGGTGCTCGGTTCCTAAAAGTGACATAAGTATAGTCTGTCAAAAAAACTGTAAAATGTCATAGTATAGTGTAGTATAGTAGGTTGAAAAAATATAAAAAGAGAGAGAAAGGGAAAGGATTGAGGGCAGGTCTTTTCAGAAGAGGTTAGCTACTTTATATGACTGCGATACATAACCTGTTAATAGAGACATATTGATCATATCTAGTAGGGTTGGGCGGTAATACGGTATACCGTGGGGTCTTAAAAATAGCAACGTATCAGTTTCAATACCGTCATAAAAAAAATGTGGTTGTCATCATGTGACAGTGTGAAGGAGAGAGAGAGAGAGAGAGAGAGAGAGAGAGAGAGAGAGAGAGAGAGAGAGAGAGAGAGAGAGAGAGAGATGGCAGCATTTCGGGTTCTGACCTAATGAGAAGGAAGAGGTGTTTCAGTATTAGTGTTTGCTATTCAGTTTCTGAATGGTGTAGGCACAAGCCAACAGTTTGGTGTCGCCGTCTGAGCCTTACGTTATAATTTTTAACTAGTCACGGTAATACCGTATACTGCGGTAAAATTGGGAAGAGGTTTGACGGTATCAAAATTTGGATACTGCCCAACTCTGATATCTAGTAATGAAGTGTTAACCCCGGGTAACGCTTCTTTAAGCAGGTTCATTGGGATGGGGCCCAAGAGACAGGTAGCTGGCTTAGCTGACGATATCCTGCGCTGCTTTTGAGAAAATGAAAGCTCAGATGGGCCGATCTGGAATTTTGCCCCTTATGAGGTCATAAGGTCCCCCAGTGGCTAGTACTGTGTACTCTGTACTGTGTACAGAGGTTTCACATTTAGACCATGACACAGTTTTAATTTCAAAGATCTTTTGTCCCTTCATTTTGGAGCTGACAGTTTTACAGAGTTACCGCCAATCAGCACACAGAGGACAAGCGGCTTCAATTTTGCCAGCTTGCAAGCTTGGTTATTTTCAGTTCATGGGATGACTTAGAATTAATCCCCAATGGCACACTTGCTGCCAGCTACAGCAGTGGCCTTTGGATTGCTCATTTTCGTTTTGTTGCATAAGGAGTAACAGAAGTAGCCAAATATGTGAAAAGTAGAAAGGGAAAGGTGTTGGTTTGTGTTGGTATCGGCTTAGTAAATTAGAAGTCCGGCAGATGATTTGTCTCACTGTTGGATTGGCACCATATGTAGTGTCTAGTGTCTCTGTGAAGCATATTTCCACTCCACTAATATGTTGTGTCTTGGTTGCTGTGACACTGTGAAACATGAAGCCGCACTGACTAGTTTTTTTCCCCCAAAGGGAATTTCTGTCTGTCTGATTTAATGTTGGGAGAATTTCTCAAATTTAAAGTAGCTTTGGAATAAGACTGTGTTTTCTCACATTTTCTGCTTTACAAAAGTTATGACCCCTATAATAGGAACATAAAATATTTTTTGAAAAATAATGAGTCAACCTTTCAGTCAATTTAGTTAAAGTTGCCAAGGCACCAGATCTGGTTATTCTTTATTAATCTTGCTAGGCGAAAAACTGCATGGCACATTGCATTAATTTGTTGTCAAGGTGTTAATGAGGTGTTATATGTGTGTGTCAGGATGTCTATCTGTGTGGTTGTGTGTGTGTGTGTGTGCGGCGGAAGACAAACATACACAGAGAATGTGTGTGAGTTTGTGTTTGCATTCCCACAATTCTGTTTGCATGTGGATTTATGTGTACGGACACATTCTGAATGTGTGTGTGTGTGTGTGAGAAAGAGGTAGCAAGCATGTGTGTTTGCATGACATATGAGAGCAGCCATTTGGGACCCTGGAGAGCAGAGGGAGCACAGAAAAGGGGGGCTGAAACTACTGTGCGCCTGGCGACAGTGGCCCTGACTCGTCAACGCTGTCAGAGTGAAAGCATTTGGGTAGTGGAAGGAAAGTTAAAAAAAAAACACATTTCTGTTTCTCACCACACTGGTTAAAGGTCAGCCTCACAAACAAAGTGATGTGAGCCCTAGTGAAAAAAGAGACTGAGAATTAGAGACATTTACATAAAGTGCCATAAAACACCAGGTGAGCATGATGTTGAGGGACAAAACACACCTGCGTTTGAGTACAGTACTATGCATTATTATTTTGATCTAAAAGTCACTTCTGAGATTTGCTTTAATAATAATAATAATTATTATTATTATTATTATTATTATATTAATAAACTTGATTTTTCCAACACAATTCATGCATACAAATGAAACACAGAGTGCTTTATAATCTCTACTGTGGGAGAAAAATAAGCACATTAGAGGAATAATTGTTCACACTAAGCTGTGTCCTTAGTGCAAAACACAGGAAATAGATACCAGCTGTGCTGCTGCGACTAATAACAATATATGTACCTGTGTGTAAAATTCATCTACAGCCATTGAGTGGTAACATGATAAGTTTGATCCTATTAATATGCACACCTTTCTTTTTGAGTCTTTCTATTCCACCACTGTGTACCTTGTTCTGATTTATTGAATATTTTCTCTTCGTTTTCCCTGCTGAGACGTCAGGCACAGCTGGTTCTCACATTACACAGTGGAAAGTCCCCTTTTGCGCATCATTGTGTGCATCCCTTTTTTCAGTTTCTTGCTCTTTCCTTCTTGAGAGGAAGCAAGCCTGCCAGAAGTATCAGCTGTCTGGGTCTTTGGTCCAACGCTGCAGGGTGTCACATTGCTGACCCTTTTTTTAACTGCCAACCTGTCTCTGTGCTGATAACAGAGGGTGATTGATGGTTTCTGTAGGTGTCTGCCACTGACCCACAAGTTAAATGCCGGGAAAAAAAAAAAAAAAATTCAGGAAATTGCTTGTTAAACAGAATTATCTTATAGTCTGTACTGCACTATATTATACTATATTATTTTAATGCTATACCGTTTTATTACATTGTATAATATAATCGGGATTTCATTTCACTGGAATTGTACCTTATACCATTTCATGTGACAAAGATAAATGTATTAATAATTCTATATTGATACTGACAAACACAAAGTATCATAACTAAATCATATATTAGTATGTTCTATGGTGTTTAAATATGCAGTGGTGCTCATACGTTTATGAATCCATGCTAAAGTTAACTAAAAAAAGGAATAAAGAAAATAATCTTTTGGAAATTGATCTTAATGCCTTAATTAAAAACATTTTTTGGGGAAAACTCCAACCTTTAAGGACACCAATTTTCTTTGTGAAGGAATAGTGTATCGTAAATAAATAAATGTTCTTCCTTAATAAGTATACACACCCCTATGTTAAATTCACATAGAGCCGGGCACAGTTTCACTTTTAAAGGCCAGTTATTCATCATGGATACTATGCATCCTGATCAAGTTCCCTTGGCCTTTGTTATTAAAATAGCCCCATATCATCACATATCTTCACCGTTTCTAGAGATTGGCATGGTTTTAGTTGCATTGAGAGATGATTTTATGGAAAGTATCCCATGCCTATCTCTAGGTATGGTGAAGGGTATGTGATGATGTGGGGCTATTTTAATTCTAAAGGTCAAGGGAACTTTATCAGGATCCTGGATCCATGAAATAACTGACCTTTAAAAGTAAAAAATCTGCCTTCCTCTATGCAAATTTAACATAGAGGTGTGTAGGTTGGATTATTCCTAATTTTCTTAATTAAAGAATTAAGATCAATTTCCAAAGGATGATTTTTTATTCCTCTTTTTAGTTAACTTTAACATGGGTTCATAAACCTATCAGCACCACTGTATTTACCTAAGTAGGAGTGCAGTTGAAATCTAATTTAAAACAAATGCACTATGCATTCCCCTTCCAGTGTGCAAGTTCCCTCAATGCATGTTTTTGGGTTTAGGAATGGAAATTAAGGAAGAAGATAAGAAGGAAGAAACGCTGTTTGAAGCCTAAATGAAAGAAAACCTTTAAACTGAGAAACAACAGTAATATTTAAACTCTGCTGTAACCATACGGGACAGATGAACAAAATAGATAAAGTTATCATAACCACGTGGTGCTGATCAGAGTGACATTCTTGAAACATATAGGTTTCAAGGTTGTCTTCAGTGTATTTTTCACTATCCCAGCTGCATGTACTTCTCACTTAGAACGCAAGTGTAGAAATGTATAACAAGGGTCTATAGTCATGCTACTTCATGACAATCCATCCAATTATTGTTGAGACATTTCACTATCACAGTAGTGATTTGTAATATTGGGCTATATAAAATATAAAACCACAAATGTGAACCCCGGTGTGAAAAAGTCAGGATATCACTAAAGGCAGCGGGGTTCATCATCTGGGAACCATGAACGACTGTACAATATTTCATGGCAACATATCTTATAGTTGTTGAGATATTCCAGTCTGGATTAAAGTGGTGGTGTGACTAAAGTGACCATTTCTATCCCTAGCATGGCTAAAAAAATGCTTCAGAAAAGGAGAGTTCTCAGTGAAATTTGAGGTATTTCTTTCTCCTCCATGTTCTCAGACCAGCACTAGTTAAAAACATACAGAAGCTGCCGGGGTCTGCCCAGGGGTCTTGGGGCCACAATATCAGTTTGTACCATCATGAAGGAAACACAATGCCTGCACCTTCATTTTATATTTGAAAGTAGGCTAGTAAAGGACTGCAATTTCATAGAAACATCACAAGAAGCCCCACAGCAGGGCTCTGAACGGGAGTCATCCATTTGCTCACGGCCTCTGTCTGCATCCTGGCCCTCTGCCTTCAGATTGTCATTTTTGGTATTTGTTCATCAGTATGGCAGCTGACTCAAAGTCGACAGACCTTTCCTGCTCCACCATGTTTATGTCATCAGAGTTGATTTTGCGTAGTAAAGTAGCGTCTGCTTGCATACTATCTAATCATTTCCAGAGACTCCAGACTGCTTTGGTTTAAGGAGTGCTGCAGAATGTTTTTGTCCAGCCACGGATATTACCAAACAAGGAAATAGTTGTGATGGCTGGCATCAATAAAACTGCAAGGTTGGCATGGAGGAGAGTAAGCTGCCCCTGGTTACGTTGAAATAGTTTTGGACTTGATTTAATTCACAAACTTGCATAACTCAACTCCAAAAACAATTAGTGCTGTCAAGACAGGCTTCACTGTGCTAGAGAACTTGAATCACGCACGCACACACACACACGCGCGCACACACACACACACACACACACACGCACACACACACGCGCAACCACCACACACACAAACAACACACACACGCACGCACGCACGCACGCACGCACGCACACACACACACACACACACACACACACACACTTTGAGAGGCGACGTCATTGAAATAATGCATTCCCTAGCCCCTTACCCTAAATGCCTAACCTTAACCCTTACCCTCACCTTAACCATAACCTAATTCTAACCGTAATCCTAAAACCAAGTCTTAACCCTCAAACAGCCCTTTCAAATTGTGGGGTCCAGCATTTCGGCCCCACAAAGCTATCGGTACCCCACAAGTATATGAACTCCCTGTTTTTGGAGCCCACAAAAAGAACACCCACACCCACACACCCACACACACACACATACACAATAGATGGAGTTTTTGACAGTTGCAAGAGAAGCTTGTCAGAATATTAGGCTTTGTGTTAAGATTTTGTTTTGCTTCGTTAAAAACTGAAGGGAGCAACCTGTTGTGCAAAATAATTGCCAACAATTTTTATGTTGATGATGCACATTGCAGTTGCATGTGAGGAGGAGCACAGTGTGTTCCCATTTGAATCTGCTTCTCCTTAAAAACCAACAAAAGAAATTCAAGAAGAAGCTGTTTATAGGTCGTGCGAGCTTTAAGCATTTTCTAACATAGGGTTTGGAGAAGAGATAAAAATGTGCAGATATAGAGATTATATTTATTTAGGGCTGTTAACTATTACCAACCCACTTGCATGGCGTCATACATCAAAGTCAGAAGCACTTTTTCAAGTACATGACACATTCTTTTTATTTGGCACCCTGTTGTGTCTCTTCCAAATAACTTTATTGATGTTTGTTTATTCCCCCTGCAAAATGAATGATGAAGTTATTGCACTATTTTGCAAAAATGACAATTGTTGTTATTGTTTTTCCCCTTTTCCATTAAAAAATGGAATGGAAATAACACCAGAACAAAAAGTCCTCTACATGTGTTCTTCATCTAGTGTGAAAAAGGCACTAAATCAACAATCTGTAAAAAAAAAAAGAAAAAAAAGACTATCTCAGCAGGCTGTGGGAGTTGTGGGAGGGTTGAGAACGGTTTGATGGGTCCAGTGCCAGGCTTATTATGAAACTCCAAGCATCTTTGCACACAAAGATCATAAAAAGCCATTTCCCAAAGACTAGTCATAATGCTTGTACGGGGACACAGAGAAGATGTCCAACTTGTTCAACATTTTGGGTTTCATTGGGATTGAGGGAAATACATACCAAGATTCAGAACTGGAAGAAGACCAGAATCATGTTGATCCATACATTTTTCAGAGATAGATTAATAGTAGGGCCAAGTTGCATAAAGCAGATGACCATGGCATGTTTTTGCTCCTCTTGGCCAAATGTGAATTCAAAACACACACAGTTATAAGACACTGAATAATATAAGACTCCATGACGTTGAGCAACAGGTGATGCTTTAAGGTCCTAGAATAAAGTATTTAATAGGTGCAGGTGAGACCATTTAAGTGTGTGCCCTTTCAATAAACTAGATATGATTTCATAATTTAAAGCTTTAGGTTATTTATGAGAGGAACAATTTCAGAGTGCCTTGCAAGATTACATAGGTGTACTATGTCGCCATTGCTATTCCTGAAAGCCAAAGGCTTTCTGAGCCCCACAGCCTTGGATGTAATGCTGACAAACAGCTTGTTCTTGCTTGCTCTCTCTCTCCCTCTCTCTCTGTCTCTCTCTGCCCCAAAACAGTCACTCCTCTGAGCAGAGAGGAAACTGTGAATGTCCCTGTTGTGTAAAATGTTTGCGAGCTTGAAGATGGTGAGTGTGTCAACATGGAGGAGAGAGTGATGGAACATGTGTCACAAAAGTTGCTGCTTTTTTCATTATGCATAAAAGTGAGTGTACATACAGACTGTGCATGTGTCTGCAGCACAGATCAGACAGAGAAGGAGGAAATACAGCTTAACCGAATCTTGGAGTGGACCCAAAAGCCACAAAAGTAGGTCTGGATCCAACATCCCTGAGCACTGTAGAGACGGTTAGCAGAACAGAACAGAGCAGAACAGGGTGACTATTCAAACTGAACCATTTTGATCTGGCACCAGTTTAAATGGGTATAAAATGAGATCACTCTTTTTTGCCATCACAGAAATGTCAGAAAAAATTAAATAAACATAAAATAAAGCATTTTTCCACATTCCTATAGCTCTCCATATAGCTATGAATGTGCAAGACAAGAAACTATAATGTGTTTGGGTTGAAGCTGTGGGAGCCTCATTTTTTCCTGGGGGCATTGCTTCTTTTCCAAAGTGGAGTAGACTGGAAATATTTTCCTCAGTAGGTAAGAGTAAGAGCGAAAAAACAAATTCACAGTATGATTCCACTTTGACCCTCTTTACGCCGCCTCTCTTTTGTCATTCATGTTTTTCAAATTTCTTTCCACCTATGGACTGTCAGGTAAAAGTCCAGACTCTTTGAGGAAATTAGCTTAATCTCAAAAATACACTTCAGGGACTAAGAAATCAACCACCGGGGAAGCCTAACAAGCACATTTTCCTGATTAAACGTCCAAACGTCTCCATTAGAAAAAAAGTTGTACTGGCTCATCGCGTCACAGAAGGCTTGTATCATGTGGACGCTGACAGTTTTGTTGTCATTACTTAGAATTCCTCATGGTGGCAGCAGAAACTACGCACTATAGCTTTGAGTTAATGAGTACAACCTAAATAAAGTTATTGACAAACTCCATGGCAGTGTGCCAAGTATTTAGTGTCTCTATTTCAATAGTTGAACTTTTTTATCCTTATCTTTTTTAACCTTTTTGTCATAAAAATCATTGCTTAAATGCTTTTAATGTTTTACCATTAATAATATGTTTAAGGCTGCTCTTTTGTTTTTCTTCTTTTTTGTTATTATGAAGAACTGGTTGGGGTATCCATGACACCAAAGAGTCTCTCTGCTCCTAACTTCTCTTTTACATCTTTCCTTAAGAGATTTTCCATCAAGGTCAAAAGTACCTTTCAATATAATGGTTGAATTGATTGAAGTCTGTTTGACTGCACCATAAATTCAGGATATATCTCCAATTAGCATTATTTCAGTTAGCCAACTCATGTGGAACAAACTGACCCTTAGGATCCAGGTCTCTGTCCAAACTAAAATTAAAAAACAATAATTCAACATCTAAATCTCTTCTTCCTTCTCTCTCAGCTTGCAAACAGCAAACTGTGTAATACAGCCACCACAGAAATTTCTAATATGTTTTTGTTTCTTATGTAGCTTAGCTATTTTCCATGCCCTGTAAGCTGATAGATTTCTGAAACCAAGCAAACCCTGCAGTGAAACACATTTAAAAATCCAAATAGGCCTAAAATTGGTTTGTGAGTTGGGAGGAAACATACTTAACAACTTGACTACAAGAATGATAATTTAATGTTCCATCATTAGTTGCCCAAATAAGGTGTTAATTAGTCTCAAACCATTTTGCAAAATTAAATAGGAATTTCATAATTACACTACAACTGATGCAAATTACAAATTCCCTTTTTTTTTTGTTAATTTATATTGACTTTAGGTGAAGGCTGTAGTTATCTTGGGTAAATTATTTTAAGTTAAGTAACACAGTGTGAGAGGAAATCAAACCCAGACAGGATTCTGGCACATGACAGTGGGAGCACCTTAAGGAAAATAATGGATCACAAAACGGAATATTTTTGGTACTTCTGTACATCTGTCAGAGGCCTTGCTTGCTCTCACAAATGCAGTTTATTAAGTTAAACGACTTATTTGATTGGCATGACCACTAGGGGTGTGAGCATGTAAAGACTGGAAACAAACTGAGCTTCTGTTACTCTAACGTGTTCATCTATGCTGCTTTTCAATACTGTTTTTTTCTATTAATTTCAAGCAGTCAAAGATATTTAAAGAACGGTTCTTGACATTTTGGGCGATGTTTCCATTTTATCATGTGAAAAGAATTTTGGAAAACTTTTAAAAAATCACTTCTGAAAACATCATATATTTTGATCCACTGGGATTTGTTAACAGTCTGGATATTGAACTATTTAAGTGACATCACACCAGCCCAACAAAAGCACTTATTTATTATAAAGCCACTAGTAATAGTATGTCTAGGTAATTGAGGTCATATAGGTGTTGGAAGCTTAATAATGACAATGACAAGAAGACTGTTCAGAAGATGCCATCCAAACATGATTTACATATAGACATACTGATGAAAACATTTTTAATGCTTAAAGTGGCCACACATGACTTAAAACAAGCAAACACAAAATAGCTTATGATCATTTTGGGGAACAATAAGCACTTTTTGTGTCTACAATTCAAAAACATCCAAATTCACTTCTTAGTCACTTCAACTTCAACTTTATTTATTGTCATTTTATATGTACAGAGTGCATACAAAACGAAATTGCGTTGCATACAGCTTAAGAGAAGAGAAGAACTTAAATAGCTAAAAAGTTAAAAAAATTAAAAAATTCAGCAGCATTTAATGCCCGATGACATACAATAAGTGCAATAAGTGCAGAGTTCAATTTATAGATCAAAAGTTCAACAGTCTGATGGCGGAGGGAAAAAAGCTGTTGCAGAACCTGGTGGACCTGCAGCGAATGCTGCGGAACCTCTTTCCAGAGGGCAGCAAGGTAAACAGTCCATGGTGGGGGTGTGTGGGGTCTTTGATTATATTTTGGGCTCGGGACACACAGCGCTGTGATGAGGTGTCTTTAATGGAGGGAAGAAGAGCCCCAATGATCCCTTCTGCTGTTCTCACCACCCTCCTCACGTTCTTCCAGTCAGAAGCTCTGCAGCCTCCACACCACACAGAGAGACAACTAGTCAGAATGGTCTCTATGGTGCTTTTATAGAAAGTCGTGAGGATGGGCGAGGGCAAGTGGGCTCTCCTCATCCTCCGTAGAAAGAACAGACGCTTCTGTGCCCTCCTCACCAGTGATGAAGTGTTTTCAGACCAAGTGAGATTGTCTGTAATGTACACCCCGAGGAATTTGGTGCTTCTGACCACCTCCACAGCTGAGCTGTTGATAAACAGTGGAGCGTGGTGAGGCCGGTTCTTCCTGAAGTTGCCGACTATCTCTTTCGTCTTCTCTTTCGTCCTGCCACATTTACCTGTAGTCTGTGTTTGTGTTAGTGTATGTGGTGTGTGTGTGTGTGTGTGTGTGTGTGTGTGTGTGTGTGTGTGTGTGGACAGGGTGACACATTTGCATGATTTACATGATGATTTCCCCACAGACCTCACTCATTAAATGTTAGTCCTGAGCACTGTGGTGCTTCTCCCCTGGTGTTAAATACACTGAAAAACAATTACAAGTCTGGTGATCTTATTTTGGTAACATGTCTGATACTGAGAAACTCCCCTCAGTTGATGTTTGTGAACAAGTAAATTATTGCATCTCTTTCTTGTAACTGTCCCCACAACTATTACTGTAATATATAAACTACATGTTTTTAGATAATGTAGAACATAACCACAATTACTATAGGGTTTTGTGCCTTTGAAGCGCTACAACCAACACATACTGTTCCTTAGGGAGTGTGTGCATGGGCCTCATCATAATCTTAAATCATCTAGAAGAACATAGCAAATTAGCCATAGATGCACACTGCCAGATCCTCCACCGTAACACTCAGCCATGTGACTTTAATTAAAGTTACTGCTTTCCTTCTATCTTGACAAACCACACTTAGTGCCGTGTTAGTAATTTCTGTCATCAGCAGCCTACAAAAGGTCATATGAGGCGGAGAGGCGTTAGAGTGCAACTTTGCTCTCGGAAACAAATAAATATACAGTACTATTCAACCAAATATGAACTTGAATATCAGCCCATTGACAAAAAAAGCTACTTATTATCAACACAAGGGGTTTTCTCATTCTTAGTAGGAGCTGAAGTTTCTCTTCCAAGGGGATTATTCTTACCAGATTTTGTTTTCCTAGCCCGGATGAATGGATTCTTTGTAGAGCTTTGGGTTTTGTTTACATGTGTCAGTCTTGCCATCTACAGTTAGTTGCTATGCTGTAAGTCATGGAGGCACTCATATAATAGTTACCTTAATACTACAATATGCAGTATTACAATCTACGCAAAACTGTAGTTATTATTTGAGATGACTTGGTGAAATCATTGAGGGCCATTTGTACAACATTATGTAGCTTTATGGGGACATAGATGGATGTTCTGTTTGTTCTAACGTAGCCTGATGGTAATAGTCAACAAATTCAGTCAGCTGGATCTAAAGTCTCTGTGGTTGCACTGGCTGATCGCTTGTGATCAGCTGGTTACTGGTTTTAATCTTTAAACTGTTGTCTGTGATCATCTGATGAGACATATAAATAAATACAATTTTCTGCTTCTTCATCAGTTACTGTTGACTTGTCATTAAGAAAGTAACTTTACTGCACCAGCAGAGTTGATCAGCAGGAAACCAGTCATAGGCTGTTGTTGTTGAACAGTCCATGAATATGACTTTCTATATTCAAGAGAGGATATGACTTAAAAGGACATGTGTGCAGAGCAAACTTGTTCTCACATGAACAGATGTAACATATGAATGTAAAATCTCCTTCAGACAGTAGCAATAGAAGAGGACAAATTTAAGTTGACTTTGTGGCACAGACATCTTTACAATGTGCTAGTTTCAGGCTAAGTTGGCACATACGTTCCTATTCATTCCACTTTAATTTGGTTCTGAAATAGCTGCTCAGGTCTGTTGAAATAAACCTAATTTCTATCTTCAGGTCAGTTTGCCCTTATTGAGTGGCCACATAAAACATTCACATAGCCAAAGTAAATGGAACACCAAAGCCTATTAATGAGATAAGAAAAAGTCTAATAAAGTTTGAGCTGAAATGCATGTTCTAATACACACACCATGCATAAAGAGAAACATCCCAGAGCGCCTCTGATTTGTGATGTTAAAAGTTGAATAAAAGGGTTGGTTCACCCAAATTACAAAAATAATGCATATTTTCTTTGTTAGCCATGCAGATCGTTTTGGATTGATCCACCTAGATTCTGAGACATACAGTGGAGGCATTTGTAATGTTGTCAAAGCACATAAACAATTACATTTTAAAAATCCATTAGCGACATGCCACACCTGACATACTTTCCCGAACACTCTCAATAATCCAAAGAACATAATGTAAACAGATTTTTACAAAAAAGAAAAGAAAACTTTCTCCAGGAAAGCTGTTTGAAAACCATGTGTTTTGTAGGTTAAATAAAAGCAATTTGACACTGAGTGTGCAGGGGCTCTGTAAGTATGTCAAAAATTGCTGTGCTCAAATTGTTGCATCAAAAGTATTTACAGCGATGCAAATGTAAGGTTCCTGTAGTTATTTCAATAAGGTTTTGTGCCAAAAAAAAAGACAAGATGATAACGAGAGAGTTAGTAAATTAGGCAAGTAAGTTGAAAGGTGCCCTGTGGAGTAACGTATACAGTCAGTGTTACTCACCAATACGCAATGTGTGTATCCTTGAGGCTTGACAAGAGTATTGAATGCATTTCCTTACTTGTAACACATTTGCAAAGTTTTTTAAAACTTTTCAAATTCATCAATTCAATTCATTCGTTCAATGTTTGCGAGCTTGCAAAATGGGGACCCACTCTTTAAACGACTGCTTAATAGCACAATTAGTGGTTAAACAACTTCCCAGGGTACCTTTAACTTGTACCATAGCACAAGGAAGAGAACCACTGTCAGAAGCCTATTTAGCTTTAGCCTGCTACAGTCATAAAATCCTGAGGCTAAGGAAAACCAAACAGCTGTTTGAATGTTTAAACATGTCAGTGGTTTAAGACTTAATGCCAGCACACGTGCACTTTTGTGGCATTGTTAGCATTTATTTATAAGAGCATGGGTTCTAATTTGACGGGGAATCCATTATCAGAATCAGAATCAGAAATACTTTATTGATCCCCGAAGGGAAACTCTGTGTTACAGTTGCACATATAGTATAAATATCAGAGTAGAAATATAAATAAAGAAATATAAGGAGTGTGGATATGTACGGTATTTACATAGTTAAAGGAATGTTATTATACAGTATTTACATAATTAACATAATTAAGGAATTGCAATGGTGAAAAGTAATAATAATAATACTAATAACAATACTAATAATACTAATAATACTAATAATACTAATACTAATAATAATAATAATTATAATAATAATAATTGTAGCAGTTGAATATTGCACACATTTCAGGCCAATGTTTTTTCACAAAACAGATAGTACAGATAATATTGTCCAGTTTCAACCTCTCTAAGTGTGTGTGTCAGACACTTAGAGGGAGGAGTTATAAAGTTTGATAGCCACAGGCAGGAATGACTTCCTGTGGCGCTCTGTGGTGCATTTTGGGAGAATGAGTCTGTCACTGAAAGTGCTCCTGTGATTTAGCAGCAAGCCATGGAGTGGGTGCGAGACATTGTCCTAGATGGCATGTAGTTTGGACAGCGTTCTCCTCTCTGACACCACCAACAGAGAGTCCAGATCCACCCCAACAACGTCACTGGCCTTGCGGATCAGTTTGTTGGCGTCCGCTACCCTCAGCCTGCTTCCCCAGCATGCAACTGCAAAGACGATAGCACTGGCCACCACAGACTCATAAAACATCCTCAGCATCGTCCTGCAGATGTTGAAGGACCTCAGCCTCCTCAGAAAATAGAGACGGCTTTGGCCCTTCCTGTAGAGGGCTTGAGTGTTCTTGGCCCAGTCCAGTTTATTGTCCAATTGCACTCCCAGGTATTTGTAGTCCTCCACAATGTCCACACTGACCCCCTGGATGGAAACAGGGCTCACTGGTGCTTTGGCTCTCCTTAGATCTACAACCAGCTCCTTAGTCTTTGTCACGTTGAGCTGTAGATGGTTCTGCTCACTCCATGTGACAAAGTCCCCCACCACAGCTCTGTACTCAGTCGTCACCCTTGCTGATACATCCAACCACAGCAGAGTCATCAGAAAACTTTTGAAGATGGCAGGACTCTGTGTGGTAGTTGAAGTCTGTGGTGTAGATGGTGAAGAGGAAGGGAGAGAGGACAGTCCCATGCGGGGCCCCGGTGTTGCTGACCATGCTGTCTGACACACAGTGTTGCAGGCGCACATACTGTGGTCTGCCAGTCAAGTAGTCAACAATCCAGGACACAAGGGGGGGGGATCCACCATAATGGTTGGTACAGTACATTGCCACGTAGTCGTTGCCATAAACAATGTTGCTTGTTACATTTAACCCTGTTTGTATTGTTTCATAGTGATACATTTTTAAATGACATTTGAATGAAATGCCCTAAACAAAAATCTCCATTCACTTTCATGGTATTTGTGTGGCAGCAGGAATCTTAGAGATGATATATCACAGCTTAAGCACATAAAAACCAATCTATATGCTATCTGCATGGCTAGATACTACTAAAGTTAAGTAAAACAATCTTTCTTTTGTAATTTGGCTGCAGATTCTCCTACGTAGCTGTTGACGGATTAACAAAGTACTTGCTAGCTGAGTAATGTAAAGACTTCTAGAAGCAAGAGCTGGCTTGACTGAAGCTAACATAATAATAAATGAGTTGAAGCTTTCATTCTGGCCTTATTCCATCTACCCATGTTGAGTGGGAAAAATGTAGCCCCCGTCAGCAACTGAAGGCTTTAACGGCTGTACAGTTTACCACTCTTATAGCCGCTGGGCCACTGAGTGGCATGTTATTTCCAGACAGTGGAGGCAAAACACAGTATGCTTGTCAGCCAAAGCTTTCAAAAAGTCCTCGTGTTCTAGCCACAAGTATTATGACCATTTATGCCGCAAGCTAAATAGATCCATGTAGTTTGACAATAGCAGCCCAGGGCAACGGCCAGTGGGTCAGGATTTTATGACTGTAGACTGGTGCCTTTAGGTGCACATGGTGAAATGTTAACTTGTATACAACTTTTTTAGCATGTCAGTAAAGGAGGTTTATTCCATACTTTTCAGACATTGTTTTGTTTTGTCTCTGCACAAGTGGTATTTTCAGGGTGTTTTTCTTTTAACCAAAAGAGACTCACTGTGGTCTTTCAAAAGCATTCTTCTGTTGCCCTCCATTTCCTGAATGCCTTTTTTGGAGTCAGTTAAAAGCTGATTACATGGAATTTATCCTTGTATTTTCTAACACTTTTCACTACCGTTGTGCTGTTTTTTCTTGTTCAAGGTCCACTGGTAGTAATGCACATTGATATGAAACCCTGAAGTATGCATCTGCCTTCACTTAATGAATCAAACACTCAACTGAATTCATTCCAAAAGGGAGTGTTATACTCAAACAGAACAGAGGGGGTAAGGTATTTCATCTTTGAATAATGTGATCATCTAACTAACAAGCATAGTAGATGCATTACTTCATAAATTGAACAAAACAAAATATTGGGGACTGTAATGACCTTTGTTCCACCACTTTTAACAATACATTCCATCAATCAAATGAAGCAGACCTTGATAATATAATACAATTCTTACATTTTATTAACTATAACTATATTTGCATCTCTATAAGTGATAATGTAATTTTCATAGAAGTTAAGTCCATGTGGCCTGTTCGGTGTGTTTGCCTCTGGACATGTGGAGGGCAGTAGTTTAAACAAGCTGTATGAATACAGCTCTATGAATTTGAACTGTGGTGTCAAACTCACTATGTTGCTAAGTTGATCTCAGGGGTTTGGCAATACGCCCTTTAGGACATAATATATGTCATCCATTTATTGCAATGATTAAGTTACATCTAAGGTGATGACCTTTGAAAAAAATGCAGGCCCATAAATGCCAGCAGGAAAAGATCAACAAATAAATATAATTTATATGATGTCAACTACCCCATATATATTTCACAGTTGTAAAAACAATATTCCTAGTGCCAGAAATGTCCTTAAGTGAAAATGAATTCTGAATTAACATATGCTTATTTGCACTTTATTCAAATGCTATGATTGCATAACCCCTTCCCTAACTTTTCATTGCCATTTGTGGTTTTATTATATGTGTGAGTTTTTGCAGCAGAAGTACATTTAACATGATGTATAACTCTCAAACCACCAGAGGGTAAAAATAAGGTAAATGAAAGAACCTGTGGAGCCTTTCAATTGTCAGGAATCTATATGCACGTTTTATGATAGAACCTGTAGCCTCTTTCTCTGCTGCCTGTCTCCTGATTATGTTCTCAAGTTACAAGCGATCCATTGGAACGCTAACTGTAAGTGAAACCGATGACAGACTGTAACATTGAGTGACAGCTCCAAAAGATGGGGCACCTAAGGCTGGGTGGATTTGCACAGGCACTCCATATATCCATGGAAGATCACAGATAGAAGGTACGCAGCACAAGAGGGCACCTGTATTAACATCTTTGTAATCAAAAAGTGGGTGTGTGCATGAGTGTGAAAGCAGGCCAGTGTCCTCTCACCTTACGCAGCCCTGTTGACTGCAGCTGGTGAGAAGGGAGCTTGTAATGTTTTTTATTGATGTAGCAGATCCCAAACTGCCCTCCAAGGGAATGAATTGGATAGCTTGGTGGAGAGTGGCAGACTCAGCTGCTCTCTTTTATAAAGACCATCCTTTGGGCATCTATCTGCCTTTGGGGACGCCTCCTTTGGGTTTGAGAAAGGGCAGCTGTTATGGAAGCTAAAGTGTTTTTCCTCATGCAGCATGAACCCCCATGTGCATTTCATGCAAACAAACAAATTCATGTGGCGTAGAGGGTTGCATGCACATATACACACACAATGTACACCGATACTGCCAGCTGAAGAACACTGCAGTTATAGTTCAAGTTGTTATAATTTACAAATGTTTGCCTTGTATCTTGCCAAAGGTAAAAGACGTAAGTAAACGATAAGGCTGATGCAGAAAGCATTTACCACCTGGTAGAGGACATTTCCTATTTTAATCTAATCACTTGTATCAGTGTTTTGTCAAGATCGACTTGAACAGTTTTGTTCAAGTGTGATGCACTGCTGAATGTCTTTTGTCAGCACATTGCAGATGGAAATGTCCCGTGTCAGTTGCTACAAGGGCTAAATATCACCACAACATCTGTTTTATAGTATCTCAGTGGCAAACTGTTCTCAGACTTGCCAACATGTTGCCATAGTCACCTACTACACCTAGAGCATAATAAGCACCTCGATCCCAGACAGCCAGGCTCACTGCACTAACCCTTAGTAGGCTGATAGAATTTCCAATTGCTCAGTTTGTGAAGTATTTGGGGGAGATGTCACAAGAAGTGTGGCATTAGATCCTGACTTAGTTCACTTTCTTGTCATTTAAAAGTCACCATTAGCTGTTTGTATGGCCTTACCACCTGCTGTCCCTTCCTCCTGAATTGAAGCTATCATAAATATAATCAGATTAGAGAGAAAAATTGCGGAAGCATAACTTTACATGCTCTAAGACTGCTTGGCAGATCATACTGGTCATGTGTTTGGCCTACACTTTAAGCACAACCTTTTTCTCCCAGCTTCTGATTCATCAAAACCTCATACATGGAAACCCTAAGTCTGTTCTTAACTGTAATTCCAACTGACCCAGCTGCCGGGCTGCATGTGTGAGCAACATAGACAGGGACAGTTCCTCTTTTAAGAGACGGCTGTGATGCGTCATATGGGTTAGCCTATTTAGATCTAGGATGCTGGCATGGACTCTAAGTAGGGGCTTAAGAACCAAACTTAGTTGAAAGAAGAAGCACTGCTGGGGAATCTGATCACTAGAGAAAGTGGTATGGGCAGTACATTCACCTTTTCGTGTTTTTTACTCTGTATTGAGACTGTGGGAGTGTAGGCGGGAGAGTGAAAACTCAGGAGAGAATGTTCTGGTAGGATCTGATCTGAGGCCAGAAGGGGTTTGGTTCCAGAAATCAAAGCAACTATCTTTTGAAACAAAGAGAAAAGAAATAACTGAGCTCTAACTGAGTACTTTTAAGTTGCTGGAACTGACAATTAGACATGCATGCAGAAGTTGTCTTAGATTGTGGTTTACAATACTATGATGGGTATCTGGGAGAAACCTATGAGTGACTCACAACTGGAAAAGTAGAGTAACTCCCAACTTCTTTCAGTTCATTTCTGGTTGATATAGTAATTACATATACCTAATAATTCATTACAATGCCAGTCATGATGCTTGAGTTACATACGGTATGTACTTTAGTCTGAAGAAGAAAACAAAGTGCATAATAAATCCCAGTGAGAGTAGCTGGAGTTCTGTGCCTGACATGTGCTTTCAATGCTAAAGGTATCTTTGAAACACACTGGACTCTTTGTTCCCAAAACATGTTTCCATGCTGTGATGATTTTTTAAAGATCTAGTAGATTGATCCTGTAAAATAAAACAGAAACAGACTTGCTAACAAGAGATGGTCCTTCATCTAGATAAATAACATTAAATGTTTTATTTTGGTAATGATGGAAAAAGTCTGACATCTAAAAAAGGAAAGCAATCCTGTGAGGACAAATAATGAATTACTTTCAAAATCTACATTATTCTGTAGCAAGATGCCGGAATATTTAAATAGGGTAGATACAATAAAAAAACAAAACAAAAAACATCATATGACATCTTTGTTGTCATAATGTTTGGTTTTTGTTAGACAGAGGCAATGATTTATATTTCTTGTATGGCCACATATTATATCCTATTGTAAGTTGTGCCTAATATTTTGTCCCTTAAAAACAATGGAAAACTAAAAAGATGTTATTTCTATTTACTCGTTTTGTGTCCACACACTTATAAAATTGAAGCAAATACTGTAAGTTCATTAGTAACATGAATAAGTTCATAAGCTCTGGATATTTTATGTCTATCTTTTTTTAAAGATATGTTTGTCACAGACAATTGCATGTTCTTGTTGAACAAAGAGAAAACTCATCATGTTACATTTAGTCTCGCTTTGCCAGACCTTCCTCCATGGCGCTGCAGAGAAGGGTCTGGTTTGTCCACACTGAAAAGTGCCCTGGTCTATTGGCCTTTCTAAACCAATCACAATCGTCTTGGGCGGCAGTAAGCATTTGCCTGCATTAACCTCTGTGCTGCTGCAAAATAGCCTCAGGAAGAAACTTGTTTTGGTGGAACCTGTACGTTCAAAGTTGTTTTAGTTGTGCAACAGAAAACTCAGATTGGACAGATAGTCTAACTAGCTGTCTGGATTTACCCTGCAGACATCTGAGGAGCCGTTAACCATAGTCCTCAGAAATCCACTGAAGTTTAAAATTACAACACAAAGAAAGTAGAAGGTAATGGACATCCAGCCAAAAAGAGTTTTGGTGCAGCATTTCTGGCTGCAACAAAACAATCCCGAAAGCAGAACATCTTGGATATAGACCATGTCACCTTAGATGGGTTAAAGACACCGAATATCAGGGACAGATACAATGTTTTTGATATCATTTTTAAAGAACTGCACACTTGTGAAGCTGTGTGTAACTTTTTGGCTCCCATTTGTCTATAATCACATCGAGCGCTTGAGCTTCTATTACACCCACTGAGCGAGCAGCTCTATCTTGGGTTCCCACCTTTCTTTCCTATTTGCTGACACAGTCTCTGATGGGTTAGGGTGGGATTCAAGCCCTGCAGAAACAGCTAGAAGGTGATAATAGGTTCTGGACAGGGGTCATGGAACCCTCTGGAGGCACAGGCAGCTGTCTCGCTTACGTGTTCATCTTATCGGACCCAGTTGGGTCAGCTGCGTTGACAACAAAGAGGACTAGAGGGACATCCATGTCGTGCTGGAGAGGTATCAGATAACCCGACACCTATGGTGATGTTAAAAGGGCAGCGCAGATGGGGGTCATGTAGCGAATGTCATTTCATTTTCCGGCCAAGTATGATCATTTATAGGGTGGGAAAGCTAGATGTGAATGGAGGTACTGAAATGAAATGGAGATTAAAGGCAAAAATACAATGATCGTAAACACTAGGTGTCTTTGACAGCAATACAAGTCTTGAAGGATTTACAACTGTGAATTTTTCTTTGATTGACGTTGATTGTAGTTTCATCATATTATTAAATTCAACAGATTGCACCCGTTTTCAGACAAAGCAGATATTCCATTGGAAAGGTAACTGCTACATGAGTACAGTACATGTATTCTTTCATATATATATATATATATATATATATATATATATATATACACACACACACACACACAGTATATATACATATATATAGATAGTACATAGTATTTTCATTATGTTTTTTGTACTTCTGCGCCACTATTTTTCAAAGGCAAATATATGTTTTACTCTATGACATTAAAGTGACAGCTGTATAGTTACTAGATTTTACATAAGAAAACATATAATTAAAGCATATATGCTTTACAATGCACTGATATAGATCAAACCATCTAACAGCAACAGCATATAGTTAGAATAAGCTTCTGCATCTGAATACTTTCCCCACCACTGTCTAATCTGAGCTTTTGATTGCCAGAAAATAAGAAAATAAATAAATCATTACATTCAAAGCAGGCATTTTTAACTTTTATTTTTTTAAGTTAATGTTTTGATCTGAGTGGCCTGTGGAAAATCTGTAAAAAAAAACAACCAGCAATTAAATATCCAGTGCCAGGGATGTGGATCGTACAAAGTGAGTTGACACTGAACTTGGAACTAATGCAGGACTTGACACAGACTCATTCTGTTGAGTCATACTGATTCTAGCTTTGTGCTTTCAGTGATAGTTTAACAGCATGGAGTGGAAATGATTTGGTTATTTGAATATGGCTATTGTGAAAGAGTTTTTGTCTTTAGAACAATAGAAGCTCTATTTTGAAACAATCCATTGCCGAAATTGTCACCATAGTGGATAAATTACACAATAATTCAGCCAACAACAGCATTATTAAGAAGAGTTTAGCACTTTACAAGTGGTAACCACAACCAGATGGGACTATATTATGTAAAGGGACTGGCAAGGAATAGCCCAACAGCCAGCTGTTTGTTTCTACCAAGTCTTTGTTTACCTAAAACTTCTTCTGAGATTCAAAGGATTCACAAAAATACATCCATATACAGTAGAATATATGAAGAATGAATCTGGTTATATTATTTATATAAATAGTATTGTATATTTATATAACATCCAGCTCAACAAACAGCTAAACGTTCAAAATAATTATATTTCATGATGGCACAATGGGACATGAATATTGGAAGGGATATTTCAGTTAATGTGTTTTGAAGTTTAAAATAAATACTGCTAAATATCCTGAGGAATCAAGTCTGTTCTAATGTGGAGTCACTATAAAGACAGTAGTAACATGTGCCTTTGTATGTTCAAGCTTGTCAGCAAGGTGACGGACATTTCCGACAGGTGGGAAGTATATAGAGTAGGGGGGGGAGTATGAACTCTTTTATCCCGGCACATAGGGAGAAAGTGGTGTCAGAGGGATTGCCCAAAATAACTGGCCTGGTGTCTGGACAGTGGTGTTATGATGCAGAGCTAACAGGCGAGAGATACGGATGGGAAGGGGCCACAGGGCAAACTGTAGGTGCAGCAAAGACAATGTCAATGGTTAAAAACTGGCAATAGGTGTAGTATTCTGCTTGAGGCAATGCAATTGTAATGTAATTATAAAGAATATGTGTACTGGGAAAAAAAGTTATGGCTTTTTATATTAGGAGGAAATATCCTAATCCAAATTGGAAATGGTTGACAATATTATTATCACTAAAATACTTAGCACACTGTAGCACATAATACATGTTCTGGCAGTCATTTCAAGAGGCATAGGATTATTAGTCTGATAATTTCCTCACAAAAGGAATTGCCAGAAGAAAAAAATTGTTGAGTATATTACATCTGTTTTCTCTGTTTTGCCTGAGTCTACAGCCAGGCTAGTATCTCTGTGAGGCTGTACTTCGACACAGATTTTAACTAAATGCTAATGCCAACATGCTCACGTTGGCGATGCTAATATGCTGATGTTTAGCATGGACATGTGTCTGCATGCAACATTTGGTAATTAACACCAACTACAGCTGAGGATAATGGGAATGGCATTACATTTGCAGTTACTTCCTTGTTAATTAAATTTGGACAAATTCAAATGTTGATGTGATGATGGCACTAGTTGAGGCTAAGGGGCTGTTTTGAATAAATAACCCCAGACAATGTAAGCTTTTTTGTCTCATTTGCTGTGTTGGCTTTGATGGTCTTCTCAAACTAAGCACAGTTAGTCTTTTGTTGGAACTTGTTTCTTGGGGAGTAAAGTACTGAGTTCTGTGAGAGATTCTTAACTCCTTCACAAACCTTACAAAACTACAAACCCGCCACTTCCTGCCTAATCTACTTTGCATCTTCCAGCCACACTGATACTGCTGATCTCCACTTTGCCTATATTAGTTGACTTATTCTACTGTGTGAATTTCCTAGTCACATTTTGAATTAATCAAATGAGCAAGCACTTCCAGGATGTGTTTGTGGCTTGTGCAGTGAACAAAATAGCCCATTTGTGGGTAAATGTATTTCCAATGCAAATATACACTGCTGTAGTTTTCTTCAACACATTATGCCTGGACAGGCAGGGAGATGTATGATCAAGAGATATAACCAATTTACAGTAACTGACAAAAACAAAAGGATTTCTTATTTGAAGAGTGCACTGTGGACACTCTAGATAGATGCATCCACCCCCATGCTGACCAGCAGTTGTACAGACAATTGTAATTCCACATGAATCTATAATTAAGCCTCTGTAAATCTAGCACACAATACTTTATTGTAGCTTTTAAGAATATTATCACCCTGTAAATGCTGTCTGGCCTACATTAAGATTCATGGTTATTTTAAAGGAATCAAAGGTCCAAATCCAAGAGGATGTCTTCACTTATACTACAGAAATCCCAAAGCATGTTGTTTTTGTAAACACCGGGCTGACTATGTCTAGGTAAATGGATGACTTAGATTTGATGCAGGCAACATGTTATGAGTATCAGGATCATTGGCACCAATTTTGTTCCCAGTTGGACTGAGAAAGACACTTTTGTTGGCTACTGTACTGTAAACATAATCATAGTTTTTACGTAGCACATTTGAGGGGACGGAAAATACACAGCAGACACTTTAACTCTATCCCCTGGCCTGGTAAGCCAAAAAAAAACAGAAGATAAGAGTTCCTAGAGCCATGCTGACACCATTCCTGACTTTTACAAAAACTCATTATGCTTTTCCCCAAAACAATGATAGCATGTAAGTTAAATGAGTGGAATATTATTAAAGAAACACTTCATAAAAAAACAAGATGATTTCTACTCAATCCTTGCACATAGTCCCAAACTGCAAACAGTCCTCCAAGAGTCCTTGCTCTACAAAGCAGGTTTCAATGAAAAGATAAAAAGGCACCAATGTCTCAGTAACCTTATCAGCATTTCAAACCAGTAATACCTATAAAAAAGGGGAAACTTTCATGCCAATTCTTCCTACAAAACTATTCTTTGCAGGATGGAAAAGCATCTGAAACAGATCATGTGCCACTAAAACCCTCCAATAAAACCCATAAGAGAGAAAATATGTTAGTGGGACAAAAGCTTTTTAAGGACTGATGCCACCAGTATGAAAAAAACACTTTAAATGATATATTACATTATAAATGATTTGTACAGTATATAAAGGATTTGACAATTCATACCAACAAAAATCATACCAAAGGCATTATGTTAGATATGAACTAAAGAGTGGATTAAATATTAGATTTATTATTAGACTAGTATTAGACTTAAACTTTCTGTGTGTGTGTGTGTGTGTGTGTGTGTGTGTGTGTGTGGTAATCCGTTCTTTGTTTTGACAACTGGCCTGCACAGGTGTATGTTAGTGCATGTGACTGTAAAGAAATGTAGGTACAGTATTTCACATATGTGGAGGAAAATCCCAGCCCGCTGTTCTCTTCTGTTTTTCAACTACAGCCCCTTTAAAATAGGTATCATAACACTCTGTTAAATAGATTTAAGAGTTAAAGTTTTTTGGCCTCAGTGGTTTCTATAAAATGCATTTGCAAGAATGACAACATTTTTTGCACAAGTACAAGTTTGAAGTAAAATGGATCTCATCTTTGTTTGGAATACAAAATCTTTATCAGCAAAGCTGAGTGAGCCAACTATGATATGCAGTTAAAATATTATAATTAATCTGCAAGTGTTTAGCAACTATCAGATACATGTAGTTGAGTGAAACGTATACATTCCCTGCTGAATTATGAAGCCAGTGGCCACTTGCAGTCTAATAAAACCACCCTTTATGACCTCAATAATATGCATACACATAATCAAATGTCCAAATTCCTGCTAACTCAGGAACATTATAAGCTTTGTAAAGAAATATGTTATGGCAGGGCTGTAGTAATAGATTATATTCAAATTGTAGCCTACAACCTAAGAAAGTGATAAAAAAAAAATACAAATATAAAAAATGGATTTTATAGTAGCCTAAATGTGCGGTCTACTAAGATGCTGGGGTTGAACAGAAAAGAGCAAGGAAATTACATTCTAATACATAAATGGGAAAATTATATTTTCACTATAGTATGTACACCAGTAGCCCAGAACAGACACAGTAGCCCTTTGCCTTTAGAAACACGTTAAGCTACTACAGTAAGTTTTCATCGGGGATTAATAGGCTTCTATAACAGAATGATGACATTAAAAAGGGCGGTGGACCTATTAGCTGATTGTGTTATACACAGCTTAGTGAACTCAACTCCCATTCACTGCGATGTGTGTTTGACAGACGGCGGTGGTGAAGGCGGAAGGAAATATGAACCTATGAGCCGCACGAAGCCATCACACCCCCTTCTCTGAACACCGCCGACTTCAGCCGACACACATAGGCTACTCTCACTCACACACACACACAGACACACAAACTGAGCGCAGCCACACAGAAGAATAGGGAGAAAGAAAGTGCCTTCGTTTCTGCAATATTACACCGTGCTGCCTGAATGTGACGCAACAACATTGAACGACAACGCCGACCGGTGAGTAGCCTACTTTATAATTTCTCCATTTATTGGACAATAATATAGTAGAAAGTGGAAATAGATTAATTGAAAATAAATTTCAAGGGCAGCAACAACATGGAAAACGAGACGCACAATGGATTATCAATGACATAAATGTCACTGTAAGACATTCTATTTGCCGCCAAAGCTGCATCACGACATGGCAATTATGACATGTCAGGGCACAAATAGTGACTGAAAACAACATTTGACCCTCAGAGGGAACCATCGCTCGGGATGTTGTCCTGATGTGATGTAAAGTAGGCTAGCCTACGTTTTATTGATAGATGTATTCTTTTCTGTCACGCTTGATTGATGCGTCAGTATGCATTATGGTGAACATGAGAAAAGGTAAGTCCAGGACTCGAATGCACTGTCTATCCCATCCAGGACTTACTGGCTTTGACATGCTTTTCTTTAGAGTAAGGTGCCTCTCTCACTGGTTTCATTTGTACGAGTGTAGTGAAAATATCTGTGAAGTAAGGGTTGAATAATTTTCTGGAAGCTCAGCAGTGGCAGCCTTTGTCAACATTTATTTCTTGAACGTTGTTTAATGGCTTAGTAATTTTCAAAGTGCACCCTCTCAAAGCACTGGAGCTCAGTAACTCTTATAAGAGTTGTTTAACTTCACCAGTTTTTAGTGGTTAACCCAATGACTGGGAATGACTGTTGTGATTGCAGGTTTCACCCATGGTTTCAGTTTCACCCAACTGTCCCTCCACCTACACTGAAAAAATGTCCACATATAATTTTTTTTGTAATTTTTACTCAGGAAATTCTATAGTCAATTTTTTTTTTTAAATAAAAAAAAAAGTATTTTACTGGCAATTCTCTTTTGTCAGAAACAAGACGTTCTCATTCTTTCTTAGTATATTTCACTTTGTCTACCTTAGCATTTACTCACGAGACGGTCCAAGTAAATTTCAAACAAAACAGAGCAAGCTCGTCCCTCCCCCCATGTTTCCGTAATTGTCATGACTAACTGACAAACTGTCACTAACCCCCGCCCCCTCCCCTAACCATCTCGTCAGTGATTGGCTGGATTGGTTTGTTGTATTTTGTTGCACAGGCTGTGCCTCTAGTGTTTGACATTTACAATTGTGTTGTCTCCCGAGACCGGGCTTTTCCACAGTGTGTTCAGGGGGCAGGCAGCTAACGGATCAAGGAGAGATGCCTACGATTTGAGACAAAAAGGAAATCGTGTTGAAACCATGGAAGAAGTCATGATGCACCTCTAAGTAATATTTTGTCTACAAATGTCCATGTCTGAACAAGCTACTGAGGATAATGCCAGGAACCCTTATGGAGGCCTAATGTTACTGTCTGCAGGTTCTGGTGACAAGAGGGAAACAGAAATCTAATAATTCGTTGTTAAATCCTTAAAAAAGTTTCTTATATTAGTTGCTAAATAAGTGTGGCATGTTGGCTAGCAGCATGTATGAACTCTTACACGTTTTGTTGAATTAAAAGGTGTGTTGTTTTTGATTCTGGGCATGTGGAGGCAGCAGAAAAAACACAGCTGGCTAAACAATTTAAACGCGGCGAGTTTGTTCAGGACCCCCCCCCCCATCTGTCGCTAGCAATGATGACGATTAGTGACAATTGTCTCCAACCAAACAGTAGTCTGCAGGTTTTCACGTCACCTTTTGGTATCGCCTCAGCTCGCTTGGAACCTCAGCGGAGGTGATACTAAAAAAATACCTGTTAACAGTTACCAGGGTCTTTTTATCATAATGGAAAACCAAAAAAGGCGAGTAGAGTTGAGGCAATTTGAGTAGGTATCATGCAGTAGAAAAATGCCACGTGATAGAAACTAACTATAGAAAAACGTGTTTTACAACCGCATGTGTCGACCCCTGCTGGAAGTCAGATAGAATGCAGGTTTTAGGCACTTCCACATTTGCAGCACTTCGATGAAACGGATGCTCTGTCCATTAATAAGGACGGTCTATGGTTCTAACATGTCTCAGTGTGTCTCTGAAGGTGGACGACACTAATGGTCCTCTGACATCACACGCTGAGTGACCATGAGGTTGCCATGCTCACTCCTTCTACCCTAGTACATTTTACTTTGTTGTATCAGGTTGTAAAGTCAGTACAATAGTGTAGTTCATATTTTTTGGACTGAATGATCACATTTACATATGAAGATGAAAATACAAACAATCACCAAGTAACACATTACATAATTTGGTGACATTTTAAAGTAAAGGCACCAAAATAACAATTTCTTGTTGAATTTATAGGAGCAATCAGGAAAATAATTACAGGGCCAAAAAGATAATTTGTTTCATTGCATTTTAAACAGCTATGTTCTTGAACCAAGGCCAACAAGTCATATTTAGCAATAAGAATTGTCTCTTACAAACATAATTAGCAATAAGAATTGTCTCTTACAAACATTAAACTATTTCTGGTGTGTGATGATGCAAAAAAAAAGAAAAGAGTTCAAAAACTATATTATGCAATTTCCTGTTCGGCTACCAGATCCTGGTTAAGGTTGATCCTTTAAAGCAAACACTAGCTGCACTAAAGTACAGACACACAATGAAAAGGTGTGTCCACAATAAACAATAAAGTTTGCTGGCACGTACTGCAGTAGCATTACAGAACATTAAGTTTTGTTTTCACTTTTATGTGTGCCACCTTCTTTGTGAGGATATACTGATTATTGTAACTTACTATGTGGCTTGGAATTGTTGCCATGTACAGTACTGGTGTAATTTCTTTAGAGATTAACCAAACACTTTAATGTTTTTGTGGTGTCCATACAGCAGAAATTAAAGCATTCTCATTATGTAACATCCTATTTAACAAGATAAACACCAACTGTGTCTTAAGCTTCATGCATATACTTTAAAAAGAGGAAAACACAAACCACTGTACACATTTTAAATAAAAGATCTATATCTCATCATTGGCCCGGCTGTTCCCATTTGACTAAAATAGAGAGAAGATTTAGCTGATGAGTTCCCTCTTGTATGCAACAGAGTTCCACAAACGTAGTGATGACAGACAGCTGAGAAGCATGTTGGTGTGAGGATGACAGTGATGTATGCCATTTTCCAGGCAAAGTGGCAGACTTCTACAACACATTTATAAACAGTTGATTATGAAGAACAACTTTTAAAAAATGATGAAAAGCAGCACAAATCCTTCCAAACATTGAGGAATATTGAACTGCCTGTTAGTATAAAGTTAGCTGCAACTGAGATCATGTTATCAGTAAACCTGTGTCCACGTTCAATGCCAAGCTGAATGATTATCTGTCATTGTAGGCGATTTGCAAAGAATAATGTTGCAGGAACTCAGCATGAGGTCATCTATTTGTCTCTCTAGCAGTTCAGTAGCTCCCTAAAGACAAACATAACTGAATGAATCAGACTATTCAGAAGTTGTTTCATTTAGTTTTTCATTTAGTAACCCACGAAGGAAGCTGAAAGGTTTATCTTGCACTGAACAGCTCTGCCAGTGGCTTTGCTATCCTTTAACTGCCTCAGCATGTGAAGTGTCTTGAGGGAACACTAAGAGGGACTGCCACGTTTCAATAACCAAAGATTGTGCCAATGACAGTTGCTGTGGCTTTTCTGAAATAGCAAGCGGGGTGTCTCAGGGGCACATATAGATAGCACATGTGATTCCAGCTGCCACTGTGGCATCCAAGTCTTAATGATAGGGCAGTTGATTGAGTGGAGTGTTTCTCCTCGTACGCTTTGAGCTGTGTATCGAGTTGCGGGACCATTGTTGATCAGAGATACTTTCGCCGTAACATTAAATAAACAGCTGATGAGGATTACACAGCTGTTGCTCCATAATCATTCTTGAACTTCTATCCAAGTGAGAAGTATTTTCTGTTTGATTCGGTTTTACTATTCAAAACACATCTATTCACAATGCTCTGTATTGTGCTTTCTATATTTCAATGTTGAAGACCTGCTTTTCTGGTTCTGGATGCTGTTCCTGTTATTGCTACCGGTAAAATTAAGTCACCAAGATTGTCGATTAAGAGACCAGTCAACAAGATCAAGATGATCTTTTTGTGAGATATTTTTGACAGTTTATCTTTGGTTGTCATTCTAATTACCAATATTATGTCAAAATATTACACCTGATGATACAAGCATTAGTTTATCATATTACAAGGAGACCCAGTAATAAAAACCCTATCGGGAAGACTGGATTTAGACTTTAAACCAGGAAAGAGGTTGTTTTTCTTGGTGCTGCTGTTTGTGACCGCATCATCAAGTGTAGGATTTGGGAGAGAGTAGACAATCGTGATGGTATTTATAGTAACGTCTTTTCAGTGATTGACAACCGCATGGATAGGGTTGGCAGTTGATGAAGTGGTTAATTCAGTGTCAGGATGTAGTAAACGTGAGAAAGAAGACGTAAAAGTCCTCAAAGTCCTTAAAGTCCTCACAAGTAGAGTTAGACACATGTACTGTGTGTGCATGTGTGGCAGTAATTGCGTCTGTGTGTGCAAACCTAGTAGTGAGTGATTAAAGACTGAGCTAATCACAGCCTGTTAGACAGGCTGAAATCTCAGTGATTAGGCTGCCGACCACACAGTGTGGACCCGCGACAGCTGCAACTGGTTATCAACGTTCAGAGAAAACCGAAATCCAAAATCGAAACCAATCCAACTGTTCATTTCTACCAACTAGTTCATATACTGAATACAAAATGCAAGGACAGCTCTTTGCTTGCTCTCTCTTGCACAAATATACTGTACAGCCATAACACAATGCTACTTTGTCTGGGGAACCTTTGTGTAGCTGTTTTGTATACATTTTTTTCCTGACAACTGTACAACGAAACCATTTTCATCCCTATGAAAATGTCTGAAGCACAGATTTGTTGGTTTCATTACAGCTATTACATAAATATAGAATAATCCATTACAATTAAGTTTTCCACCCTCAAGGCCAACTTCCTCAGCTATATAGAGGAATAAGCGAAATAAAGAAGGTTGTTACAATGTATTTATTTGACTGTTTACCTACCACGTGTTGGAAACGGGCACATCTGAATGCCATTCTTGAAATGTGCAGAGTAAGCTAAATTGACGGTCTGTTGAGGCTGAACCTTCAGGAAATTATTCTCTGAAAGCCAAAAACAACAAGCTGCCAGAAATGAGGAGAGTGGGAAGTTCATAGAGCACGAGGAGAAGGCGGGGGAAGATGGACCCATTTCAATACACTTCAAAATAGTAGCGAGGATGCACACTGGGACCATTATGTGAAAGCGTGCACTGGTTTTTAAATCCCTGTTATGTGTAGTCTGCAATTTCCTTCTTCCAAAGCCCCTGAAGATGACTCTTATGATGAAAGATCAATTATTTGATCCCTAGCATTTACTGTACTTTGAGGATCATATGTCATAGATAATGTCTTGTGTACCTTGGACAGAACGAGACACTGCTACTATAGAGAGGAGTCGAGAAGTGAAAAGTATACTGAGGTCTGAGTGCATTGAGCAAGCAATCCAAAGTAAGCATCTCTCTGGTAGCTGATTCACAGAATATCATTAACCTCATGCAAATGTTACATGGTGAAGCAGCTGCAGAGGAAGTAAACTATAACATAGCATATAACAACAACCAAGCAAAGAATAGATTAGACCAGTCTGAAACTTTCTGTAAAGACTCCTACACGGGTGGTGTGAAAGTAGCTTTGCTGCATTCGCTGAGGGGAGGCTCATTCTATTCAAAAAGCATATGTCATAATGTGGTCTATTTCAAAACCACATCTGGTCACATCTTTCTCTTGTCACATTCTCAACCATCATTGGTGGTGTTCACAAATTTGAACTAACCCAAAACTGTTATTTATTTAAGATATTGAATGTATGGATAAGTGGATAAGAGGCTTGGAGTAGACTGATCCTATACATGTGTATGGGCGGATCATTCTAAGAAATGCATTGATGGACTGAAGCCGAACATGCTGGCTTGCCTTTTTTTACCCTATTTGAGAGTCTGAGTTGTTTTTTAATGTAAAGACTGTGGAAATAGAACAAACATTTCTGTCACCAGTTTCAAAATCATTTTGGCTGGTTTACTGTAATGTCTTCTGCAGTGGAGGAAAAGTACGATCTGGTATATCTTACCGATTATAGCGGGCTCAACAGTTAGTTGTAGTCAGATGACTTACGTAAGACTGCCCTCTATGCAAATGATCAGTGACTAAATAAAACTGGTTCTGTTTGGATGCCCTACACTATTGCCTTCCTTTTTCACAGCTGTTCTGATGTTTCACCGAGCTTTTGTGATAAGACTGTTTTTGAAGTGCATCTCAGATGACTAATTTCTGTCGGATATTGTATTTCGGGAATTTTTGCCTCTTGGGTCTCTTAAGATGTATTTTTTTAACGTGATAATAGCTAATTCAGTTGTTCACGCAGATGATTATATCCATTCTATGCATCCAGTGTCTTGAAAAGGTGATTATATAACCAAAGTTTGTATAGTTTGCCGTCATGCATTATTTAAAATCCTAACTTTGTTTTTTTTACAACTCTTTTGTGTGACAGTTTGAGGTGAGCTGGCTGCAGTGATGTCCAGAGCCACAAAATCAGCCACGAGGTCTCGGAGCCGCTCAAGGTCTCGGTCAAAATCCCACTCCACCTCTCGCTCTAGAAGTCGCTCCAGATCCCGGTCCAGGAAACGGCACTACCGGTAGAGTACTATTTTATGAACCACCGTCCTCTCTGAAGAACCTGATAGCTTTATTGTGTTTCTGTGGTCAAGATCAACTGCATTTTGCTCAATTGTTGAAGGTGCCTCTGTGTTGCCAGACCAGACTTATTAAAACAAGGTTTGATAACTTGATTCTTAAAAAAGGTGTTATACAGCACATATAAATGAAGAATGCCGTCACCCACTAATACTTAAAGTATGAATAACTGAATAAAAAATCTAGCAGCAGGTGCAGCAAGTAAATTGCTGCCTCGTTATGCACAGACATCAGTATTGGTCATCCGGAATTTCTTTCTAAGCTTCTTTTCCACTTAAATTCTATCTAGTAAATCTTGTCTCAATGAGCTGAGTATGCAATGTGCCGGTACGTTTGGCATGTAAAAAATATGTGCAGGGCCAGGTAGTTTAGTTGTGACAGTGGGAATGTCAACAAGCAGCTCTGTGTTCTGTTAAAATCAGTGTTTCCTGTAAGCTACAAATTTGTTGACTTTCATATGCAAGATATTGTCTTGTCCTGGACATTGGTTCTCATGAACTCACAAAGCTTCTGTAGCGTGTTAATGGATTTGGGTCGGACTCAAACTCTGGAGTCGGCTTCTGTTTTCAAGAGGAAATTGATGTTTGAGGAAGAGTTAAGCTGCCGGTTTGTGAATTTACTTTAGTTAGAGTGAATATTATTGCAGTTGGCATTGAGTGTGGAATTTTCCATATTAGTTGACCTTAGTGGCCTATATATATTTTATAAAAACCTTTAATTAAGAGGGCTGCATGTGTTGTTGCTTGGTTTGCTTAAATTAAAATTCACTGGTTCTGGGGTTATCTGCTGGCTATGATGTGCCTTTGGAAGAATAAATAAGGCTCTAATGCTATTGCCGTTTCTCTCAGAATGACCATGGCAAGGCAATAAAAGGGCAGGACAGCTCATTTCCTGGCAGTGATGCAGTACATATTTAAATTAGCATAAAAAAGAGACATGGAAGGAATCTAATGGTTTACTCTTCCTGAGCCCATGTGCAAATGGGTTTGAGGTCACACTCCAACTGTAGCATTTGCATACGTTGTATATTTAACACTCACATTTTATTTCCCCACTTCTTTTTCTTCTTCAAAACACCTCCAACATGTTGCCAGGTTACCATCTGCATCTTTTGCATTGAATAACTTAGTAGTTAAATTGGCCACAGAAGCAGACTGTGTCTCAGCAAAACATTTAGACTTTGCTTAGTGATTTATCTCATGTTTAATAAGTGAATCTATAGTGTATCTTGCTGAGAAATAACATTAAGACCACAGTAAAATGTCAATATTTGTTGTTGGGAAAGAATCAGAATACTAAAAGTCTCAATAAACTGCTTGAACAGCCATTATAGCTGCATAGAGTCAAAGGATTGGAATAGACGTTTTTTTCCCCCCCTCACATAGTCCATGTGACTCTCTGCTCCACCAGAGTTGGCCAGAGGAGATGTAGTATCTGTAGCTCGCACTGTGAGTGTGCAGTGCTGCTCAGTGCGCAGCTTTTTACCCAACTCTGTATTCCAATGAAAAAACACACTTGGTGAGTTTTGTGTTTTTTTTTATTATTTGTATATGGTTTTAGCATTTTTTTTTGCATGTAGTGTAGTACTGCTTTGCTCTGTCCATTTGAGGTATTGTTCTGCAATATATTGTAGACGTATGCGTTTGTAAATTTCTTGATATACCTACATATTTCAGCAGGTCTATATTATATTTAATTATAATAGGCAAACTAGCTGAGAAGTTACTTTTTATTTATTAACAGTTGTAGAAAGTTGCTGAAGATGTAGCTGTAAAGGAAATACTTAAAGAACATACAGAACTAATCTGATGTCTAGCTATGGTTGATGTGTTGACAAGCGTCAGGCTTTAAAAGAGCATGCTGGACTGATAAAAGTGCTGTTTTAAAGAAGGGAACATGCTGTATCATTGTTTTAATCTTACAACTGCATTTAATGTTCAGGCAAGAGAACAACATCAGAAGTGCAGCAGAGCCACCATGTGGCCTAGTCCGACCCTGCAGCCTGTGGGCTCCTACATACTTGACAAATGGATGCAACTGCATGTATCATGTGTATACTTAATATATATATATATATATATATATATATATATGTATGTGTGTATATCTATCTATCTATCTATCTGGAAAATTATTTGAAGATGAAATCATAACAATGTCCTTTCATTTTCCCCTTGGTTTCGGTCACAGCTCTAGATCTCGGACACGGTCAAGATCTCATTCTCCATCTCATAACCGGGAGAAGAAATATCCGAGGGGATACCAGAACAATCGTGAGTTCCGGGGCTACCACCGCGGCTTCCGGAGGCCATACAACTTCAGGGGCAGAGGGCGGGGCTACTTTCAACGTGGACGCTACCAGCGTGGTGGTGGGGGTGGTGGCTATAACAATAACAATAACAACTACTTCCGCCCCAACTGGAAGAATTACAAGCAGTACCCGCAACAACAGCAGCAGCAAAACCATTCACGAGGACGGTCTCACAACTTCCAGCAGCGCTCAGGAAGCCCCACTCGTGGTCACTCGCACCACTCTGACCGATCCTCGTCGCCATTATCCAGACACTCGCAGCATTCTTCCTCTTCCTCACACTCCTCCTCTCCCAAATGCAGGCCAGCCTTGTTGCTGACGAACCAAATCTCCAAAGATGTGAAAGAGGAGCTCTCGGCCTCCAAGGAGAGCCAAAAGGGAGGAGGGGGAGATGAGGAACCAGTGGAGCTTGTCAGAGTGTTGGCAGGAGATGCTAAAGAAGAAGCAGGAAGTGGGAAAAATGAGGGGAACTGGCAGGGCCTAACAGACTGCTGCAGCAGTCCAAAGAGAACAAGTCCTTTGGCAAGCGCTGCTGTTGGTATTGGCCACAACAGCCAAACTACTAACCAGTCTAGTCCTTCCCCTAAAGTCACAAATGACATCAGCAATGGTGCCCCCTCCTGGAAGATGATGTGTAGTTCATCCAAAACAATAAAGCCCTCACATGAAGTTCTAAATCCAATGCTTTCCAGCTTTGACTTCTTCTCCAATGAGGAATATCTGGATGGAGATAAAACAGCAATATCCATTGCCTTCAGACAGTAAGACTGATTTTTTTCTCTTCTTTTCTCAATTTTTTTATTAAAACTATGCAAGATTTATAGACATACAGATACAATGTTATTATTTATTGCTTAAATGTGTTCACATGCCTTTTTTAGACCACACAGTCATTTTATCCTGGTATTTCCTTGGCTTTGCAGTCTTGGGTTGTCAAGTGTGGTTGTCATTACAGACTTCTAAAAAGAATTTATTTAGGGGGATTCAAAATATTTGCCCTGTCAAATGGCATTGTTTTCATGGAAATTCTTTATAGAATAAAGCTTATGTCTTTATTTTCATAGCTAAAATACTTATGAAACATTTCTTTTCTGTAGTTTTAGAAATTTGTGTTTGGAAAGGCTCTGACATCTGGTCAGACAATCAGACAGTTGGTTTCATATTTGCAGTTGTCTCACGTATTTGCAGTTGTCTCATGTTGCATGCCGTTGCATACAGTTAGATGCAGCTCTTTCTCTCTTTGTCATTATTTAGGTTTTTGGAGGAGCAAAATAAGAAATCTAAAGCTTGGGGAAATGGCAAGAACACAGATGCAAATTATGTGGATATGGAAAAAGGGAAAGCAAATGGCAAAACAGCTGCGAATATCTCTGACTTGGTGTCAAGAAAGCACAAAGAAGACAATGATGGTGAAGTGTCTCTGAATAGCTTTTTGAAAGCTTCTCCTTTTCTGTCTGCGGACGGGGAAGAAGAGGAGGAGTTGATAATCAGGCCTCATTCAATTTCCAGCCACAAAGACTGGCGCAATGGGGATGAGTCCTCTAAGCTAAAGATCAAGGTATCTCACTCAGCCCGGGAAATGTTTGATGAATGCTTTGGCAAATGGCATAATGTGGCCCATTCACAAGTTGCTAACAGTCAAGTTAACGCCATGGCAGAGGACATATATTGCAGTCGAAAGCTGGATAAAGCAGCTGCGATTTCGGCTGCCCTCACCAAGAGGGAGATGGCAGGAAAATTTGAGGACCTGTCCCCAGACATGGGTGGTAAAGCCAGGAAAATGGCAAAATCTCCCTCCATCCCATCTCCTACACCACCACGATGGAGGAACTCTGACAAAGAGCTCAGGGGAGAGGACTCGCCTTTCATGACCTCCAGAAAACAGGAAGTAAAATTAAATATCAGAATGGATTTCCTTGGAGATAGCCTGATGAGGTAAGCATCATATAATGGGTTCTGGTCCCATACATAGTCTTTCTTTAATGAACCACTAGTCACATCTGTACATCCAGCTGGAGACTTTGCAACAGTAGCTAATAGTAAACTGATGATATACTGATTTCTTAAGAAAATGATATATTTAAAAAAGACAAGAAACACTTTCTGCACTTTCCTCATTTGAATATTGTTTTATGTGATAGAGAATATGTTTTCTGTTTTAAGCCTTTTATTCCAATTTTTATTGAAAAAAATAAAAGCATTTCCTGTAATGGTTTTCCCGTTTATATTTTGTTTAATGTGATTGAGAGAACATGGCCCGTTTTTCAGATTTTTATTTGCCATTTTCAGCTCTTCTGATATTTTAGCTGAGGAGCGACAGTTGTCTCAGGATCTTGTGCAGTCCTCAAAAAAGGATCAGGAGTTTCGCTCCATCTTTCAACATGTTCAGGCTGCTCCGTTACAGAGGAGTCCCTCTGAGCTGTTTGCTCAACACATTGTCGCCATTGTTCACCACGTTAAAGGTGAGCCCTCACTTCTCTTGCTGGAGAAATAGTTTCTTTTTCTTTTTTTCCATGAACAGAAAAATCACACTACATGCTCACTAAGATATCACCGTTAAAGTTCCTCAACATTGTAACCTTTTAAATCAGTGTAAAGCAACTTCATCACAATTGCAATTTCTCTGCAGGCATTATGTTTCTGAGGGGACTGTAAAACAAGGCCTTCAAGTGCTTACTAATGTTTTACTTCATATGTACATGGGAATATTTAATTCAATGCAGCATCACAGTTGGATGGAAAAGTGACAAGACACTTAAAGCAACTACTTTGACAGCTGTTTCTACTGTTTCCATGTGCAGCTCAGCACTTTCCATCCTCTGAAAGGACTCTAAACGAGCGATTCACCATGTACCAAAGACGAGCAGCAGAGAAGGAAATGATGAAAACCAGAAAAAGCCCAGAAATACACAGGTAGAGTCGCCTATTGAGTGACCCTCTCACCTTCAGTGTGCTGTGGCTTCACCTCCTCTTTTAACAGCTTTCAGGTATTTCTCTCACCTTTCCTACCTGAAAATCAACAGACTATCTTCGCTTATTTGTTCTCATGCTTGGTGGAGGTCAGTTTTGTTTTCCCACCAATTTCTCTTTTGCTTTGTCCGTTTTGTGTTGTCTTTGCAGTTTGATTTTGTTGCTCACAGTTTGCTGTTTTAGCTCTTGTGCCATGGTTCCTGTACTATGTGCCTTTAATCATCTTGTCGTAAATGTGTTTCTTTCTCACAGGAGAATTGATGTTTCACCAAGAGCTTTTAAGAAACACTCTCAACTTTTTGAGGCGATGAAAAGCTCAGAAGATGGCAATTACAAGGTGACTCAACATTTTGCAGTATCAAATATGTTGGAAAAACAAACAGCAAACGAGCGAGCAAGCCAGATGCCTTTAGACTGCACTCTCTGAAAGCCTGTGGTTTTCCTTGAAGGGAGATGCACAGTCTAAGAAATGCAAATGCAAAATAAGGCACTTTGACTTTTGTTGTTCGTTAAATATTGCCTTCGCACATGGTGAATGAATGAATTGATTAGACTGTGGCCACAAGCCTAACCAAGGCTAATGAATCATATAAGTTCTAACAAATGGAAGCCACTGCGCCAAAGCTGTTCAAAGGACTCTAAGCAAATGTCTTCGTAAGTATTCTTAAAAAAAATAAAGAACGGCAATAACCAACAGCAAGCACTTTATGCACCTGTGCTTTTATTTTTACTTTCTGAGTAAATATTTCTTTATAGATGTGCATGGACACATGTGGTCAAGCATTTATAAACTTGAGGTGCAAATACTACTGAAATACATTAAAAACACTGAATAAAATTAGCATGAACAGTCCTACCTTCCTATTATTCACCATTGTTACAGTGGGGCTGGAAAGTTTTATTAGTGCATAAAGAAGCCAAGAAAAGATGGAAAAATCTCCAAAAGGCATCAAATGACAGATTAGACATTTGTATAATATGTCACAAAAAGATTAGATTTTATTTCCATCATTTACACTTTCAAAATAACAGAAAACAAAAAAATGGCGTTTGCAAAAGTTTGGGCACCCTGCAGAGTTAATACCTTGTACTGCCCCCTTTGGGGAGTATCACAGCTTGGAAACGCTTCTTGTAGCCAGCCAAGAGTCTTTCAATTCTTGTTTGAGGTATCTTCGCCCATTCTTCCTTCCAAAAGTCTTCCATTTCTTTGAGATTTCTGGGATGTCTGTCACGCACTGCTCTTTTAAGGTCTATCCATAGATTTTCGATTATGTTGAGGTCAGGAGATTGTGAAGGCCACGGCAAAACCTTCAGTTTACGCCTCTTGATGTAATCCACTGTGGATTTTGAGGTGTGTATAGGATCAATATCCATTTGTAGAAGCCATCCTCTCTTTAACTTCAGCTTTTTCACAGATGGCATCAAGTTAGCTGAAATTGTATTGAATCCATTTTTCCTTCTACTCGTGAAATGTTCCCTGTGCCACTGGCTGCAATACAACCCCAAAGCATGATTGATTCTCCCCCATGCTTAACAGTCGGACAGAGGTTCTTTTCATAAAATTCTGTGCCTTTTCTTCTCCAAATGTACCTTTGCTCATTCCGGCCAAAAAGTTTTATTTTAACCTCATCGGTTCACAGAACTTGATTCCAATGCATCAAGCTTGTCTATATGTTCATTTGTAAACTTTAAATGCTGATTTTTTTGTGGTGAGGACGTAGAAGAGTTTTTCCATAAAGACCATATTTGTACGAGTATCTCTTTATAGTGGAATGGTGTACCACAAATCCAGTGTCTACCAGGTCTTTCTGGATGGATCGTGCCTTGCTTTTCTCACAATCCTGTGAGCTGTTCTGTCTGATATTTTTCTTGGTCTTCCAGATCTTGCTTTAACTTCAACTGTTCTTAATTACATTCCAAACAGAGGATATTGGCATCGGAAAACCTGTTGCTATCTTTTTATAGCCTTCACCTGCTTTGTGAGCGTCAACTATTTTTAGTTTCCGTTTTCTGCTTAGAAGAACCCATGGTGCTGATTGTTGGCGCAAGGTCAGATGAGTCTGGACATTTAAAACCTTAAGATTGACATCACCTGGTCTTTCCAGATGATGATTGAGAACAATCCATGATGCTGTCAGGTCTCAGCTTTCCAAAGGGGGCGGTGCATGCTATAAACTCTGCAGGGTGCCCAAACTTTTGCAGATGCCATTTTTTTGTTTTCTGTTTGTTTTTGTTTTGTGACATATACGAATGTCTAATCTGTCATTTGATGCCTTTTGGAGATTTTTTCCATCTTTTCTTGGCTTCTTTATGCACATTAATACAATTTTTTTACCTGGGGTGCCCAAACTTTCGAGCCCCACTGTAAAAGAACCATATTACGTAGTTGTTTTGCCAGACACACAGTAGCTCCACAACTACAAAGTGTGTATAGTGGGTCCCAGCAACCATTTCCCAAAGCCTACATCAACATTTTTAGATTGGTTTCCCACCTTCCAGGCAGCTATGTTTCAGTTCATGTCCGTACAGTATGATAATCAACTTACAATGACTTTAAACTTGTTTGAAATAGGAAATCCATCACTGAGCACATACAGGGATCGTTTTGAAAACACTTTGAATACGTGAAAGCGCCATGTCTCTGAAGCTCTGATGTTGAAAATGTGGGAATTAGCTGCTGGAAGTCATGTTGCACATGGAATACAAACAAGCATGGATGACGTGAAATATGCTGATGCCGTTTCTTGCTGTAGCGCAACAAATTCTTGAAGCCTTGTATGCTGGACTTTCCCACAAGCATTTGAATGACCAGTAAAGAAGTTTTCAAAACACACCTTTCTGGCGGCGGACCATGCAATAACTTAATCCAAAATACAGCTGCCTAAATATTGACAGTGATGGATTGCTTATCTGAAGCAAATATTAAGTCTTTTCAAGTTGATTTCCTTTTCATATTAAATATCTGCTTTAAAGACAGAACAATTCCATCTAAAAACATATGCTTTGGATAATGGTTCAGATTTTAAGGTAATCCTAAAACATGCAAAACTACTGGCTTGGCCCTTTAAGTGCACCAGAAAATTCACTCCAGAACGGCTGTACATTCATGCCAGCTGACATCTACCCATCAACCTCACTGTTTAGTCTACAAACCAGCTTGGCTGTGAGCAGACTGATAGCATATACATGCTAATCCAAAGTCTGTCCACGATGTTTCTGTTTTTGATTTGGTCAGGATGGCGTGGAAAAAATGAAAGGTGACTCAATGGACCTTCGTTTGGATATTGAGCGCCGTAAAAAATATTCCATCCAGGACAGTGGTTACAATCAGGATCGAGGACAAGATGTGGGAGATTCCCCAGATACTAGTAGAGAGAGATCTGTGGAAAAGTCCTCTAAATGCCACGAGATATCAAAGTATGTGCAACTGACTTGTATTTTTTCTAATTATTTACAAAGTTGTTGAATACTGTTGATCTGCCCTGCATGATAAACAGTTAGCCATGAAGGATCTTGCCTGTGCAATTTTTTCCTTTCAGGAAAAGTAAGAAGAAGCGCTCTCGCTCAAGTTCGTCCTCATCTTCCTCATCCTCTAAGTCCCAAAAAGGAGATTTGCCCCTCAGCAAGTCTGACCCCAAAGATAAAGGCATTAACAGGGCCAGACTTGGTCAAACAGAGTCCCTAGGACCAGTTGAAGGAGAAAAGCCACGTGGAGGATTTGTAAGTTTAACGCATGTTGACCATGTTTAACCATGTTGGATTGATGGATAACCCTAGTTTGAAATGATGACTGTGTCAGGTTACACTGTACATTTTACTTCAACAGTTTGCTGTAAATCAATTATTTTTCCTTGTCTTATTGTCTAATTACAGCAACTCCGTATTCGTGGAAGGAGCTGGAACAGAGGCAATTATCAGGGAAATTCTTCACATGGTACCAACACCATGGCAAACATGGCAGTACAGCCAAAAAATGAAGACTGGGACCCAGAGTACACTCCCAAGAGCAGGAAATACTACTTAGTAGGGACAATCTCTTTCCCATTTCATGCCTTCCATCTCTGTTTGAATCAACCATATAGTGTTGTTAGTCAAATTAACTCAAGTTAGGGCTGCACGATATGAGCAAAATATGTGATAACGTTGTTGAATATGCAATAGGGTAATTACTTGCTATAAATATATAGATCAGTTCTACATTTCCGCTACTTTTTAGAATTCTGTTAAAATACAACAAATCGCTTGTTGAATTTAAAACAAATTAAAGGAAATCATTCCCAACATTCTGTTATTGAACAAATTGAACAAATTTAATATTAAAAGACCCAATATTGATTTAAAATGTGATAGTTACATTTTAAAGTGCAGTTTTCTACTGATATTTTCTTTCAACTAACACAAAAAAATCTCTAAATGTTGTTTGTGATGTGTCAATTGTTGTCATAATTTTTCTCTCAGCACGATGACAGAGAACGGGAGGCAGAGTGCAAGTGGCTGGACAACCGAGGGCGAGGTCGGGGAAGCGTCTCACGCGGAAGGGCACGATTCATCATCCGCAAAGCCACTGGGGGACCCAACAACAATAGCCCCAAATGGGCCCATGACAAGTTCCACATCAACAGGGAGCAAGAAAATGCACAGGAAGAGGAGATAGAACCGGACCATAAAGAAGGAGAAATCGACGGAGCGAATACTTGAGCAGTGAAGCAGTGATGAAAATCTTAGTTTTCTTCTGTCTTGTTGGGAAGGGACTCTGAGATTTTATCCACCACAATGGATTCATAAATGCAAATTAAAATATGTCAAGACTTTTTTTATGCTTTGATTTCAGCATGGGATACTCATGCTGACTTGACACAATGATTTTCCACATCAGGATAGAACTCATAACTAGTAGAAGCACTGTTTAAGGTTGAATTGCTGTTTCTCATAAGAATTCAGATTTATGTTACATGCTTTTTGCATTATATGGTTAAGGGAAATTGTGTGTGCAGCATTGGTAATGGTAACATTTACACTTTTCTCACAGTAATGATGTAAAAAAAAAAAAGACTCCTTAATGACATCTATATTTTCAAGTAGCAAGAGAAAATCACATGGTAGATCAACACAACTTGTGCCTTATACCTGTGCAAATGAAGAAATGTTTTGTGAGTGTGTGTTACAAGATAAATACTTTAAAAAGGTTTTAGAAAATGAGGTTTGTGGTTTTGAGCGGTTTCTTGTCTGGATTATTTTGACAGCAATACGTACACTGTAGTTCATGTTGACATCATAAACTTCACTGCACACTAAAAATGACCCAATCTGACATGGGACCAAACTCTATGGGTCAAAGGTTATGCCCTACTGTCTTTCATTGTACAACAATCTACATATCTACAATATTAGCTAGCTGCACAGGAGGCTGTTATTATAAGGATAACTACCTGTACATTTAACATGTTGCTCATTAAACATTTTGCTGTCAAAGATTACTAAACCTTACAGCAGCTCTTTGCTTGAACTTGGATACCACTAATCAATGTATAATATTGATAGTGATTATACGTTTTTTTTCTCCAAAGACATTCATTGTAGTTTTGTACTTGGCTATACAAGATTCTGACTTTGTCTGTAACAGAATTAACATAGATTGGTGGGTTTTTAATTTGCTTTTTGCAAACGTTCTCCAGCCAATTTGTTCAATTATGTAAATTGTCTTCAACTGTGTTACCCTGGTGATAAATGAGGCATTTGAGCATTTGTTTAGTCTGTTGTTTGTAAAGAAAAAGAAATACAGGGCAGTTTGTAGCTCAAGAATTACAGTATGTATAAACCTCAAATATTATTTCAGTTCATTACTCCAGTGATTTTAAGTCTAGGATTAGACTCACATCTGAACAAACAATTGAATTACACGATTTGTGTGCCTTGCTCTGGGGATGCTAATCTTATTTGTACAATGCAGGCCTACGGATTGAGATGCACATTTAATAGTTTTAGGTTTTAGTTTAAAGGTTAAAAGCTTTGGAAAGATTGCATTTTTTTAAATAGGTGTTAATGTTTTTTCTTAGAGACTATAAATTAAAGAGACACTGATTACTTTACTTTTCGACTTGACTTTTTTTCTTATTGTAATTTCTATTCAGGTATAAGTGCAATTCAGGATAATAGAGCAAACTGTGGCTTGACGCATGTCCACAGCTGCATGTAGCCTCCCACCAGTTTGCGCAGTCACACCAGAGAGGAACTGAACATACAGTTTAATGAATAAGCATATTGAGAACAAAGACCAGTGCCTTACTAGTGGTTGTAAAGAGCCTGGTTTCTCCCAGAAACACTGGGACACTGGGGGAAGCTCACCAGTCGTTTCACTTTGTACGTACATGACCAGCCCAATGTCATGGCAGTTCGTGAAATGGTTACACTATTAAATCTCATGTTCATGATCATGTTCCGGCGGCCGCCTTTCCTCGTTGTTCTTTTCCTAACTACAACTGTCCCATTGTTGTAGGGCATCCCGCGTGTGGTTGGTCTGTCCGGCGGTGTGTGGCATTTCATTTCATTCGTTCATAGTTGCGTACCCCAGAGACCACAGATTGTGTACCGGCGGTACATTTATTGACAAATCAATAAATCAAAATAATGTGGCAATTTCACAAATTGCCATAAGACCGGGTTAATATGAACGCATCACAGCTGCACAACAACAACAACTGCCTGTTGTCTTTTGATGACAAAAATACTACAGTATGTCCAGGGAAAATCCGCCGGATGTTGCTCTTTTCGGCCGGATCTCCATTACCTTCTTCTTCCTTTGAGTAGTTATTTTAGATTTATGAGGACTGTGTTTAACTGCACTTCAGATCTTTGAAGGGTAAATCCAGACAGCTAGCTAGACAATCTGTCCAATCTTAGTTTTCTGTTGCACAACTAACACAACCTTAAATAGTTCAAGAAATAGTGCGCTCAACCACAGCAATAAGAAGTGCTAAATGTCTGCGTAGAGTACAATAAGATTCGTCGAGGGTATTCTGCACCAAGCACACTGTACAGTTCCTCTGCTATCATACTGTAGTTCAGAGTAGGGCTGGTCTGGTGTTAACATTTTCAAACCGGTTTGATATCAAGCCAAACACCGGACCGGTAGACAGAGTTTTACCAGAGTTTTAGGTTTTGCACTTGTCTCAGTTGGTCCCTAGTGCGATTGATGAGAGCCCATAATAAGAGTGTAGCGACTCCAGTCCACATGGTGCTAGCGGTAATCAATCTGTAAACCATGACTTTTTTTTCCTGTAGTGAGATATAATAACCTCTTTGGTTTAAGTGTTGACTCTGCCTTGTCTTTTACATCTCACCTCTTCCGTCGTCTAGAAACCTGGAATGTTTTCATTTGGGCGGCACCGTTTTAGTGTTTTAGTTTTAGTGAGACTAACTGCCATATTGTCTCGTCACCTCAAAAAAACATATTAACTTTCTAGTAAAAAAACACAAGGTGCACCGTTTAATCCCCTATGTCACTACCCCAGGTAAGTCGACTGCAGATGTGAGTTGCGCATGCTCAGATTTAAACGGTTTACAGCATAACGTGTCATACTCGATGAGAGTCGAGTCAGACCGGCACTGCTTGCAATACAAGTTGGATTCGGTGCAGTGTCACTGTCGGCACAGGTTATTAATGTCAGAATGACTGCTATTTTCTAATTTGCCAGAAGTTTTCATAGTGACAAATGTCAGTTCAACCGGTTAGCATAAAATCAAAACTGGTTTAGCTTTGTACCCCATGCCGAACCGGTGAAACCGGGTGTGGTGATTGATCTTACTTTGGTAACCGCTTTGATCAACAGAAGGCCAAGGTGACCTAATTCACTCAGAGTTATGAAAGTCAATGGAGTCTCCAGGTAGTCTTTGATTAAACAATCATTAGTCTCGCATTTCCAGACTTTCTTCTGCAGCGCTGCGGAGGAGGGTCTGGAAGGTAACCGACATCTGAAAGAATTACATCTGGCTGAATTTCCACAGAGGAATCCTGGAAGTGGAACGTTGTGGATATAGACTAAACAATCATCAGACTGATCATCCCAGAACCTGTGCATGTCCTCCATTGCTCCAGTAGACGTGTCGAATTTGAAAATAGAATTTTTACTGTGTTTTTATTATGTGTAATAATATATTTTTTAAAATTTATTGTATATTGTTTTGTTTTTTGTTTAACAATTTTATAAGTTGCGGTGAATTCTTGTTCATTTGGAAACGTGTCGAATTTGAAAATAGAATTTTTACTGTGTTTTTATTATATATAATAATATATTTATTTTAATTTATTGTATATTGTTTTGTTTTTTGTTTAACAATGTTATAAGTTGCGGTGAATTCTTGTTCATTTGGAAATGGGGTAGTTTGTACACATTATTTGTACTTTTTTAAGTGCCACTCAATGTTGTCCAGGGGAGGACAAAAAAGACAATATCCTATTCCACACAATGTTGAAGACTAGACTGAGAGGACTCCCCAACATTCAACAGGGAAGATGAAGTAGTACTTAAATAATAACTTAGTTACCTAACATTTTCAGCAAAGGTACATCTTTGTCCTCCAATAAAAATGTAGTTACTTTTCTTGTCCACATTATTTTGGTTTGTGAAATTCAGTGTTGCGTAACCCTGGTTCTGCTTTTATAACTGGCCAGTCACTCTGCCTCAAGAGGCATAGAAAAACAACATTACAGACACACACTCAAAGTCCTCACAACACATATACAGTGCATAAGGTATTTTAATTTCTTTCAAATATGTAGCTATTACACACCATACAGTATGGAGATGTGTGAAAGAGTGAAGCAGATTCAAGTGTGATTGTGCTGCTTCTGAATCTAGACTTTTGTCTTCTAACATGTTGGTAATACCTTTATTTTCACGGTTTAGTCTCAGCCTAATTTATGAGCTTTGTTCTTGCACTATAAACCTGTCTTACCTGTTCTTTTCCCCCATCCCGTCATCTCTCCTCCTCCTCTCTCTCACTCCCCCCTCTCTCTCTGAACTGTATGAGCCATCCTACTTCTTGCTGTTGACTTGCCATGACAAGCCTCAGGAGAAGTTGCTCAATGTTAATGTTTGACGTGAAGTAGGAAGAAGGGCCTTGGCTGCCATATCTCTCAGTCTTAGACAAAACAACCACACTCTTTCGGTTCTCCTTCTACTCCAGTGTGTTTGTTGGTTTGTGAGGAAATTACATATTTAAATCCGAGGGAGAAAGACAGAAAGAGACCATGGGTAAGTCAGTGTTATCTCTTTTTCTTATATACTGGTGGCTTTTTTGATGTTTCAATCCTCTCAGCTGTCTGTTTGCTGGGATTCTAGAGATGTAATGATAAAAAAACAAAGAGTATGCCATTAAATATATAATTATTTTAAATTTGCCATGCAAATAAAACTACTATGATACCATTGCATAGCTTTGCGTTGATTCACTTTATGTATTTGTGTTTGCTGTAAAATAAGGGTAATATTTTTTATGAACCCAGAGATTTAGAAAACTTACCAACGCTGGGTGACTTTTCCTTATTGGAGGAATTTTAAATTCTATTAATGCTGCAGGTAAAGACTGACATTACAAACATGTTTTTCCACTTGTAAGGAATGATTAGTGACAGAAAAACTAAATCTACATTCGCTCAAAGCCTGCATCCTCTTCTGGCCTTGACTACTTGAGAGGTTTGTCTTGGTTTTAAAATGTCGGGACACATCACTTGTGAAGCATGCACATCAGCCTTTTGTGCAAAGCCTCTAATTTTCTGCCCCATTTACGGTGCCACTGTAGAGGTGTTGGTGCTGGTCGATTTTGAGGGCACCATGGGAGACGAGATCACAGTGAGGATGGGGGATGTGGTCAAAAACGTTACCAAGGCCAGCGAGGAGGGATGGCTGGAGGGAGAGCTGGGAGGAAGGAGAGGCATCTTCCCTGCTACCTTTGTCAAGGTCTGTTAATGCTATACAGTCCACAGCATGTTGCTGATGTCCTGATTGTGTTTGCTCATCCAAATGTCTTCAAATAAGCCTTGTTTTTTTTTCTTTTTTCATATAACAGGATGTGCCAGTCTATTTGATGGGTGACAGCCAGAGGGAGCCACGAAGCATTAGACAAAGTAAAAGGCTAAATTCTCAGAATTCTTCATTTTCTTCACTGTCATCAGCTTACAAAGCAGAAAGTATCTATTTGCACTGTCCAAACAGTATGAAAAGGGTCTCAATTTTAAAGACTATATATGCATTCTGGGATTAATTCACTTGCTAAATTTCCTTTTACTATATTGTATGTGATCAGCTCCTGAATTTAACATGTATATATCCAGAATGGAGGTGACTTTTCATTCATTTCATTTGTTGGGAAATGGTATCAATTTCTTCAAATGGTCCATATCTCCATTTGGAATGAATGTCTTCAAATGATTTAATCTGTGTAAACTTGTATGTGAAAACGATCCAAGATAACAGCCTTCTGACACTGCAGCATTAAGCACATTATGCCAATCAAGAAGAATTATCCTTGTAAAATCTGCACATATTGCAAGATCTCAGCGTGCAGCTTGAGTCGGCTCAAAATAAACCATAAAAATATTTGACAGTGCTATTCATATCAGGTTGGCTATTTAAACATTCTAAGATCTAAAATCACAAGTGTTCATTATTGTGGTCAGTGTGCTGCATGCGTTCCGCAAGACAGTGCAGCAAGCAAGTGAACTGTAAACACACGTTCACCACATCCTCGCCACACAAATCTTAATTATAATGTATGGCAATGGAGCAGATATACACAAACTGTCCTTAAGGGATTAGACATGTTACAAGCGCCAAAGTGCTTTTCCGTCTTAGCACTGTCCTGTTGAGACTTGACTACTCTGCCTCTAGCTAAACATACCAGCGTTGAGCTCCAGCTTCTCCATCAGCTTAACCAATAGATTCTTTGTCTTTCAGTGAAGAAGATGAAACAGACAAGGAAATGCGAGGTAGCATTCGCCTATAACCCCGTGAATGACGACGAACTGACGCTGGTTGTTGGGGAGACAATAGAAATTGTCAGAGAGGTAAAGTTTCCCGAAACCCCCACATTTAAACTCAAATAACCCTACAGTGGTTATCAGCAAACGAGCTGTGTTAGCCTACTGTTAAGTTGTTGTAAGCAAGGCATGTTCCTGCTGGTTGCTATAGCTGCTCAGTAGACAAAACCTTAGCATTGTATGCAAATCTAGGTGTTGGTTGAATGTTTGCTCAGCCAATTGCTGAGTGTTTTTCATATTGATTATTTGGGTATTACAATCTTTTTTTATATTTGGCTGCCAGGCTGACAATACATGTTTCCGAGTATACAAATTACAGCTTTATGGAAATGTAAGTGAACTGATCTGACTACACTAGAGTAGATCTGACTAAGAGTTTACATGGACATTTCATGCCATCAAGTAATCAGATCCTAAACATTACTGAGTAATATCTGGAATGTAAACCTGTTGTTAAGTGTTTTACCAAAGTGTAAGTGCAGCCATTCCATTGTCTTCTCACATACTTTCTTGTTGTACTGTTTCTCTCCACAATATAATCTATACAACAGATTGAAGATGGATGGTGGATGGGCATGAAAAATGGCAAAGCAGGAGCATTTCCGTCAAATTTTGTCAAAGAAATCTTTGTTTCCCCTAAAGGTTTGTAAAGCCAAAACTTTTATTTACTTTTTTTTCTTTTACTTTTTCTGCACATGTAATCTAAAAAAACAACAGCTGAACTGATTATTTGTGATATTCTTTTTACAGACAACAAGCATAATGAGGTCAAGTCAAGACCTAAGCTGACTGACGCAGTGTTCAACAAGGAGGTATGTAGCGCAGAAATAACATTTTTGAAATGCATGACTTGTTTACCATTGACTTAATGTATTTTCTGTCCTCATGAAGATATCTCAACGGACAAGTGTGAGGAACAAAGCAAAAAATGGTAAGTCATTACAGGGTGCTTTAAATAATTTATTTTTAACTTTTTGCACTATGGGGACCCTAATTTTAGGTGTGATTTTGAACAGCATTTCAAAAGAAACTTGACAGCGTCTATTTATACCCAAACAATTGGTAATTCCTGTACTTTAACCTGAAAGGTTTATGGGTGGAGTCAACTATAAATACATGTCATGTGGCCAAAGTGCCTTGATTAATCACTTTACAGAGGGTTACGTCAGAGTGGAATATCCCTCAGGGATCAAGGTGTAAACATTTTTATCTGTAGTTTGTCACAACCTCTTTCCAGATATCCTTTGAGTTATTAATGTGAAGGTTGCATACAAGACTGATAAGATTATTCATCATTATTAAAACATGTACTATACTGCTCAGATACTGTAAGGTTAGTAACCATGTTATCTCTGATACTACGTCTCCTTAGTGGTGGAGTGTTGCAAAGTCATGTTTGACTACAAGGCCAAAACGGAGGATGAGTTGGATCTGAAAAAAGGAGACATTGTTGGCATACTGAGAAAGGTTGGAACACAAGTTATTTTAGTTTTCAAACATTTTCCCATGATGTCATATTCTTAACAGACTCCTTCAGGTACAATTGCTTTACAAAGTATGCAAAGAAGAGTATCATATTGTTTGTCCAGTCAAACGAGTTGTGTCACTTTAAAAAAAATGTACAAGGTGACGCATGTTTAAGTGACACAAATTTGGCAGTTGCCCAATGGTATCATCAAAAAATAAATATCTGAGGCAGCTGTTTCTTGCTTGACCGTTTGGTAACCTCTTGAGCAATTTGGCATCCCAAGGGACACTGCTATGTTTGAGCTTTAAATGTGACTCATTAATCTCCAATCTTTAGGAAACAGAAGATGAAGGCTGGTGGGAGGGAGAGCTAAATGGACGCCGTGGCGTCTTTCCGGATAACTTTGTCATGGTGATACCACCAATGGACAGCCTGCAAGTGAGTGGACTAAAACACAATCTCAAGAATATCCTTGTTAGACTGGACCTTCCCCATATTCAAGATATTCAAGATTTGACAACTGCATTGTGCTACCATGAAACCATGGACACGCTTTATAGTAACTCTTATCTACTATACTTTTAATGTTTTAAAATGGCTCTAAATGCAATGCACATAATGACACTTTATCTGCAGCTGGCTGGTCCTGTAGTTGTGTTACTTTAGCAAGTCTGCAGCCAGTGTGCAGTGAGTCAGGATTGTCTTTACCGTCCTCTGTTTTGGAATTACTCACTGAAAATTCCCTTAGTGGAAAGAGTCTGTAAAATAGAAATGACATTATTCACATGGGAACGTACTTGCCAACCTGTTGAGTTTTCCGTTTCTCGTCCTCTAGTCTGGGACCACAAGCCAACCGCCTGCACGCAACATCGACAAGAAACCCTCAGGTAGGAGACTAGTATGTATGTTGGCACAGGAACAAACACTGTTTGACATTCAAATGGGGATCTGGGCTTCATGTTTTAGAGGTACTCCTATGACTCATGACTCCTGGCTAGAGTGGCATTTGGCCTGGCAGTGTGCTGACAGTTTGGACTGTGATGGGCTGCAGTTTTAGCAGATGGAGGAATTGGCAGCAGTATTGGTTGTGTGATTTCCAGCATGTGGTATAAAAGCAGCCACAATGGTCCCCTGTTCAATGTAATTTTTCAATGTGCCACTGAAGCAGCGTAAAGCCCTTTCAGTATGGATCACAACATTGCCGAATCATTCTTCTCTATCTTCCATTTATTTGTGTGCATCTACTCACTGATGGAAAGTAACCAAGTACATCTTCTCAAGTACTGTACTTCAGTACAATTTTGAGGTCCTTTTACTTCACTTAAGTATTTCCATTTTATGCTACTTTCTACTCCCCAGGCAATAGTATACTGTCATACCACTACTTTTATCTAACAGCTTAGTTACTTTTCAGATTCAAATTAATGAAATGTACATACATCAATTAATAAATACATTATAGTTATAGATTAAGCTACTTTAAGCTACTAAGCAGTGTATTAAGTAGTCACAGTGTGCCTCACCTCTACCAGGAGTAACATTAAAGGGATGCTTATCAATTCATCCATAGTAATAATCCAAAAATATAATATTTATAATTATGAAATGGGCCATTCTGCATTAGTACTTCTACTTTTGGTGGACTTTGATTGACATATTACCTGTTTGTATTTATGTACTCTTACTAAAGTCCCATTTTGAATGTCAGACCTTTATTTGTAACAGAGTAAAATAAAGATATGAGTACTTTTCTTCACTGAATTTGGAGATGGTTTGGAGTCAAGAGTTATGCCAACATGTTACCGAATAAAAAAAGCAAGATGTGTGATTGCTACTTTTATCCGGTTATAAAGTCTGTAGTGTTATTTCTGGGTTATAGATTTACCTTGGTAAAGTTTAGATTACTTTAAAGTTTCTAAATGGTTGTTGTCATTGTCACAGTTACTAAAAAAGAGCGAATGAAGCTTAATCTGTGAGCCGCACAGAGCAGGATGTGGCTTCTTGTCAAGTCTCAGCTGAGGAGTGCTGTCTGTGGTGCAAGTTGCATATTTTGCAAATCAAAAATGTCTCTATTACAAATTTAGACCTCTTTTAGAACTCTATATTTGGTTGGAGATTAAAAATTGCATTCTAGTCAAAACAATTTGTGGTTAAACTGGCCGGATGGAAACAGAGCTATTCAAAGATGTCACCTGAACAATGGGATATCAGTGCAGCAGTCTCATAATTTGTACTGAAATACTGTATTTGTACACTAATTACAGCATTTCTTTCCACACAGTATCGCTCACAAGAATTTGACAGGAAGTTTCAGACTATAGCAAGATGGGGGGATGGTTAGACTGGTCACGTGACACAGTTCAGGAGTCTTGGAGGAAACAGGGGGGTGGGGGTCGAGGAGAGCTCTGTCACAGAGATTTTCAGAACCAGCACTACTGCTACTACTGCTGTGTGGATGGTTTACTTGTGAGGGAATGTTGCAAAATGCTTTGAACACTCAAGGTAGGCTTCCTGTGTTGTCGTTCTGTCCAATGTTCATGCAAAGTATTATGCATTCTTTATGCCTATGCATTAGAACAGTTTTACTTCTTAGATTTGTGCTTGTATTTATTTAGCAGAGCTGTAACGGCTCCTTAACATCTTCTGTCTGAAATAAGCACTTGACTTGAATGGCAAATAGGGAATCTCTCACATTACCATCAGTTCACTGACGCTTCATAATTTAAGCATCTATCCTTGCAGTCTCCAAGGAAAAGTCCCCTCAGGGGCTGTATTTTTTCCGTGAGCTGAGGCAGGGTGACTGTCCCTGATGAACTTGTTAAGAACCTTGGGAGCGTTACTGTAGTGCTATTGGATAGAGCGGTGACCTGGTCTGCTGCATTGATGTGCACGGCTTTGCCTTCACATGCAACTGCTCATAATCTAGATTACACACACAATCTAGATTTAATTTACTAGTAGCATTTTTTCTGCACCACATTAAACCCAAATGCTTTCTGGGGTAAACAAATTCAAAAATTGGACAAATAAAATAAACCAGTGGCTTTTTATTGGTGGTTACAGTTCTGAGTAATGGCAATGAAAACAATAATACATTAACGCGAGTGGTAATGACAATAGCAGCAGATAGAGTGGATAGAGTATAACAGTTCTTTCATCTATTACAACAGACGCTTCACCTGTATGAGGTGTGAAAGCTTACTTTTATTTATCAATGGCAGATTTGCTTAGCATACATGTTTTTTTTCTCTATAATATGAGGATAATCATATTTTTCCACACCATGGCCGATGGGATCAAAGTGCCAATATTTGTCTGATCAAATCCCAATGTAGAATGTCACTGCTTCAAGGGCCTGGCGACACGAGAAGTCTTAAGGAGGCTTAGCCCCCTCAGTTTTTCTTTTGTCCCCTCTGTTTACCTCATAACAATTTGACAATCAACCAACGTACTGTCTTTCAGCTTTAAGTTTTAAAGCTAGTGTAAAGATATTGGTATCATATGAGACTAGACAACACATGAAATCCATTGGTACCAACTATGACATCCTAGTTTATGTTTAAAAAGTTGGGCTGAATTTTACTTTATGAAAAAAAAGTCAAATGAATGAATTTTCCTATTTCCTCTGAAGTGCAGCTGTGCTATTCACATACCAAATGCAACTTTGTGGTAATGGTTCATTCACTACTACATTTTTAGTGAAGACAGAGGCCTCAGCGATGGAGAAAGGTGGTCCAGCAAAGACAAAAGGTATACATGGCAGTGGCTTTAATGATAATTATAACATTGTTATGTACTTTTATAGAGAAATAGTGTTGTGGAGTAATATAATGAATTTGATTTCCAGATGACAAACCAGAGGTTAAGGACATGAGAAGCAATCCTCCAACCAAGGTCAAGCTGCCATCCATCAGCAAGCCCAGCCCACCTCCAGTTAAAGACAAACCCACCAAGGTTTTACCCAAGTAAGTGATGAAAATGAAGTGAAAGTAGAGCTGGGCATTATGGAATTTTTTTTTTATATTACAATATTTTTGAAAAAAAACATTGATGGCAATATTGCGGCAATATTGTAGGTTTGACTATTGGTGCTTTGACAAAATATTAACACAATGTGATTTGTGATAAACAATCACCAATATTGTGGATACAATGACTAAGTGGGTAAACACAAATAATTAAACAGCTAGTAAGTCTGGTACATTTAGAAAATGATATTACTTTACTGTAATGCAGCCTTTAAAATTAGGCAATATCTAGCGTAAAGACTTTCTAAATAATATGTCTTCCCACTCAGAGACATGAATACTGATTTATTTGTAACATTTTAAAGTAAAAGGCCTTTAGGAAATGTCAGGAACACTTTCTCCTTGTTGGTCTGGCCCCGGGAGCACAGCCTTTAGATGAGAAAGGTTTTGGTTGCCGACACCAGTTGCCATGGTGTCCTTATAGAAGAATGCCAGGATGCCCGACCTTTAGCGGCTCAGTGGAAAGTCTGGGATGAGTCAAATCGGGTCTAAACAGATGAGAGCAGCCCATTTCCTGTTTCCTGAGCGAAACACACACACATACAAAAATTGAGAAAACAAAAACAGCCCTGTCTTAAGGGGGCTGCTAATGGAGAGCAAACATTTTCTAAAAATTGTTTCCAAGCAAATATGTTTGGAAGGGACACCTTTCCAGCGTCTTTAAGAATTATTCTTAATTTTCTAAAAGCTCAATCTTCCAGGCCTTTACCTCAAGGGCAAGGCTGATTATTTATAAACTTCATATCAGATCTAACCAATGCATAAAGGTTATTTAAGTTGAGTTGTGACTCTGGGGAATCTGCCATCATGACTGCTGAGCTGTGAAAGTGAAACATGTGTCAGCCAGGGCAAAATAACATGCAGAGAGACTTCAGCTGCTACTGCTTGGTCTGCACCTGTACCCACCAGAGTGTAGGAAACTGTAAACCAAATTCAAAGTGTTTTTGTGTGTGTGCACAGCCTGTGCACCACAATTTTCTTTCACCAAGAGAGATTTTTTGATAGATAGATCAGATTTTATTCTTGCCTTACATTCCACTTTTTTTTTTTACTTCTGTCAAAAGAACTAAATTGAAATCTTATTGAATTGTACTCTTATTTTCAGTAGAACAAATGGTGATGTTGCTCCTGTTTCCCCAAAACAACCGGAGGATAAAGAGACCGACCAGTTTGATGGAATAGACGTGCAGACTGAAAAGCTGTGCCATCCTACGGCAAACAGAGCCAAACCCCCTCACAGGAGACCACCATCAGGCCTTGTTACAGCAGCACAAGTACGTCCACATTAGGGATTTATTACTTAAGTTTGAAAACCTTTGCCCCAAAACGGAAAGAGTTACAAAATGAACGCTTATAGTAACTGAGGCCGGAACCGCTAACAACAAGCTAAACCACAGAATGCTTTCTTGTGGACCTTTGCAACTTGATATTATTGCTTCAAATATAAGGCAACTCTCTACTTTATATTGTGCAGACTTGTTAGGTTTTCTGAAATGGAACAATTTTTATGTTCTTTCAGTAATACAATAATACAATTATTAAAAAGGATTTTTTTTAATAATAAATTGGTCACATTGTTTCTCACACACTCCCAAGTTTTTTTTAGTATATATATATATATACATACATACATTAATCGCTCCATTTTTTTTAGTATAAACAGTATATACTTTAATCTCTCCATTGATATGTACGCTGGACCATACTCTTAATGCAAGCACCAATTGTAGGTGCCTCCATTTTCTTTCAGATGAGAGCTATAGTCCGTATTTGCCTCTAGTAGAGCAAAAATCAATACATTTATATTCTTGGGTTTTCAGATTTAGATTCATTGGATACTGGTGCAACAGAAGTAATTACATTTAGTGGTACTTTGAATTTCTAGGCCCATTTCGTTCTTTAGTGTAATTCTTTTCTGCAGTCCAAATGTAGTGATTCATGACAAGTTATATCCAGCACATGCAGTTCAATGACCAAAAATGTAGTTCAAACTACGCCTATGAGGTAAATGGCTTTACTAGGCTCTACTTGTTTCCTAGACTCACTCATTTTCTAATTAACTTTCAGCAGTGTCTTACAATGGTTTAAAGAAAGGAAGAGATAAAAGTTTCTGAACTTGCTTAATTTAGTTGTACAGATTTAGCAAGAGAAGAGGCCCAAGTGATAGACTTGTCCCAAGATTTTATGCCATTTTTTACTGACAGCAACAAGTTTGGGCCTGATCTCTACAAGGTTTTCAAAAGTCCTTCTGGGAAACGAAGGAATTCATTCCCTGAAGTATCATTTTAAGTTTGTAGGCCTACTTGGCTGCTCAAAAGACAGACATGGCTGTTAAATTGGTATAGTTGGAGAATGAGAAACCCTAAGGCAGGTTGTGAGGAATAATTACTGTTAGCAATGATTGCTATTAAGGCATGGCTAATGTTGCTTTGCAGGCCCAGGGTGCCTCTGACCAGAAAGAACCAGAACTATCACCAAAGAAAATCCAGACAGAAAAAGTATCAGGCCTGCAAAAGGTTTGTGACATTAACTGCATAGACTGCTTTTCTACAACACAGCACACACGTGGTATTGATGATAAACCTCACTAGCCTGGGTTCAGCTTATATTATTAGATATTGTGCACTGTTTTATATTGATTAGGCAATATTCTAGCAATGAAGTTCACTGGTCTGTCCAATGTAATGCAAAGCCACCTAAATTCATTGCAGGGTACAGAACGTCTCCTACCATCGCCTTCAAAGCCTGATAATCAACCCAAGACACCACCTCCGCTTCGACCAGCACCACCCAGAGCAGTTGTGGATGGTAGAACTGTGACCCATAAGGAACAAACAACTATAGAAAGCCTGCAGGCTGAGATCAAAGAGCTGAAGATGGCTCTGGATCTATTACAGGCCCGACACGAGTGAGTACTAATCATTTGTGATGTGGGTATGTTTAAGATCTGATGAACTGATTCAGTTAATTTGAGAGGTGTTACAAATAAAGCTACCGTAAGGCAAATATATAACAGTTCACATGGAGGGTCATCGTTATCTTCCCTTATTGAGAAGTTGTAGACGGTCCCTTCTATCCCAAATGAATTTCTGGTATACACTAGCACACACACACAGGAAGTGACTAATCAAAACCTGAGAGAGAAATAAAAAACAGTGTTCTAAACATAAGTGTACCATCTGGAAAAAAAATTATTTTAACAGTGTTAAATCTTGTGCATCTCTTTGATTTGCTTAAATATGAAACATCACAGAGGCCTATTTGCTACACAAGAGCCACGCTGTGTGCAGATGTAGATGATTTCCTGGCAACTGAACTATGTAAGCTATTCAGAGCCATCAACAAGTGATTACAAGCAGAGTAGCTTCAAGGGTGAAACTATAGGGTCATGTATTTTAAAAACGCACATTTTCAGTTTGCAAAAAGTAAAAAAAATAAAAATACATTCTCTTAAAGCATGCACACAGTTGCTTTCACTCATCTTGCCTGATTGGACTTCATTTGTAAATGTGTACAAACTGGGCTTGAAATCTCCTTCACTCTGCTGATAGTTTTGTTGTACATATGTAAATTAATGTGTCACTACCTACTCTGTAATCATTCTTATTTGTCTATAGAGTTTTTGGGCATCATGTAATCTGCAGTATACTGTAGCTCCACCCAGCCTTAACCTAACAAAGCGGTCTAATCAGTTACTCTAATCAAGAGAAACTAACACCTTATTAACCACCTTACTGTTTTGGTGCTTTCTGAGACACTACATGAACAATGAGACAATCCTCCTAAAGTCCTGTCTGTGAACCAGCCTTAGGTGGCCTCTCAATAAACTGCAGTTTTTTTGCCACTTCCACATTTGCTTCATTTTTCAGCACCAGACATGCTTGGCAAGAACTCGCTATAAAAGCTCCATAGAGCCAGGAGGAGCTGCAGATAGATAATTCTCTACAGGGTCATCTCTATGAGCATTTTCTTTCACATTGTTACATCGTCATTTGATACATTAATATTATTATAAAAGTTTTGATTACAGACACTTTAAAAATGCATTTACAAAGATGTATTTCTCACTAATGGTGCTTAATAAGAGTGATCAGGATAAAGGTCATTTCTGTTTGATCTAATACAACTCCACTAAAACAGTAACAATCTAATTAATGATCTTTCACTCACGCATTTGACTTGAATAGTAGCATACAGTACATCTGACCTATTTAAATTAATCTTTTCTGTTTCTGTCTCTTTTGATCAGCCGAGACATGCAGGAAGTGAAAGAAGAACTGAGGGACGAGAGAAACAAACGAGTGGCACTGCAGGTCAGTGAGACGTGCCTTCAGTTTTGCATGCATTCATACTTTATGCTTGCCGCATATTGCCTGAAGAAAAGAATACGGAAGCTGTGGTTCCCAAGATCATGACTGTGGTATAATTAATTGTTTTAAAAAATGTTTTTCCATACAGGAGGAAGTCCACAGTTTGAAGATGAAGCATTAATCCCAACACAGACGGGGACTGGGCGAACCGTCTGACACTGTCCCATGCAGGCTTTCATACTGCAAATTCAAACAAGATGAACATTTTTTTTAGATGGGGATGGAGAAGACAAGCAAGATCTCCCACTGCAGACAAGGGAAAGTATAGCTGACATAGGATTAAGATAATCCTGCACCGTAACAGAGAAACTTAATCCTTCAAAAGACTTTTAAATGATGTACTGTTAAAAATTTGACATATTTGAATGCTGGAAATCATAATGGGTTACTCTTGGTTGCAAGTTGATATTTTACATTGTCCTGTTACAACTGCCACCTTTATTTCTTTATCATAGGTTTTACTGTACTTTTACATTTACACAATGCCTCAGCATAATATGTAATATATGCAGCTGTACATAGGAAGAAATATTGTGATAATAGTGATATTTTTGCAAAAACAATATAATTTCAAGTCATCCAAAGGGCTTGTTACTTGAGTGTCAATACCTGAAATACAAGTGAAATGCAGGCAAAGCAGTTTTATTTGTAAAGCATGTTCCATACATACATAAATATAAATATATACACACATAACTATATACCAATAATAACTTTTCAGAGCTTTCGGATAAAAGCACTAGAGAACAATCTGGCAGTTGGTTCTAGCGCTGTGCTGCAAAATTACTTAAAGCCAATTCTCCATCACCAACCACTCCCCAGAGATCTTAGACGTCTCACAGGGTCACATTGTTTCAGCATATCACTTTATTTTGCAGGTTATTATCTAGACCAGGGTATACTTCTGCATTAGTCCACTGGGGGACACTGTTTGACTATTCAACATAAAGATAAATGTCAACTTTTCAGTGAATGTTGGATTGGTGGAAGTGCCAAGCCATAATGACCTTACATTAGAAAAGAAAAAACATTTAATTAAAAATAGTAAATGTGATAAGATTTAAGATGATGGCTAATGTTAATGGATCTTTTATCTTAATGTATCTTTTATGAAAAAATGTTTTCACAGTTAAGTGGAAAAGGCATCCTGTGTCACTCCGAGAAAAACTGACTCACTCTGAAAACTCTGAACTTAGTGACTCATCGCGATGGATGGAGAAAACGTGGGAAGAGAATTAATGAGAAATTCTTTGCACCCACCACTGGGAGAGCTATTTAACTTGACTGTATTTAGACCATGGCATCTTCAGAGTAAGGCATGTAGATTTGGTTTTGGCTCCAAGTGGTGGTGAAGGTGATGTGCTCCTGTCTAAGCCTACTAGTGTTGCCCAGTGTAGAACACATCTGGAGAACATCTGGACCTCATCAGGGACCGGGTGCTTCTGAAATTGCCAGGGGATTATACTAGTTTTTAAAAACTGTGTTGAGTACTGGTCATTAAGGGCACATTTCCTCATGGATAAGGGGTGAAATAAATGAAACTAAACAAACAAAGGGTTAGTTGATAGTGCTACATTTTTTCAAGATATGAAAAATGAATGACCTTTATGTAAAGCCCTACAAACATAAGTGAAGAAATTACTTTTTTTACTGAGGGGGTCTCTAAAAAAATGCAATAATGTCAGTGATGACGGGTGTAGTGTACACTACAGGCACTGCTATAAATTATAATACACTGCATGTGCAGATATTTGGCTCGGTGCACTGTAAGATGGAACTGCTGGAAATACTGAAAACTCAGTGTTGAGAACTGAAGCATTTTGGAGCTCATAGGTCAAATATAAAAAAAGAAAAAAAACAGAGTTTAAATAAGAAATAGAGAAAGAGAAGCTGAGCTGACACAGACAAGTTGGCCTTTTTTTAAAAGAAAGGAGCTGGACAGATGCAGAAACAAATAAAAAAAATGTGATTAATTAAAGCGGTGGTTAAGTAGCATGAATGTAGCCATATGTTGGATGCTGGTTTCTAGAATCAGCCAGAGAACCACAAAAGACGGTCCATCCGTCTTTCTTCATCTTTCCCACGCTGTGTTGTGGCTCCGCTTTACGGCTTTCCAAAACAGGGTTCCCCTCATGTTGATGTTCACTTCATTTTATTGATGTATTGTTTCATAACTATAATTAGGATAAGGCGAAGATATGTTGCTTCTAATTACATGTTCTAATTACATCTTGATTACATCCTGTGGAATGAAAACAATACTATTTAAAATATTGAATCGTAGGTCTAGTAAAACACATTTTACGTTGGATTAGATTTTGATGTACACGCCATTCACAAGAGGTTTATACAAATATTATTACACACAGATACTTCAAAGAGTCCACACCATCAGTTCCACTGATTTCTGAAAGCCTGTGACCACATGAGAGGCTTTTCTGAGACCTCAACAGAACAGATTCCAGTGTGGGCTCCATCTAAAAACATGGCGGGCCCCAAGACAAACTTGAAGCCGGTATGGTCCTCCAGCACAGTCTGTACTTTAAGGAAAACTCTAGAGGAAGTTCTGGTCCTGCCTTCATCTCAAATCAAGAACGTCCTCCGAGCAACGCTACACAAGTCTCACAGCAAAAGGACGTAAGACTAAAGTTTCTGGCTCCAGGTTGGCCAGCAGAAAGAATGTGGACACACGCCATACACTGATGAGTATTTAGTATATTTTCTCTTTTGTATGCTTTGACATGCCAAGAATTCCTACTTTCACAACTTGTGAATCAACCAACCACTGACAACCATTGACTTGTGATCATTCGCCCAGTCCCAGTGTGGGCAATTCATCAAGGTTCTGTATGTCTTTATTGGCAGCCACACAAAATTACTTCCTTCAGCCAACTCACGTGAAACAGAATTTATTATGTGAAGACTGAGTTGATATTGGCCGTATGAAATCCACCTTTTTTTCAAGAAAAACATGTTTTATTTGCAATCTATATAAAGAAATACTACCCACAATCCTTAGCATGACATTGACATCTCTGATTGGTGGAACTTGCTGTTTCCATCCACGTTACCATTCACATCCACGCACGGCTAGATTGAGCTTCTTGGGAATCACCAGAGGCCCCACAATACAATATTATCATGATACGATATTATCGCGATTTGAAACTTATTGTAATACATAATCTTTTTTTCCAATGTCAAATTTTTCCCAGTTTCAAAATATGTCCCCAAAAGGAAACTTTGTTACCATCATTCATCTCACTTAAATTTTATTGCTGAAAAATGGGATTGTCAAGCAGACAAACTGACCAACACATTTAATAAAAGATCGATACTTGGCGTATGTGTATCGGTACAGTATTGCCACGGTAAATATCGCAATACTATACTATACCCCAAAAATGTCAACTTCTTGGTGGTCCAAAGTCTGTAATTTTAACCCTTTGGAAACCATGAATGGCTGCACTAAATGTTATAGCAATCCAATAAATAACGCCAGATGTTGAGATATTACAATCTCAATATCTAGCGTGGCTAAACACATTGTCAAGCAACATTGCTTTGCTCTGTTAACAACAACTTAACACAGCTGACAACCTTTACAATACACTATACAATTAGCAGCTAGCACTTACCTCGGTGAGGGGGGCGGGAGTCCCAAGTTGTTAACAGCTAAAGGTAAAGCAAAACACTTCAAGTTGTGTGCGTGTGTGTGGACAGCTGGGGACGAGCGACACATTTATGATTATTTTCAATCCTCACTACAGAACAGCACTACAGAAGTGTAAAAAGTAAATAGGCTACCAATTTATTCCAAACAGGACACAGGCTACATAAGGGGGTCCCCTCTTTTGTGAAAATAGCCTTTGGTTAAAAGGGCTTCATCTGATCTAGCTGCACCAGCATTCAGACTGGCCTGTTTTTCTTTCTTTCCATTTAAAGAAGAAAGGAAATCAATTTCATTCTAACTTATCCCATTCTTTCTGTTATCAGAACATCTTCTCTTTCAAACCAAATGTTGACTCCACTAGAGCCTTGTTCCCAGAATTGTGCTTTATTTCTGTCCTTTTAAGGCACATACCGGAGGCATTAAGCAGAATAACAAATTACAAAAAATGACCTTTCCATCAATCTTGTTAGCAAATTTTCTCTCTCTCTCTTTCTCTCTCTCTCTCTCTCTCTCTCTCTTATCTTTATTATAAATCCATGGCCCAAATGTACACAGAAAATGAGCTCTGTATTTGTCTGACATCCTAGCATTATCCAGAGAAACAACAGCAAATGATTTCAGCGTAATACTTTAATTCTGTAATTTCCTTTGGTGGAATTATCCCTGAAAACACAAGCATGGGGAAATTAAAGACTCCAATTTGAATTGTTTTTACATTATACTTTGCAATCTCACCCCCAAATTGACTGATATGTGCTTGTTCAAACAATGTAATTTCCTTTAACAGTACTGCTGAGATTGTTTTGTTTGCCCCACAAACTTACCAGTCTAGAGGACAATTGTCCTCACTGCACACAATTCATCTTCATTACAAAATACAGTACATACATTGTCCATAAATGCTTTCATTTTCCACGTACTACAAACATTAACCAAGTTGTGTGCATTTTTGTCATTAAGCACCAATGGACTGATTACTTCAGGTGTCAGCTCCCACATTCATACTGTATCTTTTCCATATGGATTAATCAGTCTTTAAAACACCTCTTTCTTTATATGGCATGTAGTTGCATAGCATTGCTACATGGGAAGTGCAATATCACATAGTTCAACTGTGTCAGAGCTAAGTATTTTAGCATACCAGTGACTCGCATCACTGCTGTCCTGTTTCTATCATGTCGCTTTGTATCTAACACAAGTCTCACAGGCTTTAGAGTCCACCCAAAGGTCCTTGTCTGTCTTTCACAGAGCTCAGAGTATTTCCCTGAAGCCTTGTGTATCTTAGTAGTAATGCACTCTTCCAATAGTCCCTGTTCCTGACCCCAGGATATCAGGCTGGCCATTCCTCCAGATCTCACGTATGATGCGTTCCCTCTCCTCCAGTCGCTGTGCCCGTTCCAGCTCCTCAGCTGAAGTAAATACGTTCACACTCAGTGTCCCATCTGATTGGCTGGTATGATTCACAACAGGGATTTCAGTGCTGGGCAAAGGCATAGGTACCTCTACGTCATCCCCATCTTCATCGTCATCGTCCTCACTCTCCTCGTCCTCCACGCTGATGTCTTTTAAGTGTTTCTTCTCCGGCGTGGGGGGGGCGACGTTGGTCCGCGGCTTACAGGAGATGCGGATGACCAGGAGGCAGAGCGTCAGCACCAGGCCGAAACACACTCCAAGCACAAAGTAAAGGCCAAAGCTCTCTGGGTTTGCTAAGGACAGGAAATACATGATTGTCAAATAGAGTAATATGTTACTTGATTATTTTTTTTGGATAGAGATCACTAACATGGAGATGTAGGTATTGTTCTGGGGTGTGTGACATACCTTTGATGTGTGCATATGCAGCTATGCTGTTGCTCAGCAGGTCCATTTCCTTTTTCTTCACATCCATGGTGAGCTTTACTTTGATTTCCTCACACCTGAAAAACAACAAACATATAACACATCTGACTTTGGTGTATAATGCAACTATAGACACCATGTTAATACTCTTCCAGGTTCTAAAAGTCTTTGAAATGTTTTCCAAGCATCCTTCCTCCAGTGTCACATTCTGTGCAGCGCCTGAATGTCAAACCCACTGACCACGGTACTTCATATGCCTTCGAGTGGGTAGGATGAGGCCTCCAAGTGTCAAACAAAAGCTCCTCTTTGTAGTCCTAAAGTACTGGCTTCATCTGGGATCATCATAACACATTTGGCACATGGCACTCTACCTCTTCCATTCTCTCTGAACTGTGACAGCTCTCTTTAAAGGAGGTCAAGAGTCAATTTTCCAAGTAGCCACAAAGGACTCTTTCCTGCCTGATGGAACTCTCAGATCAATTTGTGAGGCTCAGAGAAAGAAAAACGTCTATCGTTTAGACTTTGTGTCCCTGATATGTAAGCTGTCTGTCCTCCTGACATCCTGTCAGTCTGAGGAGCTCCATTGTGTTCTTGTGTGACGCTGTGACTCCTTTACACTCACTAGTCAAGTCGTTCATAAAGTAAAACCTGTGGAGCAGTCCACCAGATACAGTAACAGTTCAGGTTCATTCTCCTTTGCAGTCTAATTTTTTGTTTTCATTAATTATCTACATCTTCTGTGTTACCTCCATGCTTCCTCCTCAAAACATTTTTTTCTTCAGGAGAAACAAGCCTGTTTCTCATCTGTGAAAAATGCATGGAATATCAAACTAGGGTTGTGTTGGGCTGCTGGGTCTTTCCCACAGCCCTTTCCTGCTGACTCTGGCTTTTTTCCTCTGCTTTGCCATTTTAAAAAAACCTTTTCCATGATGACATCATGGCATTGCGCCATGAGACAAATACGAGTGTTGATGGCAATAGAGGAGAGACCAATTCAAAATAAAAGGAGGTGCCTTTAATCCTTCCAGCTAAATGTTAGCTCCATTACCCTTTAGCGTGTGCTTTGTGTTGTGGCTGGCTGTGGAAAAAAAACCCTTGTTCATGTGAAATGACGATGAACTCTGAAGCAATCCCACGCTTACGTGTGCACACTTTTCTCTAAGTCGAACCACATGTCACTAAGCCTACACACGGATCATATGGATGTCCTCAAATTGCACAATCCACATGTTTTTGTTTGCATTTACCTCCAAATTGTACCCACAGATAACCCCAGTGCCTGATTTGTATCATGATGTGTATACCTCAATGATTTATGCAGCTTTTGTGCTCATTTGATGATGCAGCTTTTAGTAAAATTCAAGCATAAAACCACACACATGTAAACCATATGTAATGTGGTTTACTAATGAACTTTAAAACAGCAAACATTCTCCTGTAAAAGCAGAAGTCAACAGAAAGTGTACAAGTAAGTACACATATAAAACTTACCACAAAATTAAACTATGAAGCACGTCCTCAGTCCCAGCTCATAGTTTTAATGAGAAGTTGGAGAATGGATGCGATATGAGCACGCTTCTCTCGCTTTCTCTCCTTTGACGTTGGATCAGGGCCTGTGATCTTTGGTCCTCAGTCCAAACAGTTCATTTGGCCATCCTGAGAAAAGAGCAAACACACACGCATGCACGCACACACACACACACACACACACACACATACACACGTCAAGGCACATTAGATCTAAACTCAGTGAGGCGACTGCAATGCAAACAACGACAAGCCTATTGCAGGATATACGGTCCAGCAAGAGACTAGAGGCAGGCATTTTCAGTTTTCATTGGTTAAACTGTGATTTCTTAAACCTCAGACTACAAAACACAGGAATGTGCACTTCTTGGACACTTTATAAGTTATACTATACAGTTTAATGCAATCAAATGCAACAGATCTGCCACAAATCCTACATTTAGGAAAATTAGAATGCTTATTATTTTGCTATAAAGCAAAAACTGTTTGATCCCCTTTTGAAAATTAGAAAAAAATATGCACAATAGCTGCAATGCCATTGTAGTTTATATGTTCTTCTCAAACAAAAAGTGAGGAGAATTCAAAATTCAGTGAGACTTCAACATAAGCCCCAGAATCACTTTCCTTTACTCAGTAAAAGGCCTACAATGAGCTTGGGGGTTAGTGCTTTACATGCCAGGTGGGGAACAAGGGCTGCAAAAAATGCTTCGCTATGAAGTTTTCTAATGTGTAGCCCTGTTTAGGAAAAGCTCATGTGCCAGCAGTAGTTGGTTTAACAGAGCCTCGGTGCTTTCCAGGGCAGATTTTGATCTTGCTGACTCTGGGCAGGTCCTATGTACACTACAGAGCGCCTGACCGAGACAGCGCTTATAGAGCTGAGTGACAGAGTGGTCACTATGGCAACAGGCCTTCCAGGCCACCCCCTCGAACCCCATGGGAGCGAAATGATGGGGTTCTTGTTTCGGCAGTGCACATACTGTAGGTATGGACATATACGCGTTGTCTTCCTGTCGAGCTTCCTTCCTTCCTTTCTTTTCAATTATGAACATGTTCATTTTCTCGCTCCCGCAGAGCCTAATTCCTCCCTCTGATGGAATCTATTCATCATGATCTAAGCAGAGCTAGAGGGCATGGGCTTTTTAGTGAGATATTTTGTTTTTGTCTCAAGGGTAACAAAGTGAACGGCTCGAGTGATTACAGCTGTACTTCAAGCCAAAGTCTAAGCTAATGATTGGACACCTACAGTACTGTAACTGGCCTCTTCTCACACTGGAATGCAGTAAAGCTGAGCTTCATCAGCACTCAACTGGAGACCTGTTTAAAGCCTATCTAAACACTAATTACCCTGCTCTGTTGTGTTGTTGTGTTTTTGTTTTACCTCAAGAAGGAAATTATTAACAGATCTTCTCCTCCCCAGCCCTCCCATGACTCAACTTTCAGTCATTTTTCTCCAAGTGACCCACTTTGCTGTTCTATTGCAGATGTTGCCCTTCCCTACAGCCTTGAAAATGAGACCCTAATAACAAAGGAGTCATGCATTTGCAATTTGATGTATCATTTTGTCCCATCATGTTTTACTCAAGCTTAAGCTCCATTATAAACTGCCTGGTAAATATTATGAAGGAGAGCAACAGTCCTCAAATTATGGCTCCTGACGTAATCAAATATTAACACTAACCATGACGGCTTAATTCAAAAAGCAAACAGAACAAACCAACTATGAGATTTTAAATTTTTTTTAACTTTGGCTTGGACTATCTACGCTGTCAAAAATCAGATAAATATAACAAACAAACAAACAAACAAAGCTTCTCACTTCACTTCTCACTCTTAATACTGGGGAGTGCCGACTGGTGGGAACATTTACACCAACTGCTCGGCTGTAGAAGTGAGAATAATTGTAAGAATCAAGACACCATATGGGGTTATTGTAACTCAAGTATAATTCCAATGCAATTGGGGAATGAAATATAAGCTTTTCTCTGCATGTTATTACTTAGTTACAAATAACAATCATATGTTGACTGCATGAAACAAAAGATAAGACAGCTAAAATGTAATTTTCCAATGATCTGGTCAAACCAGAATAGACACGTCTGAGCTCCTGTGACGTTAATGTTTAGTCCTATTTTTTGTCCCTGCTAGCTTATCATTTGTCTTTCCTGGCATTATATCCTGAGGTCAAACAGTCAGGCATCCCCTTCCTGAGTCTGTTGCAGGCTGCTGACGGGTAAACAATCACCTAACCCATCCTGACATGGCTTAAATTGTGTGGAAAACCCATGTTTACATCTCTTTATCTCGTATTAAATTTAAACAAAATGTAATCCCAGTAATAAACCATAAATTTTGGCTCAGCTAAGTCTTTCCCAGTCAGTTGGACTTGGATCAGTCACTTATATTTATAAGGACACAGCAGAAAATGTGTTCAGACTGAAGCCATCATAAAGACGTTATGGTGCGGTGGCCTAAAAAGTTGTACTCGGGTCAAATTTGACCCCTTTAAAAATGTCTATATCTGAAATATGGCTTTCTTTTTAACGAAATTAGCACAAAAATTGATTGGATTCCATACAACGCTCTTGGCAAATACAATTGATCACTTTCATTCCTGACAAAAGGTCAAAATAATTCATAATTTCCGCTTTTTTAACTCAAATACTAGGTATAATTGTATATAAATGAGGGTTATTGACCATGAATTTCAAAAAGTATTGCACAACTAGTAGTAGTAAGGTGTTAGTGAAAACTAAAAAAAGAGTCTGAAAAAGGGACAAGAATGTCAAATATTTGTCCGTTTTTGAGCCGGGAGGACAACACAAGGGTTAAATACTATTTCTGGCTGAGCATTGTTTGTTTTGGTTTGGATGGAGGAGCTGGAGTGGATGAAAAACTCCAAACCATCATGTGATATTTTTGTTGTCATCCACTTGGAGATAACCACAATAGCCCTTCCTTCCCACAGGGTTTGTCCCTTTCTGCAGGGACAACCTCCAGGTCAAAGCTCTCCTTCAGCAACACTGCCATTGTCTAGGATAAAGATATGGAGACAGAATGACTGAGCTGTCTTCTGTACACAGACGTCAGCTGTCTGATTCCTTACCAGCCTAACCTAACAAGGGCAGACCTCCAAAGCAAAAGTCTGTCACAGAATAGAAGCACTTTTCCCTAGATACTTTACCAATAATACTTGTTTCATAAACCACCCAACCACAATACTCCTCTTCCTTGATGAAGAAATCAAAGTCATAACCCTTCAGTGGAATTTATGCAAGGAGTCAAGCCACGTTTGATTTATACACAGAAGATGAAAAGGTCAGATTACACAAGGGAGCAAGTCGGTGTTATTTCCTCATTGTAATGACACACGCCGAACCGCAGGGGGAACAAAATATTTTTAATACCTTGTATTTCAGTGCAGCCATTTCTGGCACAACGGAGGATCTGTCTGTGGTTCGCCTGGGATGAAGCTTTAACAAAATGAAAATAGCCAGATTTGAATTTAATAACATTTCATTGTTTTTATACTTGAAATCCACACGCCGACTCTCTTTTAAGGGGAGATCACAGAAGCTGCCATTACAATTTATGGCATCATAGTATCTTTGCTTGTGATTATGTTCATTAAAACTGCTTTGATTCTGTGGCTGCTACTAAAAACACAACAAAAAAAACAGTCTGGACTTAATGATGCACAGCATCAAACAAGCCAATCCGGATCATTTGTTCACTATTTTCAGCTTGCGAAGCACATTCTTAAACTCTTCATTTTCCCCTTAAATAAATGTACCGAATCAAAGCACGGTCTTGGCTCAGTTATTCTCTCACTGATGAAGAGATTGTTTCAGTAGCTGATGAAAGGTTAACAGCAACCATCAAACTGCCAAAGAATCTGAAACTGTATCACAAAAGTATGTGCTGGATGTCTCTACAAGCCCTGTATTACATAAATGTAATCAAGCCAGAAAACAACAAGTACTGAAACATAAAACTTCAAGCTCTGCCCCAAACAGCAGAGGTGCAGGCCATTACTTTCCCCTCTGTAAACAGAAACATTGTCCAAACTGAGATCTCTTTTCAGCGTCTGTAAAAGCATTCATGAAAGGTCGACAGGATGAAGGTAATTTCTTGTGGAAGTGACAGTGAGTTTTCTTCACATCCAAGAAGGTTGCAAAGGACATTTCTGCAGAAAGTAAGAGTGTATTTCTTCCCAGTTCCTCTTGACATGAAGATCTTGGGTTTCAAGCTGTGCAAACCGTTAGTGCTGCTTCCTCCTTGTCAAGGCCTGCCAGATTATCTGACTTAAAGGAAAACTGTTGCATTTGGAAACAGGATAGGCATGTGGTTGTTATCAGGACACAGACATGGAGCACCAGGTGAGGATGACCTCAAACGGACGTGGGTCAGAGAGTATTTGCAAATACCGTTAGGATATGTTTTATTTTGTTAAATGAGCCAAGTTGAAGTGGCTACACTCAATAGGGAGGATAGGAAGCAGAAGACAACTGAGCTGATTTCTGACACATATTGGCCAGATCTCGATACCCAGTTCAGTTGCACATATCCTCTTTCTTCAGCAAAAGGTTATAAAAATTGGGTGACGAGGACCCTGCCTGTTCATACTTGACCTATAACAACATTTGAAAAAAGTGCTCAAACCAAGGTACTGTCACCTGCTTGTCCCGGAGATTTTGACCAAATAACACTGTCTTCATCAGCGGATAGAGTTTACTCACTTGCCAATGAAACACAGGGATTTCTCCTAATAATAAGCAAAGAAAAAGTCTTCAACTGATACGCAAAAAAAGGACACAAAATCTTCAATCTGCATCTACATCGCCTGATGAGAACTTTGTGATCCGTAGAAAGCACTTTTGAGACAGCACATATTGGACTTTAGTTTCAGAGACTATGCTACTAACGTATCCTGATGTTAAAGTCAATCATACCCTTTGTGTAGGTAAAAAAAACAACCAATCACATTTTCACTCATATTTGACCATAGTCTGAACTACAGTGTGCTGCCAGTTGCAGGGACAAATAGCTCCATTGAACATAAGTTTAGAATTTGTTCAACTTTAGCTCAGTCCATAGAGAGTTGGGTTGAGAACTGTAGGGTTGCCAGTTCGAGACCCCTTACAGACCATAGTGTGGACTGGTAGCTGGAGAGATGCGACTTCACCTCCTGGGCCCTGCTAAGGTGCTCTTGAGCAAGGCACCGTACCCACTCAACTGCTCAGGGTGCCTGTTAAGTGGTCGCAGGCCACTCACTCTGACATCTCTCCATTAGTGCATGTAAAGGACCTGAGCATTAGATGATTTATACTAATATCCAAATGTCTTGAATATGGTTTAGTGTTTGATATTAAGCTGAAAGAAAGCTTTGTTTAGTCATGTGCTAATAAATTTGGCTTTGGGCATGCACTTTATTTGACATCCACTCAATGAACAACAACTTTGCTTTCAAGGAGAAAAACCTTTCCAGGAGTAAACACAGAATGAGACCAGCTGAGCACTATCAGCAAGTTATTATTTGACTTTAGACACTGCACTTTTCAACAAGGGTAGGGTTGTAAATTTAACATGACTCTGTATACCAATGTGATGCCAGTATAGCTCAGAGTAACTGCAACCCTTGCTGCAATGAATCCCTGTGTATCCTCATGTCATAAAATGTGAACCACAGTGCACTGCTTGTCCTGTAAGGAGCATATTTCGTGGGCTAGGGCAGGTAATGGGAGGGTAATACAGATGTGGGACTGAGCTGGGGGTTAGGGCAAGTGGTTAATAGCACCCAGATGTGTTCCTGATGTGAGGCAGAGACCAAATGCTTGACTATGTAAATAAAGAAAATATCCCATGTACCATCTTCCTACTGATGTTATCACGGTACGAATCAAGCATATTAAGCAGCACTCGTGGCAGTAGGAAGCCACATTGGAACCAACCACATCTGTGTGTGTAAGTGTGAGCGTGTGTGTGTGTGTGTGTGTGTGTTGGCAGTTACTGGTTGTCTGTGTATGTTCCTGTATGTTGAAATGGATTCATATGAACATTCCTCCCTGATTCTCTAAAGCACAGTGGGCTTTAGATCATCCTTAACTCAGAGCTCCAAAAATAGAGCCATGATCTCACCCTTTTCATTGATCCGGGCCACCATCCAGCAGCAAGCCAACCACGCATACTGTATCAATTATATGGACCCAATGGATTACTATGTGACACAAAACACGTGTTTTCTCTTTTTTTGATTGGGTCCGTAGCATTTTCTCTATACAGTTCATGAACATGGTGCAGCTCCACAAGATTAGTTAGTTCAGAAACTGTTGTTGTTGTGACAGGAACTAAGATTGTGTAGTTAAAGTGAAGGCCTGTATGACTTCAACTGGTCTCTATTAGCGACCAGTAGTAATTAAAAAAACAACATCAGTATTGTCATCTGTCATGGTTTCCCTTGGCATCATATTTGTTACAATAGCAATAAGTAAATATGCCCTTCAGAGCAGGACCAAAATATCTACTCAAAGTTCCTAATCACATGGGAAGATGATGTAGAGATAACATTAAAGCTTTGTCATTTGTTTTTTTGTGGCTAAGAAATGAAATGTCATGTGATGGTTGTCAGCTTGTGGTGCTGGGGGAGATATGTTGTTCCAAAACAAGTCTTAAAAAAATGTAAAAGAAATCTCAGTGCTGTTTTTGTCATTGCTTCAGATCTCCTAGGACATTAAATCACCTGAGAAAGTTTTGTTTTTGATTGTCTATTTAATACTGCCTCCACAGACTGTAACTAACTTAATCCTGGGTCCCTTTCGCTAATGTCATTTAAAAAAAAATTACCAAATATATGGAGTTCTAATATGTGGCATCCTGTTCAGCCAATTATTCACATACAGTGTTATTAAACAATGTGTGTCAAACAGTCAGTGTCTAGCTACATGTGTGTGTCTAGCTACATGTATGTGTGTGTGTGTGGGGGGGTGTCTGAGTCCGAGATAGGAGTGTAAGCTTAGGTAAACCCATCTGCCTGAGCCTAAACAGGGGAGTGCCTGGACCAGTGAAGCTCTTGCTAGAAACCAATAAGTCCTGAGCCCTGTAAGACATTAGTGGTTGTTGGGAGCTTTGCTAAACACAATTTATGTCTTTTCTGTATTACTCTAAAACATCCTCTGGGTTACTTAATGCTAGTGTGATTTGTGAGTTTGTAACAGGACCATCAAAACCACTTGTTAAAGTGTACTAAGTAAACCTTTTGCTATTTATAAACTCTTCCATCTGATGATCACAATACTGTATATGTATGAGGGTTTGAAAAAGGTATTGCTGCTGCATGATGGAAGATGGTGAACTGAGCAAAGACGTGTTTTAAGACACTTTGTTCTAACGCTAAAACAGGATTCTACTTTTGACTATATGGTTGTGTCTCAAAATAGAAATAGAAATAGTTGGTGAGGTAAAATTAGTAGTTAATACATCATCTAAACTAAAATAAAAAACATAGAGATGCCTTTTCAGTTTGCAGTGCATGGCAGGCATTGGCTGAAAGTTAGACAGTAGCAGCAATAGTAAACAGTGAGCAGCAGCAACAATCGCCTCTGTTATGTGTAGCTTCAAACAGATCAGCTGATGATAAGATGACCTGGGTGAATGGCTGCGTGTCATTCATTTGCAATGAAATCTATTATCACAGTATTTGCACTTTTCATACATTATTCCTAACAATGAGTTTGTAATTAATATTTCTTTTTTCTTTTTGCTTGCATACTCATCTCTACTGTGATGATATGACCGTCCTTGGTCTCCAGTAGACACCAGTCAGTGTCATAAGTCAATTAGGGTCAGTGTGATTAAGGTAAAAATTGAACTTTTTCTACCAAAGGCCAGATTACTGGGATGTGTAAGTTAGCCACTGGTGGGCTACAGTCTTTCAAATGACCATGCTGAACTGTAAGTAACACTGTGTTAAGCTATCCTTGTAGAGCTTTGGGGGAAAAGGAGGAAACATGAAATCCTAACTCATTCTAGTTTACGTGTTGAAGCTTTTCCATTTACTCTGTTTGCACTAGCTTTCTGCACAATGCTATACTAAAGAACCTGACCAACCAACAGTGAACTCTTGATGGAGAAGTTTCTGCTTGTCCAGTAACACTGGGACATAGGAGACACATTATACTGTGTGTAATAAGACCTAAATTGCTGAACTTACGCTCGTTTATTGCTATTATGGTGGTCTATAGCAGTTTAAGATTTTTTTTTTTTTTTTTTTTTTTAATATAACAGTGTCTCCTTAAGCCATAGACTTAATGAGAAACTGAAAATTAAGGGAGCTGCTTTTTAAACATGACTAGGAGAACATCCTCTGGGACTACTTTGTGATAACAATGCATTTTTTGGGTTTGAGAAGACAATACTTCTATGAAATAAAGTTTATTTGTAAACCTGCTAAATCAGCCAAATTCATTGTCTATCGAGTTGCTCCAGGCTTTCTACAATACGGCATCACCACACTCTCTGGTTTCTGGCTTTAAGGGAGATATTTTTTCTCCATCAGAATTGATATATACATTGAAAGAATCACAAATTACAACATATTTTACCCCTGTTCCATCTACTTGGGATTCTTTTCTCTTGACTTATCACAGCTTTGTGTAGGCTTGGAGTTCAGACAAGCAGTTCAAATCAAAGTTGGACCTCTGACCTATAGGTAAATAGAATAGGGTTAACAACCATCCTCAGGACAGATAAGACAGGCCAACAGATAAATGGGTCAGTGGGGTATTGGAAAAAAGAAAGTCTGCTGGCATGAATAGCTCAGAGAGGTCATTCAGAAGTCAACTCTTCCCAGCTGGCCTTGAAGGACTTACTTAACCAAGCATTCACACTCATCCTATGGAAGGTTATCTGATTGACTGGAGGAGACACAGCTAAAGTGCTGCCTGCCCACCTAGCTTGTGTAAATTAAAGGAGACCCCTGAGAGCAAACCCAGCCCTTTCCAGCCTCCGCCCTTCACCTCCCTCTTCCCTCACCTCGCTTTCTCCCTGATAAGAGGTGCCAACCACAAAGTGGAGAGAGAGCTATGGGAGCTGAAGCATCTGGTCAACTGCTGCCCTGCAAGATTGTTTCTATAAGTTCAGGTATAAAAAGAAACAAAGAAGGGGTAACAGCTGAAAAAGAAACAGAGCCATATGCACCACGTGTGCACTTTTCATGCCTCATTTTAAGATCTTGTGACATCTCCCTCCTCAGCTATCTTTTATTATATGATGTCTGCTACAAAAAAGCAACAGGATGTTTGCTTTGATTATAGCAAGGTGACAACTAATTAATCACCACAAGGTCAGCCAATAATGTGCAGCTGCATAGGAAAGCCATACCCTGGCTCTACCGTCCTGTCGTAACATATAAGTGCTGCATCAGCTCCTCTTTGGCAGAAGTTTATCAAATACATGCTAAAAACACACACATTTAGCAGGATTACACTATGATGCATTGACACTGCTTGGATGGATGTGAATATTTTTCTTAGTCCTGGACTGACAGTGACAAAAACATTGTGGTATACTACAATGAGGTTATTACTGTAAACATAAGTTAACATCATGCGTAAAAGGGCTTTATCCAGGTGTTTACTCTGCTGTTGTATCTAAAACCCATTCATATTTAAATACACTTTATTATAAAAGTATAAACAAGCACACAGGGTACTCATTCGTGTGAAGTAAACACGTACTTGAGCTTCTGCGATGGAAACCAGATATCAAAGTTTAAAGCACATGGAAGTTTTCTCAAACACACGCACCTCTTAACAAGCCTGCTAAACTAGTTTTAGTACACAAAAGTTGCAGAGCATTACAACTGCAGACACTTAACTATAAAACAAGTTCCCTCCATTGTAGAAGTACAGTGACAGAGGCTGTGGATCACTGGGGTTTCTATGGTACTGTACATACACTTACATAAACTGTCAAACTCACCAGTCTGTGATGACAAGAATTGTCCCTCTGAAAATGTTCAGTCCACACAGAAAGCTTTAGACAAAGCCTTCTTTCCCTCCAAATTTGGAAAGAAACGGCATTACGAACAGTCCTGACTGTTTCAGTTGATTCCCTGTTGCTTCTGTGGTCAAGTCCCGAAGAGTGTGTGTGTGTGTGTGAGTGTGTGTGTGTCTGCCTGAGCTGAGTGCAGAGAGTGCAGAGTCTAGGGAAGAGGTGGTAACTTCCTCTCGAAGTTGGAGACGAAGTGAGTAAGTGAGTTTTCTCTCTCCCGGCAAGAAGCAGGAAAAGCTGTCATACTATCCCCCTTTTCAGACAGAAAAAAGAGGAACAGCCTAAAAAGGGCAAGCTCGGGGAAGAGGGGAGGTAGGAGAGCAGTGTGTGTGTGTGTATGTGTGTGTGTGTGGGGGGGGGGGGGGGTTCCCTCTGTTGTTAAGGAAAAAAACAGAAAGCAACTCCAGGCAAATTAGCTCAGGTTTTCCATGCACAGTTCAGTGTGACTGAGCCAAAACAACAACAACAACAACAACAGCAGCAACAAACAACTGTGAATGTTTATGTGTTTGATGGGTAGCTGTGTATGTTTTTACAAGTGAGTTGCTTTTTAAGCCTAAAATGCTAAAAATGAAGCTCACGCCGGAAGCTGGTTAGCTTAGACTGTTTCCAGTCTTTATGCTAAGCTAGGCTAACTGGCAGTCCTATATTTACTGGGCAGATGTGAGTGTGGTATTGATGTTTTCATTAAACTCTTGGCAAGAAAGCAAATAAGCATATTTACTTAAAGGTCAAACAGTTTATTTAAAATGGACTTTTTGTCATCTAAATTCAGAAGTACATTAATTTTGGTTGGGTGTGGGTGACAACTACAATCCAGTAAGAAAACATATTTATCCTCCTGGTAATATAATTCATGTATTATTCATGAGGTTATACACTCTAGATATTCAAGTTTCTAAGTGTGTTCCTGCAGCATCAACTATAATGTGCAGACAGAATGAGTCATGAGAGAATGTCTGTTACAAGTTATAAATGTGCTGTAATATGTCTCAATAGTGCTCTATGTTGGTCTATGCTGCCATGATGCTTACAATGTCATGAAAAATCTTGCTTTACATTTTAAATTTCAATACAGAAATGTTACAAGCATTTGCAACTTATTACTGGAGTAACCAGAGTGTTCAGCTATAATGAAAAGAGGCTATATGATTTTGGTGAAAGCAGCCTCACACAAAACATGGTAAACATGTAATCCCAATAATATGTCAACTCCCATGCTGAAGGAGTTGACATCCTAATTGCTCACAGCTGCGAGCTGAAAAAACTCATCTGGTAGATCGCATCAATGATCGACCGCACAACTAAGGCAACACTCCAAATGATCCTTTTTCCAGCTTCAGGTTGTTGTATGTCTCATACATTTGAATTCACAGCACACATTCTGAGCTCACACTTATTTTGCAACCGGCTTTACAACCAACGTTTCTTCAACTGTAAGAGCTTTGTACCATCTCTGTGAGCTCAGCTGTAAATCTTGGTGGCCACCAAGCTCCGTCTTAACCACATTTTTATTAAAGCCATGCGCTCGGGAGGGCATAGTGACACTTTTCATTAGCTTGCCCCAACTCTTCATGAGAAAATAAGGGCTGAAAAGCTGAGAGCAGTCAAATCAAGCATTCGTTTTATTCTTCCAAAAGGTCAATGTAAGAGCAGAGCTGTTATTGTGCGACACCCTGCTGGGGCTTGAAAGAACATCTGGGTCTCTATGCCACATTTTTTTCACTTATAAACCCACACGCTAACCTGAGCACCTGGCCTGTGAGTGGCCACAAAATCTTGTGATAGACACTACTTCAGTTGAAATTGCATTACATATTTGACCCATTGTGTTCAGATTAAGCACTCCAAATCAAACCTCCTACTACTGTGTCTTTCTTGAATCCATTCTGTTCCCTATCCCCTCATTAAAAAACATTCTGGATGCAAACAAAACAAAACTGAAAGCAGAAGGCATCTCTGCAATATTCCCCTTGTCAACTCAATCCCTATGAAGACAAACTTTAGTCTTTTGTCCCTTTAGTGCCAGGATTTCAATTTTTCTCTGAGCTGCATCAGCAATCACATTCTTGTGTGGATCTCCTCATGGCTGGCAGATGTCCACCTGTCCCTGGGGCTGAATGATACTCCAGCATTGGGTTGGTCTGATGAGAATGGATACGTTAAGGGCAGTAGAATGGAGAGAGGCAGAGGGAGAAAGAAGAAGAAGAAGAAGACAAGACAAAGAAGCAGAAGATGATGATGAAAGAGAGTTGTGAGAGAAGGTGAAGATGAGACTTAAAGAGAAATGAGAACAGTCTAATTACAGGGCACCTACAGCTTTCAAGGCAGACCTGTCAGACAAACCCGAGCATGCCGGTGTGCCCGCTTAATGTAAATACACAGTAAATCATGATAAGCTGTTGTGGAGGCGGAAACAGGGAGGGATATGTGGCTAAAGACTGGGAAGGGTCTGTCTGCAGGTGGGAAAGGATGAAACAAGCAGGGGAGGTGTGTGTGTGTGTGTGTGTGTGTGTGTAAGTGTGTGTGTAAGTGTGTGTGTGTGTGTTTGTGTGTCCGTGCGACAGAGGGGGATGGTTGGGAAATTTAAACAAGATAGCACTCGTTCACAAAGCTTGCTGCTGTGGTGAAAATATATGCTCCAAACTGGTTTCATAGGAACAAAAGCCAACCATCTTTAACGTAGAACAATATTTGCAGTGTGTTTTCATGACAGAATTACCTCTCCCACTCATTTTCCAAAGGTTGACACACAGAGCCTTTGTTAGTAATCTGCACCATTGGGATGTTGTGTGAATGAATGGTGCATGGAGACCTTTGATGTTGGACTGAGTTTGGCTGGGACAGATTACAAAGCACAGAAACTCAAAAAAAGAAACTGAAGTGCAAACACAAAACAATGTTCTTCACTTTTTTCTCTCAAGAAAGCTAAAATTCTAATTCTAATAATGATTCAAGCTATGTCTTTGTGGCTCAAACCTCAGAGTGATGGAGACAGAGAAAGAGAGAAAGAGTGAGAGAGTGAGAGAAAGAGAGAGAAAACACCACCCATAGGTGACTCATCAGTACAATGAAATGAATGTGCGAGGACGCCCTCAGAGAATTAGCATTGTTCTTTTTTTAAATCAGAAACATTCTGAGATATCAAACTGCAAACACACCTTGCTAAGAAGTTCTGCTTATGTCAAGTGAATGTGTTGATGCAGGAACAAAACAGATTAAATAAATATATAGGAGAGAGGAGGGAAATCATCGTCTCTGTCATTTCTTAATGTAGGTTATCATCAAGTTTGTCAAAGTACAAACACTTTGGCATTCACAAACTGCTCATTAAAACTTCCTTGACAATCTTGTAGATGGATCCTGTCTAGGTCTTCACTTTCAGGTACTCTCCACACCCTCTATCCAGTGCATGAAAACACATGTCTCTTTGGCCCCTGTGCCCCCACATAAAACAGCTCACTGGAGGCATCTGCCAGCAGTAGCTTCTTTATGGGACAGATGGGATCCCAGAGCAGGGAGCTCCTGTGCACGGGGCTAGCTTTGTGTGCATAAGTCTGATCTCCTTCCTACTGTGATTTTCCACTACCTCTGCATGCATAAATAATAAATCACATGCACATACGTATGTAGGCACATAGAAACAGAGACGTATCAGCACGAAATGTACATACTGACTGAACCACTGCTGAAGTGCTTGATACACCTATACATCATCCTTAATAACAAATTCACCCAAATTACAAAACCATATTTTTTTTTACTTATCTCTTGTGGCCATGCAGATAGTTTTGTTCTATTTTGTCTGGTTTTGGAGGTATTGTTCTACTGGACCATAGAGTTGAATCAAAAAGCTAGCTTAATGATGTAGGGACCACTCATAGGACTATATGAAATACTTATGCAGGCAAGCTAACTATTAAAATGCTAGCCAGCCAGAACCCGCTAGCGCTATTCAGTTACATTTTCACCCCAAGCTTCTTTCTTTTTGTGCCATTTACTCCTTGCCTGGAAACCAGACAAACCTGCAAGTTCATGTTTTATTTGCTTTGGCAGATGCGTCTGGTCCCCCTTGGCTTTGGACAGGTTTGAGATCTGAAGGGCCAATCTCATCCATCTATCAAATATGGGGCTTGTTTGAGATGATGACTGTAAAAAGGAGAGCCATTGAAACCCATCTCTACATCCTGTGGTCTGCTTGCATTTTTCTATCGCTCAGCGCTCCTAATGTGAGGCTAATTTAGTCCAGCCTGACATTTTGTTCTTGGGAATTTACATTTTATTTTTATATTTAAAATTAAAGGTTTTCTTAGCTACAAAACTTGCAAGAGTTTGGAACTGTCTGCAAACCATCTTTTATAGAGCCAGTGCAACAAGCAATAAGGTAAAATAGCTCCCTTCCTTTCAGATACTGTAAAAACATCCTTTTGGTCAAAGATAGGTAGGTCTAAGATCCCCAAAGTTAAACTTCACTTTTAACATTTGTGCGGATTGCTGATTATTATTTTTAATATATTATTCACTTGTAGTGTGATGCTGTAGAACATGATATTGTCCACTATGTAAGATTTTGGACACACGTCAAGAAAACGGGTCTAATACCTCCCTTCCGGCACACCCATGCAGTGTGCTGAATAGAAAGGAGATTGAGTGAGAGGTCTGTTTGGTATTAGGCGGGAAGCCTGGGACAGGAAATGGTCCAAGGTCTCACAGAGGCGGCCCATCCACAGAGCAGTCAGTAGTCACACCCCCATGAGGGCCAGGATAAGGCGCTAGTGTTCACCCTCGCCCCCACTCCACTCTCTGTCACTCGACACAGAGGTTGACAGAGATTAAATGAGTGGAGGAGTAACGGAGGGAATGCAAAAGTTGAGAAGTTAAGGGGTGAGATTATATAAACATCTCAACATCTTGGCAACTCTTTGTGAATATCCCTGCCTCCTCTGTTAAATACATTCTTTTCCTGCCTACCTCCTCTCCAGCTCTCCAGCTCTCCAACTCTTTCACCTCAGTGTGTGACGGTGAGTTGCCAAAAGCCATGAGGATCCAAGCATTCCTCGTGCTCAGCTTATCATAATGATAATAATGGTTAGATGCCATTAAATCAAATCAAAAGAGTGTGATTTCATGTATTTGAAATGGTAAGCATTCCTTGCATAATAGGAGACCGTGCCAGGCTTTTATAGTCATCAGAGAGTGTTGCAGTGCATATGATGATGAATAATTTCTAAACGTCTGCAGTCTTGTGCTCATATGCTTTACTATTATTTACTTGTGGCTTTTATAATGTATGTATGTAAGGCTATAGCACATGCCACGCCATCAGTATGGCTATAGAGATAGGAATGTTGGTTTGCTCAGGCCACCACTTTGGTCCAATCTGAACAACTATTAAAGGGATTGTCATGACATTTTGTACACACATTCAAGGTTCCTAGAGGATGACTCCTCCTGATTTTAGTGGACTTCATTCATTCCTCCACCAACACTGCCCCTTGCATTGTTTTAACACAGGACTGTCTTTGTTCTGAATCCCTGGTCTGTCTTGTTTAATGTATTGAAACATACAGTAAATGCAACTTAAAACATTACACATGTGCATATGTTGATTGAAAAGTGAACTGACATTTCCCTTTAACAATGTTTCTACTGCTGAAGCTGGGCACACTTGGACAACATCACAAAGCCTGTGCAGAAGTGCCACAACGAAAATGGCTCTTTTACAAACCCGTCTCCTTTTGCATATTTAAGAATAGCTCTTTGTGTGCACTTCGTGGAAACTATGTGACTGACCAGCTTCCTCGGGCAGCCTTGAAGTGCTGTATATAGAGGATATAGTGGTAAAGCTCTGCAGTGGATTCCTCCAAAAGCTTGGATTAGGTCCCGAACAACAGGTTTATTATCAGCCAGTCACATTAATTCACTGTCAGCCTGCTTGGAGCGCAAAGACAGGGAAAGAGAGTCCCATCCAGCAGAAAGAACAACGGTCAGCTGCAGTCCAAGATAATGAATAATTATTTCCACCTCTGGCCACTTCTGCCAGCTGCACCACTCCTAGCAACACAAAAAACCCATCTGTTTACACATTAAGCATAATGATGGGCTTTCTTCTACAGGAAACTGTGAGTGAAATGCTAAGTATATACCCCAAAATAAGCATGAACAATGTTGCACTGTGTTTATGCCTTCCTTCCTAAATTCACTTCAACATTGATTGGGGACATTCGGTTCCTGAAACACTAGTTTCCACTTTGAGATGGAGAACAAAAGTGGAGCTGTTAGTAATACTTTTATAGTCATAAATAAAAACCAGCAAGAATATAAAATATTTTACACACATTTCAATTCATATGACATAAGATACCTGTCAGTAGCTCTATTGGATCACTGAAATCAAAAGTTTAGCTGCCATGGCAGAAAAATTGTAGCCAGTATGTTTCCAAGATTTCAGCTGTTTTTACAGAACTGCAGAGAATATTATGGGGCATAACCACGGCCACTAACACTTACACAGCATCAGATTTGAGGCTGACACTAAAAACAGCAAGAGTAGTGATTATGGTTTGATAAAGGCATCAGTCCCAGAGCAAGCTGGAGCCAGTTTACTTGTCTCTCCTGCACACACACACATGCATGCACGCACACATGCACGCACATATCTGTAAATGTATATACAGAGAGACAAAGACAGACAGAGAGACAGAGGAAAAGAGACAGCAGCTGTTAACTGTCTGGTTTTGGACAACACTCTCACAGTATTCTGCTTCTTTGGCCCCATCCTATCATTTGTAACCCTGCCTCCACCCTTGACCTGGCCTCCAATCTTGCATTGCCTCCCTGTTAGCTCCAGCATTACAAAACAAACACTTTCCAAACACTTTGACAGATAGATTCTTAAGAAAAATAGAAACAAAATGACAAATCTCTCAGTGAAACAACTAGCCAAGCAAGAAAAAACAACAGGGACAAGAACAAGAAAAGAAAAGAAAAATGGACATAAACCTTCTCTGCTGGCTTTGACATTCTTGTGTCTTAAGTATGACGTCAACAATATGTCAACATTGACTGAATTCTTAGGTTGAGAGATAAAAATGACCCCAACATTTCTACATGGAAATCCATTGCATCTCCACTTTCTACAAGCCCTCTAGTTCCCACTGATGTCCAGGCACCAGAACACTGCTGAGCACCACACATGTTGCGAGTGGAAGTTCCAAACTGCAGTGTATAGGTGCCACAGGGCTTTTCAGAGGTACCAATTTAGTTAACACATAAACAATTTGGGCCAGCTTACAAGACTGCAATTGCAGCCTGTTTCAAATACTTGACTGTTTCTGGTCCAAAATGGACAAGAAGACTGGTAACACTTTTAAAAAGAAAAAGGAAAGAAAAAAGACTCCGAACGGTTTGGATTCTAAACTTAGAAACTGGAAACGCAGAAGCCTCTCATGTCTTTATGAATATGGAAATGATTTATTGACGTTACTAAATGATACATAAATGCTTAAAAAATAATTTATGAATGTTAAACTATTGCGTTGAGCTGCCTGCACATGTTTAACCAATTTATTGTAAATGAGGTGTTAACACATGTGTTACACATCTGGAAAACATGTGTCCGAATAAAGCAACTAATCTAAATGTTGTACTAATAAGAGGTGTTTCTTTTCCATTTTATACATTTTTCTTCATGATATTTTGAATGGATTGTTGTACATTTTGCAACTCAACCCCATACTGTGAAAATGTCTAAATCAACTTCAATTTCAATATATTGACAGAGTTATCTACCTGTTGTTTTAGTGTTTCAGTCTTTATAGATCAGTACATCTTTGACAGTAGATGAAACAATACTTCTTGTTGATTTCCAATCAATTAGACCCATCCAATTTGCAGTAAATATTTATAACATAAAGTCATTCTCTGCTACACTACAGTATCATGTTGTCCTAGTATGGCATAATATCATAGAGTATAAAGCTCTTGTTTTTTTAAAAAACCTTTTAGTTTAATTTTAAAGACTTTTTTCGCTCTATGGTGATTTAAGCCCCCAATGTCGACTTCCAGGCAGCAGTGCGACCCTAACCTTAAACCTAACCCTTTTTTAAGTGTTTTATTCACACCAGTGGTCCCCTTGTGCCCGTGTTGGGCGCTGCGTTTTAACCCAAACCTAAAATCCATGTGCCTACCAGGCAGCGCAGCCTGAAAAGTGATGTTGAAAGCTTAAAACGCCAAACACCGCTTTTTCACTCATTTTAAAGGATGTTAGGGTTAGTAAACAGGAATCAATCATCCTGCCTCATGTGAGTATTATTTTCTTTTACTCATAATTACATTAAATGCTTAAGAGTAAAACATACTTAAACACAGTACTGTACCCTGTGTGCCATTTGTCTATGCATTGGTAATCCATGTCAGATCTTATGCTTTCACCTAAACTTTTGCCTGTCCTATTATCCAACGATATCATCAAAGGATTGTTTTATTTATTCAAAGAGCAGTGCCTCCCAGTTAAGTTCTCTGAAAAAAAAATAGTTTGGCTTTAAAATTTAAGAGTCACTTGTTTGAGTGCAAAAGCCCTCGTTGAGTCTGTGGCCTTAAAGCCTGTAAGCATGTCATCAATTCATTCTAGCAGAAATCTTTTTAGTTGTGAAGGGTCTTATGATGACGATGAGCTAATGGTAAAACAGACTTCGAATTACTGATTCTGTTTTTCTTGCAGAAAAAGAGGGGCATTGATTTTCTTTCTGTAACATGTGCACAAGGAGGTCAATCGGTTCATTTTGAGGTAAGCTGCCACAGAAGGAAAAGCAATGGCAGTGAGGTTTTAAAATGTATGAAACAAAAACAGACACTATTTGTACCCTCATTCACCCTGCCAGTCTCTTTCTCTCTCTGGCCCATAGCCACCCTCCTGGGATTCAGCCTGCCAATCAGATGCCAAATAAATCCACACAGCCCCTTCCCCTGTGCCTCCATGATATGGATCCTGGAACCACAAGTTTCCCAAAAGATGCCCAGCCTCACAGTCACCCCCTTTATAAAAACAGCCACTTCTATCCTTACATGTACTGTATACACATGCACAGTAATAGATAGACCTTTTAGGATTGAGATTGAACTATCCCACAGGCATGGACTAAAAATACAAGCCCTCACTGGTATTTATGATTGCTTTGAACAAGTTGAAGTGAAACATCAAGCAGAAATGTTGGGCAGATTGGCCTTTTTGTTGTTGCTATGAACCACCAGCAATTGTACAGCTTGATAGCAAAGCCCTCTCAAAAGCCTGGGCATAATGGCATTGATAATATGAATATGTTTTATTCATGCATTTCCCACAGTGAAGGGTCTGACAATACCTGGGGCTGCTATGATTTTAAAGATACCACACGCACCAGGCTGCACGGTCTACATATGCTTTCAAAGTAAGGATGGGTCAAAAAAATGTTTGTGTGTCTGAATTTTTGTGTATACCATTTATACACAGTATGTAACCAAGTGTGTCCAAATGTGTGCATGCACAGTATGTGTGTCCAATGATGTAGGCCAGAGCCAATAGATGCTGTCTTTTTTCTTTGCCTCCCTCTCATTAAGGTGGAGCCCAGAGGAGTGTGCTAGAGGAGTGTTATCGAGATAATAACACGGTTGCACAGGCAGCTGCTGATGGGGACCGCAGAGCTGAGCCAGGTTGAAAGTCAACACTGCTGATAGTCTGAGTGCAGGTTTATTTGACTACACATTCTGAGGACAGGACACAACAGGCCAGGAGACAGGAGGGAGGGAGAGAGAGAGAGGGGAGAGGGGAGAGAGAGAGAGACAGAGGGAGAGAGACAGAGAGAGAGAGAGAGAGCGAGCACCTGTGAAAGGTGGATGAAATGGTGAACTTATAAAGGAATACTCGACAAAACATACTTTCATGCTTAATGCCTGTCAGGCTTCACGATGGTTCGGGCAAGTTTGTAGCTTATTTCTTCAGCAGATGTAGTCGGCTTGGATTCAAAGCAGTTACAATGAATCCTGATAATGACACAGAAGCACAGAAAAAGCATGTTACAACCTCCATTGAAACTTCTTAAACCATTCCTGCAGCATAGCCCTCTCTCCACCAATTATCCATATTAATTATCCATATCTAGTATGTCCTGCAACACAGTTTCTCTAAAACATAGCAGTATACTCCACTTAGTGTCATGGTATTGTTTCTCCATAGCTTTGAAGTTTTGCCAGAAGTCACCTACTGCAAAGGTTAATTTGGAACATCATGAACATTTTGGTCAACAGTTGAGAAGTGGAATATGATGCAGGATGTGTTTTAAAAGTTTCTATTGACGATATCAGACCACCGTTACATCTTATGTTAGCTGACTAGTATGTCCTGTTTGTTCCATAAGTCCTTTCTAAATAGCAAGCTATAAACTTTTTAAGCCTGCAGGCTGCATGTTTGGTACTCTAAAGATAGATTTTTAGTGAAATATTCTTTCCTGTGTGCACAATTACTCATGCACACTAACATCCCAATATGACACACACACACACACACCAATACTATAATGATTACAGCTGACCACACCGACATCAGTTGACACTTTTTTGCTTCTGAATCACTCAGGCATCCGCTTCCTGTTTGCTCCCACACCAGGAACATAAGCCCCATGTAATCGTTCAACACTGATGCACTTCCTTTCCTCTGTGCCTCCCTACTGCCATCCCCCTCCGCTGGGAAACGTTGACTCATGGTTGGCTAAATCAACAGTTTCGGGTTAGAGGCATCCATCTGGACTGTGGTCACCGATGTAGCCTGCTGGTCATTTACCCCTTCAGCGGAACAAACCCCTGCAGCTATAGTCAACACACTGACACTTGTGATAACAAGCTGAGCTCCTTTTCATCGAAAAAACAAGCACTTTCACACCACCACACAGTTGGTGGAGTAAAAATTGTGTCAAACAGCGAATGAACTGCTTGTAAATGTGCCTGAACAAGTTTGTTGTGAGTTTTTGTTTTCAAGACCCGAGGGTTTTGGGGAAGCAGGTGTTCTTCCATGCTCTGTTCACAGATAACATTTTTAGCCTGCAGATATGACTTTCCTTTCTTTGAATGGAAATAAAAGAACAGCAGCAAATCTGTTTCCAAGCCAATGGCTGCATGGATCTCTCAAAGATTTTAAGCTGTCAGCATCTACACTTCATCTTCAGTGAAGGCATGCACACCTTTCCAGGTCGCAGTGAAATCACTTAATGACTTACTCATCCCTATGAGGAGCTAGAGCAAGAGGTGACATGTATAAGACAAATCTCATCTTTTTGTGCACACTCAACCTATATCAAAGCACCCTCTTACTTTAATCTATTGCTTTCTTTAGGCGCAGCCAAGAATATATTACTGTCATTCTAAATCTCCAGAGTTCATGAACCATTTGTTCTTAGCATGATAGCATGCCTGTCGCATGGACAGGTCAAAGAAAGATGATATATTTATAGAGAATGAGGATACTCATCTTCAAGGCTGAAATTTAAACCTTGGTGATTTATGAACAGTACAATTTGCTCAGAGTGAAGCAATGAGGATTCAAATCTCTGCATGATCAGTCAAAAAAATCCACCTCAACAATCTCTGCATTTCACAGCCATTATTTTTTTATCGATGGTCCCTTCAAGCACACTGACATCAACACCTGAGTTCATGGAGTGTAGTAAGTGATCCCTGCCTGTATGGAAGTGTGTGCCTGCGAATGCTTATTTCCTTATGAATGCAAGACTGCATGCGTGCGTATGTGTGTGCTGCATTGCATTTTTCAGCTCTCCCATGACAGGGGAATGCAAAAACATGACTTCCTTGGAGTGGAAACCATCTGCCTCACTGGTAATCAGCTTGTGCAGTGTCAGGGTGTTTACACTGAGGCTGCATGCCTGGAGGAAAAAAAATGGGCAAGACTTCATAAATCAGTTTCCTGTTCAAATCCCCAGCGTTTATGCTACCACTGCACAGCATAATGCGATGCTTATCACTGAGTGACTTGCAATTGCGGGGACAGCCAAAATAATTTGACCACATGCAAAGCTTGCTCTATTTTACTGTTTTTTTTTTAATGTACCGCTGTGGTCTTCCGGATGTTTTTAGATGGAAATAAGATGTCAGTGTGTATAATCATTGACCGTTTTAATTGGACTGATTGTGATAGATTTGTAAAGAATAGATCCAATTTTACCTTTTTATACACCAAACATCACTCTATCCACACTCACTCCTAGGTGTTTTGCTTCATTAACTGAAATCTAATAAACATCTCCTCTGAGAGAATGAAATTCCAGCGCTGCAGCTGTGTGACTACAAAGAAAGCATGGACTGTGTGGTTCCCCCCCAGACGGTTCACCTCTCTCACAGCACACAGTCTACTCCATTTGCTTTTAGGCCGCACTTCTTTTGGGTCAAGTCTGAGGAGCTGCAGCATTAGCTCTGTAACATGAGGATGAAGCCAGCGTATCAACGGGAAATTAAATGGAGTGAAATGTGCAGTCCAATGTCCAAGAATAATGACTATACCTTGAACATTTCTCTGTATGGATTCCAAACCCAACAGTTTCCTCTGATTAGGTTTCATTGAATACAGCATGTGTAGTTGCAGGTGTCTTTTCAGGTTCCAAAACGCTCTTCTTATGGGCTCAAAATACTTCTTACACAAACTTATAATCAAAGGAGTGCTCTTGGTCAACACCAATGTGTATTTTCAGCATTCTTAGCTCAGGTTGACTCATCACTGCATCATTTTCAGCATCCAGAAATAGGATCAATGACTGTTTGGTTTGATAGTACAGTATATAGAGGGTAATGTTTAGCCTGGAGGCTCAGTGAGGCCAGACGTGCAATCTGGAGAGACTGCTGAGTTCACCCCAGGACATGTGAGAATGATGATGAGGTGAAAATAAACCATTACAGGCTCACTAAGTATTCACTGGAAGTAATGGGGCAGGTTGTGTGTGTGTGTGCGTGCATGTGTGTGTATGTGGGATGATGCACGCAAGTGTGTAGTGGAAACAATAAACACAGCTTGAAGCCTTGAACTACAACCCAAAAGCTGTTATGCCAGTTTTAATACATATTGGAGCGTAAACACAGCTGACACCTTGTCAAAGTTGGAAGAAAAAAAGTCTACTAATTTCCCAGCACACCATTTGCTCTTTGAATAGAATCATGGTGATGGAGGGAGGTGCCAGTTAAGGACATAAAATACCTTATTATCGTGCAAATATTTACGTTGAAATGTGTACACCAGCACAAAAACTACTCACGAAGTTTGAAATGTTGCCTTTAGAGTTATTCCTTTTCTCCTCTGTCTGTAACAGAACCGTCCCTACTCTCAGTGGACATTAATCTCTCCTGGTCCCGTCCACCGTCTGAATCCCTGCTGCTCCTCCTGATGCTACACGTGTTTGGAATGAAGGACTCTGTTGAGGTGGCGAGTGTGTAGATGATAGAAGAGTGGGATCAGCGGGAGCCTATAATAAATAACAGTCAGGCCCTCTAAAAGCCTATTGTACAGTACTGGGGATTATTTACATCAAGAACACTGCAGCAAAAATATGCTCTGAGTTTTAGTGCAAAGCATTTCCACAGATGGAGGAGAAGATAATGTTGTAGTCAAAATGGGAGTCCAAGTTTCATCAGGACTTTGTGGAGAGACTTCAGACATTTCAGTTTCTGTTTCATTGCTGGCTTGTAATTCTTTACCAATCAGGAAAGGCAAGTTTTATTTGTATAGCACCTTTTAACAACAAGGAATTCAAAGTGCTTTACATAAGACATAAAAATGCTTCATGGCAAGATATAAAAGAAACAGAACGAAAGAGTAAAGGGCATGTTAAGGTATGGTTGACAATTTACTGACAGACTTATATCACTGACAATATAAGTTTTATGTATTTCCATGATTTATTGTTGACTTATGATGATTTATTACCACACATTTCAACTTGTCATCTGATAGTTTAACCCCCTGTAGTTATTGTGGTCAAAAACGGACCACACCATCTTTACAATAACAGGGTCAGATGTGCAGAACACACATGCATGTGTAATGTATGGGAAGATGTAAAGTGAACTGCAGCTTGACTAGCTAAGTCAAAATGCCTCACCAAAAATCAGGGGCTCAAAAAAAATAGCCAGGGTGCAGAGAGAGAACAAGAAAATGAAAGGAGCAGAGAGGCCATACCCTGGTTTCTGGTCTAGAAAAGTGTAAAGGAGCATTTTAGGTAGAAGTAAGCTAGGTAGTCACAATAAGCAAATATAGCCCACTCTAGCAGGCTCATTTTTAAATCTAGAGGGAAGATACTGTTATCATATGGAAACTAGACAACTTAAGGCATCCATTGGCATTATGTTGTCTGGAAGGGGCTAAATAACGCTCTATTGTGAAGCTAAATTTTGGCGAGGGAAAAAAGGGCGTGCCATTTCTCAAAATGGTGTATGTCATTATTTCTGCATAGTGGGGTCCCTAAAAAGAGTCTTGGAATTGCATAAATTGAGTATGAGACTCTGAGACTGGATTCAATGAGTCCAATTGTATTCATCTGTGATGATGTAAGTCCCCATTTCATTGTACTGGGACGAAACTTGACCTCATTTTATAAAATTACCTATTGTGACCTCTAGGATGATCACAGCCTCAAGAATCTTTACTAACACAAACTAGAGATCTAGGGCATTCAGAGGATGTTTGGTTTTCTTAGGTATATTTACAATATGGGGGTTTCTATATGTATGGAAAACCAAGCATGGCTTGGATGAGTTGTTAGAGACCATATCTCTGCTACTACTGGGCTAATGACCAAGAGCCTTTTTGAAATATGTGTTGGTATTAGAGATACGATGGGTGGTGGTGCTGGAGTGGCTGTGAATGAGAAAAGGGGGCCAATTTGGAAAGTTTTGGCATAATGGCTGGTTTAAATGGAGGAAGTTTTGGAAATCCAATTGATTTGTTCATTGCATATATTTAGTAATTGTATGAAACTAGTCACTTGGTGACATCAAAGTGATAATTACAACGTAAAAGTGTGTGCGTCCAAATTAAACACACAAAAAAGGGCAGTGCAGAGTTTAAAGTGTTCCCAGAGTTGAAATCTCTCTGCTGGTATCTGAATTTAATTAACAGAGGAAGAGATGTTATCTGTGTAATATTCAGGCTTCTGAAACAGTGATTTTATCCATGTTATTTTAGTGTATTTCACACAGAACGCTGTGTCACTTTCAGAAATTATATGGCTTTGCTATTTTTTGTTTCTCAGGGGAAATGATAGCCTGTCAGGAACTTCAGCCACTGCTGCCTTTAAAAAGAGTGTGCAAAAGGCAGAGCCCATTCTTTAAAAGACATGAAAAGAGCAGGTCCTAATTTTCTAAATCTAAACAGAGCCAAAGTACACACCCTGTGTGTGCTGTACTTCATGCTGTCATCTATTTCTGTCTAAACGGTGTGTGCTCCTTATGAATAATACATGTAACACAGCTTGATGCATGTTAGGGAAAGCCCTAACATCACTGGGATGTTGGCAACGTTTGACAAGAAAGATTAGGTTTTTATAGCATCTTCAGATTAAGCAGCAGCAGAACACAAACAGTTTATTGGAGACTCAATGACCTGTTCTGAAAAAGCCCAGTCTGATCCCTAACTAACCAAACCTCCAGAATGACTGACAGCAACCGCTTGAAAAAATCCAAACAGTCTGCTTAATATAAAAACAACTAGGTTGCAGTGCACCTCCAAACATGGACATAATCTGTGCTGACGACAGACATCTGGAGACGTCCTGTTTCCCTACATCCATCCTACCACTTTATAGCCCTGCACAAAACTATGGAATTGGAAAGCAAACCAGCAGCCAGGATTTTGGACAGGTCCCAAACCAAACCCCTGAGGAATTCACATTTGGGCCAGCATGTACCCAGAGTACGGTTCAGACTTGTTTCTTCTCTATGGGTGCCTGGCACCACTTGGGAAATCCTGGTTTGGTTTTAGTAAGTGGCACTCCACCCATGCCTCATTGGGGTTGAAGACACGACCGCAACAATTACACCCTATACGAATGTTTGTCACCCAGTGTCTACGATAAGAACCACTGGGCACCCACTTCACCCTGACTGAGCAAGAATAGACCTGAGCAGTCACTCAAGCATTACCCTGGGAGGCCTATAATGACTACCTCCGGCTTTCTGTGGCTTTCTGTGGGAAGAGTGATGACTCAGAGAGAAACAGAAAAAAATACTGTTGTAGGTGGGTTTTTGTTTTCTGTTCTTGAATTTCACTTGTTCTTTTCTCATGCAACAAAGTCAAAGAATATGCAGTGCGGCTGTCAGTAAGTACGGTCAAAATGTGCTACTTTGTAATCCAGCATCTGAAAATAAAAGTACACATACCAAACAAAGGATCAAATCATTGCCTAAATCAAAAAATGACACACTTGCAAGGCTTGAATTAAAGGACTGCAAGTTTTTTATCTTGGTGTACTTTCAATTACTGCTGGCCATTTTTCAAATGTATGCTTTTTTGTGGCAAGCCCATTCATTCCTACTGAATATGAAAATCTTAACAAGTTACACATATATAGTTCACATTCATCACAATGAAGAATAGTGTCCGCCAGTGCAATGGTGAGGCTCACTGATGATTCTTTTTTATTTATTTTTTATTATTTGGCACAAAGGAGCTAAGCTAAATTAAATCAGGTTTTGGATACACACACACAGTGTCATGGTCTCAAAGAGTTCAAAAGGACCCAGAAGCAAGAGAGCAGTCAGGCAGGTTGGCAGAACAAAAACCTTTAACAAACATGGGGCTGAATTAAAAAAACTAAATAAGAACACTTGGAATACTTAACATTAGACGGTACACTGAGAGCCAGGAAAACATGAAGACAACTGAACAAGAGAAACAAGAGAAAAACTACAGCTAGAAAAGGAGGGTGATAAGGAGGGACCAGGATCATGACACATAGTACTCAGGATCACTTGATTGTTATGGCTTTTTATTTCTTGAGACTTGTTATTTGGGGTGGCTGTGGCTCAGTGGTAGTGTGGTTGCCTGCCAATTGGAAGGTTGGTGGTTCAATCCCTGGCCCTGCAGTCCCATGTCGAAGTGTCCTTGGGCAAGACACTGAACCCCGAGTTGCCCCCGATGCTGTGCATCGGAGTGTGAACGTGCGTGTTTATCTGAGCAGGTGGCACCTTGTATGGCAGCCTCGGCCACAGTGTGTGTGAATGGTGTATGTATCCTGTATGATGTAAAAGTGAGTAGTCGTTAAGACTAGAAAAGCGCTATATACATACAGCACATTTACATTTAATGTATATAAAAAATATTGTTTTCCTTGTCCTTTAAAAACATTGAATTTAGCAACACAATGCGGTTGTGATTTGCAACTTGGTTAAATCCAGAAAGTGTACTGTATGTACTTTGAAGTAAATGGACTAAAACGTGAAAAAATATCTTGCTATATCTCCATTAAATAACTGAGTCAGTTGCTTTAAAGATAAACATTTGGCAACTTGGCGACCTTCTAAACGTAATGGTGTAGTGGTGCTTATGCATTTAGCTTTTTTATTTGTAATACAATATGATGTAATCCATATTTGTTTATCTGTGAATTGCAGAAATAAAATCATAAACTCCTTACTACAAACACTACCCTAAGTGGCGTTCTCTCTCTCTCTCTCTCTCTCTCATCTGCTTCATCCTGTTCTTTGATGTGTGTCTCAGAGATTAGACCGAGCTCTGAAGTTTGACTCTTTGATTGGAGAAAATATTTACAGCACGCACAAAAAGAAAGAGACATGTCTCAACCACCCACGCCAAAGCTCGCTTTTCAAGGGGCAAAGAGAGGAAATCCAAGGGCTGTTTGCCACAAACAGATACAGGAAGAAGGAGTGGGAGGCACTCGAGAGGAAGATGAGGAGGATGTGAGAGTCAGAATTTATTCAACGTTTTGGTAAATCTGGTATCTTTACTGGCATAATGATGAGCATAAAGTCTTGTGGCTTCTCAGCACAGTGCTGTCTGGCTTTCTTTCCCTCTACATTCACACATCAAGTAAAATCACTTGATTTCTGTAAATGATTCAGCTGAACGCCCACACGACTTGATGCCAAAACGCATTGCCTCTTCCATATGTTCAACTGACTACACTTTTTGATGTTAAAGTGAAAAAAAGCAGTTCCATACTGCTGAAAACCTTTGACAAAAGTTAAATTACAAACCCTAAAGCAGAAGTAGGCCTAATCCTATTTTAGTTTTTTTTTTACAGAATGAAAGTTCCTCTGTGCTTTGGTCAACAGCTGTCTGTGTCTCTATCTGCCAAAAATGTTCACAATAACTTCTAGAGATGTTTCACAATTTATACTGCAGATGGTGCATGAACAAAAACAAAGGATATATTGAAAAAAAACTATAAAAAAATGATTGTGGCATTAAATTGTAGATATACCAGGACAAGGCACAGCAGTACCTACAATGATACAGGTTGTAAATTCCTACCCTCTAATACAATATTAGGAGCGTTTTATGAATTAGAGCCCCTATAATCGTAAATATGCGTCGTAATTGATGCTTGAACAAACAACTTATGGGGACTTTTTTCAGGGGAGGACCGTCTCTAGCATCCATTCGCTAGCTAGCAGAAAACACACAATACAGCTGAAGCTGCTGAGAATACTTAGATTAGTTTTGCAGGTATTTTGGCGCTAGACAAAAAAGTCCAGGGTTCACCAAAGTGTCTACAATTCATCCTGAGGGGAACATGAATGTGAGTATACAAATTCACAGCAATCTATCCAATATTTGTTGAGATATTTCAGCGTGGACCAAAGCGGTGGACAGATCAAGATTGCCCTTGCTGGAGCCACGACAAAAATATACATTACAGGGAAGAGAAACCTGAATAACCCAAATGAGGTTATGGATTTTATGTGTAACTGTAAATGCATCCAGTCAAGTAGAACCTATATTTTCCCAATATAGTCATCACTCTCAGACTTCTCTGCAGCTGAGCTGCTGTTAGGAAAAGTACAGTATCTGATTTAATAATGTGTCACTACCGTTTATTTCTGTGTCTGAGAAAAAATGTGGTGTTAGTCTAAACATCATAAAAAACAGAGAGATGCAGAGAGACAGCTACGTTTTCCTGAGTCTTTGCACAGACTATATTAGCAGAGCTCGGCTGACTGTGCTGAGTGGGGGCAGCTGCGAGAGCCGTAATCACCCTTGATGGACAGCAGCTCTTTTCCAACCTAACACTCCCTCTACCCACAACTGGTCAGTGTGGGATTGGCTTGAGTGTGAGTGTTTTGGGGATTGGGCACATTCACAGAAACAGTTTCCTTCACAAAAGTGTCCCAGAGGCCAGGACCTGATTCTGTCATATTTCAACATTTGTAATTTGAAAAAAAGCTTTTTCATTAAGTCCATGTAAGACTGGATCAGTTATCCTCCCTTGAATTAACTTGTTTTTTTAATGATAAAGAATACATTATCTCATCAGCCTAGTTCGAGGAGGAGTTTCCCGTTTCACATGATGGTGACCCTCATTTTCTTTACAGTCTCCCTGTCTAACAAGCACAAAGAAGAAGAAGAAAAATAAACTAAGGTGTTCAAATAAACTTTTGACTGCTATTTGGGACTGTCAGAATCCAAAGTATATATCAATAAAAATGTGACACCTGGCACCTGAAAGCTCTGGAAAAATGATTAAAGTACACAGTTTTCAGGCCATGGTCTTTTCCAGAATGCTTGATGTCAGACACTAATTGACATAAAGGAGGAGTGTGCTAAGTAACAAAGGACCAAATGACAAACATCTCAGAAACAAAGCTGACTAACTGGAAGAATCTTCTTTATTTCGCTAGTCTACATCCTTTACTTTCCACTTCTTTTGAAGGATTACTCCAGTGCTGCAGGAAATTCTGCCGGAGGCATGTATTTTTGCCAATGTCTGATACCTTCCGCTTTTTTCTGTTGGAATTTTAAACTCTGGTGGATTTATGGTATATGGCTTAACTGCTCAGATTTCTGCAGGGTAAATCCAGACTCTCTCTGTCCATTAAGAGTTTTCACTTGCATGACTATTTTGATTGGTTTAAAGAAATGCCAATAAACCACAGCACGTTTTTCTCCCATCCCGGACTAGCCAGACCCTCCTCCGCTTTGAAGCGTGTAGATGGTCTGGTGAAGCAAGACTATTATTTTGCCAACAAGGATATTTTAAAGTGACTACATGTATCTTTTAAATGTTTCTGTCATTTCGTATCTGATTATCATAAATGATCTGTAACAGCAAATGGGACTAACAGTGATTTTTTGAGTGAGTTTTTATTAATGCCTCTGTACGGTTCCGATTTTTCCTGTGAAGTCACAAAATTATTTACGGCAGGTAGAAGCCACTACAGTCACACATTCTGACAGGTCACAGATTTTGGCTTAACACCGGAAAAGCCTGTTGGTAAGAATGAAGGTAAAAGATAGCATAAGATTTCTTTTATAGGCCTTGTAATTGCGTTATCATTTTATTTTAAAAGGTAGTGGTGTAGTTATGGCTAATGATGCAGCGGCATCAAAGAAAAAGGTCATAAACAAACAACTAAGAAGCTAAAAGGGAAAGTGAAAGACGATGTGCAAAACCCGAGTCACACTCCGTTGGGCTTTCAGCAGATGGAGACAATTACGAGATTTTAAATGATACAAAACCGACTCCCTAATTGGCCCTCAGGTATGTAATATGTACGGTAACACTAACACAGTAATCTACAGTGGGTAATACAGCACTGTGTAGAAAAGAACTTTATAACAGGTGTGGTAAAAACAGTACTGCTTTGTCCAAAGGGGCCGCTAGAATCAATACTAACTGAAAGTTACATATTGCAACTTTAAATCTCATCGGAGTCGTTGAAATTATTCAATAAGTGTTGTCGACTAATTTATTGTCCCAGACACCAGTTCACACCATGGACTGTTTATCATTAATAAAAAAGTCTATGGTTCACACACAGGTGGCAGTAATAAATGGGCAGCAATGTAATTAGTCAACAGCATGCATCTGGTGCAACAATTACCACATCAAGGTCAGGAGTACATTATAACAAAGGAGCATGTTTGTGTCCCAACATAAAGGAAACCAACCTTACAGATCAGAAACCGAATCACATGTAATTCTACACAATCCTGTTTATGTCAGTGAAATTAAGAGAGCATTAAAGACTAAATATGCTTTTTGTACTGAAAATTAAATTGCTGGAGGTTGCATTAAGATATCAAGGTAAAGATTGGAGTACTCAGTGAAACAAGTTCTACCGATTAAACACTTTAAAATGTATTCATTATTCTTATTTTGTTGTGGAGAGACTGTAGCAGTTTTTATTTCAAGAGGAGGGTTAAAAACAACATTAATAACCCTGAGGAGCTCATTCATTTTTCAATTTTCTTTTTTTTTAACAAAATAAATATACGGTTCAGCTTCCCTTCACCAGCCCAATATTTTTTGTTCCGTCTCGTAACTCTATCATACCTGATGGCTTCAACAGATTGCTTTTTGATTGTATTTTTTTCATGAATTTGTCCAGTAATATTTTCCATTATACTCATTGTTATGATCAATTGTGAAATATTTCAGATGTGCCTTGACGATTAATTAATTCAATGCCTTTTTATTGCTGACACCTGTGTGGTCTGACACCAAGGGCTTGGCCTGAGACGTCATTAAATAATTATTTAGTCTTTTCAGTTGTCTTCGTCTGTTTTGAAGTCCTTTAAAAGCAGGGCTGAGAGCAATGTTTCCATTTATAGTCTCATGAATGTAATTCAAGTGATAAACAGAATGTTTTTTTGTTTTTTTTTACATTAAGGTGGATATTGTCAAGCTGAGGGAACACCTGATACACACATTTAGCCACTTATTTTGAGGGCAAATTGAAGAAAAGTCCAAATTAAAGTAGCTCCTTCCACAAATGTGTAAGTCTTAACGATGCCTGTCAAACATCATTCCAGTATAGACAGCGTCAGTCCATAAACGCACATTAAAAAACACACATGCCTCCTTGTTCACCTTGTGGCGGACTGTTCTCATGGCGTTGACAGTGGGGACAAGGGCTCCCATTGACATGGTCCCCCCTCCTCCCTGTAGGACCAGATGTTCAGAGTTAGCGGGCAGTTTGAAAATGACACACTCATTCTTGCGCCATTTTGGATTTCCCACTTCTGCTCATGATAGACGACTTAGGGAAGTGTAGAATGAATAGAAGGAAAAATAAAGAAGTTCAGTCAGATATAAGTTTGCTCAATAGGCTATATAAAAGAAAGAAAAAAAATTGATAAGACAAAAAGTGTTGGGGGAAAAAAAAAAGACAGTCAGCAAACTTCCATTTCTTAACCCCACATCAGCTGGCCACGATCTTCTCATCATGTTCCTATTGAGATTTATGCAAGTTATTTCTTTGCTCAGAATAAAGCCATGTCTAGGCAAAATATGCAAGGATTTGACAGACCATCACAACCCCTGCATCACATCAAATGCAAACACTCTGAAGACTGTTTAAATGTCATGTGGGCTATGAATGTCATCCTAAAAGAGACAAGAAACAGAGGTGTTTCATTCTCTCACAGAAACAGGACAAGGTCACAAGGAGATGCAGAGCAGCTGTAAACAATCTTCTGCTAGGCGCTGATGCGTTTCAGATGATTATAAGTTAGAGAGGTTATGCCCTGGGTCTGCATGAGGCTTTAGTTAGAATACCTTTTGGTAAGAGTCATATACCCACATTATATATCAGACTGTTGATGATTAAAAATACAATCATCTTCAGTCTCAACACAGTCAAAAACAGTATAATATTAATAAAAAAGACGAAACAACTTGGGAAATCTGCTTATTTGCTCTCTTTTCCAGGAGTTAGATGAGAAGATTGATATCACTCTGGTGCTGTTGCCAGGAGGCGCTTAGCTTAGTTTACTTTTACGTCATATTGCTTATAGGTTATCATGATTACGAGCAGCCATGTTGGAACAACGGTTTACATCAGCCTCCTAGTTGTAATTCCTAATCTGAAATATCAGGAGTTTCTGGCAGCTATCTTTCACTTGTTGAAAAGAGCTACAATAAACTGGAAAACAAAATGGCTGAAAATTTGAAAAAAAATTTTGGGAAATACACTAATAGTTAGATGACAAGATTGGTACTACCCTCACGCTATGAGAAATGTGAAGCTACCGGGAGCAGGTGGTTATCTTAGCTTAGAACAAAGACCAAAACATGGGGAACTGCTAGCCTGGCTCTGTCCAAAGGTGACACCTCCCAACCTCCAAATGCTGGCTAATTTAGGCTATTTATGAGGTGATTACAAGCAGTGGGCGTAACCATCGTGGAATAATGCATGAACTCAGCAGACTGAAAGCAGAGGAAACCAGCTAGCTTGGCTCTCTATCAACACTTTCACAGCTCAGTAATTAACACACTGTATCTTGTTTATGAGTTGTGGTTTTTTTAAATGCGGATTGAACAAACGAGACAACATGTTAATTAGCTTAGGAGGTGTTGGTGTTTAGCTGTTTATGCTAGCTGTTTCCCCGTATCCAATCTTTAAGCTGGCTAAGCTAACTGTATTTTAGTTCCAGCTCCGTACAAACATGACAACGGTATGGATCAAATCATCTAACTTTTGGAAAGAAAGTAATTTAGCATATTTCCCAAAATGTTTAACTAATAAAGTCATTTAATTAAGTCAAACTTTGCAATTACAGTTATTAGTGAAGTCTATGAACTGCTATGCACGCAAACATTTTTCACATTTCGCATCATATTTTACTGTTTCTTTAAAAGGGAAAAGAGCTACGTGCTGAGTGAAATAGCCAGTTCATCACAGAAAAACAATTATGATCTGTGTTAGATTTGGACAGTTCTCTGATCACATTGCTGAAGGGAACATCATGTGTAAAGTGCCACAACAACGTCTTTGCTTCTGCTGGCACCAGTTGTACAACCACATCTGTAGTCACTGTCTGTTACTGACAGTTCTCTTTAATGTGGGAAGAATATGAGGACTAGTGGTTTTATTACCGTGTTTAATTTCTTGTCTTAAATTAATGTATCATGTTAAGAGACATGGTATAAGAGAACATGAGCACCGACTTTAAAGTCACACAGTATTAGTTCAAGAGAACATGGCAGCATTTCACTGTGATCAAGTGAACTGTGAAGTAAATAAAAACAAGAATAATATGACACTGGACACGTCGTGACTTGTATGTTTTTGTGGTCACCACAAACTGGTTAAGGATATCATCACAGCAGGACATTGTCATTCTTAAAATCTTCTGTTTTATCATCTGTTTGGACAACATTCAAATATGAAAAGCAAGACTCAAGACAGACTTTAAACAGATGTTTTCCCTCTTTGCTGCTCATATGGGGTGGGTATGCACACTTTGTTTTGAGGCCTGTTTTGTGGCCATGACAGCTTGCCAACAAAAATGAACTAAGTTCAGCATGTCTCTAAGTACAAATCATAATGCTGCTAATCTCATCTTTTCTTCTTCTTTGAGCCTTAAAAAGGTGGAAACAAATAGAAATGCTTGTTTGGTGTTCTGCCTCTTTAAATAGAATACACTATACTGGACAGGCCTAAGACTTCTATAAACCCAGTAGTATTAGGAGCTAAGGATAATTATTAGGTGGTTGTTTAATCTGTCGAACCCTCCAGACAGCCATTGGCTATATTGGCACTTCATATTAATTGTCCCCACAGGATATCAAATAAATATCAAAATCTAAAGGATAGCTATTTTCTATGTTCATGCATGCTACTCTGAGGTTGATATATATATACATAATATATCCCTTTGAGGTTTGAGTCATGTGATTTTATATGGTCTCTTAGGCAGTCGTTCAGTTTTGTACATTTGCTGGAATGTCTCGTCAGGGGAGAAACAAAGCCTCAGCCTGCTGGACACAGCTGGAGACACATTCACACGGTCTGACAGACATCAACACGTACTAATAACTACAAAGCAAATGCAGCTGTGCAGTTTCTAATACATTTTAACAGTTAAATACACAGCTACCAGTTAAAAAAAAAAAAAAAAAAACCAAACCACCCACCCACCCACGTACGTACCAAGCCAGCTCTTTTCTAGAGAAATTGAATACGTAATGCTCTCTAAGGTAACTAAGCAAGAGCATCGCAGATATCTGACGTAGTCTTTAATGAACAACCATTTGTTTGAGAAACACATGAATTTAGGATGGATCTCTTCAAGGCCAGCTGGTTGTAGTTTATGGGGACAAAGCATCTGTGCAACTTTGACCCTTGAGACTTTTCCTCCCAGTCCAACATGTTGGGATAGGGCTGTAATTATCCAGAGGAGAGACCCACTTGAGAGAAACTCAGTTGTGAGGATCTCAAAAGGGTGGGAAAGGTTACTCAGAACTCTGTTATTCATCTGCTCACTGAGTCAGAGAGCCCAGCATTTTTGCCTTTGGTAACTACTTATTGACTGAAACTCGTCTATAAGAAGGTAGGCCAAAAAGGTCTGATCTGCTAATTTGTCCTTCAATGCCACAGTGATTGTGGGGTTAAGATTTAATTCCCTTCAGTGGGAGCCACTTTTTTTAACTCCAGAAACATAAAAAAGGACCAAAGCAGTGTTGCATAGTAACTGTTCATGAAACATTTGCACATGCCATTATCACAAATGTAATCCAACTGGTCTGTCAGGCCTGCATATGATGAGATTTCCATGTGTATCTGTGTGTATTTTTTGGCAAGCATGACATTATTTCTAATGGAATTAATGCTCTGTTCAAGAGGGGGTGTGTGCATTCAAAGGCCTGAGGGGAGGTGAGGGAACTGGCAGAGTAGCCCCACAGGGTCCCATGTTGCTGTCAAGAGTCCACCGGAGGTTTCCTGTTTGAGCACCTCTACCTTGGTTTTGTTCCAAAACCCAACTCACCGCAAGACTCCAGTGGTACAGACGCACAAAGACTCAATTATTCTATATTCTGGTCATCCTTCACACAGGTCTCACCCTCAGAGCCCTGAGACCACATCATGTAAAAGCACATTTAGAAGGCTGGCACTGTGCAACTGAACATTTTCTATAGATTGCATTGTCCACATATGGTAGAGAAGTATATGGAAGTCAATAAAGAAGAACATTGAGTATGATGTCCTACAAGTGCCCTCTGCTGGGTTTGGTTTTATTTTTTTAAGAAAGATCTCCACCTACTGGCAGTAACAGGAAGTGTCATAACTCATAGACGGGGGGGAAAAGATGCATGTTTCCATATCAAAGTTTATTGCTGACATGCATGTAGAGATCTGATGAAGTAGAAAAATATGTTATTTATACAAACGTGTTTTTCATCTGTACAATTACGCAGTTTTCTGTATCTAGATGCCCATGTCTGACCAAGCAGCATACAACACATTATCCCATTGGGTTTAAAGTTAAACTACACCACGTCATATCCTACACCAAGTTTCCAGTTGAAACAGTCAGCAATATATTGGTTATATTGGACTTAGGACTTCAGAAGCAGGATGAAAATCATCATAAAACTAAAATTTTGAAAATTACTAAGATTGTACTTCTCATCCAATTAAGGGGTATATCTATTTTTGCTTTGTAGTTTCACGTAGGACCCAACATAAGTAAATGATCTTTAAATTCTCTATCAGTTGCTCTAACACACCTTGCAAGTTTAAAATCATGCAGTCACATGTTTTACACAGAGTTACACCTCACACTATGTCCATGCTTTTCAGTCCACATTGAAGTCTACCAATACAACTCTGTTAAACAAACATTGAATGTGGTACAATCCACTAGCTAGGAAGTGAAACACTTTTTGATGGGGGGGGGGGGATATAGAGTAATAGGGCATCATGGAAGATGGCGTAAGTCACACAGATCACTTAATGTCAGCATTCATCAATGGCTATGGTGTTCATGACACACCCTTTTCTGATGAACATCCTAGACTACTACAATACTGCTGTATACCCATGTAATTCACATTGAGGTGGGAGAATGCCGACTGCTCTCTTTACAAATAATTTAGCCTTTGGATGTGGTGGTTGATGGCCAACGTGGCCTATAATGCACGTCAATCGACATGTGTTGAGAGTTGGTATCTCACTGGGTGGAACTACATACAAGATGACTGACTGTCATGATGGTACATATTTACATACTGACCAGAGAGTGCAGCCTTGTGTGGGGTAAATGACAGAAAAAAAAAAAAAAAAAAAACTACAACAAACGTAAATCAAGATAATGTGCGAGTATCATTTTTGTTTTTCTGTAAAAAATATAACTATGCAACGTCAGTCTCGTTATTAGTGTAGCTTAAGTTGACCACAGACTTTGTGGTAAAATGGCAAGAATATGATTTTGGAATCCAAAAAGTAAAAGCTGAGAGGGTCGTCTACACAAGTGAATAAATAAATCAACATGAAATTACAAGGAAAAAATAGAATAAGTAAAGACATTTGAGAATATTCCAGAGCCTATGTTCATGCAATCAGTTTGATATAAATAGGAAGAAGTCTAGATAGCATAAAGCATGTACCAATATGCAAAGGCAAGTTGCAGTGTACAGATGCCTAACCGTCACTGGTTAGTAGCTTTGCCATGGTTTAAAAAATAAAAAACTTTGATAAAAGACAAGAATGAATCAATAACCAAGAAGACCCAGCAACTAAACTTAAAGTCTATGAGTCTGTTTTCATTTTCCTATGAAATATTACAGTATTGATTACTGGCCACCAACTAGTCTCTCTGCATAGAGAGCTACATGGTGAGACAATACAAGCCTGTACAAGTTGAGCTGGAGAAAGGGCTTGAGAATGGCAATTGTAATAATAAATGTGATAGTTTTCAATCTTAAGAAAGCATTAATGACAATCGTGACAAATCGCTAAAACATTCAGTCAAGCCCCAATTCAGCAAAGCCTGCCCTGGTTTTCACAGTGTCTGCCACTGAGGCAGGCCAGATAAAAGAACACAACGATTGGGGGATAGCTTAAAAGGGCCTGTGGCTGTCAGAGGTCAACAGCTAGACAGCTCTGCAGACTCCGATTTTGCCTGGCCCAAAACACACATGCACACACTTTTGGATACTGCGGACTTATCAAAGTGTAGAATGACAGTTCACATTCATACTGAAAAACACACAAAAACATGATCTGTCTTGATAAAGAGAAACAGGGAAGTTGGAATACCTGGAAGCCATTTGATTCTGAGTGAGGCTGTGGGTACTAGTTTCCTTGGCTAAAAGTAAGTTTAAGACATGATTTTTGGCAATAGAAACATGACAGTGCCTGATCTCCACTATAATGGCACTGAGGAAGCGTTACCATCAATATGCCTTGGCAGGGAGTATACAACAGTGTTTCCCATTAAGTTCTTGGCATTGTGACTTCCAGGTACCTCACACTAGCTATCTAGATGCTAAAAATAGATTTCCACAGGGCTGAGCAAAAGCAGGAGACAAAGCAATCTGCAAATATCAAATATGCGTGTACGCATCCTTTGATATTCAGTATCTTCAAAAAAAAAAAAAAAAAAAAAAAGGAAGGGATGAAATGCTACTTAAGGTAAATATGATAAGCTTATTCTTAGTTTTTTTTTTTTAAACCACTGAAAGGTTTCAAAAACGCATTATCGCTGACAGAAAACATTAATGCTTTATGTCACTGGTGGCATCAAGACTCCATTGTTACAATCCCTTGTCTCAGAACAGTGAGCATGGTTTACCAACAGAGAAGAGAGACAGAGAGGTAGATTGATTTGAAGTCAGAGTTACAGACGGGCCCAGTCTGGATCATTTTTCGGTGCAGGAGAACAGCAGAGTGGAAGGAGTGAGAGGAGGAAGGTGGAATGGAGGCATAGAGAAGTGACATCTGTGATCAGGGGCACTGACTCGAGGCAATACCATTTACCACATGGAATAGAGGGGGATGCTACATAATTCTGGTCCTGTATTGCTCAGGGGGTCCAGAGTTTGGGGAAGTGTTACGGTAGGGAGATTTCAAAAGGAGGAGGAATATGGGGTTAATAGTCTCTCTTGACCGAGCACTGTGTGAGCCCCATGGGTGAATGTGTCATTAGGTTGGTTGCACAGTGAGATCTGACTGTGGGTGACCTGAGGGCAAGGAACCTTTGGTTCATATCTTCCTTTTGGGGCTTTCCATGCTTCACTGGAGGATCCAGACACGAGGAGTGACGTTTTTAAAACTGTCAGTTTGTTCTGGTGCCCTCCTCACACCTGCTCCACCTAGCTTGCCCAAAGCCCACCTACGCATTAGGGTGGTCTGCACCCTGGTTCAGGCTGGGCCTGATGTATGCCAGTTCAGTTTTGGGGCTTATCCTCCTCAGTCTTCTCTGAACTCCACAGGTCTCTGTACTGGGGAGCTCAGGAAGGCTGCCATGGGTAGTTGGGAACTACTTCCGGAGGAAACGTTGTGCCAGAATGGCAGCATCTAGCGGGCTGACAGGCTGGGCGTCATGGCCCAGACGCCTTACAGGTGGGATGCTGCCAAACTGGCGCTTGGTGAGAAAGCTCTTGGTCTCGTGGATAGTGTTCTTCTCTTCAGCCAAAAGCAGTTGCTGGCGCATGTAGTTCTCAAACTCGTACTGTGAAGACTCTTCTATCACCTTGGCCTGAGGGAAGAAAATTTAGTTATCAAAGTGTATCAAAGAAGTAATGTAAAAGGCAAAACCACAGAAATACATTATTGCATCCATGTAATGCTCTATCCTAAAGTAGCTGTATTTTAGCTTCAGGCTCAGATCTGGTATGTCATGGTTCTCCAATAACTTGCCTCTTGCAGATGTTCTGAGTGATTGACCTGATCGTCAATATCAGGCACCACCTGCAGAGGGCCACTCAACGATGAAACTGACTGCCTGTGATGAGGAAAACACAACAAAGATGATGATTAACAAAAGTGAGCTCGTCAATTAGAAATGACCTATGTTGAATCACTATGGCTCTAAGTGCCAACGTAATCTAATCATAAACGTGAAGCCAACCAGTGGAAATCTTTAAAGACTTAAGTCAGCTAGTAGCAGACGTTTTACACAAAATTTAGTACAATTATTTCTCAGTTCTTCAAACAATTAATCATGACTTGACAATCCACACATTAAATGTCATTTTTTCAAACATCCAGCAGAGGGAGCAATTACCATGATGCAATAATGCCACCAAGAGACTCCAGCACCTCTCCTGCAGTAAGCCTCTGCTGAGGGTCCAACACCAGCAGCTTACGGATCAGGCACACAGTGTTCTCAGACACACGGCCGTCCCTATGAGGGGATGAAGGAGAACAGGAAAGGACAGTTTTTATTTGATTAAAATGTGAATAAGTCACAAAGCCACTATTGCAAGATTATGCTGCTAATTGTTCAGGTCCATAATGTATATGCAAATTCTGAGCAAATGTTCTGCATTACAAAAACAAAACAAACAAAAAATGTAATCAACAACGGAGTAGGCAAAAACGATTTGGTTAAAACACATACAATTATTAATATTTTGAATATGCTGTGACCATTTGATTCCATTGCTTTGATTGGAGCTCCAGTCTCATACTCACTCTGGGATGGAGTACTCTGCAGCCTTGATCTTGCGGAAGAGCTCCTGAGGTATGCTGTCATAAAAGGGGAACTGGCCATACAGCATGGTGAACAGAACCACGCCAAGAGCCCACATGTCACTGGGTTTACCCCGGTACGGCCGACCTGGAGACAGGAAGGAGAGGGGATCTGGATCAGTGTTGGATGAATATGATGTGGCATTTGAAATGGTAGATAGAATAGACAGACAGTATGTATGTATGTATGTATGTATGTATGTATGTATGTATGTATGTATGTATGTATGTATGTATGCATGTATGTATGTATGTAAGTAAGTAAAATACAGCTTTGCCTTGTGTGATTAAGAGGTGATCAACCCTTTAACAAGTGCAATTTGTATCAAGTCACCAGGTCTAATGATTAACGAGATGAGCAAAAACAAACACAAGCGATGACTCAACATCCACTACATTTCCTAGCAATTTCCAGCACACTGCTGACTAAAATGGGAGCTGGGAACTGTTTCTATAACCAACCCTGAACCATTAAAAATCATCCATGCATTGGCGATGAACAAACTGGAGCTGTGGAGGCTGCCGCATCATGGCATCATGGCATCATGGCTTTGCATGACCTGCGGTGCTGTTACAGCTAGGCAGGCGGCAGCAACAGGCAATTATGTTAAAGACACAGACATACACGGGATGGGAGGGGGGGTAGATGGGAGTAGTTTCCCTCCAGTGAGTCATCAGTGCGTGAGTCACTGAAGCTCGGTTAATTGTGTGCCTGTCACGTTAGGCTGATATACACACACCCGGGTTTTATCTCCAATTTTTGAGTGGTTGGAGCTGAACGATTTTGGTTTTAAGTTCTTCTTCTCAATCATGTACACTGTCAAGGACAGTGTTCTGGAAGTCAGTGTTTAAATGGATAGCAGTGGGATTTGCATTGGTGTCACTATGGAAGTGCATGCAAAAGCATCAACCTGATTGGTGTGTGTGGCGCTCAGGTCTGCACATCGACTGTGACAAATGAGCATTGTGAATCTAAATAATAAAAATGAATTTCTGCTTTTTACCGACAAATACAATAGGTTTCACAAAAAGAGGAAAGTAGCTTTCTCCGCATACACACGCCATGAGAAAACGCAACATCACCGTGATTACACAAACAAAGATGAAAAAAAATAAAACGTATTCCTAGCTTTTGCCAGTCCGAGATTGCAACACAACCCGTTTCTTGTTGCCCAATAACCAGAAAGTCGAACACAAGACTGACTGCTTAACATTACACAACACTATTTAAAAAAATCCCAGAAACACAGGTCAACAATGCTCAGTCTGGTAGCATTGTGTATAGGTAAATACATTAGATAATTGTTTTTCACTTGCCAGTAATACACTTCACAACCCTATTTCACACCACAAGTGGACAGTGGCAAAACCTAGTGAAGGTTTTCACACTCACCAGTTGCTGCAAAAGCAGGTGTGCCTGCGGGGGTGTCAGTTTTTCAAAGTGACAAAAACTAAAAACAACATGCATGCAACAAATCATTTTTCTTTTTCCACTCACCACTTAATACATCAGGACTGATATAAGCTGGACTTCCTCTCTGGTCTTTCAGCAGGTCGTCCTCGCTCACCAGGTGCTTTCCCAGGCAGAAGTTGGTGACAGTGATTCGGTGAGTCCTGGAAGAGCACGCAAACATGCAAACACGTGTGATAAATATTAATGTTATACTTGAAATATACTTAATTTTGAATCAAATGGTGTCCCATCTATCCCCGCTGCTAATAAATACACCCCAGTATTCTGCTCTTTAACTTGATGAAAGCATGGCAAAACAGTGTTTTTGAGTTTAGAATGGGAAACGCTGCACACTCATAGCTCAAAGCATGAAGTAAACACAGGCTGACAGAGGCAGGGAGAACTTGCTAGCATGCCTTGTTCTTTTAATAATCTCATGGTTCACTGGGCCTTAAAAATACATCAGTATCTCATGACTGCCAGATGCAAAACAGTATGCACATCCAGTCTATCTTCCTATGTTGTACTTGCAGTTTGGATATAGGTTCTTCTTTGTAAAGCATTCAACACAAGATTCTTAATCTCCTTAAAAGGCATCTTAAACTGTCAGGAGATCTCCGTGTCCACATAATATCCCTACAATTTCCTCTGCAGCTGTGACATTCTCCATTTTAAAATGGTATGCTTGTTTATTTCCAGAAAAAAAAGAAAGAAAAAAAACCTTGATCTTGATTGTCAGTGGTTAACAACTAAAAGTCTAAATTTTGTTTGAAAGTTAAATCTACTGTAGTACTATCCCAAATAAAAAGATCAGGATAAAGAAAAGTACACACAGATAAAACACTGTTTTACATCTATAAAAGTACATTTTCTCTTTAATGTGCTTCATGTTTTAATCTTATCCTGTGTTCCTGTACCTTAACCGTAAAGCTTTATGTAAACTCTAAAGCTCTACATGAAGTTTATTATTATCGACATCACTGTTTCGGCTGATGGCCATCATCCTTCACCAGGCCTGAGATGTTTTAAAAACAAGACCACACCAACCACACTGGCACTTCAAAAGTCTGAGAAGACCCACTGATGTTACCAGCGATGTTTGATTAATTTGGTGTCTGTGGAAACAATGTGGCACTATAAGATTTTCTTCTGAGTCAGTAAATTGAGTTTGCTTGTGGCCGAGTGAAACAGTATTAAAGCAGAGGGACTATGTTCTATATCGCTGTGTTCTTTCAGCAGAGAAAGAGAAAATAAAAAGCTGCACTTTGACAAACATATGAGTCAACTTGTGGCTTGGGATAATTGTCTCGATGACTAAGCCTGCATGGTGATGGGTTGGCAAACAAGTATATAGCGCTCAAGAAGATTTAAAGTATGTACACAAACGCACAACTCCAAGTGCACCCACACAATCACTCCCATGGTGAACACACACACACACACACAGAAATGCACTCAAAAGCAAAATGAGCGCATACACAAAAAGAGCCACAGTCTAGAGCCTGGGACCTCTCTGGATCACGCTCCTCACCCACATCCGCTTTCTAAAAAGCCTGAGGTCAACAGCTTCCCCTATTCTCTCTCACTTTCACACCCTGCTCCAACACAAACACACACACACACACACACACACTAACTCACTGCTCCCATTACAGTGGCTGGAGACAATTCCTGTCGAACACTCAGTTTTCAAGCAAATGCTCCAATCTCAATCTTCCCTTAGAACATTTTGGTTCACATAATTCCCAGCTACTTATGTGATCCAACCTTTAAAAACAGCTTGCGTGATACAAGTCTCTTTAATCACACAGGGGCCTTGTGATCTGCACAAGGATGGGACAGAAAAAAGTGCAGTGCTTCAAGGACCCTCGACATGAAAGCTTCCTTATGAAAAGGAGTCTGTTCCTTTGTCTGTGTTCATCACGACCCAGGCTTCTATTCTTACACCGGAGATTGGGTAAATTAAATTGCATGTTTGCCTCGTGAGGCAAGGGTCCCTGAGGACTGACGGGAGACCACATCATCTCTGCTTCCTGGTCATGTGACCCTGCATAAGTCAGAAAATCAGAAACCTAAACAGCCCTCATGATTTCCCCTTCCTTACTGCAACGTTTTGCTGAAAATCCACCAGCTGACGAGAAAGGAGGTTAAATGCAGGGCAACTTCTTCAGATCATTTCCTCAGAACCGTGATGTGGAGGGTTGTACTGGTACCCAAACTTTACAGTAGGGCTGGGCAATATATTGATGTATCGATATTGCAATAGATATTGTCTTAGATTTTGGATATATCGTAATATGGTGTTATAAGTGTTGTCTTTACCTGGTTTTACAGGCTGCATTACAGTAAAGTGATTTACTGTAATTTTTTTTCTTTTTTTTAAAGAATTTTCTGAACTTACCAGACTGTTCTAGCTGTTTTTTACCTTTACCCACTGAGTCATTAAATCATTTCTGGAGAATATTTATTAAAAATCTCATTGTGTAAGAAACATTTTTGTTAAAGCACCAGTAGCTAACCATACAATATCGACACTGAGGTATTTGGTCAAGAATATCGTAATATTTGATTTTCTCTATATCGCCCAGTCCTACTTTACAGTTGGTTGGCGTGGCTAAATTTTGGCTACTAGTTGCCTAATATAATGCATATTTCAAAAACAGAAATTAAATATGATATTAATATAATATCAGAAATGACAATTACAGAAATACAGAATATTACAGAATGCATTCTTTTGTGCCAGACAGCACACACAAACTCCTAAGTCAGAAGTCCATCATACAGCAAATATGGTGATGCAAACAGGATCTCTATGGAACAAATAAAAACAAAACAAAAAACAGAAACAACACCTTGCTACGGTGTGTCTCCATAAATTACCATCCCCTTAGGAGTGCAACCAGAATTTAGGAAGTCAATTGGCTCTGACATACAACAACCCTGCAGATTGACTTATGACATCCTGCTTTTAGAACAGCTGGCTCTGCAAGAGGAAATCACATCATTTGTGCATAAACTGCTGAGCTTGTTGATGGCATTGGTACATTTCCGAGAAGGACGACAAGCAGCAGGGGCAGAGAGGGGATTTTGGGATCGGTCTGCATCTAAAATGGGCCGCGTCCATCCCATACTGACTTCATGCACATCCAGGGTGGAGTGACAGAGGAAATATGCAAGCAAGCAAAGTATGATGCATACAGGAGACAGGAAAAATAAAAAGACAAAAGGGGATATGACAAAGGGTATAGAACAGAAAGACAATAAAAGCAGGAAAATGATTGGGGTGTAAATGACTGTGTGTGTGTGTGTGTGTGTGTGTGTGTGTGTGTCGTGCATTGCAGTGTGAGTCAGCTTGGAGCTATGGGGCCTTTGGCAGGCCTCCCCTTTCTCTACAGCTGGGACGGAGTGTTCCGCTCGTCTGCCCCCCCGTGCTGGCCAAAACACTGTTTCATCACCACCATTAATACTGCTACTGCTGCTGCTGGAAGGGCAAAAGGCTCTGATGTCTGAGATGTGTGTATGTGGCTAAAAGATAAGCCGAGGAACGTGACATCTCACTGCACGTACGTATACTTGCAGTGAGGCAACTCCATGATTATGCTCACTTGTGTGAGATGAAAGCATGCTCGATGTTGGGGATAGTCATGAACTTTCAAATAAAAAAGCCAGCTTTGTGAAATGATTATAAGAGTCTCCAAGAATGTGCATGCAGACCTCTGCTGTTTAGAGGAAACCATCCATAGGTCCAATGCAAAAATCTAGCTGAATCATCTAAGCTTGGACAAATTCAATCAAAATACACACCCCATATCTCATACACTATAAACATGGTGTGGAGGATTGCTTCACAGATGAGTAGTTTTCCATCCTGCAGGGCCAATCTGAACCGCGGCACTATGTGACCTGAGGTGCATTCACCGAGTCCTGTGTGCCATACAACATTGCTAACTCTTCAACCGAGATGAAAGCAGTAGCATATTATTTGCTGTTTGCACCGGAGTCCAGTTTATGCTCCGCTTCCAAAAATCCAGCAATGGGGAATGACTCATCAGCCTTTACTCAAAACACAGACAAGTACCTAGTCTGGGGCACAAGAGAGCAAGGCTTTAGGTTTCTACAACTGATCTCAGTCTTACTCTGAGGATGTGACCCCGACTTGGGTCTTAAGCCAAATGCACACCAGATACAGGCTGCTGGGGCCGGCTGAGACCTCTCGCATGTGAGCGGAGACAGGATGACTTACTGGCAGGCTAAAATGACTGACCAGGTATAATAGGAGAGTTTATTGGCCAGGCAAATGATGGACAAGACCAGATGAGAGAATGAGTTTCATCTTACCGTTTGTTCAGCACCATGTTTCCCAGCTTGAGGTCTCTGTGCACAATGTTTTTCTGCATGCAGGAAAGAAAGAAGAGAGAACAAATTTTTGGTCAGATTGCGTCTAATGAATCATTTGGTATCAAAACTAAAAGCTTGTTTTCTTTAAACTAGCCCACGAGCATGGGAAATGAGTAATCAGAAAGGATTGGCAACTAACTAACAAAGCAATGTCTCAGACAATTGACGAAAGCATTATAGTATTTAAGCTCTCTTAAATGTTTTTTAATTCTATTTATTATTTCTTTTTTAGAAGAGAGCACTTTTTGTTGGGAGTAGTGCACCAAACTCCATCCTCGACTCACCTTATGAAGGGCTTCCACCACACGCACCACATCGTAGAAGATGACAATGGCCTCGCGCTCGCTCAGTCGTTTCTCCTTTATAACGTAATGCTGGAGGTTTATTAGATCTGCCGTCTTGTCGGTGAAGTCATGAGCACACAGGCAGTCAAGCACAAGGCAGATCCGTTTCTTCATCTTGCGCACTTTGTTGGCCTCCATGTCCTCCACTATTTCGTAGGCTCGATCCTTGGGAACAACAATAAAGAGAAGTGGGTGAGCAGCTAACTTCAGGAAGGCACTTACTTTGTAAGTGGACAGAGTAGTTGATGCGTTTTAGAGGCACTTTCCAACAGTGTCTAATCAATATAAGTTGAGGCATCCCTCAAACTGAATGGAGTTCTGAACTATGCCGGCTGATCAAGCGGATTCATTCAGCTAAGACTGCATGTTACCAATGAACAAGACACATTCACCACTTCATCCACCTCGGGTGATTGAGGACAAATAACAAAGGCCATTCCTCTTCTTCCAACTACAATCTTAGTAGAGTCACCACTTCTTATTGATTCCTGTATCAGGTTGTCAGTTGTTGTTTTGTTTTTTTTGTTTTTTTTTAAATGTAGTCAGCACCTCTGAAAGCGTACATTATTAACTGGTTCTCTCACAGTGGAGATGCACCATAATATTCCAATCAATATTACAGACCTAGATGAATCCGAGTGCATATTGCATATGCTATTCTGAGAACACCGGCTGAGTGGCACAGACAGGATGTGAAAGAAAGAGAGAGAGAGCAGATGGAATAATAACGTTAGAGAAGGAGGCAGATGGGAAGACAGGTTACTTGCCCACACAGTGCAGACTAATACACCATTCACTAAAAGACACACTTCTTTTGGTCCATGATATTATCTATTTGACTGATGACATACTACGCACAGGTCAACAGACATGTAACTTAATTGCTGGTCTACCTGGAAGAGGCCATGGTGGTGGACCACCCCATCCTGGTTGTGCAGCAGAGAAAGGAGGGAGTACTCTGTGTGTAGCAGCATCTTCCCCTGCCTCTCCTCCTGAGTCTCCCCTGCAGAGTCCACTCGCTCCTCCAGCGTAAGGATCTATCGTAACCACACACAAGAACAGAGCAAACAGGGGTCACAAGACAGGAGATGATACAGGATCAGACAGCGGAAAGAGTGCTTTAACCATTTAGTGTGCAGGTCATCTTCTTAAAACTTTTAAGGCTCTTGGGTCTACGCCATTTTTCCAAATATTTGTAATAATGCTTGTATAACCTCAACCCTGTAATTCATTCAATCAAATTATAGATATCATTTGTTTCAGGACAACCCGGGCTACCAGGATATGTATGCTGCAGGGATATCAAACGAATGTAAAATGGAAACGGAATCTCACAGAAATGTATTGAAATCATACAGAAAGCGATAATAAAACAAGACTTGAAAATTGTTTTCCCATGTCTTGGCAATCAGGGGAAACAAGAATAAACACTAACACAAATAACAAAAAAAAAAAAACTTAGATTTTTCCCCAGAAAAGTCCATGCGCTTTTATATTTAGTTGTGTTATCTTCAGTACATTTCCTGTCAGCTATGAGATACCAGGAGGCCAAATCACACTCATTTAAAAACACCCAGGACTGCCTGAATGGCCTGCATCTTTGCCAACATACACGCACACTAAATACAAGGCCATCCTGCTTGGATAAGGTTATCTATTTATTTTAACATTCATGTTGACAACCCCCAGGACAAAGGGACCAATGAACTGTGTTGTGTTTTTGACAACTATGGACTGACTCAGCATGTGACAGAGCCCACGCACAATAAGTGGCACACTCTGGACTTGATTGTCTCCAAGGGTCTGAATGTAGATAGATAGATAGATATTGATCCCAAAAAAAATGAGAAATTACAGTGTTACAGCAGCACACATACATTAGTCAATATTTCCAAGGTTGCGGTGACTGACATTGCTCTCTCTGATCATTTCTGTGTTTTCTTTAACGGCACTATCTCTGTGCCCAAAGTGTCCAAACAAAGTTAATCAGAAAATTGTATATATGTAAATGTTATTGATGCCATTGCTCCCACTAAAGTCAAAGTTGTCTCTGGTAAGAAAAGATCCCCATGGAGAAATGTCCTACTGGTGAGAACAGAAAAAAAAAAGAGTGTCGAAAAGCTGAACAAAGGTGGCAAAAAACAAATCTCCTGGTCCATTATAATACGATCAACCATAAAAACAGGACATTATACAACATCTGAAAACCTCCTCCTGTTGCCTTGATATTCTACTAACGGGTGTTTTCAAAAATGTTTTGAATTGTTTGGCTTCTGATCTTCTACAGATTGTGAACACGTCTCTTCTTTCAGTTATCTTTCCACAGGCCCTGAAAACTGCAGTAATCAAGCCATTTTAAAAAAAAAGAACAATCTAGACACGTCACTAATGAGCAACTATAGGCCAATATCAAACCTTCCGTTTTTAAAGTAAAATCATTGAAAAGCGTTTTTTCAAAAACTCAACCATTTCTTGTCACTAAACAATTTTGATACCTTTCAGTTGTGTTTCCGACCACATCACAGAACTGAGACAGCTCTTGTCAAAGTCTTTAATGACATCCAACTTAACACAGATAATGGCAACATTTCAGTCGTAGTATTACTTGATCTCAGTGCTGCATTTGACACGGTTGACCATAACATATTACTAGACCGATTGGAAAACTGGGTTGGCCTTTCTGGCTCAGTACTAAACTGGTTTGAATCCTACTTAAAGAATAGGGATTACTTTGTGTCAATAGGTAATTATGCATCTGAGCATACAAATATGACGTGCAGAGTTCCCCAAGGATCCATTCTGGGGCCTCTTCTGTTTAACATCTGTTTTACATAACCTTATTGCCAGGGGACTATAGTCCAATAAAAAAACTGACTAAGTGCATTGAACAAAATAACTGCTGGATGTGCCAGAACTTTCTGAAATTAAATGAAGGCAAAACTGAGGTGGCTGTTTTAGGAGTAAAAGAGGAACGATTAAAAGTCTGCACTCAGCTTCATACATCAATGTTAAAAATAACAGACAAAGCCAGAAACCTTGGTGTAGTCATGGACTCTGACCTGAATTTTAACAGCCACATTAAGACAGTTACAAAGTCAGCCTATTATCACCTTAAGAATATATCAAGGGTTAAAAGGACTTGGAAAAACTTGTCCATGCTTTGTAACGTAAGTGTAACGGTGCCTTTACAGGTCTCCCTAAAAAAAAAAAATCCCAAAAAAGAAATCAGACAGCTGCAGCTGATTCAGAACGCTGCAGCTCGTGTCCTCACTAAGACCAAGAGGGTGGATCATCACACATCACATCACGCCAGTTCTGAAGTCCTTACACTGGCTTCCTGTGCCTCAAAAAATTAATTAAAGTACTTTTAAGTACTCAAAAGTACTTTTGCTAGTTTATAAATCACTTAACGGTTTAGGGCCAAAATACATTTATGATATTCTACTACACTACAAACCTCTCTTTAAATCAAGCCCAAAGACCTTTCTTTTTTATGTTGCCTTTCTTTAATTGGTTGTACATTTATTTAATGTTTAATTTCTTATACTGCACTGTAACTTTTATTCTTGTGTTTTATCAGTTTTTATTTTTAACTTTTTTTTAAACTGTTTTTGTGTAAAGCGTCTTGAATTGCCCTGTTGCTGAAATGTGCTATACAAATAAAGCTGCCTATTGGCTAAGTAAGCTGCCTTTCTCCAGACACTTTGTGTCCATTTCCCTGTCAATAAGTCACATGAAATATGTAAAAACCCCAATAAACTATACATCCAATCTCACTAGGTCCATGCCTTACTTTGCCATCCCAATGGGCAAATAACAATCTGCACACCATTTATTACATTCATGCTGTTATAATTATTTTAGCTTGTTCGTTCCGTGTTAAGCATATGTAGTAGCAAAGTAGCACATTTAATGTTTTATTTGCAATTTGGTCTGTAGATGTGAGGCTACGCGATAGCGGCTTTAACAGAAAGTTCCATATCAGCTGATGCCATCTTGGTTGGTTTTGATAATGCCTCAACGGTTCTTTTCCCAGTTATCATCTCACGGCCCATATTAGACAAACGGTTTTGATTGGCACGTCAGTTCTTGAGTTGCTGGAAATCTGTCCAAAGCGGAGGGCAACCAGATGTATCTGCCAGAGCAAATAAAACATGGGCTTGCAGATTTGTCTGGTTCCAAGGCAAGGTATAAGGGGTCTGCCGCTTTAAAACAGTGGCTAATATACCAATGTTAAGCAAACAAGCTATGCAGCAGACACTGAGGCGCTGTAGTCACAGGTATGAAGCGAGGGTCACGCACTGACTCACTACATGGTCGTGCGGGTTAAACATCGACATTGCAGGAGGACTACCTTCCTCCCTGCCTTTCACCCCCTTTCTATAACCCCCTCCCATTTGTAACAGACATTGGATAGCCCCAATAAACAGATTGCCCGGCTGAAACAAGGGCCCATAAAATGAACACCAATAAAAAGGAAGGTCAAAGGTTCATGTGTCTGATGGCACATCATAGGTTTGTTTTGAACGTTATGCTCAAATTTTATTGAACCATGTGCTTTTTGTGAGCATGAAATAACCCCTCAAAAATGTGCCAAACCCGACAGACTTACTTTGAGCTGATAGAAGTCATCAGTGCCGTCCTTTCTGGCCAGACACTGTACTATGCTGGGCACTGGTGAGTTGCCCAGGCGAGGCCCTGCAAGGATAAGAAAAGGAACAGCTGCATGACCAAAAGGCAGGCTACATGCCAGAGTGTGTGCTCTCACTAAAACTCATTAAAAGGCTGCATGTGCGCGTAACCATTAACACCCCTAGTGTAATGCTTTTTTTTGGCACTTTGCACTGCAAATAGTGGAAGAGTTGTGACGTAGAAAACATACATGTTTGAGAGTATGGAAGAGAGACATTTTCCAGAGGGAGGAAATAACCTTGCTGCAACTCATATGTAGACCTTTCTAGCCGATGTTAGGGGGGATCAGCTAAATTCTTCACATTCTTATCTCAGGCGTGCGTACACACAGACACCCCACGACTCGCATTCACACACACACAACACAAATACCTTTCCCCAATTTCCTGCACACTCAAGTTACACATGTTTACAAAATTGCGTACTAGGGGGCAATCTCAGACACGCACACACACACACCTGACTACCATTTCCATCCTTACCAAGGATGAAGGGCCCGGCTCTCTTGGCATTATTGCCGGATATCCCAGGACACTGCAGCTTGCTGGCCCTGCCTGATGTCTCTCCAGCACCCCTTTCCGACGAGCGCCGCTTCGACATACTGGAGCTCTACAGGGGAATAAATCAGATTTGTACACTGGATAAAAACAGTCACGTTAAAGGGTAAATGCATACATGTGACAACAAGGACACAAACGCTCAAACCAATGACAAAAAATGCCATCAGTAAGCTGAAACCAAACAATGGTTTCATAAATAGTCTGTTAAAAATAAAGACCATACCCAGAGCTTTTTGCAATAGTACTACAGGCTGGAAAAGAGTGCACGGATTAGTAAACAGAAGAGAAAGGAGGTAACCGTCAGTGCAGCTCCTCCCAGCCTATTTTAAATATCCCTCCCACACATTTACCAACAACTCAGTGTGAATGTGAGGCCATTACGGCTCCATTCAGAATGATGGCTGCTGGCGTTAAGGTTGACACCTCAGATTCAATCTCCCCAACAGGCAATGCTAATGTGCCACAATCTGCAATTTAAACGGAATGCTGTCATGTAAACACATTGCACTAGCACAGAATTCTTTGAGCAAAAGCTTCTTTTTTTTGCATCTCAGCAATGAACCACAGCTCCATGTTTTCCTGATGCAGTGGACATGGGTTTAGACAAATCCTTCCACTCTTAATCTATGCGTTTTATCTCAAAATCTGTACAGCCAGCTTATCAGCGCAGACCTTCCTCTGAAAGGACATGCGTGTTCTAACAAGGCTGAAACAAAAAAATGCCAAGCCCTTACACTATGATAAGGAACTAGATTCACATGCCAGAAGAACCAGTGACAGTGTGACACATCATCATTACACATACTAACTTACACAGCAGATCTACCTCCCAGAATTCAGAGAGCAAAAGGTATGCTTTGTTTACTGATACTGAGTTCCTCTGTGATGAAACCTCATCCGTTTCCCGTAACAGGGAAGTAGTGCCTTGAACCGAGAGGAATGATTCACCCAGCTGTCGTCCAGAGTTTTCATTGGTGAGAAATGCTTAAATGCCCAGGAGATGATCCCAATATGCATGAGTAGTGTACCACCAAGCCTCTGACATGCGCCCCACCTTGTTAACTAAAAAAGAAAAAAACTTGTAGACGTTATGTCCACAAGTAAGCCACAAAGTGACATGTCTGAAGTATCCCAACTGATAGCGGTGGCGTGCATATTTTAGCAAACTTCACGAGAGAGGTGATTTAGACTAATAAAATCCAAAGCAACTCATGAACTGCAAACTAGACAATGAGGGGAGAGCTGACACAGCCCAGATACATTTTACAATATGTAACCAGTTTTGCAAGTGTAACAAACTAGAGAAATTTTGAATGAAATAGACCATCTTCCTGTTTCAAAACTAATCGTGCGCCACTCGCCAGTTGGTGTTTTTGGGCAGAGAGGAGGCAGGACAGTTGGCAGTCAGTACGGGCTGGTATGAATTCTCACTTCCATGAGGCTTTTTGTGATCCCAGACAGCAGACAGTGTCATCATCATGTCTCTCGCCCATCTGTCTCCATCTCCACTAGTCATCACCCACTGAGTCTGATGAGCTGAGGTTTTCTGACAGCATTTATGGCACAAGCAAGAGTGACACCAAGTCACGCTGCCAATAGTAAGAGACCATCTTACTCTAGAGCATGCAAGGCACAGCAATGTATAATCAGCTACTGCAGATCATGAGGCTCCTGGAAAAGGATTTTTTTTAACCTTTTTCATCCAGTGACCAAAGTAAGTTGTCAAAATTGACAATGAACATGTTGCTTCCACTGCTGCCAGATTAAAATATTTTAAATAGTTGGTTGATTGCTAGAAAGACTGCTAGATTGAGTAAAATAAGTACACAGAGCCAAGCCAAACTAAACTAGGCATATCATTGGTTGCCATTGCCATGATCTGTGATTGTACCTTGAATGCATTTCCTTTCTCTACAGTTACAGAGTAAAAAGAAAACACATTAATCTGTGCACCTTGGACTTACAGTGTGACACTAAACTGACGCACAACGCACAGCAAATGGACCCAAGGCCATTCATCTACCTACGAAACACCAGTCGTAGTGCTGTGGGGCCAACCCCTGACACATCTAAAAAGCAAAGGTCAATGCAACCAACTAATGCACACTGACCTAAATGACATCAGCGCAATGACAGCACACAACTATCCTTTTCTGACACTGCTGTGCCTCTCTGCACAGCCAGTGATCTGGCAAGCACGACTGCTTCTGCCTCTGACTGTACCAGAGGGAGGACAAGAACAGATACAGCCTCTGAATCATATCACACAAAAGGAGGAGAGACACGCTGCCAGTGCCCACGAGAAATGTGGGCTCCATAAATAGTATCTGAACAAAACAACCAAGTAGGTGACTCCAGATCCACCCACCCGGGCTCCAAGCCACTTGTCTGGCTCTGCAAGAACAGCTTTAATGCAAACTCAAGGTAGTATCAGGATGGATAAAGTAAGCATAGGGGCACTTGAGCAGGTAGTAAACATAAGTTATGGATATCAAATCTGAAGCGATTATAAAGTCAGAGAGATAGTATGATCCAAAATCAATGAGTCTACAAATAGAGCAAACACAAAAGTCAGGACAAGTAAAGCAACTCGAAGGTCATAGAGGCTTTAAACCTGCTGCTTGAATTAAGTGTCAATCATTCACCTGAACACTTCTACCGCTATCCAGCCTACCTCTTACTGCAGTTGTTGAATACACGATCGCCATAACAACGTCCTGGACCGCACAGCAAGTCCGTGTACACAAGGTTACATTAGACATCACAAGACGAAAATGATTACAAGTGCGACTGTCACACAGTGATTGATGCCATTTTGCGACCACAAGGTCTAGACATCGTTCAGTTCTGGCAGCGAGCAGTATGAACGAGACGAGTCGGAGAGTAAAACTATGACGTTATGCCTCACAACTTGTGCAAAACCACTCCACAGACATCTTAGTTTGAATAACGTTAGCCAGGTGCTAATGTGTTCTACCCACAACAATTAGTTGACCGCCTAGAGAGGTTTAAAACCACGCACACTAAATTGTATTATACAGCGTGCGTTAATGTAACGTTTAATAACTGAAGTGGTTATTTAAATGGACACACATATACACATTATTCTACGATGCATATTTACGTAAGTTAGCATAAAGCCAAGCTTGGGGGCACTTACAAACTTAGTACGACAACAAAGCGGTGTGCATTATTCGGCTTAAGACGTTGCCACAGCTTCAGGCACGCCGGCTACTACACAAAGGGACACACAACACATCAAGGAGTTGGGCTTTCGGTGCAAAACACACAGAGCAGCCTTAAGCTTAGTGACGGCTACTTTAGCATGTAACGTTTTACTTATGTGACACAGATTTGGCGAGCGACGTTAGCTAACGTCAAGTCGGATTCTACAGAGCAGCCGGGAGGCCATTTAAACAAAGTAACGCTAGGTAATATTACAGCTGGCTAGCTATGCCAGAAGGCTAGATAGCAATGTAGTCACCACTTCGCTTACCTCGAGCCAAAACCGCCGGGTAAAGTCTGCGTTGTCTGCTTACAACATGGATATTTCTTGGGTAATCGCTGTGGTGGATGTGCGGAGCTTCTCGCTTGAACATGAGAGACCACAGAGGGTTGGTTTCGGGTTGTTTAGCCTCTGTTACCGAAATGAGCAATTAAGGAAAAGCCTCCGCGCTTCGCTGATCGCATCTTTCCACAGCGACAGCACCACCTGACAACGGAAATGACGCACACACTTATTTGATTGACAACTGTAATCGACCAATGCCAACACATGTCTGTTTTTTCCTAGTAAATGGTTTCGTACTGATGATGAAATTCTTCGCATAATAAAAGTTGTTGAAGAAACACATTAAATCATTGTCTGTACAGAGAAAATGCAATACATGAAACGACACCAATTGTAAATGTCAGTGTGGACATATAATACTAGAGTTATTTATTGTGTTATGCGATTAAATGCACAGCCCACAAGGACTTCAATTTTGCCACCGTAGCCTACATACCCTTGCAAACTAACACTAAGGAAAGCTCTACGAATAAAATCTGTAAGGAAAAGCTTTTAAAACACAATTTAAAAAAATAAACATTCGCAGAAGAAGTCATGATGGAACATTTAATAAAAACCCTATATTATAATATAACAAGCAATATGACAAAACATAGACTTCGTATTCAGTCTCACCTAAATCACATAAACAGCCTTTCTTCTCTCACATGCACCATTTTCTTTTCAGGTAAATCATTATACTTCAATCTCTTTTGCAAAAGGCAAAATACCTAAATACACATATGGATCATTGACTGTTTGCTTCATAGATGGCTCTTCACTGTAGTGGCTTTTCAAAGAGACACATATCACTTTATTCACAATATGACTATGTGAAACTTTGTATCTATCACTGAGTTGAATTAGTATTTCATCTGATAATAGCATTGTATTTTCAATATTTGAGACTCATACAATTTCTGGACCAATGCTACAATGCTAAATGTTGTATTCATTTACTCAGCAAGCATGACAGTGACAGTTAGTAATGCCTACCTGTGTTCCTAATTTAGACTCTCTGATTAACCCCTTAACCCCACCCACAGCTACCAGTTTCAAACCAGTGGGCAGGTGTGATAGAAAGACAGGGGAACCTAAATGTCAGAAGCTTTTTTTGTTTTGCGCTAGTCTTCCTACATTGACTCAGCAGAGCATATGCCCCTGGCCACATGAAACACTTGTCAGCCTGTGGCTTTACAGTGGCCTGCCCACAGTCTTTCAAGAGGAAACTGAATCATAACTCAAAATGCAAGGTCTGTGAGAGAAATATGTTTAGGTAGCTCTCAAGCACATTTATTATTATTATCTGAAAATATATTAGCAATCTTTATTGTGAAATGTTGTTTTCTATTGAGTTTGGATGACTCAAGTCTTGAAGGATGACTGAGCTCTATGGTTTCTGTTTGTTTTACAGGGTTGTTTCCTCAGGGCACATAGTGTTTATTGTCTCTCCTTTGCCAATATCATTTGGAAGACATCTCCAAAATCCTCCACCCCTAGATTAATTCAGAGAAATGTCTCAGCATGTTTTGCCTGCATGGTATGCATCATGTTCGTTTGTGTGCGTCTGAGTGTGGTTGGCTGGGGAAGTGCAGACTATCACAGTCTCACTTTGGCCCGTCTGCAGGCAGACTGCACACATCTATCTTGCCCACAGATAGCTGTTGCTATAGCAATTCTTATTGTAGGTCTGTGCTGGAGGACAGGAGTCTAATTTGGGACTAAGTTTAAGCATACTGCTTTTAAGGTTCTGGTGTGGTAGTTAAATTTGTAAATAAAGATAAATATAACCAATCACTCATTTGTTGTGTTACATTTCAGTGAACCTTATGGCAAGTGAATTCATGGAGAGAAAAATAAAGTCACATTTTCTTTTTAAAGACATCGTGATTGCATTCTAAAATACACTGTAGCAATGTGTAATCAGTTTGGACGCACCACGTACAGTACATGTTAAAAAAGATCAGACAACTCCCCCTACTGTACACCTTTGAAACAACAACAAGCTGTTACAAGGTTCATGCCATTATTAACTCTCTATTGCATCAGTAACAAAGCCAATGATACATTTTTTTCATCTATTTATTAAAAATCCTACATCACACATTCAACAATTTAACAACTGTAGCAATGTGTACCTATATACAGAACATTATACATTTAAATAAATAAAGTATGCAATGGTCATATTTACATATTAGAAATAACTTTTATTGAATTGCTCTATATATCATAATAAACTAATACACTATAATAAACATAAACTGATATGAGCACATTCCTGGGCCATAGCTTAACACTAGAGACATCAAAGGGTAGTGAAAAATGTCTTACAAGTTGCTCTCATACTGTTTAAAGGTAGTACAGTGTGATGCAAGATAAATATATTTCTTACCAAAATAAAGATTTGAGGGAATTTGAATCACATTAGAAAGAGCACTTCGGTTTTCTGCAATTCCCCCATGATATCACAATTTTATTATGGACTATAAACAATCAAATCAAACTAAAACATAGATGTATTGACATTTAAGATAAATTACATTGTGTAAAATTAAAGGAATGTGTATTTTGTGTATAGCAGCAAAGTCTGACTCTGACTGAACAAATGCATCATGACATTATACGAACAGATGTTTTGCTATTACCACATACACTAATATAGAGTATGCCCACTGTATATTTTGATGCACTGAAACTCTTTTTTCCAAACCATTACAGTGTATTACACCTTAAAGCTTGGCTCACCACTTTCTTTGTTGTTAACTATGCAAATTTGCAGTTGTTCATTTGACAACTACTTGAAACTCCTGCACACATCTCCATTTTAAAATCATCCAAATAAGGTTTTCTGATGGCATGTCAGGTTGCTGCAGTGGGTACGCAGCTACAGACAGAAGACTGGTCTACAGTAAAAACAGACTGTTGACGATGCATTGTGCCCCACCCACTGTGCATTTTTGTCAGGGTGACCATGTCACAGCCCGTCCATCATGGCCAGAAGGTCGTCTCCTTTACTGCTGGAGCTGGGAGATTGATCTCCAGACTCTGTGAACTCCCCCATGATCTTGGCCAGCTCTGCATTGACTTGCTGGTCCTGAAAGACAATGTTATCCACCAATCATAGTACAAGAGTGGTCATCATAAAGACTTATGCCCCTTTACAGTGTATCCTGTCAGACTGGCAAAGCCTCACATCTCTGATCCTTGACTGTAAAAGCCCAAGTCCAATCATGGGGGTTATCATCAATAATAAAAGATAGTAGACTTGTTGGAAGCTGACAGATTTGGCCTGTGCAGGCTACAATATTTTTCCTTTTTTGCTTGACCCAGAAAAACTTCTTAAAGATAAAAGCTCTCGAGTCGGGCAGATCTGTCTTGCCCACGCCGTGAGCTGTCCCAGGCGCTATGTCAGTTTTTGAACATGTTTGATTTCATCACAGTCAAAAACAAATGCACTTTTGAGATGAGTCTGAGATGGGAGGAGAGCAGTGTCCAATCAGAGGGAAGCAGACAGTCCAAAGGAAAACAAAAATCATAGCTACAAAAAAGGGTGAATCTGGGGACTAGCGTTCGGCAGATTGAGTGGATACAAGAGATGGGAGAGGGGGCTTAATGAACTGGCCCCATCAAGTTTCATTACTAGACAGATATAAAAATTTCCGATGAGTGACTTTTTGTTCATCTCTAATGTCTACATGAGTCCAGTCAGGGACAATAAATGTCTTGTGTTTCAAGTAGCACAGCAACTCTGAGATTTTCAGTCTTTCACTCTGCACTTGCCCTTAGATGAGAGATAGCTGACAATATGATCAGACTTTTTGTTACTGAATAAGACGTAAAGTTTACATTTTCATTAAACAAAAACTGGACTGGCTTTACCTTTGTTGCTTGGATGTTAATAACTCCATATGAAAGGTCACCTGGTCTTGATATTAATGCCTCTCTGTAATAAACGTCACAATTTTAGTTTTTAGCAATTAAAACAAGTTAAATAGTTTAATTTAAAGTGCTCATATTATGCTTTTCGGCTTTTTCCCCTTTCCTTTATTGTGTTATATGCCTTTTCTGTGCACATTATACTGTAGATTTACAAAGTGAAAAAGTCCGCCCCAAAGGCACTCTCCAACAGAAAACTCTGTTCACAAACTGCTCCCAACAGCTCTATTGTAGTCCAGCCTTTACTTCCGTGATGAACATGTCAGTGTAACTACTGTGTAACTAGGGCTGGGACGTTTTGTCGACTATGTTTTTTGATTACGTAAATAATTACACAAATAATTAACTATTTGCATTGTTGCGTCACGTCCAAAAACATGGCTTCCTCGGCAACAGCACAAGTATGGAGTCCTTGCAACAGCACCTTGAGAAAAAAGCTCGTACATGATCTTCTAAAGTTTGGGAGTAATTTACTCTTAATGCCAACAACAATGTGGTAGTCTGTAGACTTTGTAAAATTATCCCTGAGTCAGGAATAAAGCAGCAAAACACCGAAAGTTCTGCTTACCTATGCCTCTCCAGCTTCTCCGGTAGCTCAAGCGTATACAGTATGTCCTGCACTGACTTGAGTGTGAGGTAAACTGTGCTGTGTCTCCCCATCTGTAGCGCTGTCTTCGATAATTGCGCAACCAGGCCAGATTGTTTCAAATATCTCACGAGTCCTTTATAACATCAGGTATAACAGCCCACGTATTAAAAAATTGTCGGGTTTAAAACAGGTTTGGGCTCATAATTGCCTTAGAAAAGGAGAGAGATTTTTTTTTTACTGTTGTTTTTATTGTTAAGTGTTTTATTTGTGTGTCCTCCTGAGAGTGACTTGAGATGTTAATTTGTTTTATTGTTGGATTTATTTGATACATCTGAGTTCATTTGGTGCTAAAATTGTACTTTTTTTTACTGTAGGATTAAAGGGAGAGGAGCTTGGATGTTAAAGGTCCCATGTCATGGTGTTTTTTGGATGCTTTTATATAGACCTTAGTTGTCTCCTTAAACCATATCTGAAGTGTTTTTCCTTAAATTCAGCCTTGGTGCAGAATTACAGCCACTAGAGCCAGTCCCACAATGAACAAGGCCCACGTATTAAAAAAAAATTGTCGGGTTTAAAACAGGTTTGTTCACACCCAAGGCTTTTCGCTGACGATTGCCTTAATGAACATGCAAATTCATTATCTGTCACTAGATGGCGCTTTTTTTTGTAAAAACAGAAATACCCCCCGTACATAGGGTGGCGCTTTTATTGTTAAGTGTTTTATTTGTGTGTCTCAGAAGAAGAGCAGAGAAGAAGAGAGCAAGTATTTAGAACATTTCTTCTAAATCAGATATAGCTTTTTATGTTCAAACCAACGTTGCAGCTTTTATTTTGGACATCGTGCTTTGCCTCTTCCTCGCCTTGTGGCAGTGATGAGGTGGCGTATATATGTCATTTTGGTGTGCTAAAGACCGTTTTGTGCTTGAGCCGCCAAGTTTTTTTTAGTGTAGGATTCAAAGCACAAGACACGCTGATGTTAAAGGTCCCATGTCATGGTGTTTTTTGCTTTTAAATAAACGAACCTTAGTTGCTTTTTAAACCATATCTGAAGTGTTTTTCCTTAAATTCATTGCCTTTTGTTTAGTGCAGAATTACAGCCACTAGAGCCAGTCCCACAATGTGAACAGGCCTTTAGTGTGTGCCATTTCTGAGTCTGTAGCTTTTGAGGAGGAGAGGGGGGCAAAGTGGAGGCTGGGGGTGTGGCCTTGACCAACTGCCACTTTGTTAGTTTGAAAGCCATAATGTCTCTCTCTCTCTCTCATGGGTGGGCCAAATTCTCTGGGCGGGCAAAGCAAAGAAAGGGGAGGTAACCTTGTTCCTCATGACCTCATAAGGAGCAAGATTCCAGATTGGCCCATTTGAGCTTTCATTTTCTCAAATGCAGAGTAGGATACCCAGGGCTCAGTTTACACCTATCACCATTTCTAGACACTGGGGGACCATAGGTAGGCTGGGGCAACTCATATTAATGTTAAATAAAACCTCATAAAGTGAAATTATCATGCCATGGGACTTTTAAACAATTGTTGCACAACAATTATTTTACCTACTACTGTTAAACAAAAAGCAAATACAGGCTACTCTTTTTTCACTTGCTCTGTTTACTGTAAGTTTTTATTTTTGTATTCCTCCTGAAAAGTGACTTTATTTTGTTGTTGGATTGATAGCCTATATCTGGCTATAGGTTGCACTACAAATTCCTTTTACTTGTACAGTGTAGTGTTAAACAATTATAATAAATAGAGATTTGAACCTTATTGAAATTTGTTTTGTGTAAATTGTGAATAATTGAGCAATGGGAATACAATCACTAATTGAAAAATGAATCGTTAGGTTAATCAAAAAATGTATCATTAGATTAGTCTATTAACTGAAAAAAAATAGCTAGATTAATAGTTTAAAAAATAATCGTTTGGGACAGCCCTGTTTATAACACATGTTATAATGCTCGCCTAAATGCTAGCATGGCACGCCCTAAAACTCCTTCTGACTGGCTGGTAGTCCTTACCTAGCTACTGCGCATATGTGTCTCCCAAGAAAGATGGAACTGAAGTGAGATGTCTCACTCTGTAGCTAAATAAGAGAGCTCAACACACAGGGTGAAAAGAGGAGCTGCAGCAATATGCAGTACAACACAAATATGGTCCATCCATCCATCCACCTTCGTCCGCTTATCCGGTATCGGTAGCGGGGGGAGCAGCTCCAGCAGGGGACCCCAAACTTTCCCGAGCCACATTAACCACTCCAACTGGGGGATCCCGAGGCGCTCCAGGGCCAGGTTGTTGATAAAATCTCTCCACCTAGTCCTGGGTCTTCCCCGAAGACCCTACCAGGAGCACACAGCTCCTGACAACACAGCCCTCAGGTTCATAGGGACACACAAACCTCTCCACCATGATAAGGTGATGGTTCCCAAAAATATGGTACTTTTTTTTTTTTAATTAAACCATGTAAACCTATTCTTATATAACCTCTAAACACAATAATGGACCTGAAATTGAGCATAATATGGGCACTTTAAGTAGAGGTTTCATTTGATCAAGTGCCGTACAACACATTGCTAATAGACACAAAAAACAAATTAAAAAAAGGGGACTCACTCTTCCTCCTCATCGGTATTGAAGAGGTTGACTCGGAAGCTGTTGTCTGCATTTCCTGATTTCGGAACGTCTAGCCCTCCCATTAACTTGGCCAACAGATTTAGCTCCTCTTTGGCCAGAGGGTTGGGAGCAGTGTTGACCTGTTGACACACAATGGCTTGTTTATTTCAGTATATTTATACTGAACCTGTTGTTTGCAAGATCCTGCTACTGATGTTTATGCACCAGGAAGTAGAGTATGGTTCTGGACCAAGGTCACTTCACCAAATTCCTGCTTATGTTATGTATTGTATCACCGTAAGAGTTAAATCATGTCAGAACCACTCTTAAAAATGTAACTTGTGTGCGTGAAATTCATAAACATTGTGTACATTAATAAAATCATTCATGTTTACAGTGCTGACAGTTAAACGGTTTCACCTTAGTGTGCTGAGCAGAATTTTTAGATGTTCCTGACATGTGTGTTTCCACTGGGCGGCTTACACTGTACCTGGATGAAAAAGAGAGAATGAGCACTTCAATGCAACAATGTGCAGGAGGATGATATGTCTACTCGGACAATAGGATTTATATGTTTTACTGACTGTGGGCAGTGCCAGGAATTTAATCCTCTTTAGGTTGTTTACGCAGTAATGCAATGAAATTATGTGACATCAAACCACATAAGTTTAAACACCTGGGACTCTGAAGCGTCGTCAAGACTACACCATAAAGTTCAGTTACCTTTGACTTAGTACTTCTAAATATCTCATGACCTGGATAACAGAAAACCATCATCAATCCACTGCCATTGCATAAATACAGTACCACCAAGTCATGTTATATCTTTTGTACTTTGCAGTGTCTTACATGTTTGTGCCTAGTTTGGTGACCCGGTCTCTAAATATCTCGAAAGATCCCTCCCGGAGAGAAGCGGTATAGTTTCCTCCATTATTGAACTGCAACCTGGTCACCTCTTCACCAGTACAGCTAAACATCCTGAAATAATCAGATACAAAAACACAAAAAAAAATATGGACAAACATGCTTTCAATAATTAATGCATGTACAGCAATTTCTTTTGAATTTCTTTCCTGTGATGAAAGGTGTTCCCTCAAGTGGAACCCTTAAGACCTTGGTTGCTTTGAATACTTTAACACTGTTGAAGCTCAGATGTTCTACATTTCCTCAATGTATTAAATGTTTCACTGTGCACATACAATCCTTGAGTAATTTGATCCAAGCTCAACATACAACGCATCTAAAATTAGAATGTAAACACTTTAACAAAACCTCTGTAATGCTATTAGCTACAGATAGGCCTACTTAACGTAAGATTACAGTGTCTGTGTAAGATCAGCAAGCATATGACAAAAGACAAAAAGGCAAACATTACAGATCATTGAAAAGGCTCAAAGGTATGTTTTAATATCCAAGCCACCTTTTTTTAATTTCAATCACGTCCATCATTCTTAAAAGTGAAGATTGTCTAGGTCTGAGTGAAAACAGCTGTATACAGTGGTACCTTATCAAGCCAGGAACTTGTGTTCCATAAGGCACAGGACCACTGGTGGGAAGCACAAAACGCCCATTGGAGTTCTGCACTTTATCCTTGAGGAAAATAGACACCTGGCAGAGAGGGAAAACACAGCAACAAGCTTGTGAGGAAAATAAAACACTAACAAAAGACAATATAATATTATTGAGGGTATTCTCACTCGATGATTTCATTTGCCAACATAATGCACTTACTCTTATATGCATGTCTTGGAAGAAGATAAGAAGAGTTTGTCTGATCAGCTGGAATTCCCCACTACACAAGGTTGTATACATCTAAAAATAAAAATTTAAAAATTACTTGGAAAAAAAACAATGAAAAATATAACTACACACAGAATGTAAATACATTTTTCCTTTATTAATGTTAAACATTATCCCGTTTAACCTAACCATACAATAACAAGCAATGTTAAAGGTCCAGTGTGTAACGTGTTTAGTTGTTCATTATTAAAATCGGTGCTGCCCATTCACAAACTTGTCCTTTGTCATGAATATTTACCACCACCATCAATTCCAAGTATTGGCTTGAAATTTTACAATTGAAATACAGTGAGGAAAATAAGTATTTGAACACCCTGCTATTTTGCAAGTTCTCCCACTTAGAAATCATGGAGGGGTCTGAAATTGTCATCATAGGAGCATGTCCACTGTGAGAGACATAATCTAAAAAATTTTTTTTCTCCAGAAATCAGCCTGTATGATTTTTTTACTATTTATTTGTATGATACAGCTGCAAATAAGTATTTGAACACCTGTGTATCAGCTAGATTTCTGACCCTCAAAGACCTGTTAGTCTGCCTTCAAAATGTCCACCTTTATTATCCTAAATTAGATGTACCTGTTTGAGGTCGTTAGCTGCATAAAGACACCTGTACAATCAGTAAGAATCCAACTACTAACATGGCCAAGACCAAAGAGCTGTCCAAAGACACTAGAGACAAAATTGTACACCTCTACAAGGCTGGAAAGGGCTACGGGGAAATTGGCAAGCAGCTTGGTGAAAAAAGGTCCACTGTTGGAGCAATCATTAGAAAATGGAAGAAGCTAAACATGACTGCCAATCTCCCTCAGACTTGGGCTCCATGCAAGATCTCACCTCGTGGGGTCTCAATGATCCTAAGCAAGGTGAGAAATCAGCCCAAAACTACACTGGAGGAGCTGGTCAATGACCTGAAAAGAGCTGGGACCATCGTTTCCAAGGTTACTGTTGGTAATACACTAAGACGGCATGGTTTGAAATCATGCATGGCACAAAAGGTCCCCCTGCTTAAACCAGCACATGTCAAGGCCCGTCTTAAGTTTGCCAATGACCATTTGGATGATCCAGAGGAGTCATGGGAGAAAGTCATGTGGTCAGATGAGACCAAAATAGAACTTTTTGGTCATAATTCCACTAACCGTGTTTGGTGGAAGAAGAATGATGAGTATCATCCCAAGAACACCATCCCTACTGTGAAGCATGGGGGTGGTAGTATCATGCTTTGGGGGTGTTTTTCTGCACATGGGACAGGGCGACTGCACTGTATTAAGGAGAGGATGACCCGGGCCATGTATTGCGAGATTTTGGGGAACAACCTCCTTCCCTCAGTTAGAGCATTGAAGATGGGTCGAGGCTGGGTCCTCCAACATGACAATGACCTGAAGCACACAGCCAGGATAACCAAGGAGTGGCTCTGTAAGAAGCATATCAAGGTTCTGGCGTGGCCTAGCCAGTCTCCAGACCTAAACCCAATAGAGAATCTTTGGAGGGAGCTTAAACTCTGTTTCTCAGCGACAGCCCAGAAACCTGACTGATCTAGAGAAGATCTGTGTGGAGGAGTGGGCCAAAATCCCTTCTGCAGTGTGTGCAAACCTGGTGAAAAACTACAGGAAACGTTTGACCTCTGGAATTGCAAACAAAGGCTACTGTACCAAATATTAACATTGATTTTCTCAGTGACAGAGAAATTCGTTTTTTATATGTTCCTTATTAGACAATTCTCTGTAGCAGTGTCTTAGAATATTATACCTTGCATGCTTAAATTCATATTCATATCATAATCATAACTTTCATGCTTATCATATATTCATATCTTGCTTGACGTATATTCATGTATGCTTTATATTTTATATGCACATTTAACCAACTATGTTTTCCTTGAAACACCGCCATGAAGTCTACTCTGTTGTAAATCCTTTAGATAGTCTTAGTTTCGAGGTCAGGCACTCTGCCCTCCTTTTTTTCTGTGTAGATAGACTCAACAACTGTAAATCTTTGTGTGTGTGTGCTTCAATAAATAGCCTATGTTTTTGTAACTAGGTGTCTGTTCCGCGAAGCAACTCTGGCAGGCAGATTGCAGTCACGGATCTAGCCCTTTGCAAAAGCTTTTCAACTACACATTTTGCCGTCTGCGTCTCGTTTCTTTGCTTGACCATGTTTATTTAGTAAGATAAAGTGTCCTGAACCTGACATTTTCTGGTGCCGAAACCCGGAGTCAACAGCTGAGGAGTCCAGGACCGCGCCCGATCAAGGCCAGATGATCTGTTAACAGCCGTCCACCTCTTCGTGGACGGGGCGGTTGGTCCGGTGCCCCTGCATTTCCCGGTGACGACTCCCATGGTCAAGCGGCGGACAGAGACGGTGAGTGTGGCAGTTCTGAGTTTCTCATGTAAAAAAGTGGTGCGCAGTTTTTGCTAGCTAGAATTTGTACTTTGGAGTGACAAATTGAGAGTGTTGTTGATTACGACCCGCTGTCTGGAGACTTTATTGGGGCTATTATTCTGTTCACCTGTATGCGCATGCAAAACGCTCAACGTAACGGCTGTGTGTCTTACGGTCTAGGACTTTATTGGGTGATTTTGTGCAAAACGCTAACGTAACGGCTGTGTGTCTTACGGTCTAGGACTTTATTGAGTGATTTTGTACAAAACGCTTAACGTAACGGCTGTGTGTCTTACGGTCTAGGACTTTATTGGGTGTTTTTGTTGTGGGTGCTGGGGGCAGATAATACCGCTCAAAGCCTGGTTGTTTTTGATTAATGCTTGCCGCCTAGGGACATGGCTAAGCGCAAAACGGAGCTATCAGTTGGTTCTGACTAGTTCCGGGGACGTCCAAAGCGACACGTTCCCCCGGGAGACCGTGTCTAGAAGCCATCCTGATTGGGTTCAGGAGTTCGGCAGGGGTGATCACCCGGCTTTTTGTTTCCCGAGACACCGTGTGTGTGTTGTCACTGCGGTGGTATAGTCGGAAGCGCTGTGTGTTCACAGCGAGGCAGTGTTTGTTTGTCTGTGTATTGTAGCAGTGCACTGTTTGCTATGTGTTTTGTGTTCTATGTTGTGTTTCAATATTACGCTATGTGTGCTGACTCATAGTGGGTAGCGGATTTGTGTTTGTTTCCCGACACACCGTGTGTGTGTTTACACAGCGGGTGTCCGTCGGAAGCGCTGGGTGTTTTTCCGTAGCGAGTTTGTGTTTGTTTCCTGACGCTGGTCAGAAGCGCTGGGTGTTTTTCCCGTAGCGGGTTAGTGTATTGTTTGTAACAATTTGTTTGTTTGGTTGCTGGTTTGGTTGTGAGACAATAAGAGTGTTGCTTCACACCAGGTTTATTGTGATAACTTGTGGTTCTTTGTGAGACTTTGCTTAGGACAGGGACACAGGTTGGTGAAACGCAGAGTTGTATTGTGGGTTGTGAAGTTTTATTGTCGCAGTGTTTTATTGTGATGTGTGATTTGAGAAATAGAGCAGGACAGATGGGTAAAAAACCAAAGTACCGCTGTACCTAGCTAAAAATGTAAAATTCATGGAAAAAACCTTCCCGGGAAGTGTAGAATTTGTGAAAGATTGGACAAAGAAATACGGCTTTGATTGTAAATTTAGAATGACGTCTGTTACTAGTTTATTACAGCAATAGCAGGTGGAGGAGAGAGTTGCTCTTTAGGAGAAAAAGAGACGGGGGATACAGGAGAGTTGTGTGCTGCAGGAATGTGGAGAGAGCAGGCAAGAGAGAGACAGAGACAGATAAGGGAAACTACAGAGACAATGTTTCCCTTGTTCTCTGTTTGCGCCTTTTTATTTGGAATATAACGAAAACCAAGCATAAATCACATCTGAAAATGGGGGATTCACTCAAAATTGAACATTGGATTGGATTGATTAAAAAATTGGATGGGAACAGTCAGAACAGGAAACAACGGAGCCTGGGGCCCCTAAATAAAGGTGAGCAGAACCTGTTGGGAATCAAATCTGCACATTGGTGACATCTAAATTAAGGCAATGATGTTTTCATGGTCTGACTGATAAAAATTGGAGTGATCCAGTGGGGTTATTAATGCTACGTGTTGTTGAAGAGTAAAGAGTAGCCAAACAGTGGGTTTGGTGAGAAGTAGTGTGTATTTTGTCTGAGAGACAGACTACACACATGGAGGAGGTAATGTGTTAAAATTTCTGAACGCAGAACCTCTTAAAGCATGAGTAGTGTTAAAATTTCTTAGCAAATTCTATGAGGAGTAATGCATGTATACATGATTACAATCACAATTGTATGTGGGTGTCTGACGAACCACATACATTAATTACTGAGTTGGGACCAGATCCCTACAGATTACAGATGGACTTATTGGTAAAAGAAAAGAAAAAAACAATGAGTCAGAGAGCTTAGAGAGAGAAATAGGAAAAGTAATGGAAGAATATAAAACAGTTGATTGATACCAATTCCAAAATTCTGAAAAAGACAACTATTGTGTTAGTGCCAAAATAAGACCAGATTGCTCCAGTCAAGTGCCACACGTTTCACTAGCAAAAACATATGAGATGGAAAGATTTGGGAGAAGTGGCACTCAAAGTTCAAAGAGCAGATGATTAAGGGCCAGTTGATGACCCAGGGTTGGCATACAGCCCCTCCAGTGAAACATACAGATATCAACAGGGGTGGGAGGTGCTTACCACACCCAACCTATGCAAAACTGACCAATGGTTTACATCCATATGTTTGAGTGAGAGAGATGTACAGGACCTTGCAGGGGTCCTTTAATGTTTATGGACTAAAGGGCCTGCCTATGTAGGCCTGATAAAAGCTGCCCAGAAACAAAAACAAGGCCAGACTGGCAGCCCAGGGTGAGACAATGTCCACTAAAACCAGAGGCAGAGAGAGACATTGCACCTGTAATTAGAGAGTTACTAGAAGCAGGACTAATCAGAGAATGCCCCGACTAGCCATGTGATACACCACTATTCCCAGAAAAAAAGGCTGATAAGGTTCATTGGCGCTTGATTCGAGATATAAGACAAGTAACTGAGGCCTGTAATGGGAAATTCATATAGACAAGATTTTCTTTTAGTTAATTTTTCGTTTATTAAGTGGATCTACATTGAAGGTGCCTCTGAAACATGTGCCATAGATCCTTGAATAGGGCCTCCGGCGTCTAGAGACAGCTAGTGTTGTTATGGCTTTGCGATTTATTACTGTGAGCAAATAGGCAACAAAAAGCTGGCGCCTTGAGAGATATGCAACGGTCAGCTTGCCCAAACTGTAGGTTAATGCCTGAACCAATCTACAGACGAGATAAATTTCTAGCTTCTAAGATTAAATGACAGCTACAGTCATTTTTTTGTTTTAGTTTTTTTTTGATATGTATGTGTTTTGATTTTTTTTTTTTTTTTGACGCACTAGGCGGGTGTTCAGGGACAGTTCTGGCCCCTAGAAGCCTGAAAAACAGAAAACAGAAGGACGAAGTGTGTTGTTTAAGATTAGAGTGTTTTCCAAACATGGCCTGGTTTCTGTTGGGGCAAACGGGAGATAAGGAGCAGTCATGTGTTATGCACAGAACTGTGGGGTCACTCTGTGACTCTGTTCGTTGTGAAGTTAGAAGTTAGAAGTTGAAGAAGTGTAGAAGTTCAGTTCTTGTCATTTTGGTTTGTTGTGTTCCAACAAGGTCTCTACTTCGCAACGAATTCCTGAGTTTGGCTTAACAGAAACAAGCAGTACAGTCCAGAGCCCCCACACTAGACATTAGACACACTAAAAAACTCAGGAGCTACAAGACCTTATCTGACACGCCTAGGGCCTTGATTAACAAAATAAGATGGTACAATGAGGAGGAAAGAAAAGCTTTTCCTCACCTAAAAGAAGAGCTAATGTCATCCACGACAATTGAACAGACTGTGGATTTTAGGGAAAGATCTTTGGCCTCAGTAGAATAAAGTCAGAGAGAAACACAGTGAAGGTCACAGACATACACAGAGATAGCAGCCTAGCGCGCCCCCGTGCCCCTCCCCTCTCTGCTCCTTTCCTTCTGTGGAACAGGAACGCGCACTCTCAGAGCTGAGGTGCCAGAGCACACAGAAGGTCAGAGAGAGACAGTTTGAACATGCAGACTTGCTAAGTGAAGTTACTTCAGGCTATTCAATTAACACACAGATTAGCTACTTGCAAGTGTGCAGCACGTGCTAAGCGAGAAAAAGATCCAGTCAGTTTAGGTAATGCAAAAGCAGATGAGAAAGCTAGGAGAGCAGCTGTAAGATCAGAGCTCTCTCGGTTCAAGAGGAACCACAGAATCCGATCCCTACGGAAGTGCTGAAAAACATGCAAGATAACTCCCCCAAAACCGAGAAAGATGTATGGCTGGCGGACGGTGCAACTTGTGTTGATAGCCTATATCAGAAAGATGACAAGCCCTGCTTGTCTAAAAATTTGTATTTTATGGTAGCTGGGTGGGCCATGGCGAAGGGCCATGTCCCAACAGCGGGGGATGAGTATGGTACAGAATAAGGTGTTTCACACCTTCAAGGGATTAAATTCTTACTTAAAAAATTAATCCGCAGGGAAATGTAAGACCAAAGAGAGGGAAATGCCCACAAGGGTCACATCCGAGATCCTACACATGGATTTCATAGAGCTAAAGCAGATGCCATTACTGTAGCCAAAACACTCGCTAAAACGGTAATACCCCAGTATGGCATCCTAAGAATAATTTGGAGTGATTATGGCCCACATTTTGTAAATGAGACAGTAACAGTAACATTGCTTTGTGGGAAGGGGTCCCCTGGGCAGAGAAAAGTGATGATCCAGGGGCCCTCTTAGCAGAGTGGATGTGCAAAGTGTTTAGAGATAGGACTGGTCAAAGTGCATGTAATCTGCCTATCTCTCCCTCTCTGTCTCCCCAGGTGGGGAGACCCCAGCCAGATGACCAAGTGCTGATAAAAGTGATAAAGAGGAAGTGCTGGTCATCACCAAAGTGGGAGGGGCCGTACACTGTGCTCATCACCACGCCCACAGCTGTAAAGATTGCTGAACGATCCACGTGGGTTCACCAAAGTCACTGTAAAAAGATCAATCCATTCCCACACCCCGAATAGGCTGGAGGGCGGGCGGTATCAAAACCTTTGCCTGCTGAAGAAAGAAGAAACCAACTGAGACTTTATACTCCAGCTATGGGTGAACTAAAGGGATGGGTTTGTTCTGTCCTACTGGTCCTCTGCATGTCGCTGACAGCGACTAAGGGGCCACAACAACAGGTTTCACATGGAAACCGTATGCTCATCGACGATGCCATGAAAGACTATGATGTGGTTTACAATTCGTCCTTTGATTTGAACCTTTGAACCTTATATTATGCTATGCTAAATATGTAACCAGATCTGAGAACCACAAAAACTGTTATGTATGCACACGCCAATTTCGCCCACAACCCGTAGGTGGTCCCGAAACCCGTCGACGCCAGCACCATCTTCCTACACGCGCTACCCTCCGCCTTAACACCCACTCTGTTGAAAAAGACCCTGAATTGGCAAATGGTCCCGCCATTGACTGTATGCAAATTGGACTTCACCAAGTCTGTAGGTAATACGACTTGTGTGCCATATTTCCAGGCCCCTGATGCATTGAGAACATATGGCCAGCTAGGAGTCAATTGGCTGTGTGGCTCCTACATGTCCCTAGATTTACCGGTGGGTTGGGAGGGTCATTGCGCTCTAGAACCGGCAGATCATTCACACATGGTAACGCTCCGCCACCACCCACGTGCGAGACGTAGTGCTTTGGAACGCCATGACAGCGTAAGGGGGATCGGATGTCCCCAAAGGTCACGAGCTGTGGTCAGATGGCCAGAAAGTTTTGCATGCACTTTTCCCGTGGGTAGGGGTGGGTAAAGTTGAGCTGAGAATGGAAACAATCAGTTACCGAGTAGGACTGTTCATGAATTCAACCGTAACAGCCCTGTCAAAAATACGCGAAGAATTGACCGCTATAAGATTGATTGCCCTACAAAATAGGCTGGTGTTAGACCAGTTGACGGCATCACAAGGTGGTGTGTGTGCGCTTATTGGTAATACGTGTTGCACTTTTATCCCAGATAATGACAAAGATGCAGGTGTCATTCAGAAAGCCATTTTTAATTTGACTGCACTTGAGAGATGCTGCTAGAGAGTCAACAGCTGAGGCAGATAATGTAGTTAGCGGAGATTTCCTCTCCTGTTTAACTTCAGGACCTTGGTATGGATTATTGCTTTGAATTGTTACTTTCCTTGTAGCAGTACTTGTAATATTTTTCATACACTGATACAACTGACCAACTATGCACATGTCCAGTTTCATCAGCTCTCTGCTAAATCTGATAAGTAATGATGAATGTGTCCCAAGCCCACACAATGATGTATTAAAGCACACATAAACTTTTGAACTCATTTTGGCCAACAGGGTGATCGCTCCCTAAGGGAGGGTCGAGAAGGAATTTTTCCTTTCTAACAGACGGAAAGGGTTTTTTGCCTTCTCCCTAATGAGAGTAAAAACTGTCCTATCCTGTGAGTACATGTAAAGACGTAATTATTGACAACCGCAACCCGGAGAGATAATTGCTGATGTTTGTTAAATGTACAACAGGAGGGAAATGACAGAGAAATTCGTTTTTTATATGTTCCTTATTAGACAATTCTCTGTAGCAGTGTCTTAGAATATTATACCTTGCATGCTTAAATTCATATTCATATCATAATCATAACTTTCATGCTTATCATATATTCATATCTTGCTTGACGTATATTCATGTATGCTTTATATTTTATATGCACATTTAACCAACTATGTTTTCCTTGAAACACCGCCATGAAGTCTACTCTGTTGTAAATCCTTTAGATAGTCTTAGTTTCGAGGTCAGGCACTCTGCCCTCCTTTTTCTGTGTAGATAGACTCAACAACTGTAAATCTTTGTGTGTGTGTGCTTCAATAAATAGCCTATGTTTTTGTAACTAGGTGTCTGTTCCGCGGAAGCAACTCTGGCAGGCAGATTGCAGTCACGGATCTAGCCCTTTTGCAAAAGCTTTTCAACTACACATTTTGCCGTCTGCGTCTCGTTTCTTTGCTTGACCATGTTTATTTAGTAAGATAAAGTGTCCTGAACCTGACACTCAGGTGTTCAAATACTTATTTGCAGCTGTATCATACAAATAAATAGTAAAAAAAAAAAAATCATACATTGTGATTTCTGGATTTCTTTTTTTAGATTATGTCTCTCACAGTGGACAAGTACCTACAATGACAATTTCAGACCCCGCCATGATTTCTAAGTGGGAGAACTTGCAAAATTGCAGGGTGTTCAAATACTTATTTTCCTCACTGTACGTTAGCCGATAAGGGACATACAGGATATACTGCTCCGCCTTTCCCGTTTTTGCTGTCACAAGATTAACTCACAGGTGCTGCTAATCTGCTAAGCAGGGGGCTGGCAGACCAAAGTACGGAGTGTAGACTAGAGATTCCACTTCATCTCCTGGGTGCTCTCTTCACCCTTACCCCCCCCAGTGCTAAGGGCGCTGGTCCAGCACTGTACTCTTGAGCATGTGTGCATATTAGGCCTGTGTGTAGTGATTACTAACAAAGTCAATTGTAATTTCCTGTGGATCAATGAAACTGAAAGTGGAGATCAATGACCAGTATAAATTCAAAAGTAAAATTTCTTGTTCTTCGCTCAGAAAAAAGGATATTGAAAAGAGCAAATGACTGGCTTAAAGCGTGGAGTAAGCGTAAGTAAGTAAAGCGTACCAGTAACTTGTACTTAGAACTGTGTGGCGCGACAGTTAATTGCGATATATGACCTCAACACTAGATGGGAAACACATTTTGGACCTTTAAAAAACTGTTGCTGCTGACACTTGACAGAATGTGTGCCATCATATTGTAGCTCAATGTATGTGATTATAATCCAAATGGTTTGTAATTATTATTAATTGTAATGTTAATGAATACTACAAGCCATGTGTAATGTTGCTACCCACTCTAGTCCATAATAAATGTGAGGAGAATAGAGAGTAGTCACACATGCCATACCTCTATGAGCTGTTGGTACGTTTCATCAACTTGGCTGAGAATGCTGGGAGTGTCTTTCACAAACTCTTTGATTGCATCCATGTGGTTAAAGGAGATGAGGAGGATGTCTTTAGGTCGAGGACAGAGAAGCACCTGGTACTTGAAAGCCATGGTCATCAAGTCATAGAGCTGTGAAGGACACACATGCATGACTTCAAAACAAAATAAAATCAATTTTTATTGTTGTATAATAAACAGCAGAGGGAGACACATACAGCAACATATTCATGTTCGATATAATCGCTTCATACTTGAGAATTACTGTTGTAAGTCAACTAAATGAGCCAATATGTACACAGTTGTTATATAGATATAAGGATTGATTGATGTGTAGATGTATCTAATGTGGCTCTGAAGCAGGCTTGACTCTAAAATACTAATATAGTAGTCTGTATACCGAGGAAGTTGTAACACAAACTGGTATCCCTGTGCATAATGCAACACAGTATACAGCTGTACAGGAGGGCTATATCTGTATACATGAGGACTTACCTTGTCCATGCTAGCCTGATTGAGTCTCATTATTGAGGCGTGGGCCAGCCTGTCGAACACAGTCCGCAAGGCCTTTTTGGAGTAAAGCTCTTGTGGCTTGAAAAGCTCTTCTAGGAACTTTTTGTTGAACATGGTGGTGATGATGTCATTCATAACTAGTCAAGCAAACAGTACAACAGAAAAGTCCCCAAATAGTTATAAGAGGTTAGACAAATATACTGTACTTTCCACACTGTAGGCTCAGAAGCAGGCAGCAGTCTATACTACATGTTGGCCAAAACCATTTCACCCTATATCCAAACGGCACTAATCAAGCAGCAGAGTGGAAAGCCATCAGCATATGTCCTACTTGGTAGCAGGGCAATTGCCAGGTAGGGCATTTTTCATTTACTGTAATTACTTCCATAAATTATTGTTGCAATTGGCAGAAGTGATCACAATCACTATTGTGACTCTAAGAAGTCAACCCTATAGTTACCATATGGTAACTTCACTTTATGTCCAAATAATTGACAAGCTTTTTATTGGCTCAAGAGTGAGGCAAATATTTGCCTAACACAGTAAGGCTAATATTATTGTCTGTAGTGCTACTTACACATATGAAAGCCACATTTTAACTACAAAAAAGGAGCTGTGAAAAAAGCAGAGTGGGGACAGAAAGTGTGGGGTTCCCAGATAAGCTTGTTGATATGTGCAGAATAAAGAGTAATGCACTAGTTTTTTGTTTTGTTTTAGGTAAGAGACAATTCTATGTAGTGATCTTATATTATCTTATGGCATATAGCCATGTAGCAGAGGAAAGAGCTGTAGCAGACTAGCTACTAATGCATCAGTGCATGATAATGCTGAAGCTCTGTAATAATACCTCTCTTTCTGTCATCCTCTATCCAGCCAGCTATTGTGGAAACGTTATGAATTAAAAGGAGATAAATTAAATGATGTTCTGAAAACCAGATTGAATTGAATGGCAAATGACTCAAAGCTTGACCAATGTTGTTGTATACATATTCAGTATATAAAACAACAACAGCTGTTTTATATCTATGGGTAAATGCTAGCGTTACATTTGAACGATACAAATCTATATAGTTGAACAGATAGAGCAGTTAATCATTATTTTCTGACAATGGAGCATTGGGAATTAACTGAAAATTGAGATTTGCTCTGGGGTTATTAGTGCCCCATGCAACATTAACTCCATTATGATTTTATCAAAATATGCGAGTTTACTAAAGACAACCAGTTGAGTCATTAATGTTAACTCTTAGGTTGGCTTTGTAGTGACATTCTATGAATCGCTGAACATATTCTAAATTCATCAACTAGTAAACGGACAAACCGAATGAAAGTCATGTCTGCAGGGTGACATTTGTGTTGTCATATGGATAGCTGCTAAACTAGCTAGCTACCTTTCTTGGCTTTGTCAGCCGGGATATTCTGAGCTCGAAGCCGCTGGTCCAGGATGTACAGCATTTCTCCGCCGAGGTTGATGAATAGGAGAGGCAGAGTTCTTGAAGACATGATGGTATTTGGACGGTTGAATGTCTCTAGAAAACGTAGCTAGGTAGCTCGCGATTGTAGCTAGCTAGCTCGAATGCTTGCTGGTCGGGGGGGGGGGGGGGGGGGTCTGTCTGTTTGGTAAAGCCTCTTCTGGTTGCCAGGCCACGAAGCAAACAGCCAATCAGCGTGTTGTGCATTATGACGTACACAAAAATAGATGAGTCAGGCGCGTACTTTTATTTCAGCTTGACTTTGTTCCCCAGTGCACATGCAATTGAATCCCATTTTTCCAAATTAGACTTTAATATAATAAAATAAAGGTACACACTCGATGAATTTACCCATTGTGTTTACATCCTGTCCAAATAAGCCCCGAACCAGTATTATTAGTGTAAGTGGCTCCAAACCAGAGATCAGACCTTTCTGTTAAATGTACTTAATCATGTTGTGAGTGTTTGACAAATGCAGTTTATTTACAGTAATGCAGACCAGTAGGCTACTAGCACTTTTTTTTACATTTGAATGGCATAATTAACAAGCTGTTTATTCGTAGTTTTCTGCACAAAAGCTAGGCCCACTACAGGAATGAACAAATTACTTATATAATAATAATAGCTGGACATCATAAAAAACAACTGTGGACCAGAATCCTTTAAGCCTTCTTAAGATGAAATGTCTCCATTTCTGATGCGGATTTCTCGCGCCATCCTGCACATCTCACACAATCCGCAGAAAAAGGTCATCAAGGCATCATTGGTTATGGTTCCCTGTGGTTAAAAAGATTGCAACAAAATCACAACATGAAACATCACAACTATGAAGAAATGCACCGCTGTTCAGGTTTCTCAATCGCAAGGAACACACAACATTTCCTATGTTTGTGAAATCTAACTTTCAAAAGAGCCAGCTTCTTAAAAAGAGGTCAATCTCTGCCTGTATAAGACTTATGGAACCACCCAAAACACCAGCATGGGTCTTTCAGCAAATCTAGAGTGTACAATAATTATATTTGTAACTTACCTGAATACCATAAGTCAGTCTCATGTGAGTCCTAATGGCTGTGGAACCTCCAGGCACACAACCCAAGCAGCAGTTTTCTCCATACTTATTTGCTGTGTAGCAGCTCAATATAAGTGGACAGAAGCAACCAAGAGCACCTGCACAATAGAAGTGTATTTCATTGTCAACATTTGTAAGATAAAAAGCATGAAAATGTGCCTCCACGGACAAAAATTATAAAATTGAAGCATCTTGAATGGTACTCACAGACAAACAAGTCACTGCAGCAGGAGCACAGGCCCGTGCTCCATTCTCCTGTTTGGACATTTGTCCCATAGCTGCCTGCACCTGGTTGATGGGTGACCACTGGGTTCGACATTGTTGGATTACTGGATCTGCTTTTGATTTAGCTGCCTACTGAAGAACACATTCAGCTGTTAGCACTGGAATGGAACAAAGGCGCAGTTTGTTGCAGGTGGAAAAGCTGGAGGAGAAATGACCTACATCAATCTTTCTATGTGCCACAATTGTTTTCACATCTGTGCATAAGTACTAACATGTGATGCAATTCATTTCCAGAGTATAAAATGTCATAGTATGACTTTTCATGGAATAATTACAGTTCTAGGTAAATGTATTTTAAGTACTTTCCATTAGAGAATAACTCTATGACAGAATTAATGCGTTATTCAGACTCATAGCATTCATATTAATAATAATAATTCATTACATTTATATAGCGCTTTATCATAGACACTTAAAGCGCTTCATGAATCCCACACAAAGCATGTATCAACAAATGTTAGCTTTTGTAATTTTGTGCAAAGCTTTTGTGAAATACACTCAAAAATATTTATAAAAAAATCCTCAACTTAGTCAGTTCGTTAAAAAAAAATATTTTGAAATGTTAATCAACCTGAAGTACTAACAAACATGTCAAAAAGAGACTTTTGTGAAGGCACAAATTTAAAGAACAAAATATGATATAAAATAAATGTAATACAAAAATAAAATATAAAGTTGACCTACTGCGAGTGGAAAAGGAGATGTCACTTACCAGAAGAGTCTGTAAGTGTGCACTCCTCCTGAACAAACTGACAAACTGCCCACCACACAGGAAGCTGTGACGAGCTTGAGCTGTGAAATGCTGGTTGGCCAACAAACTGCTGTTTCTGAAGATGACAAAGATCTGTAGTTATTGACTGATAAACTCAGACTATTAACAAGAACTGCTGCATTGCTTTGAGGCTGATAGTGTGTATAATCACAAACACCTACAGATCACTGGAACACGTATGCTAGGAAGTGAAGCCTTCCAATCAAATGGTTTTCCAATCTCACATTAGATCAGCAAAGTATGAAGAATTCACACAGTTGTCGGAACTGTTCAGAACATGCTTTCATATAACACCCACAAATGCATCGTCCCTGTTAGCTTGAGGTTTTAACCAGCCAACATATACTGTCACCACCAGTTTGCAAAAAGAAGGCATGGGTTTACTCAAGATAGGAACCAGTACAATATTACATGCAGCTGCAAAAACTTGCTTGCTTATTGACTAAAACCCCTGAGAATCAAAATGTATATATATAGATGTCACACAGGTGTATGGACACTGGTATATGCACACAGGGATGCATTTGTTACAAGGTCAAAACTCAGGGGTGAATAACTTTATATACACTATTCATGGAAAGATTTTATATACTTACAGAGCAGTCATACAGTAGTGATGCTGACATCTCTGAAATGCATTGTTGTGTTATCAGTATATTGATTGTGAACCATAACTAAGTTCAAGTTCAAGACCTTTATTTGTCCCCGAGGGGCGATTCATTTTGATTCAAGTGGTTAATTCCTTGGGGCATTGTTTGATGTGTTGTATTGGATGACATTACAGTGAGATAATTTTGGTATTTGGACAAAATGAGATATGTTGCAATATAAAGCAGCAACCCGACCTATACAACCCCTAAATATTACCAGTTTGATCAACACCTCTTTGGCAGTCAACAAGAAATGTGACATTTTCAGCTCCTCAAATGTCTTATTTATTGCAGCAATTTTGTAGTGGCTTTATCATATCATATTAGGGCTATTTCTCAGCAAACACTTGACCTAAAGCCCATCAGTGTAAGGTGAATCATATTGTAATGTCACCAGATGCTCTTAAATACACTAAAGGTGTTAATAGTTAATAATGGCAAAATGTGAAGTCAAATATTCTGCACAAATGTTTAAAAATGCCAAACCAGTACTGAAACAGTGAGTACTGATTTTGTGACTGTTTATTTACCATTATGCATCACTGTTGTAGACATAAATAAGTACTTTATTAGTTTTATAAATTATGAAACAGGAATGTTGGCAGCTGATGTAAAAATGTTAGTTCTGAAGTGCATGGCCAGAGGTGCAAAAAAGTAGACATGTTCAACCCATAAAAAAAACGCAGTAGTTTTCTGCAACATGCAGACTCTAGTGGAAAATACAATGGTTGCCAAACTTGCTTTGGGCAGATAAAACTAATATAAAACACATCTAATTGAAAGTCATATATTTGGGTACAAATAGTAGAAGATGTATACATTTGAAGACACCTTTTTGGGACATTTTATTTCCATTAACTTCAACATCACCTTAAAGGCAAAGGCAAATAACATTGCATAATGGTAACATGAAAAATAAAGTTATTTATCCGCCACATTTTTGAAGGTGAAAAATGAAATATGTTGGTTAAGACAAGCATTTAGAATCAATTGTTGTAATATAAAGAATATTGTCTTTTATTTGGTCTAAACAGCTCTTGTCTTGGCTGCCTCTGTGTCTGTAGAGGCTAAACTTTGCTTCATCTTCAGCCTTTGCTCTGCTTTCTGCTTCTGGACTTCCTTGAAGACCTGCGAAGAGACACACATGCCCAAGTGTCAGTGGAGGAACAAAATAACACCATCAACATGTTAGTCAGTTAGATGAGTGTACACATCACACCTACAGAAAGCCTGAGTGACGTTCTCAGACACAATATCACGTTGGTTTGTTAAGGGTGTAAGGTCTAGATGCAATAGGTCTAGAATTGATACCAATATTATACACTGCAAATGAAAATAACAGAATAATGAGATCATTTGTTTGCTACCTTAATACAGAAGGCCTTCTTGGCCAGCCAGCGGCGAGTGGCCCGTCTGTAGTACTCTGGAGGGAAGGTGTACGTGATGCCTAGCTGCTCGCACACTTTCTCAAAAGTATCGTAGCTAACCAACCTCAGGTTTTTCAAAATCTTTTTCCTTCGGTCCATGGCCATGAGCATCCGCCTCTTGTTAGCTTTGTCCTGGAATGAAATAACACATTACAGAATGGGGCTGAGTAGATGTGATACAAAATGGAGGCACCAATTGAGGCTTAGTTTATACACTCAACAGCTTATGGGGAGATGCGTAATTACAAATGCAACTGAGAAGCAGTTCAATGGTTACAACCTCTATTCCCCTTCTGTGTCAATTTTAACACCAATTTTTAACGTAAGCTGTAACGTGGAAATTTCCAACCATGACCGTGCTAGATATGTTCTTATTTAATGTGTGGGAGTACACAGGATTTCCTGTAGCACACGCATGTCGCACACTAGAGGAAGGCAGAGAGGAAATGTGGAGAGACGTATTAATACAAACAGCTCTAGTGATGCAAGTCAAGTGACCGATGATGTAATACGTCATCTCAGACAAGCCTTCCTGTTTAGCTTGCGAGAGAGTAAGGATGCTAAGATGATGCTGATTCTGCTCCTTCACTCACCTTATGATGTTTTTGCAAGTGCTCCTGATAGTTTCGGATTCTTGCAGTCAAAATAGCCACTGAGGGAAAAGACATTCAAAGGTGGACTGAATCAGTGTACAGTTAAAATATGCAATACACTATGTTAGCATTTCAGTGAAAACGCTATGTACAACATTGAAGAAACACGACTCACCCTGGACTCCAACTGAGCTGCGGTCATTCTCATCCTTCTGGACTTTAGCAATCAGCTGTTCTTTTTTCAGCTGTAGCTTTTCCCTCTGAAGACATGAACACAGATTATTAAAATACCCTCTACTTTCTGAAAGTGGCACGTCAGTGTACTTTTCAAGGAACATAATCATTATCATCAAACACATCGTAGAAAAAGAAAGCAGAGTAAAACATGAAGAGGCGATCTGAGCACTCACATGACTGGCCAACTCCAGTGACAGAAGTCTTTTGACAAGATCATCAGTCCTATTGACAGAAAATACACAAGTGTTAGAAGAAATATAAGCATAATAAATATATGAATGCAAATTTATAAGGAATTGTGAATATACATTTTATTTTTACTCATTTCATGCAAGTTACGGTATAAATGTATGTTTACGTTTGAGCGAGGGGCACAGCAGTGTAGTCCATCTTCAGCATTGTTGGAGGAAGATCACTGAGTTGGCTCTCAGGGACTGGAAGAAGAAAAGTGTTTGGGTGAAAAGTGAGCATTTCAAAATGTTAAAATCTGACGTGCAGCCTCATACCTGTCTTTTTTTTCTTTGCAGCCCGGGCATAATGTCTCACTGGCGGTGGGACAGCAAAGCTACCTGCAGCTGAGAAAGAAAGAAAGAAAGAAAGAAAGATGAGAGGATAATGAAAACAGCAAAAGTAAAACAACCTAGACATAGTGATAGCTACTTTGAACTCAGAAGCGGCACAACAGTTGGGGCCTGAAGAATAGGTGAATTGCTAACAAAACCTGTGGTCCAATGATGCAAGACCAAAAGGAAAACATGACGTATGCCAGACAGTATAATAGCAAAGAAATATAGGCAGATACATAGGTGATTTACAGGACCTGGACCACAGAGGCCTATATTCAAAGCTGATACGGGCCTTTTGTAGATTCTCCACCTCCCACACCACCAAAGAACCTAGGCTAAATGGTACATTGTTGTAGGTAGATTCATTAATTTAACTCTGATCAAAAGTAAGATCTAAGTGATGCTTTTGTTACTTCTGCATTTGAAGAAAACTGTCTGCTAGTGACATGAGGATTTTTTATTTGCAGCATGCCACTTAGCATGAAAAGGGACGCTGCCTCTATTGCTGCATGTTAAGCATTTCTATTCTGTTTGTGTTGTGTGAGAGTAAAGTCACAGGATGATGATGCAACTGACGCACAAGTTTAAGATGCATGATTTGAAGAACGCAACTGAGATAATCAGTGCAACACGACTGTCCCACAGACAAGATAAAACACAACTATGCACATTTCAGATGGTGAGAGGGAAGCGGTTTTCACTATCAATATCATCAAAACACCAAACTATGTCATTTCCTCAAAACACTGGTGCTTTATCCCCACAGAAATCCAGCCACATGTACAACTAACATGACAGTGCACTGCAGATGCTCTGGTTTCTCAGTGCTCGTAGCACATTAGAACAATTTACAAAAGGTTTTTTTGGCGGTAAACATTATTTAAAGTTGCAAAGAAAATGATTAACTACTTTCAAGCTACTTTTTATTTCTTATGATACTGTCAGTAATTTCATTTCTGTCACAGTATTGCTAATGTTTTTTTCCCCCTTAGAGTAGCAACCACATACCCAACCAAATGATTTATGTTGTTGGGTTAAAAACTATTTATTTATTGACATGTCATCAAGTTGAGGAGTGATCTGCAAAAAGATGTCAACTTGTTGAGTGGGGGGCATGTTAATCTAGGTGTGGTACGTCTGCAACTGTCAGCGAGCCAAAATTAGGATGCAAGTGTGAAAACGAGTTGTGACATTCTAATAAGAATGTAGGGGAAATGAAAATAGAGCTGCTAGATATGATCACGATGAAGCAAGATGGGTCATCAGATTAAACAGACACATACACATAAACACTTTGGGTTAAGATTAATTGTCAAACTATTTAAAAGCGCATATGTCCTTACATATTTAAACACTTTTGTTAGTTATTGCTGCTGTAGCACCACCATCAGAACTATAAACCCACAAAGCCAGTTGAGAAAGTTAAACATAGTGCTGGTCCTATATGCAAGGTCTGGTGAATATTCATGCATTGGAAGGCAGATTTCATGGTAGAAAGAAAAATAAATAGATGAAGAAGAATATCTGCAAATCCAAGAGGGACAGGTGTGTCACACTGCCCGGTCCCTCAATGTCAAACAATAATTTGGTGCCAATAATTTGACAAATATTTTGCCTTTGACAAATATTGCGCCCCCCCTGCGATTAGGACATTGCAGTACATATTGGGATTTCAATGAAATTGCAATTAATTGTGCAGCCCTAGCGCCACTTCCGCCGGTGTTAGTATATAGAGCCGCACGATATGAAGACAATGTCAAATTTGGATTATTTTGACTAATGTTGCGATTGCGATATGATTCACGATATTGGAGGGAATGATACATTTTTTGGATCATCATTCTCATTTTCATTAAATCACAAATAAAAATGTAGGCTACTGTCATGTATTGTTTTTTTTGCGAGAATCTGTAAGATAGGTTTTGATATAGTGATATGAGACTAGATATTGTCTTAGATTTTGGATATTGTAACATTGAAATATGGCATAAGTGTTGTATTTTCCTTGTTTTCAAGGCTGCATTACAGTAAAGTGATGTCATTTTCTAATCTTACCAGACTGTTGTAACTGTTCTATTATTTGCCTTTACCCACTTGGTCATCATATCCACATTACTGATGATTATTTATCAAAAATCTCATGGTGTAAATATTTTGTGAAAGCACCAATAGTCAACACTACAATATCGTTGTGGTATCGACATCAAGGTATTTGGTCAAAAATATCAGATATCAAATATTAGATTTTCTTCATATCACCCAGCCCTACCCAGGACGTCTCTGCAGCACCACAATACTTCATTCAAAATGGTTAGACACATATTTGGCCTTTAACAAACATTACCCCCCCGTGGGTTTTGGATATTGCACTAGTCCATATTGCGATTTCGATAAAATTGCGATTTATTGTGCAGCCCTATTAGCATAGCTACTAACGTTAGCCTACTATCTATCGATGTTCTAGCTAGGTAACTGTTTTTGATAGACGGACAGTGTTTGGCACTGTAAACAGACAAGTTGAATTAAATGCATTAGCCAGCAATCTAAACATATCTAATGAGCTCCTTTAGGTTCTTCCTAACGTTTACACTTACCACAGCTGACTCTCGGTCCTGACAGTAAAGCCGAGCTGCATGTCCAGGCTTTCACTGACAGAGCAGAGCACAGAGCGCCGTTTTCTCGCAAAACACCAACTGACGTTTTCAGAACAGTTCGCAGTGCTATGCTTGTGAACATGTTTGTCAGAATAGCTTACAAGGTAGATAATAAACTCCCCAGAAATTATGAAAAATGTGACTGGTAATCACACTCGACCCCTATGTGAGGCTCGCCATTTTGACTAGACCAAACTAGCTGAGTGATGATTGGGGGTTCTTTTTTGCCTAGGCTATGCTAACAATCTTAGAACACATCGATAGGACAAAATGAAATGACAAATGAAATACAAAAGTTAACCGAGCTTGGGAGTCTTTTTGTTCATGAGTATTTTACAAGCCGAGGCCATATGAGAGAACTCTTCTCAGATGAGTCTGCTGTCTGCCAGGAGTGACATTTTGCTACACTATGTGTGGAAGAGTGTAAAGAAAAGAAGAGGAAGCAAAGTGCACACTGTTAGGGAAGCTGTCATGCGGGGTCAGAACAGTGTCAAAATAATAGAAAGGAAATGAAAGTGAATAAGGTCAGATAAGTAAAGGAATTGTCATGCTAAAGCACTCTATGGCTATAGCATATGACAACTTTTCTGACCTTATTCATTGATGTAGTGCTGACCTTGCATGGTAATTTCCCATAGATACAGTAAATAGTGAATTCCCTCACAGGAAAAATAAGGAAATTGTGCCAAGCAGGAAAAAGATGGAGCTGATCAGAAAATCTGCATGGACAAAAAAAGGGGTCAAGGCATCAGTTTCTATTGTTTTCTATTAGTCCTGTCTGGGAAAATCAGAAAGAAACAAAATGGTGCACGACCCTGCCAGGAGATTTCCTAACACTGTGGACATATGTGAAGACCAGGTACCACACCAATGGTGGGGTTTAGACGATTAGGTCTGGCTAATAGTATGGGCAATGTCATGAATGGGATCACCAATAAGGTGGACATTGTAAACAAAACTCAACAAGAAAAACATGGTACGGTAAATGACCAGTTCAATAAAGTGGCAGCAATGCAACTTTATGGATGCTAGCTGCTGTAAAACTCCATAGCTCGCTACTTCTGCTTTGTTTATTGTAATTTCCCCACTGGGAATTAATAAAAAGTATAACATAAAAAAATTGAATTAGTATTAAAGCTAGTTTGCTAAACAACTAAATCATTTTATTTACTGTATTTGAGAAGTTTTTTGTGAAGAGTGGCTTAAGTTATGACGGACAATCACTGGGGTTTGAGGATGAGTAAGATGGGTTTAAAAAAGCAGCTCGTTGCAATAAGTGAAATCAAATTATATAATATACTAGTATAATATATAATAATGATTTCATAATTTGTAACTAATGACTTGATTAAATATATAAATATGGGAAAACTATACCAAAGTGCAGTGGTAGCTTATGTTTTACATTACTGATCCTACATAAAATGGCAAGTTACAGAGAGGAAGAGGAGAGAGCCAAATGGCATAAAAAACAATATACTTAAAAAACAATGGTATGCAGGAGAGATGTTATATGTATAAGGTTTAATTATTTTATTCAAAGAGACATTCCACATACAGGCCACAAGATCATCATCTCAACAATATTGATTTATTTCTTTGAAAATGTATTTCAATAGCAGTGATGCATCTACAAAGTCAAATCATTAGATATCAAAGTGATTTTAGCATTAAATCTTGCATGCACTTACAGATGTGTGCTCTGCTCAATCAACTTCTCACAATCAGCGCCTTACAAACTCAGACCTACATGAACATTTTGCAGCTACTCTTATAAGTACTTTTAGTCATTTTGAGTATCATTCAAGGCTAATGCGCGTAGAAAAGGAAAGTCATCCCACATAATGCCTGGGTCTGGCCCTTGTTCAGGTACACAATCATGGCTCGGCCCAAAAAAGCATTGCTCACTTGACTCCCTATCACTCGCCATATTGTGGTAGTACTTTGGACTGAAGGATTCTTCAGTCTCCAATAGGGGCTGCGTGGACTCAGACCGCAGGTAGACACGAGCGTCTTGAGGTGTAGGGCTGTTGCATGGACCAGAGAAGATCACAGTGGCGTAGGGAACAGAGTCGCTGTTTGAACCAGAGTAGTCAGGGATGAATGGTGAACCACAAATGGACTCCCCCAGGTCACTGGTGACCTCTGCATTGCTTAACCATGGGTCATCGTCCTCTTTACTTAGTTTTACAGGGAGGTCCAGAAAGCTCAGGTGGGACAGGTACATTGGATCAGGCTCCTCATTGTCCCAGGAAAGATCGGAATCCTGCAAAAGGAAAATAAATGAATGTCTTTGGGGCACATGGGGCCTATGGAACAAGCTGTAGACACTACACTGACATTCAAAGTTATGGCAAATGTGTTAGCAAGCAGCTGCCTGTTTACACATCCTGTAGACATGGAGCAACATCATCATCAGCATTATCATCCTCTGCTAATATAAAACATTGATTATTGCAACTTAAACCTAAAGGGGTTTATTGCATAAAAGTATTATATGCTTCACAGAATTATTTCCAGCACCTGTGTTGATTCTGATGTCCATCTCTTGATGCTGCTATTAGCTGGATCAGGAACAGCTGGCCAAAACCGCCCCTTCAGCCTGCAAAAGAAAGAATAATAATATCATCAGAATAAATGACATTGCAGTTTCACAGCTTAGACAGAGTGGCAATGATCTCACCTTTGCTGGTTGGAGAAACAATTCAGGACTGTGAAGATAATCAACAATGACAGTCCAACTCCAGACACAGTTACAATAAGCACAACAGCAACCACATCTGAGGAGAGAAATACACATTCTGAGTGAAATATCTGCTTTGGGCAAACATACCCTCTTGATCTCTTGTGACGTTTCTAAAAACCCAGTGCAAAATGATAATACGAACTGAAGGCCTCAGTTTCAAAATGAATTGTTGACCCGTTGAGCCTTCCACCGAACGTGCTGACCATCATGAAAGCTTCATAGGGGGACACAGTTCTGAGGTCTTTGAGGACCACTCTTCTCTCTTCTGGGTCAGCATTCACAACTGAAAAAAGAGTCAGACATGAAAAGGCTCAAGTACAAAAGAAAATGTTTTTGAAGAGTAAAATGAAGGTATTCCACCTACCCTTAATGGGTCCCATCTTATCCCAGTAGAAGATAGTGTAGTTCTGGATAATTCCGTTCCTTTGGTCTAGTGGTATTTCTTCCCAGGTAAGCTCAATATGTGACTGCCAGTTCTTCTTAATTTGTATTTTTGGAACCATGGATGGAGCTTTAAAAACAAATATGGTTGTGAGTGGTTCTCACAACTTTAATGAGGTATTATGCTCATGATTTGAAACCCTCGAGCCATCAAAAATAATTGTTCATTTCTAGCCACAAGAGGGCATTGTTCCATCATGTATCAGCTGTGTCTGATTGATTGCACCATTTTCTTTTTTTACCCATGTGGAAAACTCTATTCTCACTTCTTCAAAGTTGAGGCTGCCCCACTCTCACACCCCTGCCTGCTCTTTGTGTGATCCTCTTTGTGTCTTCAGTGACTTACCCTTTTGTCTTGAGTAGGCATTAACAGTCCGAGGAAGGCCTATCCCATCCTTAAACCTAGGATACACAGAGATCCCATAGGGCTTGTAGGGCTCAAAGCTGCCTATTGATGAGAGGGAAGAGGTTAGACTGTATCAGTGCCCATAAGCTCCTAACAGTGTGTACAGGCAGGGTGTGCGCAGGAAAAAGTATGCTGTGTAAGAGTGAATCATCTCGGTAAAGGATGAAGACTTGATTTGGAAAACCCAAACAAAAGTTGAAATAAAAATATGTACAATTAAAAAAAACAAGAAGCACATGGATCTTAAATCCTGCAATGCTATAATTAGTGTGAAGATAGTCTCAAGTGGGTTAGGGTTAGAGTTTTATCTGTCTTAATGTTTTTATTTTTAACTGTTTATACTTGTGTTTTATCTGTTTTATTTGTGTTTTTTTTAACTGATTTTGTGTAAAGAACTTTGAATTGCCCTTTTGCTGAAATATGCTATACAAATAAAGCTGCATTGCCTTGCCTTGCCTATAAAACATACCTGTTATAAGAAATTGTGTCTGGTTTCTGTCAATTATTTCAAATTGGGTGAGAGAGAGGTCTGTTTCTAACAAAGGTCTCCATTCCACCACAAAACCAGTGAGAATGGAAGAAACCAGGCTTCTCCACTGGACCAGTAGGGATCTGTCATCACAAGGCAGGACCGTGACATCTGATATCACTGAAGAAGCTACAGACACAAAACACATCATATACTGTACATTGTGGGGAAAAAATCATTAAACTGTATCAGATATGAGATATTTTTTAAAGCAGTTTACCAGGTTTAAGTTTGTCAATTTTACCTTTAGGTAGATAAATCCGAACTTCAGTGGGAATGGATTTCCCTGCTGCATTTATAGCACTCAGATACACTTTCCTTGCTTTCCCAGGAAGTTTGAAAGTACAGTAATTCCCCTTTGTGGAGCACAACTTTCCCTTTTCACCTGGCAACCATTTCACTGAGACAGTATATGACACATTTTGGGCATTGGCACGGAATTGTTTTGATGGCTATAACAGAACAAAAAAAAATGAGATGGCATTTTAAAAGGCAGACACACACCAACACAGCTACAACAGAAAATATAATCAGCCTGTGACAGGTGTCAAGCATCATGTGATGGGTGATGTGTGTACCTTCCAAAACAAGTGTATGTTGAGTTGTTTGTGCATGTGATCCCCCGATGCCTTCATCCACGAGTCTAGGCGTCCAGTGGGAGCTGAAAAGAAAGAGACGGCTGTCAAGCTTTGCGGCTTGTCAAAATCCAACACTTCTCTTCTCACCCTTTAAAAACAAAAACTTTCCTACACAAGACAGGTCTATGGATTCACTGCCAGAGTGTGTGGCTGAACTCAATACCTCAATTCAGCCAGTGCTATATAGCAAAGCAATGAGAGACGTAGAACATGGTATTAGCATATGTTGAAAAGAGCAGGAAATGGAAGAAAAGGCGATAGATTGGAAAATGTTAGAGTGACTGATTGGCCCAATCCCAAAGGGAGCCTTAAGGACTAAAGACTCACAGACTTAATTGATCTCAGGTGCTAAGTGTGTGAGGCCACATGGGCTCAGATAGGTATAAATGGGATAGCACTTCACAAGATCACATGTTACCTTGATGACGTTTAATAACAAAGATGTTGCACTTGCCGGTTTGGGAATTTTAACTTTGTTGCTTTCCACACGACCAAGGCACAGCAGATGGCTGGCTGATTCCAAATTTCTTTAAATTCTTGTTTTACAAGCTTGACGACAGGACTGTTCTATTCTGTTCCGTGGTCGTGCGTCGTGCTGTTGTTTGCCTTTGTAATTTCCGGATTTCCCTATGGTCTCCGCGGTAAACACTTTGAACTGTGGGTAATTCCTTTTGATGAAGTCACTGAAAGGTGTCGGTAAGTGTGTACTCAAACCCTCACGCCGTTTGAAATTCAACAGTGGGTCAACCCTAAGCCCTTACGAATTTTGCGAGAACACGCACCAAAGTCCTTGAGTCCGGACTTTGGGTTTGGGCCATTGTGTCACTCTGAGTTGATGAAGTCCTACCACTCTCCAAGGTGACTCCAGACCGGCTGCTGCTCCATTCACTCCAGGGGCTCTGCTGGTATCTGACTCTAATCTGGACAAGATATTGAGTCCCATGGAGTAGACGGCACTGATCCAAAGATCTGGTTGGTCGAACACTGTTCACCAGGATCTAACATTTGTCCCAGAGCACATACAAATAAGACTCCAGGCACACACATTATGAACTTCAAGAAGTTTAATGTGCTACTTTCGGCGTGCTTGTAGCTACTCTTATCAACACTTACATTTAGGTTTTTAGTTTATATTGAAACAACACAAATTTTACTCACTGGTTGTTCACTCCATTGGCTGTTGTCAGCAGTCTTAAGTTGGACTTCCAGGTTGAAGTAGCAGTTACGCACCCAGTACTGCTGCTGAGATAAATTCCAGCTCACCTTCAGGCAGCCATACTTTTTAGGCACCGCTTGAACATTCAGAATTGTTGGTGGGTCAAACTTAGCTGAAATAAAAGCAAACAAAGCAAAACGGTTCTGATGTAAATGCAATTTCCTTTTTTTTTCTCCCTAATAAATCTTTTACGTTTTCTAATCTGTGCGGAAGTTCAATTTATTCATTAGTCACAGAGCTAAGCATCAGCTTTTCCAAAAATAAACACCCAGAGGATCTTTAAATGATCCAGAAGGTCAAAACAGAGCTGGTCTGCAGGTATTTCCACAATCCTCAAAGACTCTTATAACCATCTCAATAAAAAAATATTCCGTCTGGTAAAAAATATTTTCAACCCATTTCTAAAGTTATAAATCAGAAGTTGTAAATATATAGTTATGACGTAGGTCAGTAAGATCACTTCTTTCTAACTACACATTTGTGGACATTTTAAATGTTTAGTCTTCAGCCTCAATCAGCGCCGACTCATGTGACATCACTTGAGGAAACGTATCAGATTTACACAACATCTTCTTAAGCCAGAAGGGGCTTCATACAGCTTTTATTTCCATGCAGTAGTACTCCCCAACACCTGACAATACTTTGTGTAAATCAGGTTTGTTCTGGGCAATATAATAAATGTATTCATACTGGATAATGACCAATAAATGGCATTTTGTATGGATGTGTCTGCTTGCCCACAACAGAAACAAACAAAGAAAACCTGCACTAGATGCCTTTCTCACCTGCACTGAGGGGTTCCAGAATGATAGGTGTTGAGGATGCTTCTCCAAGTTCATTTGCCGCCTTCACATATATTTCCATATTTGAGAAGAAAACAAAATCATAGCGAGTGATGGTGTAACGGTGGACTCCTGGCAGTAGTTTGTAAGTGTGGTTGTTCTTTGGTTCCCTGAAATGAGGAAATTGTAATTTGTGCAAACTCAGACATCTTTTGTAAATGACACTTTACACATTCCTGACACCAAAATGAAGTTTGCTTTCTGGTGATTGCTTCACTGTATTACAGGAAGATAGAATTTACAGGCAGTATATATTACCATATCTTGATGTGGAGGGTGTACATTGTGTGCAGGTGGGTCTCCTGTTGCCCAGGGTCCCAATTACAGGTCAGGGTTTCCGGGTTGGTGAGGTTTGTCTGACAGCTGAGGTTTTGGGGTACTTCTGGTGGATCTATAGATGAAAAAGACAAGTGTACGCTCAATGTACAGTATGCAGTATTTATTGTATGTTAAACTTTTTGTATTTGTATTATTAGTAAAGTGTTTGTACTGCAGATGGAAATAAGCTCATAGCTAAATCTGTTACAATGCATCTTTTATTTTTGTATGATAATTTTGTACATGGTCTCTGACCTGAAAGGAAAACCCCAACTTATTGGGACTTTAGCTTATTCACAGTACCCCCAGAGATAGATAAGTTCATACATACCCTTCTCATCTCCGTGCGTGTCGTAACTCTGTCTGACGCACCCACCGCTAGCCTAGTTCAGCACAGATCCTGGAGGTAACGGCTCCAACTAGCCTACTGCTCCCAATAAGTGACAAAATAATGCCAACATTTTCCTATTTAAAATGATTTGTATGGTCACAGCATGTACAAACAACAAGGTCACATGAGACACAGCCATCTACTAACCATATTCATACTGGGAACTATTCTCAGAAGATGAAGCACTGCTACTTCTGCTTCTGATTTACACTTGAGAAGCCCCCTGGTGAGGAGCAGAGAGTTCGCCTGGAGATCACTTAGAGTTGGAGTTATAATCACTCCGCCCAAGTAGCAGTGCTTGGTTGGAGGCTAGCGGTGGGTGCGTGAGACAGTTACGACACGCATGGAGATGAGAATGTATGTATGGATGGATTTATCTAACTCTGGGGGATATGGTGAAGAAGCTTCCAGTAAGTGGGTGTCTTCCTTTAAATGTAATGAAACTAAACATCTGCAGTTTCTACACTTTTCGTTCTGTTTTTGATTCAAATGTGAAGTTTTTGGGCAAAGGAAGTTTAGAAGTATTCTAAATTAAAAAGTACTAATGCATCTATCTTCTGATACAATCTTTGCTGCTTTTGCTGTGAACTTCTAAACCGTGTATCCATCAATAGATCCATTAAAATGTGTCAGATATCTTAGATGGGTGGACAAAAAAAGAAGTTTAATTTTAAGTTAATTAAAGTGTTCAACGTTAGGGTTTTACTTTCTATTGTTTAATGTTGAGCTAAACCAAACAAAAGAAAAGTTACATAAACTTAATTTACCAAACTTTCACAGGTTTTTTATTCCTGGTTTTCACTGGTGGAACAAGAACAAGAGAAATATTTGATTGTAAATGAACAAACATGCACAAGAAGTTTAAATCTTCCTCACATCCGGCTCTGATCTCCACTCCTCCTACTACTTGAACTGGAGAGGCCTGGACACAGCAGGTGAGGAACTCCCTGGTGTGATTGAAGCTTGGTATAACAACCTCGGAAAACCTGCTGCTCTGATTGGCCACAGGGCTGCCAGGGAGAGAGCGATCCCCAAGGCGCCACTCTATGTGAACAGCTTGTCCAATGACCAGATGACAGCTGTCTCTGATGACACAGGTGGCTGTGACAGGTGACCCCAATGGCACCACTGAGCTTGACGTCTGGACCTCTGCACACGGCTGTATGTCATCCTCTAACAATGAGAAAAGTAATTTAGATGTGGCATGTTGAAGGGAATCCTACTAGTAAATGCCCAGCTTTATATTTAGTTTTGGCAAAAGACTCTGAGTCTGAGGAAGGAAAGGCGTGATAGCAATTGTCAATGTGACTGCTGGTTAGGTATTTCCATTTAGATTTGCTATTTCATTCTGAGAGCAACACTCACCATTTCTCGCTCCATTCACAAATGCCACCAGCATGACAATCACTGACACCCATGTGGATATCATGATGATAAAACCTGTTAGGCAGCCAAAATGAAATGCATTATTCTTAAATTACAAACATTCATGCCCTATAAAAACGATATTTGAATTCTGTTCCCGAGGGAGGTATTGTGAGTGATAACGTCTGTTGCTTCAAAAGACATCATCAACGGCGTGCTTCAAGTGTTTGGTATGGCAGGGTGATGTGATCTCCATAATGCATAATGCTTCAATATAAACAGACAGCTAGAGAACACATCCACTGTTTCCCAACACAATAGTAGAGAGAAACCTGCAGTACTGCCTATATAAGGTGTTTGCACAAAGACCCATACACTAACACATGACACACATGTGAATATTTAAATCAACATTCATGACAGCTTGGGTCCACATTTATTATTATTATTAAATTTAAATGGACAGAATAAATAAGGTATGCTAAATTTCACCTCTTATACCATTCTATAAGGAGGGATAAAACTCCTATGAGCCGCCAGGGAAATTGTAATTGCCGGATGTTAGAAGGTAACCAGCCTTGTTGTATAATGAACAGAAGACGGGAGCTTGTAAGCTAAGCAGATGGGAGCAATTATCCAGCATATTGTATTGATATTAAGGAAACAACCTGCTTCTCCAATTTGAGAGTCAGTTGGGACCTCACATTTACTGTAAAAGCACAGGTGTTTTTAAGTTGAAAGTCATTTTCAGGACTGTGTTTTTGAAATACTCACCATAACACAACCATGAAACGTTAAAATTCAACTGAACTCGGTTGCTGGCTCGCAAAGAAACCCCCACGAGGCACAGACATACCTTCACAGCATTTCTGTGTGTCTGTATGGGAGGAAAGACAAAGCAGTTACTAATCTGGAATAATGCTGAAACTATTTGTTTAATTGATTGTGTGATATGTTTGCTGATTGACAGAAAGCTGACAAATTATTTTTTGTAATACATATTCACATGTCGCACATATTGCACATGTGGTTTATCACGTGTGAAACAGATGTTCGTGTGATGAACCAAATGTGGTATTTAGACATTTCACAACTTATTTCACAATATATTTCCCACTTTTTACCTCTCTAGGATAAACAATCTTTTCAGTGATTTATCAAGCACAAAAACACAAAACTGTTGCTGATTCCTGCTTCTCAAATGTGAGGATTTCTTGCCTAAAGCACTTGTAAATTCAACACATTTGGATTTTGGACTGTCGCTAAACAAAATAAGCAATTTAAAGATGATGGCTCTAAGAAATTGTGATTTCTGAAATGTTCTGACATTTTTATGGACAAAATGGTCAAAAAATAATCATCACATTACTCAATTATGAAAATAATCTTGAGTTGCAGCTGATAAACCGGATAGCTGGTAAATGTGTCACATCCAACATTTCAAATGTTACTTTATGTATAGAATCAGGGACATTAAAAATACATTATTTAACTTATCATTTTAAGATTCCTCTTACAGTATAGTGAATCAAACTTACAATTCATCATGTATGTGGTTCCAATAACTCTATTCTAACAGTACTTGTATGTTACCAGGAGCACAGCAGGGAGGAAAGCTCTCATGTGTTATCTGACAGTGGGGAAGATGCCCCTTATTGATTTCGCCACCACAGATGAATTTCACACAGACAGACACACACACGCACGTATGCACGCACACCAAATGCATGCACATATCTACGCACACACAGGAATACATAAACACATACACAGTAAGTGAGACCACAGCATTGAGAAACCTCCTGTGGTCTTGTAACACTCTGTCTTGGTCTCTCTGACGGATTTCCATTGTTCCTCAGGCCAAAACATGTTGGCACCATCTACATGTTAATTGTCAACAGACCTCCAAGTATATCTAGTACAACTCTATACCTCCGAAATGTTATGTCTGAACTGTCAAATTAGACGAGGATGTATTATTTTAATAATTTGGAACTATCACTCAATCTCAAAGTCTGATCACTGCCCTCAGCCCACACTAACGTGCTACTTGGTGAAGTCTGCGTTAAAGCTGTGTGAGAGAATTAGAATTTCTTCCTGTTTCTTATCAACAATGTGCATAAAGATCTCCATTTTTCCCTGCTTCCCTTTTTAGAATTCCTGCTTACTACTAATAGGTACTTGCCTGTGGCTCTGACAAAAGGCAATTGAGATGGAGAGGGAGAGAGAGGGATGCTATTACATTTGGAGGGTAGTTTGTCAACAAGCACCATTTTATACAAGACAAGACAATGTAAAATAATAAATTTTTAAGGTGTGTTGGCCAATTTTATTCCCTAATGTATCACTGAAAATATGTTATCTGGATTCATTTTTGTTTTTCAGTGAGTCATATCACTATGTGTAAAGGTACATTTAGCTACAGCCACCATATGTTTCCTTTCTCTTGTCTGTTGGGGGTTACAAAAACACCAACTTTCAAGATTTGGCAATATCCTTGAGTCAGAGTGCAATAACAAATGTGCCACAATTTCCCCTTTTTGGTCTTAGTTCTCATTCTAAGTATTGTGCTTTAAATAAGGAATTTATTTTGTGTTAATGTAATTGTTTGTGTGTTTTGTAAACAGAACAGCTCCTTTAAGCTCAAACATAGTGAACAGTTGTAAAATTCCAAAAAGATAAGAATGAGGAAGGCAATCTGTTTCGCATTCTCTTCTTTTAATGGATGACCAGAAAATAAATGTTTTCCAAAGCTTGATAAACTTATGTTACTTCCATAGCGACACTGTTGCAATTTGACAAAACAGCTGACGAAACTCACAAAAATGATTAATTGCATAAGAATAAAGCTAACAACAAATTAGGCTACAGTACGTTCCTATCTTAAAACTCTTTCATATGTTTTAAAATATTTTAAACATTAAACTTCAAGTAAATTTACTTTAAAGGCATTATCTTATCTTAGAAATCCTCTTTAAATCCTAAACATTTGAAGATCCTCTATCTGTAGTATTTCATGTTTGTTCAAAATGAACTGACATTATTAGACAGGAAACTACAAAGGATAATAAATGGCACAAGTATAATGCAAAGTGGCCAAAATAAATCAATCAGATGAAGATAGAGTTTTCAATGAAATTAAGTTGAGCGGCCCGTAACATGGATCAGGATGCAACTCTCCAGCCTGAACCTGTGTCATTCAGAATCAAGTTTTGTGAAGTTTCCTTTTTCAATCTGGCACAAGTATCAAAATGAAAGGAGCGGCAAATCGCTTGATGTGAAGATAAAGGAGAGCCATCAGAAAGGCTTGCCACTTACCACGCAGCAGCTGCAGCAGACCCAGAAAGACGTGAGGCTCTCACAAGCCCTGATAGCACCAGATGAAACAGTGTGGCTCAAAGCAGCTCAGATTAGAGGACATATGTGTGTGTTAACCAAGCAGCAGCAGCAGCAACATCCTTGTTTTGAATTTTGTGAAACTTCAGTATTTTCCAGGAAGAAACACGTGACTGATGGGGGCCCAGTTGTGGTAAGAAAAGTGGCCTGTTTAGTCAGGACTTTCTTGAACGAATAGGTGAATAGATCAACTAAAAATAATCAAATCTGGAACAAATTCAATAATTCTTTACATGTGACATTGCATGTTTGCATTCATTTTATTATATGTTGTTGCTGGCGGGCAGTAACGTTTCTCCATATTTCATCATTTCAATTTTTTTTCATAAATGAATGCTATAAGTCACCCTTTACATCTGTCTCCGACAGGGTGATTCCGTTTGAGGGAAATACCTTGATAAAATGATTCCAAATTGGCCTTTTGTCGGACATACAAGGTTTTCACCCAACTGCAACGATATTGTCTTTGTGATTGCAAATGCAGCAATAAGAACAAGTCATTACACCTCAATTTGAAACTCTCTCTTCTTGTATGAAAGCATGGAGGTATTTTAACTTTACTTGATGGTCTTGTACCACAAGCCGTGTTGAAGAATGCAATGAGTGTAGTTGCTGCTGACCCCTCTCTGTTGAGGGTCACCTTGGAATAGAAAGTAGCAGATCCGCTGTATCACGGAGGCTGCTTCAAAACACAGTCCTCTCTCACTGTGAGCCTGTCATTTGTCCTTTGTCAGCATGGTAATAGAACAAGCTCTTAGATGGGATTGTAAACTGTGCCTTGAGCCCCCCAAGGGCACATGAAACTACTTGCCATATCCCGTTTATTAGCTTATTAAATTGTAAAATGATTCTCTGGCAGAGGCCTCATTTCAAATGATGCGGGAGGCACGCCAGTGAGCTCACCCACTCAACTTTTAATCTAGCGGCTGCATCCCTGCTTGGTCACTTCGCCGCTCTCAAAAAACAGAATGGTAGCTAACTGTTCATCAAGGGACCGCTGGAGGAGGAATTAAATATACACAGCGGTAGGTTTGTGAATAGGAATCAACAGTGGAAAAGAAAAGCAGGCGCTAATTAATAATACATTAACTGGTTATCATGCGTTGACATAATTTGCTTGATATTTTTTCCCAATCAGCAGTAATGAACAAAGTGCTCTCCATCCACTGGGTATAACATGATCCGTTTCAGTGAGCAGTAAAATTAGCTGAGGGCCCTGAAGCTTAGTTGAACTGATGACGCTTTGCTAGGTTTGATTACAGTTCTTTTACTCTACTTAATAGAATGCTGTATCCTCTTTAGATTCTTATTCACATTAGAGATGTGACTAACCCCAAATTAGTCACTGCTGGGAATATCCTCTCATATCTATCTGCTATTATACAGAGAATTACAGTTGTTAACTGCAATCACAACTGCTGTAATCATGGCTCCTGCTAATCATGGATGCTTGTATTCAAATGTAAAAATATTTAAAGCCTTCTGTTAAAACAATGCCAACCTACTACTCCACTCAACCCCATACATCAAAATCTACATAATGTACCCATGGTTTAATAGTAAAGAAAATCCTGAAAGTGTTCTCAAATCAGCCCTGTAAATTCAGATATACAGTATTTATGTGTTGTTAGATACTCTGCCTCACAGATCAAATGTTTGACACCAGACTTGCTAGAACTGCAAAGTGTTTATGCTTGAGCACTTTAGTGCGTTATAAGGTGAATGACCCTTGTTGGGAAAATTTGGCCAGTACACCAATACATTTTAAACTTAGAAAAATATAACGGCATGTTTTAAAAATAGCTGCCACTCTAATCGTTCTGCTACAATGATTTGAATGGGAATTGCCTTTCCATCAATTTTATTTCTATGGTATGGACTGCATTTAATTCACTGACTTTCTTGTTAGCATTGTTTAGCATTTGTTGTTAGCATTTGTTATAATAAAGTTATTTTAATTATTTTTTTCTGGGACATAAATGTCTCGATGTCCATCTGCTGGTGAAAATAGAAGAAAAGCTGTATGGTTACCAGTAAAAGTCATGGGAGTTCATTCTCTGGCCTCTGGAAACCATTAACATCTAGACCAAATTTCAAGAATATTTATCCAATAGTCATAATATTTAGCTGAAAACCAAAAATGTCCACCTCATTGGGACTGACTGACATAATTTATACACTTTTGAAACTGTATTCTGCAGTGAAGGCTCAGATATGCTCTGTACTAGCTGCCCACATTATCATAACTCCCAGATGGAGCGACCATATGTCCTGAAAAAGCACAAGGGTGTGCAAGGTGCATGTTCCTATCATCACGGCTATAATCACATGTGTATGGATGAGGTTTGCATATGTGCTGAACAACACAATTTGTGTGCTTCAATTAAACAGGTTAGATACATGGATAGATCATAGATCAGTGGTAAATATCGTACATGATTGATTGTCAATAACCACAGTTTTTTGTCATATTCAACATTACCATTGTGCTTAATGTGTCTACTACATACCCCTGAATTGTTGTACTTGTGAGACACTGAACGAAAGAGAGGGAAAGGGAGGGGGTCAGTCAAGCGCTGACTCACGCTCCTGCTCCTTACATGCACCTAATTTACTCCTATCTAGTACCTGTCACATGCTGGCCGCAAAATGGAATTGACTATTGATTTCCCCCTTACCACAGGTCAGCTTTGCTGGCAGGCTATAGTGGGCTCACAGAGAGCCTTGTGTGGGACAACAAGAGGATAGGAACACCAGGAGGAAATACGCACACACATAAAACTGAGCACAAATACACATTATTAACCACCACTCTCTGCCATCGCGTTGAGGAAGAGACAGCAAAGATTGCTTTAAAAGAGGTGTGTGTTACGACAAGTGTAGCGTAACACACTCAGGACATGGCAGAGCTTTGATCAAACGGTGGGGAGATTTGATTTGTGAGGCAAAAAAAGTTAAATAAGATTTGAAAATTGGAATTTGAAAAATACAAGCAATGTCTACTTTTTACCCTTCATCACAGGTTATTGTGATTGTGGACAGATTGGCAGAATGAGAGAACATATATTTTAATCATTTATTGAGCCTTTGCCCTTTTATCTCTGAACCCCTTTCCCTTTCCAACTCCCAACCTGGGAACTACTGAAATAGAAGACAAATAATCACCCTGGACAATAAAAGAAAAGCAAGTCTTTACACTGTATTGATCTGGAGAAAAAGGTATATGTCGATGTCCTATACCACCCCAGGGTTAAAGGTTTATTTTTATTAAGCCTCTACTTTGGTAGTTAACTGTTTGTCTAAATTGTTGTTCTTTTTAAAAACAGCAAGAAGTTGGCTTTACCACACTGTCGTGTGGCAGCTTAGTTTACCTCTGACACAGACTGATGTATTCGACATCAACAGATGGTGAAAATGAACTGTGATATGTGTCAAAAGCACAAAGGCTAACATTGATTTTCAAAGTGACAAAAGCACTGTCCTACCTCTCAGAGCAAGGTAATCAGGGTTTTTTTGAACCCATGGCTTATGGCAAACAGCAATTTCATCAAATCTCGTGATTATCCTTAAAGAATAGTACAACTACAGATTGCAATGCTTCATAACATTTACACTCCCCCAAAAAAGCGCTAAATCCTAGCTTGTGGGAAGATTGGAATTGTAAGTTTACCATCCTAGTTATAGTTAGCATGTAATTTGTTAAATTTTCTTTTTTGGATGTTTGACTGCTTACGTTTTTATTATTTATAGGTATTGTATTCACTGTGTTGGTTTGTTGGTAGTATGATCTCGCCAAGTCTGCTTACATCTTGAATCGCAATGGGAAAAAATTAAATCTTTGGCCATTTTTGTGGATGTGTTCTTCCTTCTCATTGTGCCATGTCCAATAAACTTAACTAAAAATAAACGCACCACCAAAGGAAAGAATGCAAAACAATCTTTGTTCTGAATGACCATACCATTGATGAAGTGTGCATGGGTTGTTGACCTTTTAAAAGGACAGTTTTTAGTCAGATTTTGAGAAAATGCTTGATAAACTTTGCAGCCTAAAGCTGACAACATGAGATCTACGTACATGCTCCTCTGGCTACTAAGTTAAGTGGCACGACTTCCTCTGTAGCATCTATAAACCTTTACTATGTGTTAGTCTGTGGACAATGATCCAGCTGACATCAAAACTATACTGGTCTGTGGACCGTTTTGTTGAATTCTGAGGATGCCAGCACTCAGGGAGTTCAAGCATGTGAAGATTACTTAAAACTTTATTTAATTGAATGATAAACAACAAACAGGAAACAGAGGGATGTGAGTGTAGTCTGGTATGCAGAAGAAAAAAAAATCATAAAAATTGATAGTGGTAGGCAGTAAGGAACAGACGTGAGCATATGAATTTTTTAATAGTGCAGATGATTACAGTGTGTACAGTAGAAAATGTGTGAATTATAAAACCCTGCAATAAATAAAACCTTTTCAATATTTATTGATGTCTTAAGGCCTTACCACCACACAATATACCAAATAGCTTGACAAAAATAGTTGATTTACTAGAATAAGTAACAGAATAGCAGTGCAACACCACAAACTACAGCCTAAAAATGACTATAACTATTAAATAGTAATATTAAAACCACTGCAGGTCCTCAGGGAAAAATATGTATAGTTTGAATTTCAAATTACATTACATTCTATTGGTATAAATGTTATTCTGCCTACCCTGTGCACATCAATTCCTCTGTTTTTCTCCAATTGCACTAACATGGATCCCTTTGTTCATGTGAATGTATCTGTTTTCTAGGCCAATCATCTCTCCATTTGAGAGTTGTCAACCATCTTATCTTTGTACAAGTTGAGTTAAACTGTGTTGCAAGGGAGAGGTTCTGATATTAGATGTCAAACTTATTCAGCCACTTTCTGTTAATCAACCTCTCCTAGCTCCCAATGATATGAAATTAGCTGCTGGCGATATGCACTATGTATATTAAAGAGTCTAGGTTTAGGTTCTAGGTTCATCTTAGGTCGCTACATCCAACATGTTTATACAGGAGTTGAGTCTCCTACCTGCTGATTGTACAAGGGGTTATTACGTAAGTCATTCATCAGTGGTAAGGAGGCAAAAAAACAGCAGGGTGTCTTAGGAAGTGTATGTGTGTAGAAAACCTGGGCTTGGTATTTTCCCCATTCACTTTATGGTTCATGTGATATTCTAAGATCCAAATAATTCATGCAAGATGCTTCTTGGTTTTGAATTTAGCCTGCCATCACCAAATGTGTGGTCACCAGGTGGGCATCAAACTAGCAGCCTGTAGCTGAACTGTCCTTTTTTCTGCCCAACCTAACATTCTGTATGATGTGTGGCCACCCTTCACTGCCTTCCTTCCTGCTCCCCATAAACAGTTGATTGCTTTACTTTGTTCTGTCATTCATTTCCTTACACACGTTCTGAATGAGTACTCATAACCGACTCTTTCTTGCTCCTGATTGATTGATTTATGGGCCAATCAATGAATAACCTAACCTGCCTACCATTCCACACACTGTTTTTCGGTAAGGAATAAAAAGCAAAGAGTTGACATTAAGCTTATCCTTAAATTAGTTGTCTAAAAAAAAATAAATCCAACTGTGCAAGAATGAATTGGTAGTTCTTTATAGGCACCTAGTGTTCATAAAGAAAACTAAACAAACACATTGCACCTATAGATTATGAAACAAGTCTATACTGCATTAAATGCTTGTTGCCCCAAGGTTATAATTTGTATAGCTCTTATCCATGTTACCATCATGTGTAGCTTATTTTTTGCAATTATGTATACTAGTAATGTGTATGGAATTCAATTTGCTGACAGTTATCCAAATTGAGGTGGCATTTTAACCCCTCAGTGTCTTTTAGAAACCAAATCCCCAATGAAACACCGAAGTTATTTGGACAAGTTAGCATAACAACTAGTACAGATTGTTAACCAATTAAGGGATTTGTCAAAAACTGACCTGTTAAGCAGCACCTGTGTTCAACAATGTGATCCAAAAGGATAGCTACCCATTAGAACCAACAGATGGCACTCTGGTAACATCCAGACCTCAGTGAAACATGAGAAGAGTGTGAAGAAAAAGATTGAATATAATAAAGGATAGAGGCACTGAGAATTATAACCATTAGCAATTTTATTTTCCAAGAGACAATGTGCAGTTTGACATGTTTCAAGCTACAGGTGAGGAAGTAATACATCTTGTACAGCAATAAGATTGGCATTGCTTATGTCAGTAAAGGTTAAGAGAAAAATATAAAATCTATAACTTTGTCTTTCCCGTCGCAAAAGGCTTGCTTGTTAGCTTTCAGAACGCTTCACAGGGACACTATTTGACACAGAACTAAACCTGATACAGCGTTCCATCATAGATCTTTGAACAGGGATACCTTGAAAATGCTAACGCCTCGGTTTAACGTCGGGGCGTCTGTCCAGGGGGATGAGGAAGATGGAGAGGGAACCTAATACTTTTTGGTCTACCAACAGTAGGACTTCAGCTTCTCATTGCTTTGATGTGACCTTTTTGATCATGCCAGATGAACCATAGGCAGGAGCTCCTCTTCCCAGGCCATATCCAGTTAAACTCCTCTGGTAAGCAACATAACCCCTGCTTTGGGGCATCCTACTCAGAGACATGCCAGACTCATCAACACCAAAGTCATGCTCATTGTGGACAAATGAGCGCAGCTTGTTGTGAACTTGAGGAGGCCCATTCACAAGCTCAGGCTGTCCTGGGGCGTCAGCCTGAGTTAGAGGGGCAACATGCTTGACCTCAAAATTATACTTGCGGTTCATATCTGACCATCCTCTGGGAAGGCCAAGCACTTTGTTGGTGGTGTAGTCACTTGGAACTGGACTATAAGTGCGATGCCAACTCCTGGGGTGAGCTTGTTTATGTGTTCTGTAATAGAGGGATCTCACATCTGGTTGACTTTGTCTGTAGGGAACCATATTTGATTTAGTCCTAACGAATTGTTGATAATTGTTGTATGGTTGAGGTCTGAACGGCATTGTGCTGGGGGGTAACCCATGGTGAGCTGGTCCATAGAGACTCGGGGCTCCATGGACTCCAGGATAATCCAAACCCAGGGCAGCTGCTCGGGCTACAGAAAAACATGCAAGGGTGTTAACTGTAATTATCTATGTGCCGTTTCATTGTTGTTTCAAATGTCAAATACACCCACTAATGGGTAATTATAACAACAACATAGTTAACATCATTCAAAGCACACTACATACCTCTGGCTGTTTTAGCACAATACACACCTCCAGCGGACACAGAGTGAAGCACAATGGCACTGCAAGAAACAACTAACACTGTAAGACAAACAGCACTAAGCAGCTATGATTGGTTTTGTAACCACAGGAAACAGTCAGTTTTGAAATACCTGAGAAACACCACCAACGGTACAGACATCCCTGCAGTCACAACAGCACAAACTTCACGGCAATGCGTTTACTGAACACACTTGCCACTTTTGAATCCTCTTGCAGGCACTCTGACAGCCCAAAACCTCACCCTGGCTTGATTTACTAATTGCAGACAGCTGGTTGTCATAGAGACCCAAACTCAACCACTGAATCCAGTCAGCCACTGGCAAATTGCTTAATTACAGGCAATTATTTAAAATGCTTGCTTGCAGCTGAATTGGACAAAAGAAGAATTTTTTTTTTTGCAATTTCTTTCATTGTAGTAAAACATGCCAGTGTGAGCCAAGCAAACATTTATGCTTCAGTGCACTTTGTAATCTCTTATTAATTCCCAACAGCAAAGGAAAAGTATAAAAGTGTAAGTTAGTGCAAGAAGAATCCTTAAACGTAATTTAAATCTGACTGGTTTTCCTAGCATAATTAATATCACCTCAGAACTTTAAATTACCTTAACAGCTAATTACAATTTTTAATTCACTAGACCTAAAACCCTGATAATGATACACACTTTCCGTGTGATTGCCATAACCACCTCAGATTTAAAATGATCTCATTGATCTTGACCTATTTTATTAAACGGTTCAAGGAACACAGAAAGCATTTGGAAGTATAGACGCAACAGTAACAGTCTGTGTTTTTTTAATTTGTAAATCATAAACATGTACAGTTCAAGAATAATTGTCAAAAAAATATCATATCATCTTACTTTAAAAGAGAAAGGGACAGAGCTTGGATTCTTGCAGTTGTGTAGGACCCTATGCCTGAGCCGACAATGAAGCAGCTGAGGGCAGTGGAAGCATTTAATAATTCACTCAAATTATTTCTGTCAGGACTGACAAGCTAAACGGGGTCTTGATTTAATTCTGTAATTGCACATTCACCTTTACCCTGAACCCACACTTTGGTAATTAATAGGCCCGAGCTTTATTTGAAGTGTGGCACGGCAAGTAATGGAATTTAAATTGCAAGTGATGTGAAACCAAAGATGTGAATGCGCACTTGGCCAAGGAACTCATGTTATTTTTCCACCACAGTGTCATTCTGGCAAAAAAGTTGCATCAACCCTAAATCAACCTGCAGACCCAATCCTCTACTCCTGCACTTTGAAGAACATATGTCTGTTAATTAAGGCTACATTTACGTCGCCATGTTTTGGTTTTGAGGGGAGTTTTGATCCAAAAGTCTCCATGCACAAGTGTTTTTAGCTCCAGTAGAAGAACTAATCTCCGTTGAAACTAACACACCTAAATCACATCTCATTAAGGCTCTTGTATACCGGGCATAAATAGGAGGCAGCATGTATACTCCGCCCGTTGCTGGAGGTTGCCATGGTAACATTAGTAGCCAAGTCTCAGGGAACGTGACGTCATGACAGATGAAACCCAATCAGGCGGCGAAACATTGGTGTCAGTGACGCCAAAGGTGTCCCTTTGTGGCCGTTGAGACTGCAACACAACCCCGCAGATTCTAAACCAAAACATGTCAGAAGTGTTTTCAAATGTCTCGGGTCTAGGGCCTCTAAAATGCAAGATGTAAACGTATTGTAGGAACAACTCGCACATCCAAACAAATTCTACTGTACATGTGCGTTGGACGATAACTACAAAACAAAGGAAAAAAATCCTGCTCTTGCTATAACAAAAAAGGTGATGCTATAGCAAGAGCAGAGTGCAGGATTCTTCCATTTGTTTTGTAGTTGAAGTGTAAACATAAGAAAAGATATTAGTTTTTAAACCAAAAATTATCAATGTAAACGTAAACACACTGGTGGTGGTGGTGGTCACGTGTCCATGTTATGAGGTGCAGGGAATGGCGGACCCAATTGCAGGAGAGCAGGCAGAAGTTTAGTTGCTTGAGATTTATTACACAAAAAAAAGAAAAACAGAAGGTGTCTAAAAACAGCCGGTCAAAAAACAAAATTAACTGGGGTCGAGGGAAAAATGAGGAAACACAGGCTGCTGACACAGGGATATTAACACAATGATCTGACACAGGACAAGGGAAGCATAAAGACTAAATACACAGGGTAACAAGGTAACGAGAGACAGGTGACGCTAGGTTCTGGAACAGGAGAAACACATCAGGATGGGGCAGAAAATCACAGGGTGGTGTAGACAATTACAGGGTGGTGTAGACAATCACAGAGGCAGGTAGTGCAACCAGACAAGACTAGACAGAAAAACAGACTATCAAAATAAAACAGGAAACAGAACATGCAGACACAGACACTCACGAGACAAACACAAGACAGGAAGTATAACTAGACAACAAGGGAGGACACACAGAGTATAACAGAAAACAGGAAACAGAACAAATACACAATAATAACAGGAAACAATAACAGAAACTCAAATCCAAAACCATGGAACAACAACTGTCTATCAGCAAAGTGTACTGTTCTTTGCCTTGTGTTGGTTTGACATTTCTGAGGATACTAAAGCAGACCGATACCCCACGTGGATGAGGTAGACACACAACCTTAGGAGGCAGGTGATGGTATACGAGGTCAGCAACAGAAGATCAGTGTTCCACCTCTCAACCTCAGGGTGACGACGAGCCCACTCGTTCAGCTTCCATAATCCCCTCTGGACCTCATTTCTGATGAGCGGGAGGTCTGTGGTGTCATTTCCACAAGATGTTGACAGAGACAGAGCTGCCTCCCCGGACTGCCAAATGACCATTGAACTCTGACCCTGCAATGACACAATGTTCCTGTAATGACTGTTTCAATCAAAAGAAGGCATGTAATGCACCTCCATTAAAAACAACATTTGTTTCCGACTAATTTTTTGCACTTAATATGTATAAAAATCAATTAGGCCTAATGATATACAGTCCTTAGAGGATTCCCATCAAATCACATAAGCATACAATCCAATTAAGAGTGTTTACTTTTTAGATTGAAATGCTCAGCGTTCCGCTCTTAAACCCAATCCGCATATCAGTAAACAGTATTTGCCAGTGTCTTTTTCAGTGGTTGTGTGTGGGCGTGTGTGTGTGTGTGTGTGTGTACTAGTCGAGAGATAAAGAGTGAGAGTATATGTTTTTGTGAATTTGTTTTACGTGTTAGGATTATTCCCAGGACTCCATCCTGAGGATGCAGACAACATGAGAATTGGTAGTCTGAAATTACGGACAGTTTATTTGCCATTTTAAGGGTGCTTAATAGTGCACACGGTGAATTTTTTTTTTTAATAAGATTATTTTTTGGGGGGGCTTTTCCCTTTATTTGTGACAGTGAATAGACAGGAAACTAGGAAAGAGATGGGGAATGACACGCAGCAAAGGGTTGCAGGTCGGATTTGAACCCAACACAAGAGTGACATGACACAGTCATGACACATGAACCCTAACACTAACCATAACTTGTCATGACAAAACCGAATGACACTTACTAAAAAAAGCATTATGTCATGAACATTTATGACTTGTTTATAATGTTTATGACCAGTTCATGACAGTGTGTGTCACTCTTATGTAGATATTTTCAAGTGTAACCCTTTTTTTCCTCCATAATATTATTTTTTTATTGCTGCTTCCACATTCTCCCTCTCAATACTGTGGACGACAGATACTGAACTCTTTGAGCTCTAGGGGCTCAGGCTGCCTCCAAAGCTCCAATATCAATCAGCAGAGGGAGCGAGGGAAAGGATATGGGCACGCACACACGCACGCACGCACGCACGCACGCACACACACACACACACACACACACACACACACACAAAGAACAGTTTTTGTGAGAAAGAAATGGTCAAAATATACAGTGAGGGAGAGTTCTACAAAGAAAATGACAGAACAAGATTGTGTACCAGAGGAAGAAAGCCATTTGTTTCCACATTACTAAATTAGAAAGCCCTCCAATTCATCTCCTGTTCATACAACTTTCATTAGAGAAGCTGCTCTGCACCAGTCATGCTGAGCCTGCGATTTGAGACAACATTTAATTTAGGCTTTTGGAGCCTGCCTCCTCATCTTTTAACTATGAACATAGAATGTTGCTTGCAATCTGTCCCACTCGCCAAGCTTTCCATAACAAGAAGAAAAGAGACAACAAGCTGCTGTAAGGCCTAAAGCATAATTAACTATGATGCCACCAGGATGGCTCCTGTAAATTCCATACCAATTAGGAAAAAGAGCAATCAGCAAATTTTGCTTGTGATATCTTAATCAAATGCCTCTCATGGCTGGTTCCAGCGTGCACTCAATGGGGACACACACTCACCTGTCAGGCCTCATTTGGATGTGGTGAATTCCACTTTGTACAGTGCTGTCCCAAATCATCTCCCCACACTCGGCTCAGTGTCATGGCTTAATTAGCTATGTTTGGTTCTAGGCCGAGAAGCCCAAGCAAGCTAGTCAAGAGAAAGAGGGAGAAAGAGTAATGATGAATCAACAGTGGTGTCTTCCTCACAGTGTTTATGCCATCCATGCAAACGCATCACCGTCATTTCCATGATTCTCAACAGCAAATTCTGACATGCTGAACGGTAACAGCAGATTTTGTGTACTAAATCCACATGCAACTCTCCTCTCAAGTGTAAGTCTGTTGAGTTAATTATATGCAACTCAATTTATAATTTAAGCTGTATACTTTGTTCCATTGTAATTATAAGTGTATTTTACCAAGCCTTATTACCTGCACATTCTGCCTGTTTTCCAACTAGAAATACTGTATGTATTCAAGGTTTACTGTCTCCATCCCTAGTTACTTTTCATGAGTCTGAGCTCTGTACTGTTTCAGAACTATAATGACTCCCTCATTATTTTCACAACCACATTAATGATAATAAAAATAACAAATAAGGCAGTAGTCATGGCAGGAGCAATGTCATTTCAGTGCCCCTTCTTCAAATTAGTTTTACTTTCTCATTTCAATTTATTTTCCTTTTCACTTTGTAGTTTTCTGAGCTACTGTATATTGCAGTATAGAAGTCATAACTTGAGCGTCTGTCTTTACAGTGCTTTTAAACATGTCTTTAGCTGAGCAATTGCAGTGGATTTTGAGATTTTTCAGTTTCAAAGACCCTGGGAACTAACTTTTTGATCCACTTTTGTTTTATAGTCAAAATAACCAGTTAAAATTAAGCATTTCCCTCTGGAAATGACAATACATAAACAAACATTAAAAGTTACATTCTTATTCAATGCCAGCTACACTGATTGGTAGTGTAGTCGTGATTGAAATGGACGATGTGTATGGGAACCCTGGTCTACATAGTCCAGTACTTTCAACTGTTTCCATGTTCTCCATGTACCCACCCTGAGCTATTGATCAGTGTGTTTATGGGGGGTTCACAGATGGTGATGGGTGTTTCTCATCCACAAAAGACATCAGTGATGAATACTGTAAGTAGTCATAGTGGTGTCATGTCTTGGCACTGAATTCATCAACTGCCATCCAAAAAACATTGTCATGATTATATCATGTGCCATCTGTGAAACTCAAATTAGGCATCAGGCAAGGTTTAGAGATGTTTTGCAGGAGAGGCGATGAACTTCTTTAAGAAATCAGGAGGGTGGAAGCTACCTTGATATACACTAGCTTTGAATGCCCCACAACTGGAAAGCCAGGAGAGTCATTTACTGGCTGTGACACCCTGTGGATCATCTAAGTGTGGGTGTGTAGGGCCTGCTGGTAACAGCAGTCTGATCCACAGCATATCTGGACATACCCTGCAGTTATAGCCATGGTGCTAGTGTGTTATGATGGTAAAGTTTTTACAGGCTTTTACAATAGAGATAAACCAAGTGAGGGAACAGGGCAAAGAGGGGGAAGAAAATAAAAAAAGGAGGAGGGAAAACTGACATAGATAGAGAGGTCTTGGGCCGTAATGGCTGATGCTGGAGATTACTGCTATGCCTTTATTCCTCCATCATCTCTATCTCCCTGAAAACCTGACAAATATTTATTTTCACTGGCAAACGACTGGAAAGTTGTTGTTTTTTGCTGTTCTTGAGTGGAAGTGGTGGAAAGTCAAGGTCAAGCACTGCTTCCATTGTGTCCTTTCTGGCTTACACACAAGGGGTGTGCCTTTAATGAAGGCGTGGAAGGTGGTCTCGGCAGTAATTGGCCTCTGCCTCATTATTGAGAGAATGAGAGGTGGGCAGCAGTCGTAGAGAGCAACATCGATTAAATTGATTGTATCAAGAGCGATGTGCGTGACAAATAACAGCACTCACATTCGGCTTTTTCTGAACTCTACCTCTGTTTTCACAATAATTATTCAAGTATCACAGGCTTTGGTACTGCAGGGGAAAATGTTACTGCTTAACAAGCTTCACTGATTCTCTTATTATACGGAATTAGATGTTTTCAACAGAGGGACTGCTATTTAGCATTTCTTCTGACTGAGAATGCTTAACATGGTTGTCATTGTTACAAAAATAAATATTCAAATTCTCCACTTGCTATCACAGCTTCAGTGCTTGTTTTCACATAGCTGCTGTGTGGCAGGAAAAGAGGATAAGATGGTGGCGGGTGGCGAATGGTTGCAGGATTTTTCAGCTGTACTCCATATGTTGTGTCATTTGGGGGCTTGCTGGTGTCTGTGTATGCTTGGCAGGTCTTGGTTCCCTTCCTCTGTTCATGTTGTCTGTGCAGCACCCACCTGCCCTTCTGCATCTAGACCTGGCACCGCTTCGCCGTTTTGCTACTTAGGACACCATGAAAGGAAAATTAACTCAAAAACAGAATTTCACAATTAAGTTATATAGATGCCTCATTTCGGAAAATAATCTGTATGATAGTGAATCACGAGATACAAATAATTATATTTGATCCCGTTTGAATTGAGAAGGGCACATATGATGTTTTTCAATTTATAAGATAATTTTTTTGAAGTCTCAGTTTGACTTAAAACTGTTGAAGTATAAGACTGAAAATACGTACATCAAAAAAATACTTCTCCTCAAAGCTACAATGCCTGTGTGTTTTGTACCGGGATGTAATGTTTCTCACACGTTGGTACCTTTGCCTCTTGGCTGATATAAAGACGCTGTATAAAACACATTAGGTAAGACAATGTTATGTTGTGGAACATACAGTAGCTAAGCTAATGTGCAAGCAAGCCGAGTGGCAAGCAAGGTGACATATATTGCGCAAAACAAAATATGTAGTTCACTGAGCGTAGTAGTTTCACACAAATCTGAGTGTTACTATGACAAACGACAAACTGTGACTTTCTTCACTTTTTTTAACGTAATAATGGCCCATGGGGTCCACCAGAAGAGGAGGGACTTCCTCTCTCAATGGTATTGTCGGATCCATGCTTGCCAGGCAGAAAAAAGTACACAAATCAATGCAGGAGATCCAGCAATATTGTCTTTTCTATTCCATGCCTTCCTCTTTTTTGTTAAAAATTAGCCATCTATTTTAACCATAATGTAAAGAAAATTTAATGTTGCCTCAAGCTGCTGAGGAGTGGGCTACTCATGTCTAGTAAGCTCACTTCATTCTTACCAACTCCCCACCCACAGATTTTTATCATTACTTACTGTTTTCTGCTCCAAACGACGCTGCCACAAGTGACATCACTTGAGGCACACAATGCTTTCTACAACTTTTTCACATATTCAGTAATACTTCTCAAGACCTGTTGACTTTGATGTGCAAAATCAGTTCCTCTTTAATTATTCAACAAGAGAAATTTAAGGTAATTAAACATTTCTAAAACATAAACCAAATATTAACCATGTATTGTAAAGAATATGATCTAGTCAAGTTTTCCTTAAAAATAGCTGCATAGTATAATTTTATTACAAAAGTAGTCACATCCTCCCCAATGCTGCATTAAACAGATCTGTCGACCATCTGGAAGCTACCCCCTAAACTTTTCAGAGGAAGTTCAGTCCTCCGCACTGTAGGCTTCTGCACAGCAGTCAACAGTCATTTGATTTTGCTGAATAAAACAGATTTTCAGTTTTTAATTGGCCAGCATCCTTGCGGTGAAAGCAGACAGTACTGCAAATACAGCGGAAATCTACTCCAGCAACAACCCCAGCTTCATTGAGCAATGTCTTATTTGTGCTGACAGGAAATGTCAATGCTGTTGAAAGACCTGCACTAACAGTTGCTCTGATGGACTGATGTTCTCACAAACAACAATAACAACATCACTAAGCATAAACATAGACCAATTATACATCTGCTGCTTACAGTGAAAAGGATATATGTTTGACTTTTTGCCGCCTCTGGCATGCAGCATGGCATAGTTCAGCTCCAGCCTAATCTATTTTGAAAATGTTTCTTTTCCGGGAAACTCTGCCAGATGTCCCTCATTTTTGGCTGGAAGGATGGCCGTTACCTTCCACTTTCTTTGCATTCTAGACTCCAGTGGACTCAGGAAGACTACGGTTAACTGCTCCTCAGATCTCTGCAGGGTAAATTCACACAGCTAGCTAGACCATAAGTCCAACCTTGGTTTTCTGTTGCACAACTAAAACAAGTTTTGAACGTACACGTTCCACCAAAACCAGTTCCTTCTCAAGCGTATTTTACAAAGACGCCATCATTGAGTCCGGCAAGACGATTGCACCAGTATATGCCAATGAACCAGAGCACGTTTTTCTCCCATCCTGGAATGTTGTGCCAGACCTTCCTTCACAGCACTGTGGAAGAAGGTCTGGCGATGCAAACTAGCTCCACCCGCACCTTGGTATAATATCTGCTGGCTAGTGAGATCCCCTCCAGGTGATGCATGCTCAGGAATGCTGGCCACCACTATGAGGTCATCTAATGGAGAAAGACCCAATGCCCTGGTTCTTTAGAGACTTAAGGGCCTTCTGCAATGAAACCCTTTCAGACTCTCTTTAACTTTATCTTCCTACAGATCCTAAAATTACTCATTTTATGGATGCTGGGTGATAGTGCCGATACCATAGGAGGAGCCGAGCAAATAAATACAAATTTCAATATGCTGCTGTTAGAGTGGTTGAGCCTATGCAGCCTGATCTAGACTGTGCTCATGGTGGTGTGCTTACAATGCATTACCTTTGGCTTCCTTTCAACATCATACTTGTTTACTGAAGTGTTTAATTGATTCCATATGCAAGAACAAAAAAATATGATCTGTGAGAGGGAAATTACACTTATACAATACAATATAGATGTAAAAATAAAAAAATAACAGATGTAAAATGAGCATGGCCCCAGTTACTCAATCAGACAACTGTGGAAAACAATAAATAGCCTAAATAGCTGAAACAAGTTACTGTACCACAATACTCCCACATGCCACTCTCATTCATTATCAGGTGTTTGTTGTGGTAAATTGCTTCAGCCTTAAAAAAGAAAAAAAAAAAAGATTTCAAATCAGCACTTCAATATGACCATTTGTTCACCACAAGCTAGAAACAAACAAGAGAAAACCAAACAAAAGAAAGGACACCAAAGACAGAGAGCAGATCTTGATTGCTGAGTGAACATCTTATGTATGATGCCCTAAAGTGCAGGCTATTCACAGCGCCCATTTTGGCAGCCACTGTATGATAAAGCATTTCAATTTACCCCGCATTTGGAAAAGGATGTCAATTGCTTTTCATCATTCAACAGATTGCAAGTTGTACAAGCAAAGCAAACCATATACTGGGTACTTTAAATGGACTGATGTGCTGAATGTCATTCCATCCTGAATTTAACAACCCATGAAAAGACTTCAGTAGGAACGAAGTATGAGGTTTAAGTTTAAGGAGGTTTTGCTTTTCTGTCTCACCATCCTACCTGCAATATTTAATGATATATCATTAGTTGTTGAATTTTGATTTGTTATTTAATCTACAACTTTCTTTAGGTTTACCTTGTATTTACTTAATTAACCACAAGATTCACATACTAAAGAACACTTATTTTGAAAGGAAAAACAAAACTAACATTTTTAAAGTGCTCTAAGCAATGTTACACATTTTTAAAGCTACATTTGCTGTCACATACAGCAAACATCTCCTCACTATCCGCTAGCTGCCTGTCCCCTGAACCACTGTAAAAAAAAACATGGTCTCTGTAGACAGCCCAGGCTCCACAAATGGCAACAAAAAACAAAGTGTGCCAACCTGCACCACGAGCCCTAACGAACAGTGTTCAAGGATTTAGGGGTGGGGGTTGGGCGGTTAGTGCACGTTCACATGAAGGGGGAGTGGGGAGTGGAGGAGAGAGAAGCGTGAAGAGGGAAGTTAGAAGGTGGCGGAACTCCGCCGGCAGAAGGGCTTCCAATCTGACATTCAGGCAGCTCTGTTTTTGCTGAACAGGTGGGTAAATCCAGATTCTTTTTTCTAAATGGACGTTCTTGTTCACCTTAATACCAGCACAAGGATATAATTACCTAGAGTCAGCACTAACCTTGGTGAATACAACATATATGTTTCTAGCAGCTAGCGCCAGCCTCCGTTTTGTTTGACAATACTTTGAACGTCAACAAGAAGTGATCGCTAAGAGCACCTTTAAGTCATTATCAAAATTAGACTTTCAGAGGAAGTTCCTTCAACAACGTAGACATACAATACCACCTGTATCTATATGCATTTGAAAAATCCATGGCCATGTGATAAGGGAAACACATATTTGGGTCATATTTACCTTTTATATTCACCTCCAAATCAGTGGTTGTTGGGTATGATTACACCTGATTCCTGATGCAGTAAGGAATAGAAATGGTGGCAGAAATTACTAAAAAAGGACACAGGATGTAAAAACATGACATCTACTGTATGGCGGCTCTGTGAGCTAAATGCCAATGTCAGCATGCTAACATGTGCATAATGACAATGCCACAATGACAATTTAGCAGGCATAATATTTACTATATTCACGCTCTGAGGTTAGCATGTTAGAATGATGACATTTGCTAATGTGAAAAGGCTGCCTTTCTCCCTTTTCACTGGGCCCTGTTTCCCACATTAACAATGGTTTGTATCTGCTTAATTGTATTGGTTTTGCAGGTATATGCGGTCAAAAACCAAATGAATGGACAAGTTGACATTTTGACCTTATAATAGCACTAGATGAATGAATGACAAATCAAATTTAATGGCAATCCTTCTAAAAGTTATATTTCACTTAAAACCACAATTTCACTGCAATCCATTCCAATGGTGATTGAGATAGTTTAGTCTGCCATCCTAAAACTTGACTGTTCCTTTAAAAACTGTGCTAAAAATAATCATTTTTTGTTTTGCAAAATTTCCATCCACATTCATCTTTCAAAGTGATAAGTTGCTACTGGAGATTTCACAGTTCTGATGTCACATTTCTGGGTTACAGACTTAGTGTCACAGCATGCCACACTTCACTTCAAGATGATGTGTGCATTTGTGTTTCCTTGACAAATTAATAATAAACTCTAAGCAAACAAGTCAAGCAACTGGGGATCTGTGCGCCCAGAGAGAGGAACAATGGAAAGGCGTTTAGCACAGGCATTAGTATGCAAACACAGGAGTGTAGGTGTGTGTGTGTGTGTGTGTGTGTGTGTTGCCCACCAGCTGGAGAATAGAGAACCAGTGACAATGGCTTCAAGTTGAGTTAATGCTGAATATTTCAGCTAGTCTTTTTGCACCTGAGAGGGGCGTTCCCTGGAGAGAGCCTGTGATGTGCTCTGATTCAGAATGGCGATACTTGCACTTTCACATCAAGGTAAGCATGTGAAGCATTCATCTGAAAAGTTATCAATCTCACTTATGAAGTCCGTTAGTGTATTATTCATCAATTCATCTGTCAGTCTGTTTATCTATAGTATATTTATCTGGTTATTAAAGGTGTGACGGCTCGTAGGCCTTTTAAGTCCCTTTGGTGGCTTGGATCTGGGGACTGGCTAATGAGGACTGATGTTTGACACCTGGATTACCTGATTCCTCACAGTGCTTGGCCAGTCATTCTAGCTCGCCCTCCTCAAGGTTGCTTGGTTTGTTTGGATTTTAGGTTTAGTTATTTTTGTGTTCTAGCCTTGATACATCTACACACATCCATACATTACACACATTACTGATTAACTGATTGCACGTTTATCTTTGTTTATTTCAAGAAATTGGATTTAATTGCGTAAACATGTGTGTTCTCCACCTCTTGTCACCAATTGAAATCATCTTGAATGTTTCATTTACTGTTGCCATTCTTGTTTGGTGACCCCACTTTAAAACAGCTGTAATGAACAGATGTGATAACCGTTGGTGAGGGTTCTAATTGTTAGGCAAAGCTGTAACCTTTCTGAACTCATTATAGTGGCTTTAACATAATGATAATGAAAAATTACTTTTTGGCAAAAGGAAGGTATCATAAACATGTTCATTGGACATATCCACTGACTGACCTGTAGGTTTCCAGGTCAGCATAATGGTCTTTAGCTGGAACATGGACCATCATGCAGATCAGGCTTGACTGTTTTTATTGATTGATTGATGATTGAAGAAAAAAAAACTTTTAATATATTTTACCTAGAATGATTGCATCTAAATTCACAATTTGTGCCCTATATTTTTCACAATGTTGTGGTAGTATTTAAAAAAATATTACTCTCTACTTTCAAGTCATTTAACTCTAAAAACTGTTATGATCATCATACTCATCTCATACTCCTATCAGGTCCAAACCTAGAAAACACTAATAATGTGCAAAAGCAATTTGACCATGGTGTAATTAATATACCACGCTGCATACACATTCATTAAGTCCTCTTTGCTTGAAGGGGCAATAACTAAGATATTTATTGTGTGATAGAATCAAATGACCATAACATATTTGCATGGTTGGTTCTTCGCCATCTGGTGATGTTTGGCTTTTAAACCTTATTTGTTTTGGAACAAAAACACCACTTCTGGCGCTTATGTTTTCATCTGCTCAATGATGCTGGGCTACAAATGAATGACCTGCATAGCAACACATGTTCTCAAACCATAAAATAAAAACATATCATTTATTTAAAGGCATTATTATTCTGAAGAGTATGTTTCACTTTGACCTATAGCTCTTTACTATCTCTTTGTCTTGAATTTTAATTGTAGTAAGCCTTTTTTCACTAGTATATTATGGAAGTTAAATGAATGAAAAAGCATATGTGACATTAAGGTGGTTTAAGTTAGACATTTTAAATCAATATAACAAATAAGGAAAAGAGGAGCCAGCAGTACTTAATGATACACTTGAACAGCTCTGTGTCATTGGAGTTTGAGATTCGGCCACTGATAGTCATACGCATTTTTAAGTGGACTAAAATGAGAAATAAGCTCCAATTCAACAGAGGATTGTTATTTATTTATGTATTTGTCACCTGCTGCACTATGCCTTGTGAGCAGCAACAATTTCCTGTGAGTGAATGCAAGGTAAAACATTGATTAAAAGAAAAGGCAGTTAACAATCAACAAGGAAAATGACTTTTCCTACGAACGAATAACATATCAGGATCAATTAATGCGCTGATGTCTTAATTAACTCACAACAGATGAGAAAGGAATATACTTGGTGAAAGGGAAACCTGATGCATACAATCAAGCACTTTACCAAGCCATGGGTGGAGAATGGATGCAGAATACAATAAAGAGAGCTAAATCATTAAATATGACCTTTCCCTCTTTGTCGACATTTGTTTAACTGGATTCAGCTTAATAAATCTTGCAGAGTAAAACATGCAACTTTCAATTTAGAGTATAATTAACAATATTCAATTTTTTTACTGAAAAATAAACACATTTCTTAAGGAGCAGATAGGTTAAAGGAATTTTGATGTCTTTATGTACCAACGTGTTTACTGATACAAGGAGATTTAACAGGAAGGAAGGAAAAACAGGGCAGAAAGTAATTTTTAAATAGAAGAATGTGAAAATATGTATGAGCGGCTGATTACGTGTCACTTTAAGTAAGTATAAAGAAAGAGTGGATGGAGTGTTTGCTCTTTAAATGGTGATTTTTAAGAAGTTTTTTACCAGATATTTGAGTCACTGAATACTTTTTTTAACCTGTTTTTTAATATCACACACAACAAAACCATATGGTGCGCATTGCAAGTGAGACTATACATTTTTTTTACTTTATAATTCTAAACTGCTCCATCTTAATAAGATACAATGAAAATACAAGTTCTTGCGCACTATGAAATCACACCTTCAAGTGTTGAGGCACGAGTTGACTGAGAGCCAACATTGTAACACTGCGGAAGCAGTCCTCCGTGTTTTCCCTCCTGATTCTGCCTCTGTGACACCAGGCAGTTTCCCAGTCAGAGTGGTAATGCGTCCAGGGCCCATGTTGCTGAACTGATGCTCCCTCTGCCCACCTGCTCACAGTGTGCACTCCAGAGGAAGGCCTCCCATCGACACTGTGCACGCACCTCCATGATTTATGAGCCATCTGTCGCGTCTGATGTTCCTGTCGCCTAAGACAGGATGTTCCCAGCTGGCATTCTGCACCGCCCTGCGTGGGCACAACCTGGGTATGCCAAGGTCCACTGTAATTAAATTACACCAAGTGGGAACAGAGAGGCAAAAAACCTTCAACAGAAGACAAAGAGAGGGTGTAAGAAATAATATCACTGTTTAATGTTGGCATGAACTTCATGGGTGGAGTGATACTTGCACAATCGGGGTTAAATAAATCTTTTTTCTCTTGAATATGGAAGAAATTGGTGATTAAAACAAATGAAAATATGACAAATAAAGTAAACAAAAATTTATGTTACTCAGACACAGACCTTGTTTGAGTTTCCCAGGTGTGTCCTCCTCTAGGAGGCAGAGAGACAGATCAGCATGCACAACATGGCAGCTAAAGAAACACAGATTGGAGAACACAATCCCCAGAGGAAAACCACTGTACTGAAACCTTTCTCAAACTGTTGTTTTACAACAAAACTATTAGTAAAATTAGTGTTTATTTTGAGTGATGTAAGAAACAGCGGAAACTGGGATGGCTCATGTATGTTGAGCTGTGATAGCTGCAACTGACAGCGTCCACAGTCAGCAATCCAAGGAAACAAGCACATTAAAATGTGCAATGGTCTCAGTCCTGTCTTGTGGCATCCCAGCTTGTCCTGTCCTGCTCAGTGATGCAGTGTGTTTGACCTGTTGTTTACCTTTCTTGTCCTGTCATGTCCCGTGTCCACCTGCAGTGTGAATTAACCCAGCCTGATCTCTAACACAAGTGTTGCTTTGTCTGCAAGGGTGATGTGTTGTCTGTATTACCATTTCCCATTTAAATGAAAGTGAAAAAAAAGCTTAGTTGTGGTGGATGTTGTGTGGAATGTGCACACATGTTTTGGAACTGCCTAGAATTATGTGGCTTTTGAGCGAGAGAGAGAGAGAGAGAGAGAGAGGAAAAAGAGAGAGAGAGAGAAGCTTAAAATAAGCAAATGAAACCTTATTCTGTATCAATTCCAGACACATATGTTGGATAAAAAAAATGTTAAGAACCCATTCACTTATTGTCCATTAAATGTTTACCAAAGCTTGATAATAGTAATTCACTGCCTTTAAAGCACTGTGAGGGTATGGCTTTATTCTTTTGGAAGAAATATAACATACACATACAGTATTTAGGGATGCAACTGAGGATGATACCCTACCCTTTTTACATATTATGTATAGTGTACGGTTGCCAGTTTAGTAGATAAACCTAGCTAAAAAAAATAATGCAGTCTAATCCCACCATTATTAGAATTATACTGACAGATGTTTCTATTAATTTGTCCACTGCATTTATACCAAAGACAGTAGGTTAAATCAGTGGTTCCCAAACTTTTTAACTTTAAGAACCCCTGAAATGACACAAATTAGAACTTGGAACCACATTGGACAATATTTCATCATAGGGGCCCCCATCTGATAGGATTTGTGCTTTTAGATGTTTTACTACAGAGTATCAACCCGATGACCAAAATACAGTAGTCAAATATTATGTCATTGTGTTACTTATGGATGGAATTATAGTGAAATAAATGTAAATGTGCTGTATTTATATAGCGCTTTTCTAGTCTTAATGACTGACTACAAAGCACTTTTACATCATACAGGATACATTCACCATTCACACACATTCATACACTGTGGCCGAGGCTGCCGTACAAGGTACCACCTGCTCATCAGATAAACATGCACACACATTCACACTCCGATGCGCAGCATCGAGGGCAACTCGGGGTTCAGTGTCTTGCCCAAGGACACTTCGACATGGGACTTTGTTGCTGGGAATCATAGAAGTCCCTTAAGGACCCCTTTGGGGTCCCCAGGCCTCTTGGGTATTACTGGGCTAAATAACACACATCTCTGCATAATGCAATACAGTTTAACAATACCACAAACTACATCCTCCAAAATGACCATATAGTTGAATCAACACCTCTCTAAAACAGCTTCAACAAAAGGCATTTGCATTTTTTAAGAATATTTAAAGCTGTCTAATACAGTAGAATGTTGGATTTAGGACTTCAATCAAATAATATAACAGTTCTCTCAATAAAAGTAAAAAAACAAAAAAGCTAAGTTGTGGATTGCTCTTAGTCACAATGGCTAACATCTGGCAGCCACGTAAACAGACACTAGATTGATAGGTCCACCTGTGCACAGTCAAAAATAATTCTCTTAGGAAAACATTAGCTAGACTTTAACAGCTTTTCCTGTGAAACTAGCTGGCATGATACTGGCTGTTAGTTTTTTTTTCAACAAAATGCCATGTGCCGCTATCCATCCAAAACATATTTAAGTTTGTTTTAAATTTCAAGTTCAAATTGATGCTGTTTTTGCTGTTAACCTTCACAATAGTTTAACTGTCATTGTTTTGAAGTAGTCAGAGGTGGATTTCAATGAGGAGAGATTAGTTTGCAGATATGCAAAAGTTATATACAACATGAAAAATGTATAATTATTTGGATAACAGCTGATTTGATTTAGGACAGCATCAATTAAAAGTTAAGTCTTCCTGAAAGAATTTATGCTGAGCTACATTAGTGGTTGAAAAATGAAAAAAGTTATGGCTCCTGTTTGACCAGGCAACTCTATGAGAAGCAGTTTCTCCAGTCTGCTTGTAACTATATTATGTACAACTCTTTGAAGCTTCAATCTTTGTTTTTTATCAATCAAGATAAGATTTTGGTTGAATTTCACTCAACGGTGTGAGATTTTTTCATAATTGAAGACTGCAGGTATTTCTGGCGGTACATTAAGTCCTCATTGCAAGAGAGGTTAAACATTTTTTTCCTATGAGACCAGAGGAGCTCATGAAAAGGCTCCACCACACAGCTGTGCAAAGACGCGCAGAGAAAGGTTAAGCTTAAGAAAGTGATTGAGGCTGAGAGGAACGGCCTTCACCAGCAGCTGCAGCGCCTGGCATCAGATCCACCCTCCTTGCCCTGATAATCCTCTGAATGACACCCAGTTATTCATCTAAAATCACTTTATTCTCCTCATCCAAAACACCAGACAGACTATCTATTGATGCTATATTTATAAGGAGGTAGTTGCAGAGTGAAAAAGGATGATGTTAGTCAAGTCTCCTTACCTACACTGTGTCAACCCACAAGTTCCCCTAAGCACAAGAAGTCTGGGTTATCTTATCTGAACTGCTGCTTTGATTCTATTGTTATAGTATGTGTGTGACTGAATGAGTGCGATGATATTCTGGTATGGTATAAAATACCAATGGTGTACATATACATGGTTAGGGAGTGAAGAGGAGCACATTGTTCTGATCTAGTCAATACATGCATTTGTTGTTAGGAAATCAGACTTTTTGAACATGTAGGTTCAATTCAACTCTGTTATTATTGTTGCAGGCATATCAGGCAAAACTTCACAAGTTGAGGTAAAGAACAACCCTCAGCAGAGACCATCCATTCATCCATCCATCCATCCATACCAACAGAACACACATTGAGGCTGCTGTTGCATGGCAATCACACATTGCCGTAGCCATATGGTGTACTTAGTTCTAAAAAAGTTTCTAATTATTGTTGCTAAGTGTATGATTAAAAAATAAATAAATAAATAAATAACTTGACACATGTTGCAGCGTAAACCAGTCAGTATGCTCAAACAAACTAGAAAGGAAGTGGCGTCTGTCTTTATATCCTGTTCCAAATAGCAACATTTATCGAGAGCCTTAATGATTCGTACACTTTTGCTGCTCATTTTATGGATTTTGGAAAGGTCTGGGAGAAGGGCGTTTCAGATGATATTAGAAGATCCAACTAGCACCTTTAAAACATACTGATGCCTACAATACAATACATTACACTGGATTTCTTTTGGTTAAGAAAACAAGCCATGTGTGTATGTATATTTGCATGTATGCAATATGTAGGCATCTGTGCAGAGGGTCATGTGTTTTTGTGCTGCATAATACAATTTCTTTGCCAGGAAATGTAACTTTACCATGTACAACTACCCAATTTCCATTTGTTGGAAAAGTGTTTTCTACCAAATGATTTATATGTTGAAGCTAAGGCAATTTAACAACAACAAGAACACAACACTAGAAATTAGCATGCTGAGGAAGAAGAAACAACATTCTGATTCAATGAAAACTGTGTGTCTTTGTTGTCTAACCTGGGGCGACATGAGAAGCTCCTGAGGAAACATCTGGCATATCAAGGAGACAATATTCTCCATTTCATTTTAAAACATATCCAACACAAACCTGTAAACAGAGTTTTGATGACTACCCATAGTGCCTCCACTCTGTACCACAGCTTGCACCAAAATACCCTAAGTTAGATGATACTGATCATCAGCCTCCTTATACTGGCAATTCTTAAATATCTTTACAGAAGTGTTTTATGCATGAATGAATGAATGCATGTTTGATCTGCTAGCTCTAAATGCCAATGTGCGCCTGTCATTGGGAGGGTTTGTCGGTCCAACACTTTGCTTCAGAGCAGATTGTTTGTTTCAGAGCATGGATCCTTTTCATTTAGTTAAATCTGTGGCTTTGTATCTAGTGCCACCACCCACCAAAATGTTCTATGATGCCATGACATTTGATGAAAGCATTAATGCTTTCCAGACGAAGAATCTAACCTAACATTTTACAAGCAATGTTTTTTGTTTTTTGTTTACATTTTATCCCACCTGGTTCTCTACGAATAACCTTTTAAGTTGTTGTCAATCATCAATGAACATGACTGTCGGGAGAAATATTTTTGTTGTTAAAGTTATACACAAGAAAAGGATGCTAACAGATTCTATGAACTCATTCCAACATGACCAAATCAAACATCCCTTTTTAAGGTAAGATAAACAGAAATACCAAAATAGGACTAAACTTGTATTTTTTATACCTGACAACAGCAACTTGCGGCAGGAACATCTGTGAGCCTGGATTCTATTTGAGGGGAAGTTTTAGCATGAGGGATTTGCAAGATAGATCGATATGCTGCCTGCAGGCAGAGATAGTGACATGGGAGACAAAGAACAAGGCTATTCTTACGGAATTGCCAGGAGCATGCTGCGAATGGACTTCAATAATGTTTCAGATGAAACACAAAAGGGCTAAGAATATCAATGAAAGAGGTGCATACACAGCAGAAGCAGGACGTCCATAGAATGCCCCAGAGAGGGTGTGACTACTGTCATATACCCATTTCTTAAAAGTTTGAATTCGCCCCCTTCAGAAAATGAAGGTCTAAAGGTTAATTATTTGAATGTGTAAAGCAATGTAGCACACATGAAAACCATTCCTCTGCTCTAAAAAACGGCAAGACAGTTCTCACATTTCTGTCATGATGATTCACTCACTCACTTGTTTGGGATTAAAATTACCTGAACAAATGGTTTGGCCAGTTCTGCAGTATATTCTATACAATATAGCAAATAAAACCAAACCTACAGTCTCTATTATGCCTGTGATGCAAAATTTTTGAGACACGATGCTCGGAGAAGATGATTCGACACATTATCCAGGTCATCTGTCCAGCCAGTTATTCTACAAAGTTATCCAACGTCAAGCTGTGTTATCCGACTAGAACACTGTCCAGTCCTTCTCTAACCATGAACATCAGATCCTGTTTACCGTGTTTTATCAACTGTCAAACACATACACGTAGTCCCTAAAATCCCTGCAACAGCAGCAGTACTATTACCATCAAAGCTAATGTGCACCTTTACTTCACATCTAATTTCTCCAATCAAAAGGTAACATTTAAAATCTGTCTTGGAATATGGCATACAAATGAGACCCATTGAATTCCTGTGATGACAGGAATATAAAAAGACTGCAACAAGAGAGAGGGTCTACAGCCATGCTAGCGGATCTGTGAGAGTGGAGAGTGGATTTGAGCTAAACGCTAACATGCATCCTAACATGATCACAATGACAATGCTAAAAGGGCGATGCTAAGCAGATACAATACTTATCAAGTTCATGATCTTTCTTATAGCATGCTAGCAAGCATGCTATGATAATTAGCATGAAACTGAGGCTGATGCAAATATTATTTTTGCAAGAACTTAGACATAAACAAAAGTATAGGACAAAGTGAGGTTTAGACCAGTTGTTTGTGCTAGATGAACAGTTAATGGATTATCACAGTGACACTGATAATGGCTGCATTCCATTATGATTTGGGTCCTTGTATTGGGCATTTGGGCTCACTTACTGTACACATTTACTCTTTCTGCTATGACAAACCACAATGTCCATTGCGAGTTTTTGACTAGGATATGTAATTGCGTGATTTATTTGTCCTAAATCCTTGTTTATTATTGTGATGTCACCAATGACCCCATATACAGACATCGGATCCAGATTGAAAGAATTCATGAAGAAAGAATTGAACAGAAATAGGTTTAAGCCCCCCAAAAATGTTCATATGCATACATAATTATTTCACAACAGATGTAAAGGTCTTAGAAGTATCCCACATTTGGAATATTTTAACTGTGACATTGGTAAAAGTCACAAAAAGCCCTCAAGGATAAAAAATTTAGATAAAAATGAGGACAAGAGCTACTGGAGCCCCAGTGATCTCTGTAATCATCGGGTGGTTAAATTGAGGTTAGATTTGCTTTAGGTGTTGGCAATTTATTGAGACTGGGGCTCGGTCCAGACGTTTGTCCCCATCTTGCCTCGAGAATATGTTGCTCCTCACCCACCCACCCACTTACTCACTCAGCTTCCACACAAATACAGTACACTCACAACAATTGCATGAAAACAAAATCAATTGCTTGCACTCAAACACCTTTACCCATCTGTCCCTCTCACTTTCAGAATAGATCCCTGCTGGGCGCATGGTATCACAAAACAGAACTATTATTATTATTATTATATCTTTATTCTATTTTATTATTAGCATAGTTTTGTAGTAAAACTCCGAACACGTCTTTTTGCATTAACACTTCGCTGCACATTTAATGGTGTTTTTGGTTTTATTCAGCAAAGATAACTGTGTAAACCCGACAAGGGTTTGAGGGAAAAGCGTCCTCCACTTATATAATCAGCTTGCATTTCTTCAGTTCTGTCAGTGTTGCCCATCAGCAACTGAACTCATGTCATGAAGACAAATCTTTCTCTAAAATGCCAGCATCACAACAGGAACAGACCTTTAGCATTTCAGATGCTATTTATTACAAATATATATTCAATTAACTGTATCTATCCACTTAACTCTTTTATTTCAGGACAAATATCACCTATTATCCTGTTTTTTTGCAATAATGCGTAATGCTTGTACTATACAAGTATTTTCTCAAATCCCTCTGTTCTGACAGCAGCTACAGTGTATTTTTGTATATCTGGTCAAGTGAATTGGTCAACTTTAACCACGAGAGAATGCAAGAACAGCAAGGTTTGACTTTTGTGACAAGGGTGCATTGAACATGAACAATGTGTGCTCAGTGGGCAGGAAAATTGATGACAGCATGTATCTGGAGGCTGCATTCCTGCAGTGTTAAAGATGTCACACTGAGCACTGGTGAGCAAAACTCCACAACCTCGACACATTTCACGGTACTCCATGTCTTTCGGTTTTCGCACTCTTTGCTTCCTAACAGTCTGGGTCTGCCCTGGTAAAGACCTTCCTGCTCTGGTTTTGATTGCATCACATCCCCCCATCCCCCCAAATAGGATCAGTAAGGGATTAGTTATGTGGGGAGAACAGAATCAGCAAACACAGTGACATGTTGCCTTCTTTTCACCTTCAAAGGATCAAAGCGTGTGCATGTGCTGGAGACAGATATCACCTCTCACCATCTGATACCCAGAATGCACACCTGCAGAAATGTGGACGACACCTGCGCAAGACTCTGTTTTGGGCTGCCTCTCTTCACTTTTATCACTTCCACTGTTGCCTGAGGGACCTCTAGATGGCACTGTGCAGCTGTTTGTAAAATGTCCCTTTTCTGTCTTTGTGTCTTTCTCGAGTCTCTACTGTATTCTGAGGGGCATTTGAATGCCTCATTTCCCTCGCACCCTCTTTTTTTTGGTTATTTTTGTTTTTCACAGCCAATTGTCCTGAGGAAAAATGATACTTTGGTCAGTCAGTAGGTCAATAACAGATAAAACATTGCTCAGTGGGAAATTACAGCGTAATTAGCCGTGTCTCTAAATAGTTTGTATATTTTGTTAAAAATGAATGAAGCTTGTCTTGATTTTCACAACACTTAACTTCACAATGACTGACGGATACCAAAAAGCTTAAGCTAAAGAACCTTGGAGCAATCCTCTGGCCAAATACACTTAGCCAAGCTCCAAGTCTGGTCAAGGTCACTACATTACTTTCACAAAGGCAGAGGGGTATACCGTTCCTGATCGGTTTCCACTTTCAAAATTTGATCCCATTCTGCCTATTATACAGCCAGCTAGACATGACCCCACCTGGATACATTAGTCACCTCTCTGCAGCCCCTCTGTCCTGCTGTATATGGCACACAAAGGACAAAAAGGAGCTATGCAAGCAGAGCGAGGGGATGCCTGAACCACCATATTACCTCTCCTTGTGAAATTAATCATTTAATATCTCTGGTGCTTAGGGTTTAGGGGATGTGTGAGGAAGTCTGTTAAATATATGGCATTTCTTTATAGCCCAGTGTAAAACAATAAAGCAATGTTTCATAAACAAAGTAAACAGTGGTAGATATAGTCTCTATTTTTTTAAAGTCGCTCTGGACAGTTTTGTTGACTCATTTGCCATTCAAGGCAAAATCTAACTCTTCGCTCCTCTAACTACTTACTTATCTTGACAATCATATCACTGTCGTGCTATTAAAGCTAATTCTCAAGGTTTTAAGACTATCTACTGCAAGTACATCTATTCAAGCTACAACATCCAAATGCAGTTTATTTGTTATTTATCACCAGTAGAGTACTTTTGATTCATTTTGCTGATACTGCTTCTGTACTTTTACTTATGCATGATTCCCGAATGCAGGACTTTTACTTGTCATAGAGCAGTTCTGAATTATTGCATTGTATTTTTGTTTTTTTAGTCAATGTTTTCCAAAATGTTGTGTTGCCATTTTCTTTAGTTTTGGGCAGACTGTGTATGAAATCTACATAAAAGCTGTATTTTATACACTGTACGTGAAGGGAAATCGATAATGTCCCCTGCTGGATCAGCACTGCACTGAAATGTTAACATTATCATCTGAATGCACATGTCAGTGCCACATATAAAATATTTGAACATACAGTAGAATGGTAAATTATTTCATTCTATGTTAAGAGTCAAATGCAGTAAAACGTCTAGCTATACAGATATCCATCAGTGCCATCAACTCTTGGAGAAATAACTTCACGCCACTCAACTGCTGTAGGACAACATTCTACAATCTCAACACTTAATTTTGCTTTACATTTGAATTGCTCAAAATAGTAAAAAAGGCAGTGTGAAGACTAATGGAAATATAGAATGCCCTTCTAGTGTGTCCATGTCAATAACACCTGTAAAGTTGAGTAAATGTATTTGAGTTTTCTGGAGTTCTCTCTGACTAAATGAGGGAAGATAGCGTTTAATACTGGGGCTTGGCAACAGCTTTCATACTTTAAGATCCCGCAAATCCATCTGCAGAAAAAGCAAGAGTCAAAAAAAATTCCGGTTGTTATTGTCAATTCCCACTGGAGCAGTGGCAGTGCTAAGACTGCAGAGGATACTGATAAGACGGCAAAAGAGACTCTACACCTTATCTTCCTGGCACAGTCCTTGTTCACTCAGATTCCTTCCTAGCTGTACGTGAAAAACACCCAAACAAAACAAAACACATTTCCTCTTTTTCTTTAATTAATATATTAATACACTTTCTTATTGTAAGACAAGACAATCCAGTTAATACTGACAAAGAAAACACTTTGTTTGACAATGACAATGATGATTACCAAAACGGGGGGAGAGATTTCCTCGTTTACATTTTTTAATATTTTTTAATGATGTCTCTCAGTGTTTTTCCTCCCGCATCTTTTGTAGGCGTACACTCATTGCGAAATCAATTATTGGAGATCATAACCAACTGTTTCTGCTGATGATGATAAGAGCATCTGCATCAGGCTGACAAATGGCAGAATAGACACCAGATTTAGAAACACATTCTGACTTTATTAAGGAAGGCTAATAATGGTGTCCTTTGGATTGTCAGGCTTGCGTTGAGGGTCATTAAGCCCACCAGGGTATGAAGCTGCACTTGTGAGAAACACCACGGCTCGGATGATGACAATGACAAAGTTAGTGGTTGTAAACATAGGTAAGGGTCTCTTTCCTACCATCTGATCTGAGGGTTTTGTCTCACATATGAGATTTTATGGGGGTTATACACAATCCATGCGCACATGATGAGTCCCCTTGCTGAGACCTGAATTTGTTTGGCTCAGTGATCTAGCTGCACTCGTGACACTGCAAGTACCTGTAGACATACACTGTATATCCTATGACTCTATTGTAGACAAAGGCAGTTTAAACAAGGTGACATGCTCTGTTCTGCTACCAGCCTTCAATATGAGTGTTTTGTCCAAAGCCTGTATAGTTCATTGAGTACATTATAGCTCACCCATTCTCTGGGTCCACTCATGCTAATAATGCATGCACTTGCAGTAAGTCACTTTGGATAAAAGCATCCACAAAATGACATATGATTCACTTTGAATCTACTAAATTAACTGTTACAGAGAAAAAATGTTAAAAATCCATTTGTACCAGCAACAGCATATCATTTCACTTCCCCCTCAACATGCAGAAGATATGAGCAAACAAGTGGGCCGAACTGAGAAGAGATGATGATATTTTTGGGAGACAGCCATCTTTCTTACAGGATCAAAGAGAAGTGGATGTGCCATCTGCCCCCTGGGCTTTTCCATCAACAACTCTTTAAGTCTCAAAGGGGATAATCTGAAATGTAGCTATTATGTACGCAAAGCCATTTCACTCTTGTGGCATAATTCTCTGTGAAAGCCTTTGAAAAGCTACATGTGAATCTCATAATTAAAGATCTCCACATAACAAACCGTGGCATGTTCAACACCACCACTCCACAGTAACCTATATCAGGCATGTTTACCTGATGTGGTTTAACATATTTTACTCTAAACTGACAACTGCGGGTAAGCGTGAAATGTTCTGTCACAGTATCCAGGTATTAAACGTTGTTCCCTTGGTCCGTTTAACAGAAGTTTATGCCTGTTGTGCATCAACAACAACAGTAACGTCCCCTTGTATCAAACCCAGAACAGTCGTACATATGCTGTAACAGCACTGTGTTGGATGGCGTCAGTTGTGTGAAAGGACTTCGCCATGCTTTGGCCTTAATAAACTAAACAAAGCGATTACTTCATGGCAAGCTTATAGCTTACACTGCAGGCATTGCTGAGACTCTTATCTACTCGTTAATAGATAAACCGATCTGAAAAGTGATTGGCTGCTGCTTCCTGGAGGGATGTGTCTGAGTTTGTGACATTCATTACTGTAGCATCCCACAATCTTTGTCATTAAAGGATATTGAGAATTTCTGAAAAAAGGTGTATGCTTGTTGAACTCTACAAATAATTGGATGGCAAATTGCTACCTGCTGCTCAATTTCCCTTCATGGACAAGGGCAATCTGCAACTGTTTCTCCGCCGTCATGTCATTCTCCCCCTCTCTCTGCATCCTGAGTTCTAAACAATTATGCTGAGGCAACAGCTATTACTGCCTGTTATCCTTTATGATTGGTTTCCACATACAATATGACTTGTTAATAACTGTACTGAGGACATCAAAAGGACACCTGCCTCTTCCTATCAGCTTCGCTGTCAATGAGTATCAATCCCTACAGCAAAAGAAGAGCGAAAACTGGTGGCAAATGTGTTTCTGTGTTAATTGCCTTCAGCATTGCCAACATATGTATATGAAAAGAGGAATAGCAGCTTCATGTTAATGCTCCACATTGTGTCCATTATGAAGGCTACTGTGCATCCTGATAATATGAGGAAAAAGTGTGTTGATAAAGGTCCTAGCTCTTCATGCATAGGGTGTTAGTGTGCATGAGTGAGTATTCCACTCACTCATGCACGCATGCCACACGAACGCAGCTGGGGCCAGCAGTCGGTTAGGTTAGCCTAGCCGAAAGCCTGGAAACAGGAGGAAGCTAGCTAGCCTGGCTCTGTCCAAAAGTAACCAGCAACGCAGAGATGATCTCATGAAAAGGCTTGTGTATGACACGGCAATTGGTATGCCATGATTTGAGTTTTTTTCAAGACACATACTTGCTTTTTAGTGTGTTTATCAACGCCGTTTGGCCTCCATTGACTTACATTACTTTGCGATTGCAAGTGAATTTACGCCATAGTGAGTAGTATGAAGGGGTGAAAATCCGCACAGGGAGGTTGGTCAGGGTGGTGGATGGGTAAAACACAGGACTTTCACCCAGGAGACCGGGGATTGTGTCCCACGTGTCACGTTTCCTTCGTGTCCCATAAGTCTTGTTTCCTAAACTCAACTGTTGGTTTCTTTTTTTTTTTACTAAAGCCAACCCCGTTCTTCTTGTCCTAAACCCAACCTTGTGTCACCTTTCCTAAACTTAACCGTTGCTTTGTTCTCGCTAGTGCATTTTTACGTCCGCTGTGTACAGCGTACACATACGCTCGGATCGCTCAAAATGCGGACAGATAACATGCCACTTGTCTTAAGTGGGCGTATATGTTTATGCAGTCATATCATCATGTTGAGCAATGTTAGGTTGTGGTTTTACAGATTAAGTAGTTTAGTCGATCGAACATTACTGAGCATCATGTGGCAACACCAAAGTGACTATTAAAACACTCCACAAGATGTCAGAGTAAGACAATTTGCATTTACATCCTTATTTACATGATTGTTGTGTATGATGATCGATATGTTTTGATCAATTGTTTTTGTGTATGATGGATGATACTTGAATAGAATTGCGCTGGGAAAAGAGTTTGAACAATAAGAGTGCACCAGAATCATTATCTTGTGGTGAAGTCATGACGATGATAAAATACCATGTTAAAGATAGTAGTAAGTAGTATTGTTATCCACGGGTAACAGGTTAGTCCAAGATTAAACTCCCAAGAGTCAATTCAGAAGCGGCTGTAAACCCTCAAGACTGGAGGCTTGATGTGAAATCCAGCCAGTGACAGGGTGAAGAAAGTCTCTCTCTTGATTTCCCTGTACTGTTTTTGAGCCACAAGCTTGACAGTTTATTGATCTCCCTCTCGTCTAATCAGTAACCTTGTCACATTATAACAAAGGAGAGCCTAGCCAAAATGTAGGCAATTTACTTCAGCCAGTGAAGATTGCAGGGCAGGGTGTAGTGTTTTCTTCTCCCTTCTTAGACAATCTGATACAGGCAGTAGTGGCGCTCGGGCTGAAATCAAAACAATGTCTCAGTGTATTCAGCCTGGCAGGGTGAAGCTGGGCACAAACAAACACTTCAACCACTTGTCCATCTTAAAGTCACCCATGAATGTGATTCTTCAGTCAATAAGGTTGTGAGGACAAATGTCGAAAGAATCCCAAAACGTGACTGAATAACTTGTTAGATTTGATGGCATAAAATAACAGATAAGTAATGTAACAAAACAATAAGTCCATTTGGCATACATTATGAATCAGTTAACAGTAGCATACATATCATTTTCTTTATCCATCTTCTCCCAATTTTGTTTTAATATGCTAAATGTGGTTTCAGCTTTACCTGGGATTAAACAATCATTATGTCAAGTGACCCATGAGGTAATGAAGATATGTTGGCAAGGAGCCTCCTCACAAGGTACCAATATAACACTACTGTTAGAAAACAGCAAAAATAAATAGCCTTGTGATTACCATTTAGATTGTGAAGCCTGGACTGCTGGCTAGATACATGCACAAATAAGTAATTGAATTTGCACTTTCCTCTGTATATGGGAAGCAAACCTGTCTGGAAACAGCTATACTCCCCAATCCCAATTTCTGCATCAGTCTGTTGTCATGTAGCTGAGGCCATCACTTTCGTCCTGCAGGCAGTATAAATAATCATAAAAAGGCAATGTTTAGACTAAAGAGGCCCGCTTATCTCATCGTCATGCCTCTTCACTGATTTTTCACTTGCAAATTAAGTGTGCTTTCTGAAGAAATGGGCCACTGAGGACAGTCACTCAATGCAGCAATATACATGTATACAGTAGAATGTGGCGTTCTGAGACTGTTATCCCCTTAAAAACGCCTCCAACTTGGTGGTATAGAAGTAATGTAACAGATGTTTTGATTTTAACCCAAAACACAATCTTTATCTAAACTTAACTAAGTAGTTGTTGGGAATCTGTTTCATTACATTCTGTAAAACCTCTGAACAAAGCCTCTCTCATCTGTTTTAATTGATACCATAAGTTTGTATCATAGATTTGTACACTGTTTTCCTTTCTAAATGTGTATCTGTGTGAACCTACTTCACCTTAAACCAATTCTTTTCTTCCTTATCCGTCTACTCATGTCATTGAAAAGGATGGAGATATTTTTTAGAAAATGTATATATATTCACATTTGTCTCATTAAACCTTTAAAACATTGTAAACTGAACCCTGCTTTGTGTCGCTTTGTTCTCCGAGATCTCGTAATTTCTTTTAAAATCAACTCACAGGGGGTCAAGCCAGTGATGATAGGATGCTAACCACAAAAAAAAAATGTGAGCGGATTGTTTCACAACAGTAATTTTTATGCCAAAACCTAACCAAACTACAACTGTTAACATGTTTTTAACAATGACTTATGTTCTCTGGTTTAGATATGAGGACAGTACCACTCCTGTGGGTTGAATTTTCTGCCTTCTGGAGTTGAATCACTATGGATCAACTATAGATCGTATTAGATGGTAGGAATAAATGACTTATATTGTTGTACGATTTGGAGGACTTGTTGTTTGTTTTGATGTTTAACAAAAGGTTTTTGCCTTCATGTGTTATTCTATCAGAGCAGCTAACCTCATAGATCAAATGTGCAGTACTCTGTATATAGACAGGCTCCACGGTTTAGACATCATATTGTTGTTTCAATTGAGAATTCTGTTGGTAACGTGAAATGATTTACTTTGTTATCCCCTGGGTCACCATTGGAGAGTCTTGTTTACATGGATATACAAGGGTTGAGATTCCAAAAGCGCCTGAGTGACATTGAAAGCAGTCGCTATGCAACAGAGGGAATCTGTGCCTTGCTGTGACCTACCAGGTGACCCAGTCTTTCTGGCTCTGTAGGCAAAATTCACAGGAAATGAGCTGACACCTTCAAAAGAGGAAAAAAAAATCCTTCAACACAAAAATCTCCCTCCACAACAACTCCTGCATTTGTCTGTGCTTCCTCGTGTCATATGCTCCCCCATTAATAGCGTTCCCCTGTGAAAATGTTTACAGTGCATCCCATTCATCACAACCTCCTCAATGTCTAATAAACATGCCCTCCAAGCCTTTATTTTCAGTCTGTGGATTTAAAAGTGCTTTTGATTTTGGTCGTTTGCCCTCTGGTATCTGTGGAGTTCAGTTCTACGCCTTTGGGATAGAGCTCTCTTTGGACTACAGGTTCAGAGATCAAAAGCTTAGGGACTACTAGGCACATAATAAAGTTAGTCAGGTGCAAACTGAGGAACTGGAAAATAAAATTCAAGGTCTATTGGACTCTTTACATGTGCTGCTGGGTTTAATGAAACTGACAGAAGAGAAAAATCAAAGAATAAGATGTGGAGATTGTGAAATCAAGAACTAACAGCAACAGTACTTTGTTTGAATATAGCAAACAAAGTACAAGTTAGTAGGCAAAGACACATATTTATCCCACTAGTATACAAATGTACCAGTTGTGTAGAAATCCCTTACTCTTAGTTGATTTCATCTGTACTGCATCTATCTTGCTGGCAGGAATTGAACCCTATGTAGCATAAATTAATGAACTGGGGCAAAATGTAGTCCATCTAAAGTAAAGTAAGTAAAGTTTATTTGTATAGTACCTTTCACAGATAAAAATCACAAAGTGCTTCACAATAAAATGGCGGACAATACAACAAATTAAAATACAAGAAAACGTAAATACAAATAGAAAACAAACAACCAAGTAAAAGCCTGCTTGAACAGCAGAGTCTTTGATGGCTTTTTAAAAGATTTTGATTGCTTTTTAAAAGATTCGACAATCTTTTAAAAAGCCACTGCTTGGAATGATTGATCCCCTCTATTTTTAAACTGAGTGAGGGGAACCACTAATAGCCTCTGACCTAATGACCTCACTACGGTTGAGAGTATGAAGCTGTTTCAAGTCAGAGATGTATGGAGGAACTTGACCGTGCAGGGCTCTAAAAGTAAGGACCAGGACTTTAAATTGAATTCTATACTGGACCGGTAACCAGTGAAGTGCTGCTAAAACAGGAGTCATGTGTGCTCTTTTGTTAATGTGAGTTAAAAGCCTTGCAGCAGAGTTCCGAACAGCCTGGAGATGGTAAAGCTCCTTCTTACTCAAACAGATAAAAAAGGACTGTTGCAGTAATCCAAATGTTAAGAAATAAAAGCATGAATGATCAGCCAACAGGACAGAACTCATTTAAGTGAACAAACTAATTTTCCCTTTGCCACGTTTCTGTAAGGAACATACCATCCACAACCAGTGGTTTTGTTAGAAATGGAACGAGCATTGAGCAGGCAAACTGCAATGATGGCAGACAGGCAACCTCAGCTGACTGTGACGGAACTGAACGTACACAGCTGATGCGGTCACGTAACCTCTAGCTGCGGAGAGCGGTCAGTCGCTGGTCAGACAGCACAACAACCATTAGTAGCAGCAGGTCCACTTTCCCACCAGCACGTCGCTGGGACAGAAGAGGCATTCGGGCAAACGGGCAAAAACATCCACGGGCACTGCAGCTGGGGAGTAATTCCACCAGCATCCTGAGTGAAATCGGCCACAACCACCAGGATCGGTCTCCACGACAAGGCCAGAGCACCCCTGTCCAGGAAAATCACCTCATCTTGACCTGAGCGCCAGCTCTGCAGCCCCTTCTCCTCGGTCTCCTCTTGGGATTATCTGGGCCCCTGGATGTAAACAGGAGGCGGTACTCAGGTGAGGGGAGGACACACAGGGCTTTCCCAGCTATCAAAGAGTCCTTCCATAGACACTCTGATGTCCAATAATGAGCGTTGATCATAAGTCAGAGTAGCAGAGACACAATTGTTAGACAATAATAATATTTGGCAATAACTAAGATGAGTACAAACATGGATTGACAGACACAATGCAGCAGGCGCCATCTTGCTGTAAAGGCACTCAACTGTTTTCCTGAGCTCACTGATGGCTCAATCTCTGTAGACGGTTCACTGATATAACATGTGTAGTGAATTATTTGTTAGATAATCAAAGGATCAGTAATATTATTGATGATGGCAATGGCTAGCCTTAAACAAAAAGGCTATTTTACTACCAGGGCCTTATTGTCATAGTGTTGGCTTGACAATAAGGTAAAGTAAGCAATGCATGGCATACAGTAACATGCCATCCAGCACCACCATTACTAAAATTGTGGACTGAAGCGAGCTGCTGGAAACAGCTTTAGTAAAGTGTCCAGTGGGGCCAACAGTTAAAAAAACAAAACAAGCCTTCTGTTCAGGTTCTCTGAACAACAATAAAACCATCCTATGCCTCATTTAAGCCAGACATGGCCAACCTTGTGCAATGGAGAGCCAAGGTTAGGTATGTTTAATTGTCAGCTGATTACTGATTATTACCCCTTCTAGTGAGAAGAAAAATTAGTCGTCAGTAAAACAATGTGCTGAGGTGATCAATTGGAATGCAAACCTAAAGACTTTTACCGGTTTAATGAACCCTTTGTACATATAGCTATGGAAAAGTAAAGCACTGTAATTCGTAAGCACCCAACTGGCACCATCAGACTCCGCCTACCAAGAGCCTGGGTCTGTCCGAGGTTTCTGCCTAAAAGGAGTTTTTCCTGGCCACTGTTGCACTAAATGCTTGCTCTTGTGGGAATTACTAGACTTGTTGGGTCCTTGTAAATTATAGAGTGTGGTCTAGATCTACTCAATCTGTAAAGTGTCTTGAGATAACTCGTTATGAATTGATACTATAAATAAAATTGAAAATTGAATTGGATGGTTTTAATCTAAATCACAATCTTTTCCCTAAACTTAACTAGTCATTTTGGTAGCTAAAATGTCATTGCCGCATGACAAATGTAGGCTACGTTTTTGTGTAGAAAGCTTTTTTTTTTTTTAAGTTTTCCGTGTTTAAACATAAACACAACATCCAGTTAACTGGCAGATTCAACCCAGAATAAGCTGTGAAATATAAAAGAAAAGAATGGGGTAATATTTAGACACCTATAAAAAAATAAAAACAATTCTTTAAGCTGCAAGATAAATGAAAAGACAATGCACTGAATAGAGATTCTATAGTTCTGGTTACATGTATATCACTCAGTTATTCTAGAAATTACAACCATATTGGTTGATTCCGATAACAATTTATAAACATAACCAGGGGTTATAAAAGACTTTATGTCCACTTAGCTAAAGCTAGTGCAGTCTAAATGACTAGCTCAGAGGTGTTCACATTTACAATCATATTTTGTCAATCCCATTTATATGTAAGTAATGGCAGACTTCATCTATCTATTCAACAATCCGTTTATCCATCTATCTACATGCCCATTTTTCTCTGAATACTGCCTTAACTTGTGAACATACATGTTCACAATGTATCTCTCCTTCCTTATGACATCCGTAGGTCTTTATTTCCATATCCATGTGTTTTTATAATCCTGATATTGCACGAAGAGGGTAATGAAGCATCTGCTCATTTGCCTCGGGGTCACATATAAGTACATCACAGTCATGTCATAAACATGAGCTGTCTTCACCTCTCTTATCACAAAACAGACGCTCATCCAGAGCTGGGAGTGTTGCACATCTGGCGAGGAAGACATGGAGTGAATTAGATGCCTCTGAGTCCAAATCAGTGGAGAGTGTATAAAAAGAAAACAGTCCACATGGTAGGTACCAAAATCTACTCTATTAGATTTGTGTGGGAATATTGTGACTTCTAGTATTTTAGATACAAATTGTTCAGCCAGATCGAATTGGAAGATAGAAATATAATTATGGGATCCACATCGTCTCTTGAATGACAAAGAGATGGATTAGAATAAATGGAGGCGCCCTGTCGATAATCCTGTGAGAAAATGGGAGTCACTGGACCGTGAATGGGTTTCCAAATCAAATGTAATAGAACAAGGGGCATGGGTTCAGGAGGAAGGTGAAGAATACATGAGCAGGATGGGATTGTCTGCTCATCCCCTAACACATATCAAAGGCTGTGAGGTCAAGTCTTCTAATAATGCACGCCCATATGATGTTTACAACCCTGTTTCAAAGATTCATTGGATATTAATCATTACTTCAGAGTTGTGGTAACATGATTTTGAAGGTCAAGAGACTGACCTTAAGATTGTTGGAAGAGACAGGGGAGATTAAACTTTATTTCATTCAAACCTCCTAAATGTTCAAACTGACACTATTTAGCTGTGACTGATAAGGCTTTATGTTGCTCTTGATAGCCTTTATCAGTTAGATCTCATTAGAGCCAGCATAATTGACTGCTTGCATTAAACAATGACCCAGGTGCTTTGCTCTGTGTTGCATTTCCAGCCACTGAAAGTAGGCCATGAATAACAGCAACTGAGAGACTCAGTTTGAAGACAAAAAAAGACCTGAAAAAACAACCATCATCATCAAAACGTGCATAACAGTAATTGAGAAATTGGCCATTCATAGGGAACACATTGTTTCAGATTAGATGTCACTGGAGAAGGCTAGAGCATCCACCAGCTGGTGAAAAGATATTTCTCAACATCTAGTGTATGAGCAGCATGTAAATTACAACAGCATGCACTAAGTAGGTGAAAAAAACAGCATGTCTTTTCCCTCTGCACCAGATAGATTCTTTGTTTTTGGCCTGGAGGCAAAGAAATAATCATGGAAATGTGCAGTAAGGATTATTACTTCTTACATTAAGCATTTCATAAACCAACCTTTTATTTGTATTTATTCTAATTAGACATTACTTATTTAAATATATATATATATATTTGCAGCTGAATATGATGTTAAGCACCATCTTCATAACAAAAACCTAATCAGGATTTTACTTTTTTATTAGCCTAAGTAGAGTGTTACTCCAAAAAAAAAAAAATGCTGCATTGATGAAGGTGGCAGCATAACATTCAGCTCTGCAACCATTTTACATCATTTGACATTTCATATCATTTGGTTTGATATTATGGAGCCTGTGGCATTATATTCAGTTCAATGCCTTTTCCAATTTGAGATCCACTGCCTTCCTGATTTTACCCTCAATTGTAAATGTCACTTAAGTAGAAGTGATGGAAATTATTTGCAGTGGTATAAAAAAAAGTTATAAAAAAGCAAAGCAGAAAAAATAAAATGGGGAGTTTGAGGGAACAAGGCCAAGGGTGAAAAGCATGCATCTCTATGTTCAGTGATTTTGGTACTTAAAGTAGAATGAGTAGGATTTGCCGGTTGTGGTTTGTAAACACAGCATGTAAAGTTGCCGCATCCTCCCCTGGCTCAAAGAGGATCACAATTCTTGCTAAAGCCAAATTCACTCTCAGTTTGCAACAAGCTTTGTCCACCTGCTGTTTGTCATTTGATATATTTGCATTTTTTTCCCAACACTGTTTCGGCCATTCTCATAACTTCCTCTTGGATGCATGCTTACAATCTGGCACCTGGTCACTGTGGTCTTATAGAGGCTGATGGCCAGAAATATTCCAAACACAGTAAAATAAGCAAACAGTCAGAGAGTGTCTGCAGATTGACACCGTTACACACTTCTAGAGCAGTGGTGGCTGCGAGTCTTTCAAAGAGGGGAAGCTCATTTTCGGCCTACAACATACAAATTGTCCATTTATTTATAATAATAATAATAATGAATAAATACATGAATAAATAATATCCGTGAGATAGTTTCATCAAGAGGCACGGCCGACAGTACATTTTCTTTGTCACGTCATTTCCAGTCAGCCAGTTAACTTTGTCATACCAGGAGAGCTGAAAAGACCTGTTACTTTGCCCTATCTTTTGCACTAAAATCAATCAATCAATCAATCTTTGGTGTCAATAAATCAATCTTAGATGTTGATCTGTCCTGCTGTTTAATTTACGTTTCTCCTTGTATAGAAGACGTTCAAATGGCTTTGCCAAAATCAGGTCGACAATATTAGCATTGTCTGCCCTTGTGTACAGTTTGCTAGCTGGCTAGCTCACCCCTGCAACACCAGCCTAGCCTACTGTATTAATGACTGAATGAATGAACAAACAATCTAACAAAATGACAAACGGTTAAAGTGAAACAAGGAATATGTTGTATGAAATGTATGATAAAAATTGTTTAGCAATTTCACAAAGCAAATACCAAGAAATGTTACCAAGGTTGCAGCAGTTCGTCTTTCAACTACACTTCCAAAATCCGCGATGGAACTGAGCTTGTATAGCTTTGGCGACTTTTCATAGTACAAAATTCGCTGTCAATCAAAAGGAGATGCAGCTTTTTGACGGACCCTCCAATCATCACGCAGAAGCCCGGAGCCCAGGCCAGCTCACTCCTCCATTGAACCCCGAGAAGCTGAGCGTCCATGAGCGGGACATAACCGCAGTATTTTTCCAATGAACGTCTAGTTTCAAAGCACTTAAAAAGAAATCACCTCTGTTCTAGAGGGTCATTAGTGATGATTGAGAGGGATTACTTGTGTATGAGTCTATACTTTTTAGGAAAATCCTACTCATTGTGCCTTTAAAGATAAATTGGTTGATTATGTTTTTGGTTTAAGAACATTTTTCTAACTACTACAGTAGGCTAACCCTTTTGATTATTTAAAAAAACTGTCAACAAAATTGCATTGTCTTGTCTGCAGGAAATAAATGAGCTCTGATGCTGTCCCCTGACAATGGTTGAGTCCTACGGGAAATTTACAAGCATATGGCATTGGGAACCCCAACCCCAAAAAAAGCACAACACATCCTGACAAATCCTAATATAAACACAAAATCATTTCTGTAACAGATCTGAGGGCAACTAAAACCTTCCTCCCCATACACATCTCAAAACACACCTAAATGATCTGCCATTGTGTCTGTTTTATCTACCTGCAGTCGGTTGCACAGCACTTATGTAGAAGTGGGAGACAGTCATAGCACACCCTAATGCCTGTGTGCATCTCATCACAAGCTATGCCAGAAATCCTGAATGAGCTGCCTCTTCTTGGTGATGTCAGGCAGAGGCGTGACCTTCCATTATTAGTCTATTGTCGCTGGCTTTCTCAGTCAATGTGTCACGCATACTCTCCTTCCCAATTCTCCACAGTCACAGCATGTCCCACAGGGTTTTACTTTGCCCTTCGTGTCTTAAACAGGGTTAGGGTTAGAACTGGCTATTATGCGGCACATAATTGCACTTCGTCATGCTGCAGATTGTCCCAGTAGGGAGAGTTGCAGCGAGGGACGTTTTTATTCGAAGGGTATATACCACCGGAATAATACCTAGTCATAGGAAATCCATCTTTCTGTCCCCAGGGCAATTTTATGCATTCACGCAAGAATGTGCTCCATTGCTATGTATTGTATTTACATGGTAGCAGGTGCAAATAAGGTGCCTGGTAGTCTCCGGAGGATCATAATTGGCTGGAGAGCTCATTAGGGGTTCTCGGATTTGCCTAATGGTGATGGAGGAAGAATGTTGCGCTCCAGTCAAAAGCAAGTGACGGACAGAAGGCTGTGACCTCGCTCTGTCACCACTGAGCACTCTCAACAGCAGAAGAGTTTACGGCAGCAGTCAAACTCCTGAGGTAGTGCAGGGGTGCTGACAGTTGTAAACAGGATTTTTTCTACCGTTTGTTGGGTTTGTCTTTGTCCTCAGTCATATTGTAGGTGTGTCTCATGTCTCAATTACTTTATTGATGTCTACACCTGCATTATGAACCCACTCCACAGTATATACATATACCACTGTATTTTAAATGATTTATAACGTATACTGATAACAGAATAAATCACAATCAAAATGAAAAAAAACATACATACAGTAAAGAGCGTTATTACATGCATATACTTCCAGTGTCTTTCCATAGTCTAAAACATGCAGGTTGATTGGAGACAAATATGCCATTTGGTTGAAGTATGTCTGGATAGGCCCCGTTATGAACTGATGACATCTACTGCCTTCCATGCATGGTATTTTGGGAAACTCGAGCCACCTCCTGAAAGGTTTGAAGCAGATAAGAAAAGAAATGTTTACTTTCATGGGTTGGGATGGTGGATTTATTTGTGATTACATCTGTCATTTGTAAAGCAAAAAAAAACAGAAACTCTAACTGTGGTAGTGATTTACGACTTGAGGCAAGACCACTGACACTGACTGCAGCTCTGACATTTGGAGGTTTACATTTTTTGTGTCACACAGTTGTGTGAGGTCCTGTTTTACCAGCAATAAGTGTTCCAGAGAAAGCTCCTTAAAGAATGTATTTAAAATTAAACAGGTAACTTCTGCACAGCATATCATAGTACTAAAAACTAAAATCTCCTCCAGCAGGTTACATCCGTGATTCTTTTTCTTTGTCCTCCGCACCTGTTTCACATCCATCTTTAACAAGTACATCATACTGTCTGTGGCTAATCCTGAGCTGTGTAGGGTGTTTGGTCCAGGCAATCACAGGTGCTTCTCATAACCTTGATTCACAGTCCAACAAACAATTATAGTGCTCATGTTATGCTTTTAGCCTTTCCTTTATTATGTTATATATCTTTTTTGTGCAAATTATAGGTTTACAAAGTGAAAAAGCCCATAGTCTTTCACAGAAAACTGTTCACAAACTGCTCAATTGTAGTCCAGCCTTTATTCCGTGATAAACGATGGTCACTTTGTAACACACTCATAATATTTGAGTTATTATCCCACATGCAACATTCTCTGCAATTGACAAGCTAGCAATACTTACTGTGCATGTGCGACTCCCAACAAAGATGGTACAGAAGTGTGATGCCTCACTCTGTAGCTAAAACAGAGTGCTCCACACACGGGGGTGAAAAGAGGAGCAGCAGCAATGTGCAGTACAACAAAAAGTATGTTTTTTTTTTTTAAATTAAACCACATAAACATATTCTTGTACAACCTCTAAATACAATTATGAACCTGAAAATGAGCAGAATATGAGCACTTTAAGAAAACACAAAATCCACAAAACGATGCAAATAACTGTTACAATATGCAACACATCTACCAATGAAACCTAACGCAAAATACACACTGCGAAAACTCAAACTGGGCAATTAACCAAAAACATACAAAGTTGAGATCAAAGTAAAAGCTGCCTAAAGTCACATTCTGAAATTTGTCCAAATGACTAGTAGGCTTAACAACAGGGCTGTGAGTTATTAACCAGGAGCAAAGCTCTTAACTACAAAATAACTACTTGTTACAATCACAATGTCACAAATCAAGTTTTCTTTCTACTTGAATCCATTGTTTGTAGTTTAGAGAATTGGTTTTGACAGCAGATGGTGGAGTAGCATGTTCACCAACAGAGCTCTGTACTAACATGAATGTTGGCATTCAGTAGAACACCTCTTTAGGATAACAGACTGTAGGCAACATAGTTAATTTGGTTGTGTGTCCTGATAGACAATTTCAGACAAGAAACCTTCCATATCATTTCTCAATATCACATATTCTTAACTGTAAAGCCAAAGCACAGCTTGGCCCAGGACACGACGGCCAACAGTTGCATGTTAATGCCCATGGTTTTTGGCAGGGCATCATCTGAGTTAGCAGCAAGAGAGAAAGTTGATTGATGGATTGCTAATTGTGTCCTTGGTAAGCAGCAGATGCTCCGTCACAGATGCTAGAAACAAATTAGACTTGCTCACGAAGGAGTTTAATTGGTAACATTTTAATTCAGCATTTATTAGCAGTATATATATATATACACACAATTAATACATCATTTATATTACCTTTTAATCTAGTTGCATACACATACAACCATGATTTAATGTGTATAAATACAAGTGTTTATTCTTGCATTTTAAACCAACTGTTTATGTCCTGAGCTTCAGAAAAATGTAGGACCCAAGAGCAGAGACCACAGGCAGAATAGAGTTTGAATATTTAATAATGAAAATACCTTACAACAAAAGGTGTCCAGCAAAAACAGCAGACATAGAAAAATCAGAAAAAAAAAAACACAGAGACCAACCACACACAGATCAGGATAGACTAAATACAAGAGGTAACAATCAAACAAGGGACAGGTGATACAACAGGTGAAAAACATCATGGCGGGGCAGAACAATCAAACAGGTGAGAAAACACAAGACATTCTGCCCAGCCACATTCTCCAGCTCCTTCTGGGGGATCCCAATGCTTTTCAGGCAAAGTGAGATATGTAATTCCACCAGTGTGTTGTGTGTCTGCCCTAGTATCTCCTTCCAGTTGGACTACCCCCTCCACAAGAATGTGATCAGATGGCCAAAACACCTCTTCAATGAAAAGGCAAACAAGCAGCGGTTCTTTTCCAAGCTCATTCTGGATGTACTGTACACGCTCCTCTCTGACTGAAGAGTGAGATTGGACACTTTGCAAAGGAAACAGGATTTGGCGGATTTTACTGTATCTACAATCTCAATCTCTTTGTCTGTACCCAGAGCTTGTGACCATAGGTGAGGGTTGGAATGGGATTAACTGTTAAATCAAATGCTCACCACCAGAATGAGCAGCCTAATCTAGTCTGGCACATAGTCTGTATCGTTACAAACACTGCAACAAGCAGACCTGAAGGGGAAGGGGGCAATTCACAGTTTTCTGCCAAGACCTCAGACTGAGAGGTGCAGCTGCAAACCAAATTCAGGCCAAAGGTCGCATCTGATAAATACAAAAGCTCAAAACTTAGTAAGCATAAAAAGATCTGATTCTGAGGTCACTGACAGGACAGTCTTTGACTGCACCTAGAGAGTCCATGAAAATCAGAGTCAGTGATATGTGGGACCCCCCTAATTATGTCAATGTGTTGTGCTACTCCTTCATTAGCTAGCAAAATAAATATGTATTCAATAACACTGGGACAGTATGCATGACATAGCGGTGAGTACAAAGGCACAGGCACTATGGGCAGCTGCTAGGTGTCCTGCACAATTCAGTAGACATTGCAGTAAATCCTGAGTTAATGCAGCCATGAATTATGCTGACATGTGTATGTTCTGTGATTACAGTTTAGCATTGTAGTTGCTAAATAGTTACAGTGCACTAATACAGATACAAACATACATGTGATAGTGGGTATCAATGATGAAATGTGAGTTAATGTGACATACAACATCTGTACATCTCTGAAAAGGGCATTCAGTTTAAGTTTTCTAAGCAGCTAAGGGGGATTCTTTGTAGTTGATGGCGGCCTTTTGTGTATGGACTTTGTGAATGTATGTATGTACTGTGCTAGACAGTGTATGAGTGTGGGTAAAATTTAATGTAGTCAGTCACATTTGGTACAATGTTATTTGAATAAGAGTTACACACACGAGTATAGAGGAACAATTTAGTAAACACTGTAGGAAATTCTGAGTTGGTGCAGCCTGTAAATGAGGCTGATACATGTGTGTTTTGTGATTACAGAGGGAAGAAAAGAATAATACGTTCTTCTTTTGCTCCCAAATATTTACACTCTCATATAAAAATGGTTCATACACAGCATAATCACAATACTAGGGCTAGTGTCCAGTCTTGTAAAGTGCCCAGAGTCAACATTGCAGCTAGAAATGCTTTTTTCTATACAGGTATAACCATGTGTAATAATCTGGTCTGGAAGCGTTTCTTCCAATTCCAAACATCATTTCTCCTCCCCTGATGAAAACATTATGGGCAAGGCTCCACCATTTGCCAGAAACTCTTTGGGGCCGACCTCCACCTCCTCCCACACTGTATTTTTGGCCTTATAACCACTTCTGATCCCTCAAGACCCGTGTGCAGATTCAGGAGGCTTGGGCTAAATGTGCTTGAAAAGCACTTCTTGGCAGCTTCCTTGCCCACAAGTGGATTCTTGGGTTGCATAACAACAGGAACCAAATGCACTCTGGCCAAAACTCGCCTCTCTCTGGTTTTAAAACATGGCCCACTCCAATTCCATGTAGCCTCCCCCAGGTTGAAAGAAAAATTCCCTCAGAGACAGGTGTTTTAGACCCTGCAGACAGGGGCCTCAAACCAAATTAAACACTCCCAGTTCACCCTCAGCTTTCTCCACTACATGATCCAAGTCACATGGTCATTATTAGAAACACTCACATCTCTCATTTCTCTTCACCTGAGTGTCCTAGAGACATTGAGTTTTCCAGCACCCAAGCATGAAGTCCTCAGGCAGTGCCTTTTCCATGATCCCACCCAGAGAGTCTCAGGAGACCACACACACAAAATTGCTTTTAAGCCCATAGGCACAAACAGCAGCTACAGCGCTTCTCCGTGCAGCATGCTGGAGCATAGCCCTCATGTTCTTACAGCGGTGCTCATATGGGGGCTCGTGAGTATTCCCACACCCGCACAGGACTTACTAATCACTTACTATAATTATTCTGTTAAAAATGACAAACATACAGGCAGATGGGTAACTGATTAAAAAAATACATTCATTAAGGAGTGTTATAACACCACCGCAGAAACTATTGTACATCTAAATTATTCAGAATGCTGATGTCTTTAAATATTAAAGTGCTCATATTATGCTTTTTGGATTATTCCCTTTCCTTTATTGTGTTATATTTTTTTGTGCATGTAATAGGTTTACAAAGTGAAAAAGACCACCCCAAAGGCACTTACCATCTCCAACAGAAAACTCTGTTCACAAACTGCTCCAAACAGCTCTACTGTAGTCCAGCCTTTACAAACGATGGTCACTTTGTAACACACGTTATAATGCTCGCCTAGCTGATAGCATGGCACGCCCTCATACTCTGCTTCTGACTGGCTAGGAGTCCTTAGCTAGCTACTGCGCATGTACAACTCCCAACAAAGATGGAATAGAAGTGTGATGCCTCACTCTGTAGCTAAAGCGGAGTGCTCAACACACAGGGTGAAAAGAGGAGCTGCAGCAATGTGCAGTACAACAAAAATATAATGTTTCTGAAATTGAAGCCATGTAAACTTATTCTGATATAACCTCTAAATACAATTATGAACCTGAAAATGAGCATAATATGGGCACTTTAAAAGAAATGACAGCATTTAGCCACCGACCGTCTTTCAAATGTTTCTTTAAAATGTATTTGAAAAACCACTGTTACTCAGTGTTCTCCTTACAGTTTCTTTAATCTCTAAGGGTTGCAACATTTCATACATTTTGTCATTACTAGACAGTCTCTGAGAGGACAAATAAGTAAACTATTTTTTTCTTTCAACATAAATGGTTAGGTAAACACCTGTGCTATTCCTGTTATTGTTAATCATTTTGTTTCCCTTATAATAAGAAAGTATTTGAAATAAATGCACCCCTATGACTTGTGGTTCAATGCAAACTCATGTGGGGACAATTTGAAGGAAGATGCCCAAACTTTTCCAAAAATATAAAATACATCAATTTATACAACTACACGTCACAGTCTTCATTGGTGGATGGAGTTTGCTCAGCTGGTCATATACAGTATCTTAAGTCTACAATCAAAAGGTAACAAAAGCCAAAAACAATTTCTCAAAAACAAAACAAAAAAGAAACTGTGGCATGGAGTGCTACTGTACATACCTGAGGATACTCTCCTTCCCCCAAACAACAACAGAATTAAATCTGCATTTAGAAATCACAGTAATAGCATAATCAGGTTTAAACCAGAAAATAATTAGGTTAGTGCATTTTCATATTGTCTTTAATTTCTGATGTGAAACAAATTAAAACTCAGAGATATTGTTTAACATAGATCATGAGTCTATTCAAATAAACTTTTCCTCTAAATCTGCCTTAAATGTCTCAGTTAAAATATTAAACCATTTTGATTAAATAAAGTTGCATACTTGTGTGAGGATGCCCCTCATTGCTGCCCAGTTAGTTTTGTGTAAAGTTAATGATGAATGTGCTTTTATGGCTTCCTTTCTTATATTCTTCTCTGTAGAAACTCATCTTACCAACATGCAAAGGACTATTTTAATTTGTCTCTTTCTTGTGACTGAAAGATGTACAGGCTTTGATGCTGCAATCTTTGAGGATGATATTTATATATTTGTAATACTCCTTGGACTGGATTGAAATTAGCAGGATGGCTTTTTTCCTAAGGAGTTTTGCTTCACGATTACTGTATTTATTTTTCAGGGTGGGGCGGATGGCATTTTCTATTTCTATTTTAATTGGTTGGTAGGTATATATTCAGAGCAGTATACCAAATCTTACAACCAAATTTAAAGCAACACAAAATAAATTGGGAGCTACTTTGATAATAGATACATTGTTTGTTTTATCAACCAAAATGCTAAATATTTTCTAGTTTGAGCTTCGCACATGTGAGGATTTGCTCTCTTTTTGTGTTTTGCATCATTTTAAACTAAATATGTTTGGGTATTGGACTGTAGCACTGACAAATCAAGATGCCACTTTTTCTGCATTTCATAAGACAAATAGCTAATAGATTAATGAAAAAAGTTACAGTAGCTCCTTCATTTGATGATACGATGTGAACATACTATTACTAATAGGAGTAACAGTTTTTACAATAATAATAGGGAAATACTGCAGAACTGCAGCACCTCAATCACAGCATGGAATGCTATTTTCTCCCACAGCCTTGCCTAGTAACTCAGATGGGTGCATTTAGCATATAAATCTAGCTTTACAAAAAAAAAAAAACCTTTGTCCTGTTCTCAAAATCTTGGAAATGTGACCTTTTGTCAGAAATAAAGAGCAGGAAATTAGATGTAAATAGTGAATGCATGCAATCAGTTAGCACCATTGCCACCAGTTCTTGAATATCACTGATGACTCAATAACAGCTTTTATCACAGGCCATTCAGCTGCTGTCTTTTGATGAAATGTGCTGATTTCCTCTTTACTGTGCCGAGCATTTGTGTCCTCAGCCTTTGGCCGCTCCAAGCCTCCAGACAGTCTGCAGCTGCTCTGCACTCTGCCCTCGTCAAGTCACTCATGTCACTCATTTTTCTCTGCAAACATTAAATAGGGTGTGCTGTAATACTAACACTAAAATCCTATTACTGACTGTGCTTTGGACTCATCTTTGGGCTAATAACAACCCGACTGACTCTGGCAATAGGCACTGGCTCACAATGTAAGTCACATTAGATTGGAGTGTCAGTGGAATGATGGAGTAGTGCTTAAATATCAACTCAATGTTCTTTTCCTTTTAGTTCAGACGGGAATGCAAGTCATTCTGTGATGAGGGCTGCTTGGTTAAATCAGAGCCAAGAGCACTGAGATGCAACTAGATTTTGAACATTAGATTTCAAGACAGATTCATTTCAGAATTATACATTTTACATCCCAGCACCCAGAGTATAACCTTCCCTCTTTCAATACGCAATGCTGGAAATCTCATAACCAACAGGCAAAATTAGTAGGAGGAGTGTGCAAGGTTTCATTTCATGGAGCTGCACTTCTACACTGCCTAAAATGTAGCGCAAAAGTGAACAAATGTCATCATTATATCGCAAACATTTTCCTCAGACATAGAAATACTTACTTTGTAAACTTTGTTAAAATAATATTCATCAGGAGGAAGCTGGAGTGTAAGCTCCAGCAGAACAACATTAGGGAGGTCTGGAGTGGCATGAGGCTAAACTCTAATAAGGCTACAGTCTCCGAAGGGTCCCTGTGCTGTGGAAGACATCTTGCCTCGTTCCTCTGCCAAAGACGCCACGTCCCAGTGACGCCAAGGACTACAGACCCGTGGCACTGATCTCCCACATCATGAAGACCCTGGAGACACTGGTTCTGGAACAGCTGCGGCCCATGGTCAGACCTCTCCTGGACCCCCTCCAGTTTGCCTACCAGCCCCAACTGGGAGTTGAGGACGCCATCATCTTCCTGCTCAACCGCATCTACACCCACCTGGACAAGCCGGCGAGCACGGTGAGGGTCATGTTTTTTGACTTCTCTAGTTTTTTTAATTGGTGTATCCCCCCCCACCCCCCCCCCAATCACAGGAGCAATTTCAGTGAAAGACTCATTCTCCCAAAATGCACCACAAATGCACCACAGAAAGTCATTCCTGCCTGTGGCCATCAAACTTTATAACTCCTCCCTCTAAATGTCTGACACATACACTTAGAGGTTGAAACTGGACAATAATTTCTGTTTTGTGCAATAACACTGGCTTAAAATGTATGTAATACCCCACTGCTACCATTATTATTATTAATAGACACCATTACAACTCCTTAATTGTGTAAATACCGTAGCATAACATTTATAAAATTATGTAAATACTGTACATATCCACACTCCTTACATTTCTTTATTTATATGGCTACTTGATATTTATACTATTTGTGTAACTGCAACACAGAATTTCCCTTCGAGGATCAATAAAGTATTTCTGATTCTGATTACGAGAGCCCAAGACTGAAATGAAGTGTGGGCAGTGTGTGTGTGTGTGTGTGTGTGTGTGTGTGTGTGTGTGTGTGTGTGTGTGGAGGGGGGCTAATGCGCTTTCCTGTGCAGTTTCAGAAGTTAAAGTGTAGCACTGAGCCAAGCTGCCCTTGGAGCTGCTCTACCTCCTCGTCCAGAACACTCCACAGGCGAGAGCCCAGAGACCTCATGATGGCAACTTATAGAGGTCCAGATAATTAGAAGCTGCCAATCACCACAGATTCTCACCAAACAGTACTACCCACTGCCTACAGAGCTGGACAGCGAGCGAGCAAAAAAAAAGCACATATTATATAAATATGCAACCATCACATTAAATAAAATAAATGTTTTGGATTAACTGAGCTAGACAAAGGGAAAAACACACACGACTTTCTTTCCTCCTACTGTGCAATACTATTATATAATACCTTACAGGACACAGGAATCTGTGCAATATTTAACCATTTCATTGCAATATTTATTAGTTAATACTTATCTACCTTTCGCACAATGTGTATTCAAAGCCATTATATATGTATATAGTTGCTCTCAGGACTGTGCACCAAGTCCCCATCCTTCTTTCACTGCACTACCTATACTTTATATTTTTATATTTCATGTCAACACTGTAAAGGGGTTGCTTCATTCTCATTACACAGGTACTGCACTTGTGTATAATGACAAGGCATTCTATTCTATCACACACACGTTAAGTGTGATTCTTAAACTGAATGTTTTTGGATACACTCAACTCATAATTTGAGACCAGATCCACTTACTAATTTCAACACACTTTTGAGTTGCCTTCAAAGATCCTAAGGCACATTTGTCAGTTCTTCAGCCTGATGTCAACCACTGTTGACATCCAACCACCAGAGAAACCAGCATTTACAGACGTTTCAGTTAAGGTGGACAGTGATAGAAGCTTCCTTTTCCTTGAAATCACCTAGTTACTCAGTTACTAGATACTTTGACTAAAAGCAGGTCTACTGGTATCAGGTTGGCTTTGTTGTGATGTGATTTGCATGGATTAGCATATTCAAGAATGCTCATTTTGATATTACAATGTAGCCACATACATGTATCCACGTAACAATTCTCTAGGGGTGTAAAGGGACATGCATTTGTCCCAAAAAGTTTGGTACAGGACATTTGATTTAGTGCTGAACAAAATTATAAGTGACAAAATAACTATAATACTCTGTAATTACATTTAAGCGTGGGCTATATAAATTCCGAAGTTTCACCCATACCGCTATGGCAATGAGACGGTTGTCTGTTAGCTGGTTGGGTAAGGCCCTAGATGTACAGCTTATATGGCACACACTAATTGGAAATCATAACTAGAGGGGCCTCCAATGTTATCTTAATCTATTGTTTGGAAGTGTTAGAATTTCCTAGTATGTTACAGTGAACAGAGTGAACCAGACGAAAACTGTGTGCAGAGGTATTGTACTCAATCTATGAAACAAGCTAAAGCGATGGTATTGTTAAGGAGGAGGGTTCAGTTTTAGAGATAGATGGCCATTGGTCAGAATGCAGGAGTGAGACACAAGTTCAGTCCTTTCACCAAAGGTTTATTTTAAACAAGGGTGAGCAAATGATAATGGATAAAATAGCAGACACACATTGGTTGGAGCATCTGGAAGAAACAAATAGAAATGAGAACTTAAAGTCAATATTCTAACATGTTCTCAAAAACATACATAAAGCTGTCATTCAAATATCAGCCATGGTATAAAGAACAAAGTGAAAATTAAAACTGACCTTACCAGCTGCTGCCCCATGTAAAGGTGGAAAGGAGGCTGACTGAAAGGGAGTGCAGTCTTAAACAATGAGTGACCAGGTGAACTCAATCAGGTGATTAGGGTGAAAACAAAAGCCAATCAGTGGGGAAGACATAGAAGGAAAGGAAGTGAGACACAGGAAGTGAGGTAGGTAAAGAAAGCAAGTACCAAAATAAGATTTAAAACATATAGGGATCTTTAGTACAAGGGCAGGAAGGAGGTTTAACAAACTCTGAGTCTAACCCTGAACATTGAGTTGCTTTACCCTGAGATGGGAAACTCAGAGTTTTGACTAAACCTGCTTTGGGTTTTTTCTCATCTACTACCTCCATCCACCTTTCAAGTGAGCCGGAGGAAAGCATTTGATACATAAAAAAAATAAGATCTCGGGTAGAGCACTGTATCACTTTAAATCAAAATATAGGCTTCTGTGATGTAGTTGAACTTTTGGAGTGAATGATTTTAACGTTGCAGATGTGTTGCGTCACATTGGATCTGAAACCATTAACTCCACATTCAAACTAAAGTGGAGATAAAATACTGTCTATAAAAACTTGATAGACCACGTTGAAGCCAAATACACCCTAGCTTAGCTTGTATGCAATGTTGATGGTATTTAAAGGTTGTTATTCTGTAATCAGAACAGGGATACTGAAACGTTTCAGGTTCGGCACTGTGACCAACCCATTCATACAAACTGGGTTTTAAATAATTATGCTCAATGTTTTGTTTTGTTTTAATTTTATATTTTGATCTGCACTGTGGGTAACCTGTCAAACCTTATGCTGAACCCATATTCTGTTTGTCTCAGCTTTCTCAACCCACCCTTTCATCATTCATGCCTCTTTATCCTTAATCCACCCCTCAATATTCTGCACACCCAGCCATCCATCCATCCTCTCATCCTCCCTCCTTTATTCAATTCTGTGCAGATCTCACCGTCTCTTCTACGTTCTTCAGGTAATGTCTGGGGAACCAAGTAGGCTCAGGTGACATACAGATGTCACTGTTAATGGAAATGAGGTGTTCTTTTGTTGGCTGGGGAAAAAAAGGAAACAAGGAAACAAAAGACAGAAAAAGGCAACAAGAGAAGGAAAGAAGAAAACAAGGTAACAAAACAAGAAAACAAGTGGATGGAACAAAATGAGGAAATAAATGAAGGGAAAAAGGAAACAGAAGGGCATAAAAAGAAGAAAAAGAATACATAAAAAGCAAATTATTATTAGTTATCAGTTACAGGCCTGTAACCAGCCAGAGGTAAATATGAATCTTTTTGCAGTTTTTCTCTCATTTTGTATTTAATTATGAGGTTAAAATATTTCATTTTGGTGACTTTTTATGCACTGATTATTGCTAAATTAGCTTGCCTGCTGGTATATTGACAATCATGTTTTTCAATGCACTGGAAATGTTTGCTAAAATAACCGAGGCCTGTCAACAGTTAGTTATTGGCTTGTGTTGTTATTGTGTCTTGCTGGTGTTTTTTAAAGAGTGCTCTATGAATCATTATTAAGAAAAGGATTAGTATATTATATGCATATTCACATTATATGCATATTCACACATAGAAACTAATCACTAGCATGTATCTAGCATTCTGTTCTCAAGTAACTTATCACTTTCTAGTCCTTGAGAGTTCTTTGGATACAACTTGTTAGCAACTCATTGCATAGCAATTAGTTCTGGGTTTATTCCTTGTAAACTACTTATGATTTTGCATTTGTGTGTAGAACAGTAAAGCAATTGTAAATATTAATGTAAAAAGTTAATTGCGCTATTTGTGTTTTTTCTAATGAATTCTCTTCGATTTCAAAATTCTGAATAAAAGTGTTGGTAATTATGGTGTAGTTCTTAATAAAATGTCATATCATCCAGCAGTGGTTTTATGACACACACTGTAATTCACGAGTTACAAGACAGAAATACATTTTAAAGGTCAAGGTGTCCACAAGTAGTACTAACAGGATATCTGTGGGGGGAGAAGGTGTTTAAAAACTCATATCACGCTGCTTGAAAGGCGGCTGCATTCAGAAAAGACAGCCGACAGTACCGTTGTTTCAGAAGATGATTTTCCAATTTCCATCAGCCATGTATGAAATCATTGTGCTGCCAGTATTGCCTGCCAAGTTAGAGAGACCGAGAAACATTACATCTGAATCTTCTGTTTGTACTACAAGGAATGAAACCATCACCTTCCTGTATAGCTTAATCACAGAGATTAATTTAGAAGTCGATACTGAAACGTCGATGGGTAGAGTAGAGAGCAGCGTGGGGAAAACAGGCATCAAAGTCAAAAGTCTTTCAAATCTGCATGAGTTTGGCAATGCGAGTCAGCACAAAGTAGAACAGCCGTGTTGCTATTTAAACTCAGGGTACAAAAGAGGTAAATAGAAATTGACGGTCCTTTTTAAATATTACGAGGGTGCTACTGTGATATGAGTGCAAGTTAATAATGTATCTCAAAACTCGAACATATTTGGTGAATGATGACCATTTTACACAGTGACTGACTGCAGAAGCACAGCAAGCATTACATTTCTTAACGCTACACTGAATTTAGGCTATTCATAAATAAAGATTTATGAAATAACAAATTAATTATTCTAGTAGTGTTATGTGCATTTGTGTACTTATGTGTCTGTTCAAGTGTGTGTGTGAGAGAGAGCGAGCGAGAGAGAGAGAGAGAGAGAGAGAGTATATATGTGTAACTGCGAACATGACAGGAAGAAAGAAAAGAGGCAGAGAGATGGAAAGGGAAAGAGAGAGTCTCTGTGTGCAACCTTCTGTTAAGATTTGGCAATGGGCGATTCGACTCATCCACTCCTATCTCATTACTGTGACACTCCAGCCCATTAAATAGAATAGATTATTGATTTTGTTCTCTTCGCCTGCTCTGAGATTTTCCATCAGACTCTCAGTGCAGTAAGAGATGTGCTGAAGAAAAGCAAAAGTCATTATGTGCACTGCCACACAATGATACATCATTTATACATATGGGGAGGGTTACATGAAAAACCTTGTCATTGCAGAAATATGCTTCTCAGGAGGCTGAGGGTTGTCATGGTGTTAATGCTGAAATTAAGTCCAAACCTCTCATGTGACGTATTGATTTGAATGAGAGCAGAGTTATTGCAAAAGGCACATGCTGTTTTTGTATCGATCTTGCGTCGCAGAAAAAGACAAGGTGGACCCGTTTGATAATCAACAGAAGAGGCAATGAGAAGAAACTCCTTGTTCATCATTAGACTTGGATATTGAGTGATGACATCACATCCCCAGGTGCCCATCCCAAGACTGTTCACTTGGCTCTGCTCTCCACGAGAAGCAGAATTAATTTATTACTCATATTCAACTGCACTCCTGTGCTTGTCACTGGATATTTTTGTTGTGAATTTTCTTCTCTCTGCTGCTCTCAGTTGTCATTGTAGGCAAAAGCGTGTAACCCTCCTCCTCCCCTTCCACCTCCAGTTATCGTCACCCACGGCATCATGGGTCCTCCTCTGGCAGACCCTTCCCATCGGCTCCTTCACCACCACCACCAGTGTAGACTCCATCGGGGGGATATGTTTTGGTTTCCCTAACCCTTTAAATAAAATGTTATGTTAACAATGGAGTCTAATCTACCAAGACTATGTACATTTCATATAATGGATATGTACAAATAAAAATTTGCATATTTGCAATACAGTATCTCCTGATTAAAATAGTCCAGACCAAGCGTGTTTGGATAAAGGGCGTTTAGATATGACGCTAAAGGAGACTTCAATAACAACGCAAAAAGCAGCACCTGACCAAGCGTCCATATCTTATGTGATGGGAACAAAAATGTATTGCAAACGGTTCTATTGTATATTTTTAAATCTATTTTTCAACATCTTCCCAGATGTTTGCTGATTACCTCCTGTCGTGGGGGTTTACATAGAATAAGCTCACACCCCTGCAGGCAGGAATAGGTAGCAACCACATAATTGGAAAAGATATCATCAAACCAGTGGGTGCATTGCAGTGATGGTGAAAATAGTGTGACTATTTGATGCGAAACTAAATATTTTTAAATTGTACATTGTTGAAGTGCAGGCATTGGTGTCAGTGTGGCATTAGCATGCTGAGAATGAGATCCAGAAAGCAGCGGGTGCAGTGCAGCAGTAGCAAACAAGGACACACAGTGTCACTGATGCGAAGCACCTGAAATCAGGCTCAGCCAATATCATACAAGTGCAGTGCCAGCAGCCTCACACATGCACTTGGCCAAAAGACAACCAAGAGAACAATAGCTAGCAATGTGGGTTAACTAAATCCTTCCTTTGGTACTGAAAATTTGGATTACAAACATTACATTTTAACACATTAACTGTTTTTAGTTGGAGAGAACAAGTGATTAATAACTACATTAAATTACATGTCATTTAGCTGACGCTTTTATCCAAAGCAACTTACAATTGCTACATTGGTTGCACGCCTCTAGAGCAACTAGGGGTTAAGTGTCTTGTTTAGGGACACATTGGTTTATGTATCACAGTGGGAATCAAATCCAGATCTCCCACACCAAAGGCATGTTTCATATCCACTGCACCATCCCCACCGCTATTGTTCTTGCTTGACCCTCAAGTGCCTGAAAAGGATGGAAAATAAATGAATGACATTTGAAATGGTTAAATCAAATAATGAACTCTTCAGAAGCAACATTTGTTGTTTTTATTAAATTTTATTTATGTTTTGTGTATACCAACTTGAAAGGGAGTGATTTAGTAATATTAAATTTGAATTGATTAATATTAATTAACTATTTTTTTTAATTGATAACGTGTTACAAAAGTTTAACAGCAATTTGTGTCTTTGTCTTCTAGGTTGCGACATCAACATGTTTTATGTCAGGTTTAAACTGCTGCAGCTGTTACTATGGTCACCTACATGTGGCACATGTTGGCAGATGTGGAGAAGAATGGAAAAAATCTGCTGCCTGCTGACATGAATGAGTGAATGAAATCTGTGAGATTGTGAGTGAGTTACAAGGCACACTGTGATGCTTTGCATCTTAAGCAGTTCTCTCTCTATCCTTTTCTCTCTGACAGAAACACAAAGGCATGTTCAGGTAGCCTCACATTGTGTGAAACTTTTTTTCCTTCCTCTCTAAACAGTTGCAAGAGAATACTTGGAAACTTCCTGGAACTGAGATAATCTTTACAATTTTAGACTTGAACATTTTAACCTGCTCAGAATAGATAATGGTTTTGTACGGGGAGGCTGTAACTGTGCCAGAATAGCCTAGTAAATACATGCAAATGAACTTTAAGGAATCTATACTCTGTGCAATATCAGCAATCTTGCAAGTTTATTGCATGTCACCCTGTAAAATTAAATGGCCAGATTGTGCAATTGTGAATGCCTAAAGAATCACAGGGTAACAATGTAAATAAAGCATAAAAACCCCACATCATCTACTCGTGATTTATTGTCACTAACTAAAAACAAGTTTTGCCCATGACTCTAGTACTATTATAACTTTATTCAAAAGTGGTGCTTACAGTATTGGATAAACTAGTGTACTCTGTTGGTTGGTTTGTTGAAGAGGGTCACAGCAGGAGTTATACTGTGAGAATTTGGTTCTTCATTTCTGACACTCTTACAAGTTTGACAGAATTTTTGCATTTCCTGATAATTTTGCCCAGGAAAGACAAAACGCACACTACAATGTATTATTACACTCAATACTGCGAATTGATTTTAAAATGAAATGAAATACAATATTAGCTCGCTGCACAGACACATTTCTCCACATGACATTGTAGTCATTTTTACTGCTGATTTTCTTTTTGTTGCAGAGAGCCAAATTGAGCTTTCACTACTATTCCAGTCTATCAGAGATTTCAGCAAAGGAGAGAAGTGTATCATTGATCAATGCCATTCATTAACCTCGCCAGTTTTAATCGGCACCTGCTTAGCAGTTTGTTGCTGACAGCTGCAGTTAGTTAGGTGGTTGGTGGACAATTGCTCTGTTGATTACCCGTAATTGAAAAAAAATGAATTTGCACTCACCAATGACAGACAAAATTGGAATGCACTTTATTGACATTTTGAGGAGAATGCTTAGTTCGTTTATCTACAGTATGTTACATGGCAGAGCAGCAGGCTCTGCGTGTTGAATCCTGTGCTAGAAGTGTACAGTATTCATCCACACAATGCGGTTTTACATTATCAATAAGGGTTACAGTAACATTATAACCCACTAATGTTCGCCAATGTTAATGGTCTACACTTTTTTGCAATATTAGTGAATAACCAGTTGACCTTTCTGTACCTTCTTTCTGCTTCCTCCTATCTATCACATCTCACCTGTGCCTTTTCCTCGACACAACTCTGGTAAATTGTCTCTGCACCATTGTGACCTGATTTCTGTTCATTAGCTTTCACATTCCCTTCCTTCAGCACTGCGACGAGAGGCTCCTCTCCCTTCACTGACTTGTCTGATAGGATTTAGTCCGCTCTATGCTGATGCAATCTAGGCAGCTCAGCAGCTGCGATCCTGGCCTGTCTCCTGGTGATATAGCACGCCCCTCCACCCTCAGTGGACATACACCAACCAGTCAGCATTCTGGTGGTAATATTGCCACTGTCATTTTAAAAACATACAGAATTAAAGTGAGGACTGTGCTGCTCACCAAATGTCAACAACAGCAGCTCTGTCAACAGTCTATATCAGCTTTAAATAAGATGAAGCTCAAGAGAATTTAAGAAATAATATTAATAAAAACAGTGTTTCACTGACATTGAAAATAATTCATGTGTGTGTGTGTGTGTGTGTGTGTGTGTGTGTGTGTGTGTCAAAGGAAGAGGGAGGGAGAGCAAGTCAGAGAGAAAGCAAGACTGAATGTCAAAATAAAAAGAGAGGGAATCATTATGCAAACCACTATTTCCTGACCAAAAGCAATTTCTGCACAACTGTATGACATGCATTGTAAAGTGTAAGGTAAGAGATTTTTCATGGCAGCGTTTCACTTTTTCTTCTGTTCTAGTTCCACGCCCAGGGGTTGCAAACCAGCCTGACTCATTCTTTCCGATGCAAGTCCCCTAAGGAAAGCCTTTGGTCTGCCTCTGGCATGTGGTGAAATGCGACCAGTAGTGAGTGCTATAGCCTCACATTCAGCTTCCTGGCATTACAGCTACTAAGCCCAGCAAAGCATCCCAGAGGCTTGGGATTGAGGAAATAATGTTAGCTACTCCTCTACTACCAGCAAAACCAGAAGGCCACATGTCTGTAAGTAATTTAGGAGCAGTGTTTGAGTGTTGAGAGTGCAAAGAGGTAGATACGAGCACAAGTCTCTTCCCTACCCAGCCTTTATTGAACTGGTTCATGTAAATACAATTTGGCAAGACTGTTTGTGTCGTGTGAAGGAAGTTTAATGTGGAATAAGAAATGCAACTGGTTATCCAAGTGCCCCTTGTTGATTAAATGTCATAGCATTAATTTGACATTATTATGTTCAGTCAGATTGGGGAAAAATGGAGATAAATGTAATAAGCAATTCTGTAATCAGTTTACCAGTAATTGTGTTGGAATATGAATCAATACTGCATTTAATGTAATCAATTGGAAATATGGTTTGAGTCTTCTTCTGTGGTACATACAGTTCACTTATTTGAACAGCAAATCAATGTTTTTAGTTTATTGTGTTATTGCATATATTCCATTGCTTTCTTTTAGGATGTTTCATGCAAACTATTGCTGATTTTCTAACACAAAAAAATGTAAACAAAGGAGTTAATGATCCAGAATGGGTATTATAAAATATTATTATAAACTAAAATGTGTTTCTTTTTCATCTGATTGCAGGATTGGCTCATGCAGGTTTGTGGCTTCTACATTATGCATATTACGACAGCACTCGCTGTGTCCTGACAGGTTGACAAATGTCGGGGAAACACGCTGATTTAATGATGTGTTTTCTACCTAATTATTGCAGAGTGTCAGAAATTAGTTTAAAGGCTCTTCCTGATCATTTGTCAAACGTGTAAAACCCCTTACAAGCACCCAGATAACAAGGATTTATTAATGTATGTCATACAGACTTTGAAAAATTACTTTTCAAATGTCAACTATTCATATTTAATATACAAGTCTTGATCTCAGTGCTGACGAGTCAGGGAAGCTACTCTAAAGGCTACATTTGTCTGTCAAAATGTTATTATAATTAAAGTTGAAAAATAAAATAAAAAGGTCTTTTTAACTGACCAAACAAGAAGAAGAAGGCAAAATATGCTGTCTTTTTTTCCATTTGCCTGTACTGTCCACAGTGCTACTCCTTGGAGGTGGAGCGGTAATCAGCATTTGTGTTATGCGGGCAAGGTCAAATAGTTTATGGTGATGAATGACTTCAACAGTTCAATTGATGGAGAGATTCCGGGAAGCTAGTAGAGCCCAGACATAGAAGTGAGGCCTCTAAATATCTCATTCCACAGAAAGGGTTTTGATAGCAGCCCTCCACCTCACTGTTTCACGGAAGATACTTCTGTCCAAAGGTACCTCGCTCCAATTTAGAACATTTGCATTACATACAGCCATCAGACTGACTTTGACATGCATGTCTATTCAAACCAAGAATCTACGGCCTTGGTTCAGGTGTCTGTGCTGGGCAACTATTGGTTAAAAAACAAAACAAGGGTACTCCTAAATAGATTAGCGTAGATGCTGAAATAGCATCAATTATCAGAATTGGAGAGTATTTCTTCATTGAAAGAAGAGCAAAGAATGACACTGAAGGCTTTTTTTCAATGGAAATGTTGTTTTTGCTTTTCTGCCTTTAATGGACAAGACAGCTAGGTGAAAAAGAGGGGGAGAAACATGCAGGACTTTGTCACAGGTCAGACTTGAACACTGGACCTCTGTGTTGAGGTATAAACCACTAAGCGCACCTGCTCTACCAACTGAGCCAACCTGGCCACAGTCCCCTTGCTCTCTTAGATTGATTAAACCCTATCCACTTACAAGCACTGCCATATTATGACTGAGATCTACCAGTGAATAAGTATGACTTATTTTAGGAATTTTAATTCACATTTATTCTCATGAGCATCAAGGGACTGTGGTCATTTAATGGGGAATCACCAGTTAAAAAATTGAAAATTAAAAACAATTGAGCCTGTTTACACAGATAGGGACATACTGTATCTTGCTCAACGTAATCCTAAAGCTGCACCAAGATGAATGTATCATAATCATTTCCACCTCTGTACTACAACATGAGACAGTGGACAACCACACTGCTGAATTTACACACACAATGTTGAAGCTAATATATGCAAATACGGCCCAGAAACGCCTTCCAGCTCTATCTCTGGGGGAAGTCTTTCTCTCTTGACCTTGGTGAGGCCGCCGTTGTCTTTCGCAACGTCCAATCCCTTTCCCTGAAGAAGTGATAATATACAGCCCGCAGAAAATCACTTTGATGGCCAGGGAAAACAACTGCTTACTACTCTTATTTAATGACTTTTCTCCAAAACAAGGTCCTGGTCATTCATGTTTAAAAAGAAATGGGAATTACTGGCTTTTTGGGACAATTACATGGCTGTTTCCAGAAAAGTAATACTATAGAGTATATCTTTTTCAATGTTCTTATCATTATTGTTAGTGTCTCTCTTTCAGCATGAGTGCCCACCATGCATAACTTTTTAAATAAAATATTTATTTTATAATATAAAAATAGAAATTTTAGATGACTTTTTAAACTGTTGATTTATGTAATATTAGATTCATTGTATCTTTGCACTGCATGGCCAAAAAAAGCAATACCTTTAGATAATGGCTTGGCCGTGTATATAGGTTTCTCTATGAGAACACGTGGTAATAGTGTGGTGAAATTACAAAGTCATCATTGTTGGTTCATGGTGAGTAAGCTGTCGTGCTGAAAAACATAATTCCTGAATCCCATTTAGAGAGATGGTCTCACGCCAGTGATTTTGTTGACAGTTCAAGCTTGCAACATTAATGGGAAAGAAATAAAACACTCAGTGTGTTCTCTGCTTGAAGCTTTACATTGCAATATGTCTCACATATTCCTGTTGGCATAATAAAAGGTCATTTTATTTATATGTACAGTATATATTTATATTATATATTTTTAACACACACTTTCTGTCTGTTGACACAAGCTGCTTTGTTATAGTATTTACAGTATCACCAACCCTGTGCACCATGGGTAATGGTCTTCCAAAGCAGTTCATTTTGTTCTCTTTAAAGATGTATTTTAATGTAAACCAGAACCCCGCTGCAATTGTTAATAGTAAATATCTAGTGAAGCACAAGAGCAACATGTACTGTATATTTCTATATTCTATAAAACATCTATATGTAGTAGCCAAATCCATGGCAGATGTTCCATAGAGCTGCAACAGAATGAACTCTGGTGGTTGGTCAAAATTCCCTCTCATCACATCTCCCCTCCCTCTTGCCAGCCTCCTCATTGACAGTCGAGTCACATTTGAAACAATCCTCAGGCAATAATTGCCATAAACAAAAAAAACCTGTTTATCTGGTCGGAACAGCAGTCCCAATGAATACACGCTACCATGGGGAGTGAGGGGAGAAACAGGAAAGAAGGAATTCTTGATATTCATACAAAAGAATGAAATCAATTTGAACCAAATACATATCTCCCTTTTCTCTCCCTCTGTTTAGCTTATTTGATGCTTTGGGTAAAAATAATGGGTCCTGCACTTTTGAGTGTAACAGCAGCACATCCTGTCTGGTTGATAATTATAGATTAGCTCGGCACTGGCATTATCAGTACCAAGGTAAGCTGTTTCCTAATTATGTGAGGAGAGATAGAAACCTGCTACTGCACCTGCTATGGACTGAAATGTTCTTAGCGTGGTAATTGAGGCTTCTAGTATTCCAAACTGTGGCACTCTTATCTCATGGTGCTAATTTGTATAAAGAGGTAGTATTTAGCTATGGCTAGTCCATATGGACACCGTAGAGCCTAAATGACAGAAGCCTACAAGGATGGGTATCTGCCAATGATTGGTGGTAGGTGTCAATGCATCAGTGTCATGCAGTGTCATGCTGTGGCATAATGCCATGCCAGGATGATATCAAACATGTTGCAGCTATAAAAAAATAAGTTATAATCTTGTATGTGATACGCCAGAACAGTATCCACACCAACACTGACCTTATGAAGTGTAGCTGGTATTGGCCACAAAATGATCGATCGACGATTAAACAAATTGTTTAATTGTTTTAAATTGTTTAAACAAATGAGGTTGTGTGCCCTTTCAAATATCAGCTGTAAATCAAGTACTGTAAATAATGTAAATAGAGAGTTTTAATCACACTATAATTGACAATTTATTTAGACTGTTTTAAACTAAACAACATGAATTTCTTATTCAAGTGCTTTAAACAAACATTTTACAGCAATGCTGTACTTCAAAACAACTACAAGTTACTTTTATTTGAGTATTTTCAATTTGATTATTATTGCGCATTTTACTTATCTATTTTCATAGCTTGAGTTACTTTGCATATTCATATTAATTATACAAAACAGTATGAATATCTCTGATGCATTAAAGTGAATAAAGAGGAGACTTTATTGATCCGGTGGTGAAATTTGCACACTAGTTGCCAAGTCAGACTTCCTCTGTTATTTTGGTCAAACTAACTCAAAAGTAATGCAAAAGTAGCGTAACACATTAGAATTTTGAGACAGTAATATTGTCATATAACTAATTACTCTCAAATAACAGTAACTTGTAATCTATAATGCATTACATTTTGGAAGTAACTTACCCAACACTGTCTATCACTTAAAGTGATTTAGTCATGACAGACCTATGTTAAGTTAACTATGAATTTTGGGTGTTGTAACTGAGAGAGAAAAGGCAACCCTAGTTGTCATGTTTGTGTTTTAATTAAATTATGTACTATTTTCCTTATCTTCTCCTTCAATTGCAAAGTAACATAAACAAATATTATCATATTAAAGCTTTAGTGCGTATACATTTAAGCCATTGCTTAAACTCTTCTCTTCATGGAGGCGACAGAAACTATACACACTACGGCTTTGAAATGTTTGTTTTTTTTAAATAAGGAAATGCTTATTTTAAAGCTGAGAGACCTGGCCTACTCTGTTTCTCTTATATTTACTTTTTTTGTTTGTTTTGAAAGTGTATACTTAAAGAGTATTATATCATATTACATGTTTGATTATCAGAATAATCTGTAGAATACTAAATTGTGAAAAGAATAACTGCAGCCCTCTTATGGAGACCTAAAGTACTTTGTAAGTTCATTTCATCCTTGCTAATATAAAACAAAGAAATATGGTATTAAGTCAATTTGCAAATCAAGCAATCTGCGCAAAGCACTGAAGCACAACTAACAGAACTAACATTTTATATGGAACGTTTATGGAATTGTACCACGAGAGTGGGAGCCAGGAGAACCCTTTACTTGAGAGGCGAAATTACATTTTTGTGACATTATTTCCCTTTCCAGTGTTGCACAAGGCTCATTTGTTGGTGCCGTGGGGCTTGTTGGTTTTTACAGCAGTGGTGTTGGGTCCATTAGAAAAGACTTTCACTTTACTTGTTGAGAAAAAAGCCGGCTTGCCAAAGCCACTGTTGTGAATTGCCGGGGTGTTTTAGGGCCAAGCCTGTGATTGGCTTCAAAGTGCAGTATATCACCCCGGGGAGTCATAGAAAATCAGTTAGTGGGATGATTGCTTTTCTTTTTCAAAAGGAACACTTGTGGACAGAGGTGGTAGGTGGAAGAACATGAGATTCCATGACACAGTTACAGATAATCAACAAGCCATAAAGATGTGGTCATATTTTCTTGCATTTTTACACCTATGACATAATGATGACATAGGATGGTTAATGCAACTGAGGCTACGAGGCAGCCGAGAGCGCAAAGAATAATCGCTTAATGGGGTTTGTGCAAGCCTTGAAAATATTTGCAGCATATCTGAAATTTTCTCCATGAAATGCATTCACCACACCAACTAGGGAAACAGAGTTGCACAGATGTGTGGGATAGCTGTGCCATATTGGCCAAATCTTCAACAGCTCCCAGGCGATGGTACCTCATTTGGTGGCATCATTAGACCAAGCCCTCGTGGCCCCCATGGAGGAGCAAGAGAGACTTGTCTGCTGGACCAGACCCAGGGTCAGAACACTGCTGTTGGAGCATCTGACTGCAAGACACTGATAAATGTCAGGGGAATGAAGCCCACCAGCCATCTGGAAGGCTGGAGACACTGATGGGAGAGTACCATCGATCTGTGTCATGTCTACAGGCTTGGAGCGTGAGATGTGGCAAATGACAGTGGTCAATTTGTGAAATTTTAACAAAGGGGCCTGTGCAGGCATTTGAGACTGTACTTAGAAATCCTAAATAAGGCCAAAGAAAAACTATAAAGTACAGATAATAGAGATACTACCAATAAATAATGACAGTCATGTATTCAATGAGGGCTGTCTTTTTCTCAGTTATGCTACTTGCTTGACATGAAATTCTATATGGTCAGTAAAAAGTCAGAATTAATTGGCAAACACAGGCAGTCTGCATATCAATACTTCTTCTATTTACCCTAATAATTTGTTATATTTTCTGATCAGCCCACTTTGAACCAAGTAAAATTAGCTTCTGGACCTTTTTTTTTCAAATGAAATCTGCTGACTCCACATTCAGTGAAACAGGGCTGCCTGATCTTGCTATAGTCAAACCGATGTCCCCAAACAGTTACAAGCATGCTGCATTTGAGCATTCACATTCAAAGCTTGTAATATTAGACTTAAATTTATAGGCTGACAATATGACTTTTTTGAGGCAAAATCATCTATTTCAGCTTGACAAATCTACAAAATATTTGCCAGAATTAAAAGAATGAATAAAATCCACACTTTTGTAACTTACTTTTGTTGATTTTTATGACTTGTTCCCGCCACTGAACATAACACTACATTAAAAATGCTGCAACTACGCTAGTTATCATACCCCTTGCATTCCACAGATAAGTACCAAGGTCTAGTGATCATTAAGATTAATTAACATTTTGAATTAAAAAATATATACACAAATAATATGACCTGCTATGAATAGTTGCTGAGTCCAACCAAACATCCGATCTGTCAAAGACCTCAGGAAAGGAATGTTTACAGTAAAATGAATCTACAAAAATGCTCGTGATAATACAAACTTTATTTACACTTATATATGTAATATATAATATAATTGGTGTTGTTATGAGAGAAAAATAAGCTTTTTGTTACTCACATTGGATCACTGTCATTGTGAAGCTGGATTGTTTTGGGCCACATAGGGAGAGGAGACTTGGAAAGCAAAGAGGATGACATTAGCCTCTCAGCATGGGTGAGAGGACTGAGGGGGAGATTTCAGGAAGGAATACAATTTATTTTTTGCCATGTATCTTTTTGTGTTGTGAAACATCCTCACCCATCAGGATATTGTTTTTATCAATGCTGCGGATGAATGAATGCTGTTCCTGGACAGTGATGCGGAGCAGACCCATCAGTTATGTCAAACATACAGTAAATCCATATTCAACCGACTGGCTTTGTCACTGCAAGTGACAGCTTGCTTATTATCAACATTAAATGTTTATGTCTTGTCATTGTTACATTCAGATTTCTAAAAGTAGATTTTAGGAAACTAGACCAGCAGATTTTTCTAGAAATATACACTACCGGACAAATGTTTGGGGTCACATAGAAATTCCCATTGCACTCCATTGTAGACAGAATGCCAGCTGAGATCAGTTGCATTGTTTTTTTAACCAGGGCAGCCGTTTTCAGATTACATTATGTGCTTACATAACAGTAAAATGGTTCTCCAATGTTTTTCTAGTTTTTTATTTTTAAATGATAGATTAATACACAGAATGTGCCTTTGGAACATTGGATGAATGGTTGCTGATAATGGGCAATGAAGATATTGCATTAAAGATCAGCCCCCCCCACCCAAATTAGCAGGTATTCTGTCTATAATGGAGTGGTATGGAAATGTATAAGTGACCCCAAACTTTTGACCGGTAGTGTACATTTATCAGTTAGTCATCTGGACGAGCTAGAACGCAAGATTTGCTGCAAGACAGCTTTCATTTACAGCTGAAACAATTTGTTGATGGATTGATCATTTGAATAATGATAATTTTGATAATTGATAGTTCAACAACAATTCACTGATTTCAGCTTCTCAACACTGAATATTTGTTGTAAGTTTTGAATATCTTTGAGTTTGGGACTGTTGGTCAGACTAAACATGTCAACTTGGCTCAGGGCAGTTGTGATGGCCAAGTTTGACTATTTTTGATATTTAAACAATAGTTATTAAGAAACAACCAGAAGATTAACAAAAACATTGTTAGTTGGATTGGTATCTTTTTTTTAATCATTCTCATGTGTGTGCCATAGGAAATTCTTTTGTTCATAAATTTAAAAATAAGTGTTTTTCATCAACTACAACCAAAAACAAGTTATATGCTCCATGGTTTAAAATGAATTAATTTATGACTGTAAGATCTGATTAGTCAAACAAATATGCAGCGTCCAACTGTTTTGTCAATTTAAAAATTACAAATACAGTAAGTCTTCTAAATCTCATGTCTTTCCCTTTGTATACATTACAGTAATAATGTGGGGATCCTACTATTTGCCTGTTATAAGAAGACTCTTTCTGTGGCAAGTAAATTAAAATAATAACATGCCTTTTCATAGTAGAAAAGGCACATGTTACTACATAAACAATGTCCGAGTCAAAATGTCAACAACATTCATCCGCTAGATACGAGATAGACTGATACTGGACACAACAGAGTAAAGTAATGTCCAGAGATACTGTATATTGGTTTCCTGGGGTTCAATAATTAAAAGTCTCATTAATTTTTTTCTCCACAGTCAATTAAGTTAGCTGTTGGAACAGCTCCTGGTTGAATCATAAGCACCTGTGTTGGCGTTACAGCACATCTGAGAGACTTCCACTAGGGATGCGCACAAAACTGAATAACAGATTTGGGTTAAACATCACGTTGCAAAATAGCCTTGGTAAGGAACTTTGTGTGTATGTTCAAAAGTTGTTTTAGTTATGCAACAGAAAACTTAGATTGGACAGACAGATTTACCCTCCAGAGATCTGAGGATGAGTTAATAATAGTCCTCATGAATCGACCAGAGTTTTAAATTCCAACACAAAGAAAGCAGAAATGTTCAATCCTGGAAATGAAAGGTGGTGGATAGAGACAATTCTCCTAGGTAATAGTCATTCATGGACTCGCTGGTTAAGTTTCTCTCTTAGGCCAGCTCCTCTAACTGTGTGAAGTAGGGAGAGGATTGTTAATGGGATGTACTGCAACTAAACAATGCTAACGCTAGTCGATGAGATGCTTTTAAGTGAATAACTCCGCTGATTTTCCTCCTTTGTTGTGATTGTTTCAACCCAAAAAAATGTCTTCAGAATCTTGCTTTTCAACTTCTAGTGTAGAATTTAGGTCAGAATACACTGTAAAACATTTCCTATAGCCTATTTTTGACATTTGCTAACTCAGCTGAATTCAAAGCACGGTTTGACAAACACTTTCTTTCATAATAATTTAATACATTTAAGTGTCTGTCACTAATGAACAAGTAAGGTTAGTTATCTTGAAAGAAGTTGTTAAATGCAACGTGTACAGTAGTCAATTTACCAGAATCAATTAATCTTCTTCATTCTGGATTAATTACTTAGTTATGCAGTGATCCAGTGTTTTGTTTCTGTGTAAAACCATAATGTGTATTGATTGCGCAGATAAAGCTTAAGGGCATTCTGGTATTTACTGCATTTTTACCTAACTAACTGACAGAATTACAAAACAACAGTGTTTTATTGTTTTTATCCTCTGCTGCTTTGTTGCATTTCCATAGTGGTGGACTGTGGCTCATACATATATATAAGTTTAGAGCCCGAAGTTGTTTGTCTGAAAATTAAATTTGAATTCTAAAAGCAAGCTGAGCTACTAACATCTTGAGGCAGATTGAAGAAACCATATTTTTTGTTATGTGATCAACCATTTTTATTGTTTATTTTACTATAAACCAAAGAAAAACATGTTTGAAAACCACTGACCCAGTGAATGTCAATACAGAGTAAATTAGGTTGCCAAAGCTTGCATACTTTGACTAGTATCCATCCATCCATCCATCTTCATCCGCTTATCCGGTAACGGGTTGCGGGGGCAGCAGCTCCAACAGGAAACCCCAAACTTCCCTTTCCCGAGCCACCTCAACCAGTAACCAGTAATACAATATCCTGATGGGTGAGGATGTTTCACAACACAAAAATATACTTTGACTAGTATGGAATAAGGCTAAAATGGGCAAGGGGTTGTTTAATGGATTTTAAAAACAGGGGGAGCCTTTGACTTACCCTTGGTAGGCAAACCTGCAGTAAAAATACAATATCAACATCTGTCTGTGGCTAATGTGTTATTGGGTTTTTAGTTTTAATGGGCTTAGGAAAACAAAATAGCATAGCTAATTTCAAAATCTGTTTATCTGCACAGATTAAGTCTTAATTTTGCAACACTAGATAAATACTTGTAATCCTGTAATCTAACCTCTCAAGATTTGTTATTTTAAATGCAACTTCAAACCAATCAGTCTGATAATCAGACAAAACATATGCAAGTATTAATCCTTGCTCTCCATCCAGCTGACCAACACTTCTTTAGAGGAACAAAGACAGCTTGAACCACAGTGCCCTTGCAGGTCGGGAAGCAGCTAAAAGTGGCAGCAAAGCACTTTTCTTTCTTCTCGTCCTTACATACAAGGATTAGAGGACAAATTCCAGGAAAAGCATTAGCAATTAGACGTCCAGCAGCCATCAAGGTATGTAATTATAGGCAATGTGTGTGATTAGGGTAAGAGGTTCAATAAATTACATCAACATACTTTTAAAATCACAAGGGACCCTAAAAGAGGCAGAATGCATGTATTGATTTCCCTTGCCCCAATGGAAATTTATTTGGTGGCTGCTGAGCAATGAGGGCCATTGCCGTGCTCAATTTACCGACACAAACACTTGAAACTCGACAGAGCAAGTGAGTACTCTGCAGAAAATGTGACATGATTTTTTGTTTTTATAAAATAGAACAAACTCTTAAGCTCCAGGCCATTTAGTCATCAGTTATGGCTGCATTGTTTTTAGAATATTTTTATCCTTTCACACATAAGTCGGAAGCATGCTAAATTATTCTGTCTCATTCTGCAAAGAGAAAATAAAGCAAAATACACATGTTCTCTTGTTTTGCTGTCCAAATGGTCACCTAAGTCATCACACATTCCTGCCACCTTTATTTCACTCTCTTTTTCGCCACTGAAACACCAGAAGGGCTCATAAGTGCACAATACAGGGGAAAAGCAATATAAAAATGGCTGACCACTGGGTTTGCTTGCTGATTTCATATTTGCAGTATTTCATCTAGTGTCTCACTGATGCATCCAATGAAGTTTGTTGATAAAGTGAACACAACTTGCTAACAAGAGAACACTAATTGATGGGACAGAGTGATAAAGTTTAAAGACATAGCAAGTAAAGTGGTCCTCGTGTTTGGGCTATGTTGATGCATACAGCTGACAGCTCCAAATGCTTCTTGATGTCAAAGTGTGTGCATATGTGTGTGTGCGTGTGTGTGTGTGTGTGTGTCTATTGTAGGGTTGCCTGGCAGAGCCTGAAACGCAGCTGTTGGCTTTAATCGACTTTTCGGATAGGGAAGATTTTCCAGTCCAGGGACACACACCTTCAAATCGGCTCAGAAGCTTGCTGGCAGGGAAGGGAGCCCCATCGCCATGGTCAAATGGTACCTTTCAACCCGTCTGCTGACGGGCTGGCTGGGAGAAGGGGCTCAGGGTCCAGGGGAAGGGGCTGGCAACACCAGGACGGCAGTCTTTTACGGTGGAAGAACCTAATTGCAAAAGGCATCTCTAAACCCCACGGAACTGGCAGCTGTCCACACCTTTCCCTTGAGCTGGCTTAGAGGAGTGCATCACTTGTATGAAAATCATGCCGGAAGCACAAACCAAGGGTTTTAGAAAACTTCACCTAAAGTTTTATTCTGTAAATGGTCTCTTTTTCTCCATGCTAACACCAGTTACCTTTGCAAACTGCCTGCCAATGGAAACACTCAAAGGAATAAGTTTTAAAAAGGTTCATAAAAAAAAGTCAGAGATTATACAGAGAATTCAATGTGAATGATTCAGTGGTGTTTTTAACATGCATACTTTTCAAATCCGTATTCCCTATTCAAATATATACACTTTTACAACTGGCTTCTGATTTCCCATTTCTATAATATTACTGACAACAAAGCATACCTTTTCCAGGAAAATAAAGCCATTTCATTTGCCCTTGGAGTTCTTGATTGAGAGCAAAAGCTGAGCATTTTTACTCTACGACCACGTCACCCCTTGGTGTCCATCTTCCAGCTGTCTGGTATGTGGGGCCTGGTGCTCCTGTTAACTGCTTGGAATATCAGTTTAAGTGGAGTGTCAAAGCCCATACCAAATTGGTTTCCATTCTTCTTGAGGAAAGTATGAGGCACATGGTATCATTAAGTGGATGAGATCCTCAAGGTGATGTAGGCAGTCTCCATGATACTCCTTAGTACCATCAATTCTTCTTATGGACCACTTACCTCCCAATGGCCCCGTAATCTATTTTTAATATTTGCCAGATAAGTGCACTCACAGACATTCTTCAAGGAAAGGCCACCCTTTTGACCATAAGTCACTAAAGAGAAAAAAAGAAAATGAGACTTATGTTCTCTTAAAGGTAGTACAGTGGTCCCAGACACTAAATGAATCTAAGGCTTTTGTTTTTACCTTTATTTCACTCTCACGGTTATGATAATATGGATATTGGCAGGTAGAGGAGAAAATATTGCACAAACAATACAGAGAATTAGAAAGGAACACTGTCAACCTCCAGCTGATGATTGACGTAGCATCTTGATGTAACATCTCATTTGATATGTGGCTACATATAGTAACTCATACATACAACTATAAGGCTTCAGACATAGAGCAAATTAAAGCCCATTGTATTCCACCATGTTTTACAGTTGGATACTTCAAACCCCCAAACAGAAGTGATGCATCATTTTCTGTACACATTTCTGAAACAACAGTTTGTAATCATGATTATAAGCTATTCTATTCCGATTAGGAAAAAGTCATGTATTCAAGTATCAAGCTGATAAATCAATAGTATGTCTTTGAACTGTTGTAAGGGGCCCTTGACCCCAAAAATAACAGGTGGACTAATTGTAAAAACATATTTGATCTGTTAAGTATAACAATTGAAAATTAGCTGCTATTTAATCCAATTTTGATATAATATAATGCTTATAGCATATTATTGTATGCAGCTAATAGAAATGTCAGCAAGCAAACTTATGAGCACCAAATGAACCAGACGATATGATGAAGTTCTTGAACACCTTGCTGCTCACTATTATCATATGATGTTGACTCCCTCATCCCTCTAATCAGCGCTCTTGACTGAGTGCAGATGTCATAATTATTAATCTGTTAAAACAAGCCTCTGGTGATTGATGAGAGGCACATCATAATCAATGGCGAATGTAAGATAAGTGTTTACTGTGAAGATTATAACAGCAGCACCTCAGTTGGAGTGGCTTTTTTCCTCATTATAGCACCAGCACAGCACCAGCAAATAATTCACTGACACTTAGAACTGATCTTTAATCAGGGATTATCTGGCACTTGACATTATTTTCAAGAACATGTTATTCTGCCTGATTCTTCTTTTAACCTCACACAGAAAAACAAATGAGTTATTTCTTCCTCACTGGCTTTGGTGGCAATATTTTATACTGCACAAGTATTTTGGATGCCTGTGAGGTGATGTTTGTCCAAGCTTATGTTCTTATGGATGTAATTTAAGGTGACCAGATTTCTCAGACAAAATCTGGGGACATTTTCAGCTCAGAAGCGTATATACCTCCAAAACACGTCATGTTTTTAATTTTTGTAAAAATTAAATTGGGGACACTAGACCTAGAGTATCGGATACAATATAAACTATTGAGGAAAGATTTTCCTTTTTCATTGATGCAGTATGAAACGAGATCGCTGCAGTCAGCAGCAGAGAAACAAGCTACGATGGAAGTTAATAAGATAATTGTCCAGCTTGTATTGTTCATAAAGTTCTCGTTTTGCTACTGACAGACTCAGATTAATATTCTAAATGTCTGACAACATTATGGAAAGGATTTCTAAGGAGGCTGACATTTCTGTTAGATTAAGATCAGTGATTTTAGAATGGTAAAATATGACTTTCTAAAACATCTCTGAGCTCTGAGCACCGCTGCTCGATCTGCTCCGTTTGGTCAGAGGTTTCTTTCTTTCAATCCAGTTTCGGGTCTGTCAGTCCCAGTGAAAACCGGGGACATTTCCGGGGGACAGATCCAGCCGGGGACAGGTCACCAAAATCGGGGACTGTCCCCGGAAACCGGGGATGTCTGGTCACCCTAATGTAATTACACCATGTTGGGTCCAGATTTTAATGGTGACTTGCAATTGTCCTTTGGACCACGCTGATAACAGAACATTCTGTTACATTTGCCTGTCATGGTTTATAATGTTCAATTTCTTTCTGAACATTAGTTGAGTCAGTATAATGTTCATTGACTCATAAGGCCCCAGTGCTGTGGAAAAAAAGAAAAAGCAAACACTGTTTCCACAAATCTTAGCAAGAGCTTTCAAATTCTAACATTCCTAGCTAAGGGCTCAGTGCAGAGAGCCACAAAGCACAAGCAAATGCTGGCCCAGAATGCAAATACCTTTTGTAAAAAAAAACAGTTCTCTACCTTGTTTGGAACTGCTCAAGACCCTTTGAGGATGTGGTGGATTTTTCGTGAGATTGTCTTGGTAAAGCCTCCGTCAATCACTCCCCTGTGAGGATGGTCGGATGGAGAGAGGGAGACTTAATGGCTGTGGCTTTCTGTGCACATCCTGGCACACAGACCTGCTCTTTGTTTCAGCCAGCAGCAATGCCAGCATCCCAAAGTCGTTTCATATCCACCCCACCAACTGTCATAATTAAGCTGCAAATTAGCTAAGACCAAGATCCCCTTGCCACAGTGTACACTGCTACAGGGGTATTCATAAATCATGTGGCTTGAAGTTGTATTGGAATACATACAAGAGTCGAAATCTAAAACAAATTTACATGCTTGAATGAATAACAAGCAGCACACATTGTCAAGAATGAAGTCACTCTATAGGCTCGGAGATCATTAAATGTGAAAGAGAACTGTCAGGAATAAATGCTGTGGTAAATACAGAAAACCAAGATTCCCTAGTGTTCTTTTTTAGGAATTCTTTTCCTCTAGGTTACTGGAATTAAATCCCTGCACTCAAATCCCTATACCTCTCTTATTATTTCTGTTTTCTTATCATTTCATATCATTGTTTGCAAGCTCAACGAAAAAGAAAAGAAAAGCAGGATCAAGTCTACCTGTCTGTAGCACAGTGGGTAAGACTATCCTTAGATGGCAGTATTTAACCATTGCAGAATAACAGGAAACTACTGTAGAGTGGAAGGAACTGCGTGCTACTGGAAGGTCAAATTATCCTTTAAAATCACAAACCACTTTGCAAAAATTAACAAAGTATACACAGGGAAAATGCAAGCCCTTAACATGATATAACATATAAATCCAGACATATGTAAAGGATTTCTATAAGGTGACTCTATCATCGGGGAACAACTCAAATACTAGAAGCATGGCATTTGATCTGTTTACAGTATGCACCTTTGGAAAAGTGGGGTAAACTAGAAAATATTAACAGGATTTTCTATTCTTTCTTTAGTCTAATAATAAAATTAGTAAACATAGACATTATGGAAATGTTTATGTGAATTTAGTATTTTTTTAAGTCAGTCAACTACAAAGAATGAAAGATCAGAAGTTCTGATAGCACCTGAACACGCCACGGCACAAGAATAAATGTCAAACCATCACCGAGGAGTCTGCAGCAGACTTTTAAAATCAAATATAAATGATTAAATCTCTGTTATAACCCTTGAACACTGATGTAACATGCTAATACAAGGACCACTTTCACTTCTGCTCATAAAGACATAAAGCCATGACTTACAATTAACTGATAGAAGTGTAGTATCCTGTAACCAGTATCTGAGCAATATTGAAGCTGAGTCACTTTGCATGCTTTTCACTGTGGACTGTTTCCAGCTGGACTTTGTGGTTTTGAAACGTTTTGAATACTTATATAATATCATGTTAAATACATATATCATACCATCACAGAAACTTTTCACTACTGAGCAGATGTTTTTTAGTTGTTTTCTCAGAATACACAGACAAATTAAAAGAGGACCTGAATTAAAGTAGCCATTGTCCAGTTGTTTTGTAGTGTAACATTTCTTATTGGGTTTTGCACAGCTATCAGGCAAACAATATATGTTATAGGAACTCAGGCTAATAAGAGGCTTTCTCACCAAGCTCAGCTGTTTTGAAGATTCACCATTAACGACCTCACGTGTAATCCATACTGCCTGGTGGAGACACACAAATAGTTGAATGAACTTTTATCCCCATAATTCATAGTGATTTTTCTTCCATTAAAAGGCATGACATTGTCAGTATTGAAAGCTCAGTCAGTTTTGCATAAGTAGTGTTTCCCATGTGAATGTTAATTTTGATCATACCCATTGACAAATGTGAATTGTATCCTTGAACATGCACAGCATATATTTGCAAATTGATGTTGGGACACGCTGACCCGTTTAGCCAAATTGCTTTTACAGTGCTGGACAGTGCCACAACAGAAAACAACAAACGCAATCTAGTAAGCATGAATAACCTTTTTGACTTGATGCACCATTCTTGGTAGATCTACAATCTTTGCTCTGCTGGTGATTGCTTCAGAGTCTTGGCAGAGGTAGGGAGATCAAAATAATTAGATCAGAGCACCACATATGCCATGGCTCATACACTTGTCTGTTATTCATGAGATGCCTTTTTTTGCTTGTGCAGGGGTTGTTTGGCCCTGTATGTTTCAACTGGTAGACAGAGGATCTGGATCAGTACTATTCAAATGTGAATATATTTTATTAAAGGGATGGGCAACATTACAGTGTAATCATTAGTAGTTTTGATGTTGCATTAAGTGAGCAGATGTAGTGGTCTAACATAGGTCATGGTGTACGGTTTACAAAAGCTTGTTTGGACTGTTATACCCGGTCTAAGGCAAACTGAAATGTGTTGCAATGATCATGATTATTCAGGCTACATCCAAACATTTATATTCATCCTTGTACTGTATTGATGCAAATTACCAAGGAGCCCATACATGTGATGATATCAATGTCGATCATGTTTAAATGTTATCTCAAATTTGGGTATCTATTATACGTATCTCTTCTATCTTATACTTGGTGTTTTAATGGATTTGATTTGAGGTACATGAACATTATTTTGTAAAGCAAATTGTATATCATTTTGTTTACATGTTTTTACAACATATTCAAACATAGATTCCTGCCCAGATCCGATTTTGTTTCACAGATTGTCATATTGGTAAAGTAAAGTCAATAAAACATTAAATATGAATGGCCTTAGAGCCTCGTTATTTTCACCCCACACAAATACACTATTATATTATATGTCACAAAACACAAATCTGAGCATCATCTGTAACTCTCCTAACACTATTTTACATGCTACACTGAAGGGATGTTAGTATTACCATATGCTTCCTTTCAAGCAGAGACTAAAGACAAATGTAACTCTGTTGATGTCCCTATCCAGATGAAGGTGTCCCATAAATCATGCAGCATCACCCTTGGCTTGTTCCAACTGCTCTTTAATGGAGGACCTCTCACAAGGGCCATTTAAAAGAACCCACACAGCTCAGATTGAGAGTTTGATATGTTAATTATTTTACATGCATATGACTCGTTGCTATAAAACAAGGTGTAAGAAAAACAAGGTGTTTCCAAAGCTTAGGGAAATCAAATTGCTATAGACCCCTTCACAATGTTTACAATAAAAAACATAAAAAACGTGTTCCGTACATACAATTTAAAGGACCACTGCGTTTAACTTCATCTTTAAATGTTATTGTTACGGCTGAAAATGAACAAGTTTGCCAGTTTAGGCAAATCTGATGTATTAATTAGATCAAAGTTTGTGAACTCAAAGATACACGCTCAATGCTCCATCAGTTGTAGTAGCAGTCAGCGTTTATAGGTAAAGCAAAGTTAGCAGCTGATCATAGCGCATTGAGCAGTGAAATAGCCAGATATTTACCCTTGCTAGAGACCAAACAACACAGCTTAAAGGAATGACTATTGGACAGAAACACAACTCCAAGTATGCCACAATGTGTAAATTACCTATAGCTCATATTGTGAGGGTGGACATTTGGGAACACATGGGTTCATGTGTCAGGACACAGTTCTGACATCTGAACCCTAACCCCTAACCTAACCCTAACCATAACCATAAACATAACCCTAACCATAAGCATAACATGTCATGACAAAACCAAATGAGACTTACTAAAAGAAGCGTTATCTATGCCTAAGCATGACCTTTCTTACAATATTGATGCATTTTTCCGATTATTCAGACACCACATGTATGCAGCACCAATGCCCGATTGCAATGTAAATGAAATGAAATATATATATATATATATATATATATATATATATATATATATAGATCATTTGTGTACCGGCCCTGTGATTCAGATCTGCTCCAAAATTCGATGGGGTTTTCAATGGCCAACCCCAAGTTTCCTGAAGATTAGGCCATTAGCCTAGTTTTCCTGCTAATAGATAAAGAACCAAACAAACATACAGACAAACTGACAAACCAGACCAAAATATTACCTCCTTGGCAGAAGTTTTTGTTGTTGTTGTTTGTTTGTACAAAATAAATGTGAATGACTATTGTTGAGAAAAGATGCCTCCATTTAATTATTAAGCCCACACTGATATTGTATGTGTGGGTTAACACACTTGAGTTGATTTTTTTTTTTTTTTTTAAAACAAAATAAATTAAGATACTGACATCATGAATAATTACCGCAACAAAATGCAAAGTAAACTTGTTCCTCACTGAATGACATTCAAATTCCATTATGTTTGTTTCCAGAGAAACAATGCTTAAAACAAATGTTTGAAAATTTACAGCATGTTTTTTTGTCTCTCCCAGTAATCAGGTTTGTCTTGCAACTTACCCTCATATGCACTATTGTGTACTGGACAAAGTGACATCTTGCGTGAAATATGGAGAATTTAGGAAGTGATCCTTATTATTACTCTAAGGAGGCTAGTGCTGGGCAAGGTAAGGTCATCAGCATGACAGCATAAGGTCATCAGCACCATGCCAGTCTGCCTGCTGCTCCTCAGGCCCGACCCCGTCAAAGTCAAGTATTGAGCTGCTAATGCCCCTTAACCCAGCGTGTGCAGCACGAGAAGCTCTCACCCATTCTTTATGGCCGGACATAGCCACTGGAATTACTGATGAAGCCAACACTCCTAATTGCTTTTGCGTGATTCCCAGGCGTGACCCAAACTTGGCTTCCACTTCATCTCCCTCTTGTCTGTCCGCTTACACTTTTTTGCCAGAGCTGCACCCATAGCGGGACAGCTGGCACACTTCCAGCAGCATCAAAATATTGTCAGGACCACTCTCTGTGCTCCTGCTACCCTCCTCTCCAAATTAACCTTTAAATCAAAGATGGAGTCCTCTCCTCTCCTCCCCTGTGTCTCCCTCATCTTGTCCTATCGGTGAATTAATAAAACCCTAATTTCCTCATTAGCCCTGTCAATTCATGCAGGGAGTAATAGGCACTACTTGGGGAAGTGCTCTCTTACATACAAAAATGTACCGTTGACAATTAGCTTCCTGGGAGCTTTTATGGGGGGGAGGGTGGTCTTTTGTCTTCAATTTGTGTGTGTGTGTGTGTGTGTGTGTGTGTGTGTGTGTGTGTGTGTGTGCGCAGGGGTTGTTCAGACAGTCAGTGTTCCCGCTGATTATTTTACAGGAACTCTCACTGTTTTCTTACTATTATAACAGAAACCTTTACATCACAATGATTTGAGCCTTGATTTAGACATTAGGACACAAGCTGGGCGCTGGCAATCTCAGTCAAACTGTCTCAGTCTGTCGAGATAACCACGGTCACAGCTAGCATTAAGAACACTGAGGTCCTATCTCCTGTGTTTTCTCTGGTAATTTGCAGGTTTTAGTTACTTGGGAGAGTTAACATTCTATCCCAAACTTGAACATGTATTTGTATTTTATGAGCTGATTCCAGTATAGACCTATAGACTATGTTTAAATGACAACTTTTAGGCTAACAGAATGATAAAAACATGACTTAAAGTCTACAGCATGCTAGGAGCTCGGTAAAGCTGTATTTATACACAGCAGTGCTTTAAAATAAATGCTATGTATGCATAATGATTGTTAGCATATGTTTATCAGGTATATTGTTTAGTATGTTCACCGTCTAAAACTTTATTGGCCGGTAACCAAAGTCTAAATACAAAGTTGTCTGGTCAAAGCTTTCTGAAATAGGTAAAGGGTGCTTCGAGGGGATTTGGCTTCAGTTCTGCACATGACATCCTATGTTTTTGATAGCGTCCGACCCTATAACAACAGTCTTACTGCCCCTTTGTTGTTAAATCATCTCTGTGGCCTTCCAAGTGGCCGATAAACAACTCGGGACAGGCAACTGCCCTTATGGGACACATCAAGGATAAAAGTGTGTATGCATGTGCTACATTTCAAGCCAAGTGTTTTTGATGAGTTTTAGCTTTAGCTAGCATTGATTTAGTTTCAGCTTGTCCGACTACAGCAGATATTTAACTGGACAAAATCTCAACAAGCACTTGGACGTTTTGTTTTTGCAGAGCTTCCAACTGCATCTCATAGTTTTTCCTCAGCAGAGGATAGTCTCATCTTCTGCATGACAACTAAGCAAACTCCATTTGCTAAGAAAGACTTCAAGATGCATTTGAAAGCCAAAGAAACTAGTAAGTGAACCTTCCTGTTAGATTTATTACTGCTTCCAGGTTTAAAAAAAAAAAAAAAAAGAACTCTCATCCTCTCCATGACACTTGAGCAAACTCAATTTGCATTTTGGAATGTATAACAATAAAAATAAATTTAAAAAATAACGCTATTTTATTTTTATTGTCAGATCAAGAATGAACCTTCACCCTGGTACCTACTTTAAATAACTCCTATTTAAAAATACCCTCCTGTGTCTCCTGTATTTGGTGTATACTACGTGTTTACAGATATTAAAAATCAAAGCAATTTTAAAGGTCATCTTTGCAGCAAATATATATTTATAATTGCACATCAATTATAATAACAATTATATAATAATATCATCAAATCTAACCAATCTGTGTTACATACAATTCACATAAATTCCTGTTCCCCCTGAAGTTATCGCTTCCACATATTCGGGATGTGTTTTGAGGGTGTGACATTTGTCATTGTGTACGTGTGTACTCGTGTGCAACAATAACTCAACAACCATTGTGGCCTAGCAGCACTCCTGAGACATGCACAGAGATCCTTATCTGCCTGAGGGCAGAGTGGCTGACAGTGGTGTGCTCACTTGCCCCTAAACCTCTCTGACAGGTCACATGGTGACTCATTGTAACTATGGGAGGAAAACAATATTGGTTGGAAACAACTACAGCTTTTCAGGCAGAAGTCGGTGGTTGGACGTCGGGCCAGGGGTCACAGGTTTCTCTAAGGTACACTGTCATAAAACTAGTGAGGTGTTATTGTTTACTTTGACAACTTTGGGGTAATATAATGTTACACACTGTAATTTTGCGAGTTGCTGGGCCCTGCAGTGCAAAAAAAAGCTACAGCTTTCCAGCAAAGTGAAAGGTTGCCTTGGAGAGCTGTTGCTGTTTCAGGAGAGATGCAAGTGTGTGAGAAAAGTGCAATTTCAGAGCAACCAGCAATTTTCTCTGCTATCATATCTAGTAAGTGTGAATAACCAGCTTGTTTTATATGTGAATATAAAAAGTGTGTTCTATTCCAATTCTTTTCAGCCCAAATTCTCTTTTGACTGTAAATTCATGAAACTGACTTTGTAATAGTTGTTATAAACATGACCAGATTGGATTTTTAAACCACATGCTTGGTTTAATGAAGGACACTTATATCATTTTACAATAATCCCTTTTGATGTGATAAAGATCTGATATCAAATCACTGACAATCTGCCATTAAAAGTCATTATTGGATTGGTTTTAACATAGCACATTGACAAAAAGTATATTTGATTAACAAGACCCAGCAGAACTCTGTCAGAGTTATTTTCCAGATAAATATGTGATGTGATGGTTGACGTTTGTGATTTCATGTGACTTGGGGACTCAGTCTGAGGGCTGGTGTTCAAAGCCAGCACACAGAGGGGAATGAGCTTGGTGCTGAATATTGGCGTGAGGAGTGTGGCTGGTGATGCTAAGGGAAGATGGTGTTCTTTGTTGGAGGGTGTTTTCTCAGTCTCGGCACAGCAGGACATCCCAGGCTTGCAGTGTCAACACATGCCTTTAATGTTGAAAGTTTTCAAAAGACACATCAAAAGGCTCTCCCCATGCTGTTGAGAGTCATTTTATTTTTGTCTAATGTTTTTACAAATCATTAACGGGGCTCCTAAAACGTGAGAGCCTTTTGGATAAAAAGTTGTAATTTATAGCTCAAAGCCAAGCTGTCTGGATTGGCATGTGTAATTATAAATATTTGTTTTGAGAAAAACACAAAAGAGCAAAGAAGTTTCAAGGACAGATGAACGCAGTTGACTATCATGAAAGTAATATATCAGTTAAAGGGAAGTGTTTTTAATCCTGTTTTGTGGAGCATTTTGGGCTCTGTCCCTGCATGAAAGGTGCTATAAGGTATTATTATTTGAGTTTACTTAGTATAAGTGTGCCATCTGTATTAATCAATTTGCAGATGTGATATGACTTAAACACGATGAATTTGGTGTAACGCTGTCCATGGTCCTGAACCTGCTGCTACATTATCCTCTGGCTATATAAAGTCAGCAATAATTGACCGTTTGCTAAACCCCTCCCCCAAACCGCTTATATGTAATCACATAGCAACCAAGCCTTGGATCTTTCCACATGCTGAAGAGGTGTGCATTTCAATTAAGATACAACAGGTGTCTAAAGAGTGGGGCTTTGCCTTTTATTTAAAAACTTGTTTACAGGGTTCATTCTTCAAAAGTCACCTGGAGAGTTTTCAACCAACAAAGCTGATGTAGGCCCAAATTAGCTAGTTAAGAGGGATGATCAAACCTGACAGCAGCAGTTGTGTTTTTTAGCTGCCAAATCAGGGGTTGTAAGCCAGAATGAGAATCTGATTTTGCCGGCCTCTGTCTGAAATTAGGACTCATTGTTATTAAATGTTACATTGAACTTCAAAATTGCCACCATTTGTATTGTGAACTGCACAGGTGCCATTACAGAATGGAAAGCTTGACATGCTTAGCAACTGTCACTAAGGTGGTTGAGGCTTAGTGACAGGTCATTTACACTAAACGAGGTTCATTTAATGGTTTTAAACATTGCTCCCCTTGTCCTACTTACCTAATGGAAAGCAATCACCATTGTGTCTGCAGTCTTACCTGGTATTTGCTGTGCCCACATTTCTATTTGCACTTCACATGGCTTGTACGGAAAGTTCCAAACACAAACTTGTACTTTTTTTAAATCTCAAAGTTTGTCGCTTGGCATCAGTTGTTACCTCTGTCTCACTTAAGCCTTGCGTTTCCACTAACCTGAAAAAATACAAAATGATATTTTCAAGGCAGAGTGCTTTGAAAATGTTTAGCACAGAAATACCTTTTGAGGTACAGGAGTTGAGTGCATATTCACCCCCTCTCTCTCCTTCCTCTCAGTGTTTCAAAGTTGTGATAAGATGTGACAGTCTATCAAACCTCAGTGAGGGTTTTATACCATCCACGCATGCAGTGCTCAGTTATCTTGGTGGCATTTTGCTAGCGATATAACAGAGAATCAATTATGAGAACACAGATATGCGAAAGGTTTAGTCGGCAAAAGATGCTTCTTGACAGTTTGATGATATGATGGCGGTAAATAAGCTCCATACATTTTTTCCTGAGCTAAAAATACTATCCCCTTGAGCAAATGGCTGTATGTTAAGATAAAGGGAGGGGAACAGCCTGTACAAAGACACAGAATGCAAAATTAATAGCCTTGAACATAAATAACTGTAATGATAGTAATGATTTGGGTGATGTGAACTCCCGGCACTTTAATCTTTGGTCCAAATATTGATTGTCTCTGGGTCCCTAAAAAGAAATACAGTAAATCAGGAGAGACATGTTTGCAGATATGCAAATGAGGTTTATTATACAGCTCAATAAAGTGTACAAAGTCTTTGGCAATTAGACTCCATCGCTATTCAAATATTTCGTATATCTATATAGTGGTAGAGAACCATCAGACCCCCAGATGGAATCTAGACACTGGTGGTGGCAACAAAGGAGCCCGAAGACCAGAAGGAAGGAGGCTCCGGACCAGTCAGCTGGACTAGATGACTGGAGGTGGAAGCGGAGGTAGAGGGTTGTACTCTTTGCCTGCAATGACGCTGAATACAGTTCGGGCAGCGGCGTGGATGGCGCAACAGGGATGCTTCTAAACATGGTTTTTAAACATCTTGAGGGGGCCAAGTCCCTTGTTTGTCTACTATTTATTGACTTCTCCTTCACTTTTAACTGCATTCAGCCGCATGTTTTAGCAGACAGGTTGAAGAACACTTACAACATTGATACTGGACTGATCTGCTGGCTGTTGGATTTTTTTGACAGGTGAGAGTGAACAATGTGTTATCAGGTGCCCTTTTATCTTCCACTGAGTCCCCCCAGGGCTGTGTCCTTTCCCCTCTTTTATTTGTTTTATACACAAATGAATGCCAAAGCCATCAGGAAGGGCACCACATTATTAAATTTGCAGGTGATTCTGTTATTGTGTCCCACCTCAGCAGTGACGACTCCAAACACGGTCCTGTAGTCAGTGATTTTACTGGTTGGTGTAAATCCTCGTTTTTAAACATTAATGTGGCTAAAACAAAAGAGATGTGCATTAACTTCAGAAGAAATCCCACTGCTAATTCCCCAGTTGATAATAGACCAACCAACCAGTTGAACTTGTGCAGCAGTGCAAATATCCTGGGTCTGTGATCGACAGTAGACTGTGCTCTGAGCCCCAGGTCGATGCTGTGTGTAAAAAAGCACATCAGCACATGCACTTTCTCTGTTAGCTTTGCAGTTTTAATGTCAACACTGTTTTTATGAAAAAAATGTACTCCTGTTCTATCGAATCAGTTCTTACTTTCTCTTTTATCTGTTGGCATGGGTCACTTTCTATTAAACAGAAAAATCGCATGCAAGGTATTGTGAAGGTGTGCACCAAAATTGCAGGCACACCCTTAGGTGACTTACATGACCTGTATAAGGCCAGATTCTTGAAGAAGGCAAGAGCCATCCTGGCTGATCCAAGTCATCCCTTGTAGGGTGCATTCATGCTGCTCCCCTCTGGGTTTAGATATTGTTTGCCGCAATGCAGAACCAGACTCAAAAGGTCATTCATCCCGGTTGTTATCCCACTTGTTATATCCTGTAAATTTAAATTCAATTCATGTTGTAGTCCTATTGTGGATGTGTGGATGTTTATTTTGTTGTTGTTTGGTGTATATTTTTGTTACTGCTGGCTGTAATCCAAATTGCCACGCGGGGATTATAAAGTGACCTTGACCTTGAATAGGGAGAAACAGATTTTTTAAATGCATTGTTGTGACTCTGTGATTGCCCTTTGCCATTTGTGTATGATTCTGATTGGTTAAGCAGGAAGGCGAACGCCTCCACCAGCTGATTCCATTTAGGATGAGAGCATTGATTAAATTAGGACTTCCTGAAAGAATTTACGCTGAGCTATATTTAAAACAGGAGAGACTAGCTGCATATATGCAACAGTTATATACAGCAAAAACGTACAATAGGATAACAGCTGAATTGATTTAGGAGTGCACCGATTAAAAGTTAGGTCTTCCTGAAAGAAATTACGCATTTACGCATTCACTACATTTGTTTGTACAGACCTGGATATGGCAATGTTGGCAAGGAATGCAAACCTAAATTTACGCATTTAAAAAATAAAATGCAATACAATGTGTCATTGTCAGACTATACTAATATATAAATCATCTGTTCATTTGACTGAAATGTGAGAAAAAAAATATACCTGCACATTCAGCTTCTTCTAATAGATACTTACCATAAAAAGTAACCAATAAGTAGCCAACTGCATTATTTGAAAATATATTCTACTGTTTAATGTTGAGTATGCACCAGAAAATGTAATGCAGATATTTATGCAAACCAGTATGCAAAGTGGTAGAATTTTATATTGAAAGTTTTGCAGTGAATTATAAAAAATTCAGTGCTGAGACAAAATGTTTTTAAATCCACTCTATAGGAGAGGGAATGGGGATCTCAAGCAAGAGGCAGAGGGTTAGTCAAAAGATTTTGAGATGGAATGACACACCTTTTTGGATTCTAAAAGAAAAGGCCTTAGAGGCGTCTCAGATGCTGTTGATATAGCTCCACTGAGCTACAAACACTTCAAACGACTCAGGAAAAGGCATGTAGGAACTCCCAAAGGGCTTTCTAATCAAATGTCACAAGATCTTCATGGAAACAGTGAAGCAATTCACCCTATGGCAATGCCAGAAAAATGGCAAATGCCAACACATCAAGAGAGACTTTGTTTGTTTCTAAAGCCTTTTAACCTTGTTGGTAGTGGCCAGATGCTCCTTATTTGCTAATATTGTGATGGATTGTTTGTTTGGCTGTGCTCAGTTTTTATACATAATTGAACAATAATAGAATATTGATTCAACTATAATAACCTGATGTGTTAAACATAGTTTGTTTTACAGGAATCATTCAATGCCAGAGTCAAATAGTTTCAGAAAGATGTTCATTTTGTCAAAATAATAATAAAAGATGGTTTTCTTCGGTCGGTAACAACTACCAACACACAAATATTCTTTTCACTATTTCATTTCCATTTAACACACCCTAACAAAGTCTACACTCAGGCTACTGTATAAAAAAGTGAATTGTGCTCTGTCATGAGAGGTGCTTGTTTTCTCAAAAAGACACTGCTGTCCCTAAGGACCTATTGATTGTGTGGTCCTCTGCCTTGCTCCCAGCCAGAAAAGCACTGCTTCAGATGGGGGCCAAGAGGATCTCGACTGAGTAAAGACAGCTGCTTTGTTTCCTTTTGCTTTCTTTCTGTCTGGGTTTGACATGGAGATTCCTCAGGCAGGAGGAGGACATAGAATGGCAAAGTGCCTTTTGGCCTTTTTTGGAGCTGCCGTTAAAATTAATAGACAATCCACCTATGGGTGTAGAGGACAGGAACACACCGTAATGCCACACTTGAATGCTCATCCAGTTGCGTATACGCTGCTGATGACAAATGGGAAAGGACACACATTAGCCCTCTGTGCGTACCTGACGCAGCTTCTTACCCGGTAATGGATTCACCTCTGTGCCATCATCACCTTCTATTAGGCCCAGGACAGAATCAATGGTATTTCTAAATGCAGCTGAATCATTCATCATAAGAGGGCTTGGGCTGTCCCCCTTTTCTACCGCCTGCTACCTCTCACACCTGCCTTATTCGTTTTCCCACCTAATATAGAGAATTGAGTACCCATTTGTAAAAAACACCAAAAAAATAGTTTTGATCAAGCTGCGTACAAGTGTCATCTATTTCATAGATTCGGGCCATCAAATGGCGCCTTACCTTAATCAGACTTCATAAAAGCAGATAATGTTAACTGACATGCGATAATCTTCTCTTGGAAGCAGGGGGCATTTCAATACACATGAAAAAAACACAATACATCTGATGGCATTTGTCTGACCCTTAAAGAAATGTGTCTGGAGGAGATAAGTTCTAAATGCAGCAGCAGCAAGACATTTTTAAGATAAAAGTGGCATTTTTATGGTTTGATGAAATCAAGGGGGAAAGCATTGTGTGGATGATTAATGAATTAAATTTAAAATGAGTTTTCCGCTCAATTAATAATTAATATACAGTACAAAGGTTTTGTAAAATCAAATATAGATACCTTTCATCTTCAGCAAAATTCCTGTGGTTTTAGAAAAATAATTCTCTATGGGGAAACACTAAATCCATGGAGTGTAGTGTGACAGAACTCTGTTTATCTTTTGTTTTTATTGCTTTCTGAAATGCATATTGTGTTTTGTTTTATTGATGAGTTACTATTTTCATTGAAGATAATCACCATGATAAACAATTCAAAACAATTTCAAAAGGACAGGATAACCTCATAACCATAGCCTCATTTTTTCCGTACATAATGGCGGTCATATCTGGGATATTTTTTAATACAAACTTGATGAATTGCTTAATATCAATATAAAAAAAATCAAACAGCTATCAACTGAAGAGGCCACTCTAATTCTTAGAACATGATCTCCTCACCATGGGATCCTTGATAAGTCAGCTGTGGGGAGCACCAGTCGGGCCGGGCCTTTATTCTGCCAGCATTATTTTGGGAAGCTGGGCACTGGCTGCTAGGACATGATTAATTGCTGCAATAAAGCTCATTATGGAGATTAAGTAGGAGTTACAGGAGCATTATTGATCACTGTCCTTTAAATAACCTTAAAGTTGCTTGTTTGTGCATGTTTGTGTGACACTGGTCAATGCTGAGGGCAAAATGGAAGAAAGGGGCTCAATGCAATGTTTCTCCAAGACATTAACCGATGACATAAAATCAGTTCCTGGAAGGAAATGTGAAACTTGTTTGCATGACTGCAGTGACATAAGCCCTTTACATGTCATACAGTATTACGATAGGTGTAAAAGATCATGTTTTAACATGAAAAAGCACCACTTCCACCATCATCTCCTTAAAGTATACTGCTATTGGCAGACTTGTACTATTTTAAAGAATATAGGATTAGGCTAGATTACTTGAGCAAAGAATCAAAACATGATCATTTCAAAATATCTGACGTGATTTAGTGCTTTTTAGCATTGCAATTTCAAAGAAATCATATGTTAAGATGCTTCAATATTACCATTGTTTTTGATGATATAATGGATTTTGGGTTAGATCTAGAGTTAATTGAAGTTATTTGGATTAAATTCCTACATTGTCATGGAAATATATGATAAATAATGGCTATACAACAGCACATACTTGTGGCTGCTGCTCTTTACGTTATTTTTGCAATTCTGCAATACGTCACTGACGTGATTTGTTAACCTACTACCTGCCTCACTGATTTCATGCACATGTATATGTTAAAGAGTGAGCTGAGTCATAGTCTTATTATCTCACAGCTTTTATTTACTGTATAAAAAAGGAATTATACTACATTGATTCTTTTATTCATTGCTCATCTTTTGTTACCCAAATCCCTTCTTTAAATCCTCTTATCCCTTCTAGCTTCTGCAAACCCTTGCATTGACCACAAACCCCCAGATCTCTATGAATATATGAAAGCTTTATTTGCTGATCCGGGGTTAACTCCTCTCGTATGAATAGATTATCGATGATGCCATTCAAACTTTAATATCCTTGCAACCATTTTATCTGCAACTAGTTCAAGTCTCACACACAAAGAGTATTTGTGTTGGACTTGTTAGGATAAATAAATTATCAAGAATAGGCAACACCTACTGAAGTTACATCAAAGTTCATTTTTAGTTGCAAAAACCCAACAAGGAGTCAGTTTACAGTATTACAACATAGTACAGAAAAGGTCCATCGAATAGCTCTCTTCAACAGCCTTTTGTAATACAGCATGGAATTTGATAAAACTCTATAGATATAATAAAAGAGTTGATGTCGTCAGTAATCTCAGTCAATGAGCATCTGTGCCTTCCTCAGCATCACACTGTGCTTTAGACAAGGACTGTAGTGTCTCCCACATACCAGATAGTGACAGCAGCAACAGTGTTTCGTCTTTGGTTATAATGCAAACAGTTTTAATAACAGTCAGATAAAGAGTATGTTTAATAATTCTTCCCTAACAGGACTGCACAAACACATCCAACGTGTTTGTTAACCACACTTATAGTCAATGAGACTTTTAAGCCCATTGTGCTTGTCAAGGTAGAAAATTTCACACATTCATTAAGGCTGGGAAAAAAGTTGTCTGCTAAAGACCTGAGAGCAACGCATGACAATGAAAGGCTGAGATTCACAGCAAGGCTCCTGAATATAACACATCTGACAGCTTTCCCTTCTATTTTAATATCTAAGTCACCATTTATTTATCAAGAGCCTGGCCAGGGACAAGTGTAGGTAGATTAAGATCACATTCTACATACCATGTCAATTCTGTCTAGTTATATCTCAAGGTAACTTCATAAAAAACACTCATAGAATTGTAAACATGGGCTAATGTGTTAATTGACATGTCAGGTTGTCATTTAATATCTAATCTATTGCATGAAACTGAACATCAGTTCTTCATAAATAAGCCCCTGGTGTTCTGGGGAATTGAAATGAATATAGGACAGGACAACAAAACAAACAAACAATTAATTGGTGACCTTTCATACCAAAAATGTTAAAGGGTGTACATTTCGTCTTGAATGCAATAAATAAGGAAATACATGTAGCACAGTAATGCCACATTCCAAGATTTTTGTGACAAAGGTGAATACATAAATACATTCTGAAACCTTCTATTACATACTTGGACACATAAGAGCCCATCAGCACAATAAGTTGTCAAATGAGAAAGGAGTCAGGAGATCAGCACCTGCTCCTACCATGCGGTTGACGGGTGTTAACCTGTCACTCATTCTCCAATTTACCTTGCTACTCACCATTGGATTCACGTTTCAAGTCAGACCAATCACGGCACACAGTCGCCTCCAAGAAGGGAAAACTCATTTAGAGTGATGACGATAGTGGCTCGGGTTGGTGCAGCATTTGTCATGATTGTCACGTCCTTGCATAAAAGGACCTATTCCTATCACGCTAATAATGCCGGGCTGCACATGTCACGCACAGCAGTGGTATGTGGGCGTTTTGAGCATGTCAGTGAGAAATAAGCAAATAGCAGGGTGCATGTTCACATGCCTTATCGAACTATACCAGGAGAGGGTTTGGCCTGCAATTATTATTTATTTATTTTTATTTTTTTTACAATGGTACAACCACAAAAACGCAATTGCAGTATATGCATATGATGCAGGTGGGCAAGAAAAGAGAGGAGTGGGAGTATGTTGAAAAAATAGGTCAAAACTTTTTAAGAGAATATAATATAGAATATAAAAATGTTTTTATAGAGCCTATGAATATATAATACCCACTGTTGGGGAGTAACGGAATACATGTACTGGTGTTACGTTTTCAGAATAGAGCTCAACAGTCCTGCTCACAGCGGGTTCTGGAAGTAAAAATACAATGTCATTTTCCATTGACAATTGGAGTATGAGCCATACATTTGTAACTGTCGCTGGCAGACCTAAAACCAGCTACCACTTGACTAAGTGATTGTATTTGCTCATATACATGCCAAAAGTTCATGGGGCACCAACCTCATTTTAAGAGGAATGTCTTTTATTTCCGATGTCTTGGATAATACTTTATTACCCATAATCCCCCAGTGATGCCTCTGATTGGTGGAACCAATCAGATGTTGGTGAGGGGAGGCTGTCAGTACCATAGACAGTTAAAGATATAGATTGTTGAGACGTTGGGCTGGATGGAGACCAGTGAAGGCCATTAGAAGCACTTTTCCGTGGACTGCTGAGCATTACTGCACAGCCTCCAACTGAGCTTGATGACATAGATGTGACGTGAGCAACCTGTCTGAAAGTTGTAAGCCTTCTGGTAGCTGTGCCAAGAGAAAACTCAATCATTCCCAATCTTGCAGAGAAGGAGAGTATTGGTATATGTTAGGAGATGACATAGGCACAGGCTAATTACTGCTAACTAACATGCTAGCAGGTGATGGCTTGCTAACATCAAAATGGCGCCATAGGGAGCATCACTTGGAGAGGAGCGGCTTACGCCTTTGGTTGGTATCTGATCTGTGCGCATGCGCAAGATGAGAATCCTGTTTTACACTGCATGAATCACCATCTGTTCCACGCTTCTGCAGTTATACTCCACCGGGAAGCATCATTTAGCTAACAGCTAATTTGGCTAACCTCTAGCTGACAGCTTGATTCAGTCTAAAATAACGTTAACTCAAACTAAACACTGGGATTAGCAGGCTTTAGCTAATGTAACCGCTGTTATATATGTTAACAGTTATTTTCAGGTTTTATTTTAAGTCTTTTAAAGTGATCACATGCTCTCTCAGCTAGCGGTTAGCCAAATTAGCTGTTAGCTAACAAACCTAGCTTCCTTTATTCAGTGGCGCTGTTATGGGTTGGCTTGCTGCCTCTCCTGTCTGTTTTCCTTCTCCCTTGTGCCTTCTTTCTGTTCTGTGCTGAGTGGGTGTGGCGCTCCTAGCTCTTTATCCCTCCTCGTCAAGACACCTGCCTCCCACCTGTCTGGCCGTTTTTAGTCCCAGAGGACTTATTTGCACCATTTTTCCGTTGTATTCAATAAACCTCTATTCCTTTCCCAACCTTTCCTCCATGTCTGCTCCTGAATCTACTACCAACCTAACTGGTGTGCAGTGGTTTTTGGGATGAGTAGTTTCTTTGCTTGATAATAAAAATATGTACAGTCTTGTACCTTTTCATTTTTGGGGGATTTTCTGTTTGTTTTGTCACATAATGATATGTTTATGAGGCACGTGGTAGCTGGTTAGCTTAAGGCATTGTCTAAAACTCTTAATATGTGCATGTTTCCATACGTCAGTGGGAGAAATGAATGGGAAATTGACTTTGGGAACACAAGGTCTCTTGGAGTAGGGGCGAGACTGTTGAGCTTATACAAAATATGAGTAACTTTATTCTGTTACAGTTACAATTGAAATAGGTGGTATTTAGAATAGTTACATTGTTGAAAACAATAGATTACATGATACTTCTATTTCACAAGTTTATTCACTATCTAAATAAATTAAGGCAACATATATATCCTATAAAAATGAAAAAAATGAGCTTTTTGTGATCACTTGAGGTAGAGATGGACCTGGAACTGGCACAACAGAGCCAGGCCGGGAATGCATTTCTATCTTGGAAAGTCAAACACCATTTCACATTAAAGAAAGAACAGGGAGATTTTTATAGTAGGCTATGCGGTTTGGGACTACAAAAAATCTGCTTGTTCATGTATGCGTTCAGACAGTTTGAACAGAAGAACACCCCAAAATGGGCATGTTTAGTAGGCAGTAATTGATAGCTGCATTCCTACACTTATTCCTACACTAAATTGCAATTCAATGTGGAAGTAATCCAATTATTCAGAACACGTTACTCAGATTGAGTAATGTAACGGAATATGTTATAAACTACACTTTTGGGCTTGTATTCTGTATTCTGTAACGGAATACGTTTTGAAAGTATCCTTCCCAACACTGATCATACCTGATGATGTGTAAGACAATCTAGTGTTTGCAATACTTGAAGGCCATGATGTGACTCCCAAAGCACATACCCAAGTACATACACTTCAGAATCACCTAGTTAACAAACTATAAGGCAGTTGCTGACACAATACTATAATGGAAGTTTACAGCCCTTAGGCCAGGATTAATTTGGAGAAATCCACCCCTGGCACTTTACCTTGTGATACTGTACTTACTCTGCTTTAGGCAGTAAAATAAAGTCAACATTTTTCCCCCTAAACTGTTTACCATAATCTCATCTGCACCTGCGTATCATGCAGTATGTAGGACACATTCCTCTGACTCAACAGATAAGTCAAGGGCGCAGAGTTAAACTCAGGCCTTATTTAGTGCTACTACAAGCTCTCCAGTTCTCCTGCATCAGTAATCTACAGGTGAGTAAGAATGGGCTAGTAGACTGGAGTTTGACAGATAGAGATAAGCAGATTCATTGACATGGGACACTTTGGCATCATTTCATTCCCAGGCCTATTACACCTTATTGATCTCTGCTCCAGTTGTTTTCTAAATCCCACAATACAAATAAGACAGCTGCTTTGACTCAGAAATTCTCTGGAACCCAGCCTTTCCCCAATGCCAGACACACACTTCCAGCATCAACCTAAACATAATTTGAAAGTATTTTAGGTTAGTAATTAAACTCCCCCTTGTGCGGCATCCCTATTAACTCGACCTTTGATCACCCGGTGGCTTGATGTATGGAGTGGGTGGTTTCAGAAAGCATGCAAATGTAAATTTTGTCTCCCGTCCACAGATGAAACATAGCAAAACATCAAAAAGTGTGTTTTTTATTTTTGTGTTTTTTGTTCTGTATCCTGGCCTCATTAAGGTACACAAAAACCACAAGGCAACGTTTGATTGATCAAATTTTCATTTCTTCAACTCCAGCTCTGAAAATTGAATGGCTTTCACTTTTAAATACATTTTAGATTAAATGAAAACACCAAACTACGTCTTGCATGAAATTAAAACAATGGGGCTTGCACAGTTGAACAAATGGTAAATTGAGGGAAAAAAAGGTAATAGCTGCCTCAGAGGCCCTATGTCATTGCAAGAACATGACAGAGAAATGAAGAGAAAAACAGAGGAACTATCCAATATGACAAAATGTGTCATGCAAACATCAGAGATGGGCAAATTTACAGGAAAAACCAAATGGATGCTGTTGGATCTCAGCGTGAACCCACAATGAAAATGTGAGGAAATAAAGGCATTCTTCCCTCAGTAAGAAAATGTGTGTATTTTAGCTAAAAAAGAAATTGCTAAAAAGTCTAAAATGAACATAGGCATAGGCCAGCCTGTGAAGAACACTGTCATAAATGGAGACCTTTCATCCATGACTATCCGTCCACAAAAATGGTACTAGACCTTATTCAAGGTTATAGTTTTCAGCCAGTGGCCCTCTGCCCTAAACCTGCTGGTGTGGTATACAATATTACTTGAACTATGAATTGCAGTATGTACATATGCCATGCAAGGCCACCAGACTTCATGTACTAATGAGAATGATAAAGATGTCATTTGTCCTTGCCAATCAGGTACAGCAATGCTAACAGGTGAACAGTAGGAGATGTCAGGCTTGTTTGAGATTAGCCAGGTCTGTGCAGAATCAGTCACCGGCATTTGCCGCCCAATGCAAGCCGGTTAGATTTGTGAATGACTTGATCCTGACTTGCTGACGTCATGCACACGTGGGCAACGACAACCTACCAATATCCAGGCGGCCACAGGTTTGAGACACAGGCAGGTAGTTGTTTTCAACCAACTGCAAGACTCAGGCGGACCCAGGACATGACGAGAGAGAGAGTTTTTGAATTTAATGGATTTAATTGCTATTTGTCTGATTTAAAGGCTTATTCTGTATAGAACACATGTTGTGTGGCTGATAGTTACGTTTAGAAGTCAGAGAGATAAATCCATTCAGATTATGGATCATCTACATTCTGTTGTTTATTAACATCAGCAACAGATTGCATGTAGAGCATTTTGACAGCTACTCTGTCTTAAGAAAAACAAGTGTGTACAAGCTGATATATGGGTCTGATAAGATTTTATTTAATCAGAATTGTACCTAACAGGATGTGAGTGTTTCTGTGACTTCCTGTTTAGCCTGAAGGATGCTGTAAACTGTCCGACTTAACGTGGCTTTTTGTCACTGGCCCCGGCTGCTGCCGCCTGCTCTCTCCACTTCTCAGGCGAGGCGCAGTCCAATGTAACGTGTTACTGTACATTTTGTGACCTGATCAGGAATCTCTGTTGTAGAGCCTGCAAAAGTTTTTTTGCATTGTCAAAACTTTATTTTGATTGCTGCGCACCAAACATGGTGACTCCATTTGAAGATAATTCGTACAAATTGTAACACAAATAGTTCACATTTATACAGAGACCTTACAGTTTAGATAACAGTGATACATCACACCACATGTCAACATGTTTTTTTATTGTTGACACAAGTGTCACATAATCTGATTGATCCCAAAAGGCTTGCTATTAAAAGTCTCAGTACCCTGCTCTGTTTTGCTCTGCTGCCTTTGCTCATGTAGCATTTACTGAGCAAGCTATCTTGCTAACATTATGCTTGTATCGCTTCAGAACGGCTTTGTTGAGGAAATAGTTGTTTTATGAACCAATCTCCTTGCTGCAATTGCCACCCCTCAGCGACCCAGTTTGCCTGTCATATCCTCTTTGGGCCTAAAACACCGTTTCCAACTGGAAGTTGGTGTTTGCTGTTGCTCCTGTTTTCACGCAACACCACAATGGCTCATTTCAAGGTAGGAATTAGCATTTTTGTGATTTGAGTGCTTGGCTTCTGCGGTTTGTTTTACTTTGCGCACATACTTGGCACTTGTTGGGCTAACGTTAGCTGCTAATTTGGTCCTTGTTTGACAGTACATTGTAATAGTTAACGTTTAGCATTGTAATTCTAAAATATTGTTTGGTTTTTCAGGCTTGCTAGAATTTTTGTGGCTTGTTTCCCCATTTAGTTTTTATATTGTGATATTTTAGCTGTGGTCATTCAGTTTGATTATCTGGCTAAGATAACAGTGAGTAATTGCATTGGATATGAGTTTGATTTTCTTTTTTTTGACTTTCACTTGCATTTCCATGTTGAGGTAGAGATATTTTTAGAGAAATGTCAGTGTTTTTATATTAATTTCAGCCATATTGGCCAACTTTACATTGAGTGTTGTCCATTGGGTTTGTTTAAATGGTATATTTTCCTCTAGGTTGTTGCCTCTTAGCTAATTGTGGGGCTGTCTAGTAGAGGCCAATTTTGTAAACTGCTTTAAACATACTAATTGTCTTGCATACACACCTTTTACATAATTTCCTGTAATATGGGCTTCATGATAAGGACAATGTCAGTTTACTTAAAGCTAGGACAGGGGTTTTCCTGTTTGGGACTGCAACTATATTTCCTTTAGTTACACCAGGGATCACTTCTTCACTTCAACAAGGTAAGAATTTTGCTTTTTGTGCTAAATGCTATGCCATTGCTCTGTTCAGTCTGTGTTTATTTGCTAGAGTAGGCCTACTGTCATTGCTCTCACTGATCTGCTGGTTGCTAATGTCTGCTGTTCTCTGCCAACTATCTATAAATGTGTAATTGTTGATTGGTTTCTTTTAGTAGCTGAGCATATTTTGTGGTTTGCTTGTTGTCTGCCATAGGCTGTGTTGAAAATGGATACAGATGTGTTTGAATATTGTGTATTATGGGCTGTACAGTTTTTTTTTTTTTCACTCAAGGTTGTTGTTGCTGTTTTGAGGCATTTGCTTTTGACTCACTGCAAACATGTCTCTAGAGGATTGGCTCGTATGTTGTTTCACTGCTGCTGGAATTTACTAATTCTGCTGTAACACTTGCTGGCACTTCATATACCATAGCATTTAAAACACAGTAAACTGTGATGAGAAGTGCCCAGTTCTGAGGTAGTATTAGCCACTGTAACAAAGTCAAGCAGTGTGCTCTTAAATGCTTTAATCTGAACTGTTAGGCAATTTGTTTACTTGGTTTTATGCATTTAGATTGGAGATCTGCACCTGACACTTATGCCATGGACTTGACTTGATTTGGGACTCTGCGTTTGTACTTGAAACTCGACCTCTAAAACTGGCATGCTAACAACTTTGTAATCAGAAAACTGTCTGTCTTTAATTTAAAAAATACTGTACTGTACCTTTTACTAAAATTTCAAGGTCTTAAACCAGTTTCTTGATTTAAACACACAAGTGCAGTTTGACACAAATGTTGCCAAGTATCATAGTACCTGTATGAACTTCCTCAGAGCAGAAGTTACTTCTTCCAGGCTCAAGTTTTGGAATTCCCTCCCTCTACATGTTTAATTAGCACCCTGCATCATGTGGTTAAATCCAGGCTTATAACCCACTTGATTTCTCTGGTTCTCTATGCATGTTATACATGTCATATTAATATGTGTTTTTCCTCATTTGTTAATTTCTTTACACCCGTTCCCCTGTTTAGGGTTGAACTTTAGGGCCTTGTCTAACAACCCAAACCAGACATCAGATCATCTCTATCTTAAGTAGAAATAAAAAAGGATGTCCAAGTCCCTCAGGAGGATTACTTTCTTAAACAGATTATTACAATTACAGAAGACTGTTTTTGTTTTCTATCATGCCTCAGATAAACCGCAGATGGCACAAATCAATGTTTAGAGGAACACTGTTGTACTGATGATGAGCCATAATCACATTTAGGCCACTGTGTTATCTGTCTTTTCGACTTGTTCCTCTTGACTTGCGCTCCTCTCACTCAAGCTGTTATCAGTCAAGGCTTGACAGCGGCTCTCTGTTTCCAGGCCTTGTACGTGTCTTTGTCAGTTCACATCTCAGCATTTGGACAAGCTGCTATCGGACAAGGGTGCTTCCCAGCCATTACTTCCACCTGTGTGACAACAGGCGGTCTTATCTTCTCTAGTGATGTGAGCCTATCTGAGTTGCTGATTAATAGACATGGGGTCATGCCACCTTTCTCTCTCTGTCTCTCTCACATCTTTTTCAGCCTGTTGGTCACACAGTGAATAAGATTGGAGCAGGCAGGTTAAAACAGACCACAAAAATGAGCATTACAAGGCCATTTGAAGGTGATGAGCGTGAATAAATGTTTTTAAAACAACTCTCTCCTGGGAACAAACACACACACACACACACACATTCACACACACAGAGTTTCCCTCTGTTTTTAATTAAAAGCCTGAGTGACAACATGGCCTATTTCTTCCATGGCTGTTTCAAATTGAGATAGATAAGACTTATATTTAGGAGGCCTTATCAAACTCATCTATTTGCTGCTGGGTAATTTTCCTTTTCTCATCTTACAAGAAAGTGCAGACAGAAAAATCCTCCTCTTGGTTTCAAATCCCCAAAGCAAAACTGTGTCTACTTCCCTTCTCTATCCCCCCTGCCTTTCTGGCCCTGCTACACGGTGTATGAAAGTGAGCCATGGAGTCAATGGATTTCACTTGTGTCCTAACGCGCTTTCCATCTAAGCTGCTACATTGAGTCAATATCCTACCAGCCCGATGAATGATGATAACATGGCTGTTTTTGCAGTGTGTTCTGGTGTTCACTCCACAGTAAGGCTAGATCTCTAAACATTGTCATCTCTGAGCCCAGAGCCACACAGGACGCATAATGACAGACCAACATTAAAGCCCTTACAATTCCAAAGAATCGGTTTCTCCTTGGTCTATTTTAAAATAAGTAAGTAAGTAAGGAGTCACTTGATCCTGCCTCTTTCCTGACAGTTCATCCACTGGATATCATTTTGTATAAGCCTCGGAAATTTGCATTAAAAAGGAAAAAAAGGTAAAGCATTTTCCACTCAGAACCAACAGAAGATAAGACAAGCTCGGAAACATTTATGCCTGGCTTTGATTAGTTTGGCCTGGTTTGTGTGTGGTTTGTCGCAAGGCTTAATCAAAAGACGTACAACGCATATTGCTTTAAAATAAATATTGCAATGCTGTTTATACAGTAAGGTAGATGACTGAATGTAAGCGAATGAGTTGCATTGTTTGTGGTTTAGACCTTGAGAAGGGACAACCTGTGATACTAAAGCACTTGTCTGAAAGCCAGCCCCTCTGTGAGTGGCTTCTGTTAATGTAAGACACGGGCATAGTCCCCGATATCAGTCTGTCTCTATTAATGCTAATGATAGACTTGATCATGGACGATAAGCATGTAGCATGAGTCTGGCAGACTGTTCACTGCATGAAAAGAAATCTAAAATCTGAATGTGAGAAACCTTTTCGATTTTGGCCATTTCTAGTTCCATAACTTTACTTTTGGATATTGTATTTTGATATTGGCATCTTTCAGTCTCTCACAGAGTTGACGTGATGACAGCGAACACGTCATAGTACGTACGACTGAAGTCGGTGAGGGTTTTATTTACAAGTTTTATTGTCTTTACGTTTCTTTGTAGGTGTAGTTTGTGTGAAGTTTAGATTGTGTGTGGGTTAAGTTCTACAAAGAGGGAATCAAATTATTTACATTAAATCAAACATCTCCGCAGAAATTGTGTGCAATAATTAAAGTAAATCAAATATTAAATGAAGAAATACACTTACAGGAGGCGCACACATTATGTCCAGGGACAAAGGGAGGAAGGCAGCATCGCCTCTCCTCAAGGTGAAATGATTGCTTCTGCTGTCCTCTGTGCTTCAGGTGTGACCTCTTGATGGGGACTTTTGACATCATAATCTGGGAATTCCACTAATTTACTCATTCATCAGTTTACATTCCACATCAGATTACACACAACATTCATTATTTCTGTGACTCGGACATCTTTGCACAGTTATAGTGCTGCCGTACTGATGCTTGGTGTCCTTGAGGTTCTGTCCATTTCTCCTACCTCCCTACCTTTTCCAAACTCTGTCCCCCTTTCCTCCCGCCTCACAGTGGGAAGATTTTCTAATATCCATTACTTCCACTAGGGTCAGTGCAATCCCACTGGGTCTGCCAAAGACTTGGCAGGTGCCGATAAGGGCATTGCTCCAGACACTGTAATAACTTAACAAATCCTTCCATGACCCAGAATCCCCTTCACCAGCGGGGCATCCCACTGTTTTCCATAAAGCCATTAAAATCTACCTGGTGTCATATTGGGAGAAGCGGGTGTGGGGTTGCAGTGCACTGCATGCCATGCACATCTCAAAGCTATTCTGGTAATACAAAAAAACAACAGTAAGCTATAAATAGAAGAAGGCAACATTATGATTCAACACCTGCTGTCAGCATGTTTTTGGGACAGAATCGGTTCATGGACTTTGGATTGCGTGTCTGATTCACCCAGGCACAGTGGGCATGCAGTTTAACTTGTTCTGTCTTTCATACTTTCATTTTCTTTTATCCATTCCTTCACTTTATTCTGTCTTCACTCACACACACAGGGGGTCATTTTGGCAGGGCCTCCTGCAGCTCTTATCCGATAATGATACCCGCTTCACTGGGTATCAGACCACAGCTCCACCCATTTCCTTTCCTCCTCCAAACACCCAGCTTTCATCCTGCCAATCATGCTTTAGGAGCATTCAAGTGCCAATAGTGTTAATGATTTATTTCCCTTGTAATCCCCGCTCAGGCTGATAAGCTCATGACGCCTGCCGTCATTTGCAGCTGTTTTCCATTGTTTGCGGTGTTAAATTAAGCCTCAACGATCCATCCGTTGAGCCTCTGTGAGCAGAGGAAAAACCCATAGGCATGAGCTGCTCTAATAGATTAACTAGCCTTTGCTGCACAAAGAAGGTAAAAACATCTGTCTGATATCAGTGCAGTTTCTTGATATGACTTTTCGCAGAGATGGAGTTAGAGGAGGTTTGATATAATTATGGCTCAGACCCAAAACAGTCACAAAAAATGATTGTGAGTGAGAGATTGTGTGAAGTGAGATGTCATGCTTTGATTTAGTTTGTCTCATTTTAATAACTATAATATTTTGTTTATTTCTCTGTAACAGTAAATATTAATGACTAAATAAGGAACAATTAAAGTTCATGTTTAGAAAAAAACATTGTTAAGAATGAGATCAGATTTGATTGGCAGTAGCCTGATAACATATGCAAAATAGAAGGGCACTTGGAAAGTGCAGATCTCTGCCAACTCATGCCCTATCTCAATGCAGTGTGAATTTTCCCAGTTGGGAACAGTTTTCCCAATTACTCTGATACTACAGGAATGCAGCCCAAAAGCCTAATTTAGCATTAACAAAAGTGAAAGATAATTTGTGTATCCGTCCTGTCATTTGAATTTGCACCAAAATGTAATGGTTTCTTTCTTGGCCCATGATACACCCTTTCACCAAGTATCACAAACATCTGGCCAGTTGTAATCCTGCTGAGAAACAAACAAATTAACAAAGAGAACCAAAATCATAACCTTCTTGGCAGATGTAATAACCCCCACAACTCTCATGAGATTCTGATTGGTGCACCAAAGTATGTGACATAACTTTTTCCCAACTGAGACCTGCCCACTTCAGAGTGAAAAAGGGACAGAAATATAATGTGAAATAGTCAAAACCCTTCTAACTTTAGCAGAAGAAATTGTGTTCATATAGGACATATAGTAGCATAGAAGCTGAGTTAAGAAAATCTATTTGATTTCACCTAATTCAAATGTGTTTTAATGCTGCAGACCGACATCTTCTACTCTGACTTGAGCTAAGTCAAATTGAGTCTCTAATTTTCTGATCATCACACAGTGTCTGTCAGGGCAAGGTGAACACTGGCCTCCTCATAAAGACATCAGGCTAAACATCAGTGGAGCGCGCTTTGGGTAATAACAAGTTTCATGAAGCCATAAATCTGCCTAATCTAATGATTTGGCTCACCTGCTACACCACTTTGATGTGTCATGGTGCCTACTTGTCATTTCAAGGGGATATGTCTGCAAGATGTCAATGGTTTTCCTCAACTGGACAGATTTATTTTTGTGTATGACTGAGTGGATGGCTGATTGTAATGTCCCTTTACGAGAAAATAGGGTTTACATATATTATATTCATATTAAAATATGAGCTTACTTATATCCATCCTAATTTAAATTAACTGATGACGATCCATGTCAATTTTCTCAAGACAGGCAAAAGCACGTATATGAATGACTTTGAATAATTGCTGCACATTGCTATTACACTGTCATTTGTAAAGGAACAGAAGATATCATTTATGCCATAACTTGGGGCCAGTTAACAAATAAGTTAGCATAATCATTCATCTGTTGTCATTGACATTACTGGAATGTCATCTTTTCCCTTCAACAGCAATTTAGAAGAAAATTGCTACCTTACAAAATTATTCTCTGAAATATGGCTATCGAGAATTTAGAGGGTAAGAACTGACCCTGGATCATAATGTGCTATTTTGTTCCACTTCCTTTCACAAGACGTTTTCTCTAATTGAATGGACACTGTCGCAGGTTTCAAAAAAATGACCACAATATGTCTTCAATGTGACCAAATAAGCAGTTTGAACAACTAGTTCCCGCCCAACATCTAGGACACACCCCTCATTGGGTCCTTCTTGCTCTAAAAGCCTCCTTTTTAAAGGCAGCTTTGCTGTATCATAAAAGCTGGCAATTATGGGAGGTTGCCAAGTGTTCTGAAAGTCACCTTTAGTTTTTTGCTTTGTTGAGATGTGACTGTGTATATCTATATGACCTCTCATAGCTTTAATGCCTCTCTCTCAGACACAGTGTTGAGTTTCTAGGTCTGTAATAACAACCCCTACTGCAGTTTTCCACTAATTGGTTCATAGCATAAAAATGCTAGCTGGCATTTCAATGAGCCCAGATGTAATGAAAACACTTTTAAACTTAGATCAAAACCTTTGATTAATGTCTTAAAATGTACCATTATGGCCTGTGATTTCCCCCGCGTGTTGTGTCCTTACGAGTGATTTAAATGTAACCGACTAGTCTGGAAAAGCAATGAACAGGCAGGTTACTATATACTTTAAACTTCCCATAATGCATCTTACAATGCTCATATTTATGTGACAAATTACATTTAGTTTTCACTTCAGAGCAGCAAAGAACCTGCATACTATGCACAAAATGTTTCAGTATGATCTTAGTGTTGGTTTTGGTTTTCTGGCCTTTTTACTGTGACGGTGTGATTGAGTCTTAAAGCACATACAAACATACAAACATTGCATTTTACTAGAATTTAACAATCCAAAAACCTACCTCACATGAAACAATAGACAACATAAGTAAGCAAGTGACTGATGAACACAACTTAGAAACTAATGAATCAGAAGCGTTTCTCAACTTCTAAAAGTGAATATTTGGCTTAAATTCACCACATCGTCAAAAACACTCCAGTGGTATGCTCATGGATTTGTGTGTCTGCTGGATGTATTAATATGCAGTTAGATTACAACTTAAATAGTCAATAGTATTTTAAGGCCCAGTACGACCCCCATGGTGATAACAATTCACACAGTCCAGCTTTTAAAGGGACACGCCCCAATTTTACATTTCCAAGTCAATGTACTCGTCACAAGGAGTACTACATAGCCTTTTGTCTTGCAAATATTAGTTCTGAACTGGGCTTAAGATCTCACAATGCCTTGCGTTTTCTCGCCTGAGAAATGCGAGATTTGCTAACAGCAGCCAACACATTTATAAAAACATTTTTACTATTCAAATTATATTTGACTTCCGTAATTCGTTCAAACAGCCCCAGTAAAGTGTTGTCTGGCTCAACTGATGCACACATTGCTAAGAGAAAGCCCTCCCCCACTTGCTGTCTTAGCTTATCGCTGCCCAGGACAGTTGTAATAGGTTTTAAGAAATATAAACAAGCTAGAGTGTTTTTTTTTCTCTTATTCCAGAATACAGTAGATAGGCGGTGTAGTTGGACCACTCCATCGCTGACACAGCGCTGTGGAGATAGGTCTGGCAATGCAAGACTATGTAAATTCAGTAATTGAACACATAGTTTAAAAAAAAAAACATAAAAATAAATAAATCACTATTCCTTTGTCTGCCACGTTTTACAAAACATAATAAAATATCATAAAGAAATACCCTTCAAATATGTACTTTTAATTTAAACAAATGACCTTCATACGACTCATTTTGTTTTCTCCAGCCCACACTACACAGATGGCTTGACCTCCCCCATATGATGTATTTTTAGGTCTAACTTGAAGGTGTGTGTATTGCCATTCTAGGAGTGTGTTGTGCAGGGTAATCTGCCCCTGGAGAGATGTCTAAATTAGAATGCACCAACAGCGACCCATATTACCTTTGATTCAGTCTAAAGGCTGGAGGGCTTTTTACTGTTCCAGCCTCTCCACGTTATAACTGTCACATCACTGTGGTTGGCATGTAGGTCTCCTCAGTTTCTTGCCATTTGTGCTCTGGACCTCATTAATTTATTCTTAGAGGAATCGTTTTGGAAGTACACTTATTCACCTTTCTGGTCCAGAGTTAGATGACAACATTCATAACATATACTTGTGTCCAGTAGATATGAAGCTACACCTCCAAATTCTCCCACAAGCACCTCTCAATCTCCCTAATCAACATTTTGTTTCTTTTGTCTAATCTGTACTAAAACTGAAGTGTAAAAAAATTGCTGTTTTTATGATTGGTTATGTGCCAGCCTATTTCTTGGCTGAGACCAGTAACATTTTGTGATATCCCCTGGTCGCCTCGCTGCTGGCTGTAGCTTAATAGTTACACTATACACTACAGTATACATTGTATATTCTAACTCTTAACTAGAAAGTGAGTAAGTATATTTCTCACAATGTGAATCTATTTCTGTATTTCATTAAAAAATCCACCCATGGAGTGTTGTTAGTTTCCCACAAGCTTCTTTGTCCTGCTATTTCCTAAATTTCTCAGTTTGTTTCATTCAGCTCAGGGTTGTACAATATGTGCAGACAGAAAAAACGAAATATTACAAGAGGTTTCAGCAAAAGAAAAAGTAAGAGTTATGTCCTTGCTTGCTTTGTAGCGGCACTGCATTGCGATAAGTCTATACTGTCAACGGAGAAATTGCTTTCTGTAGCTCTTATATAGTGGATTTTTCTTTATGATTGCTCATTGCCAGTGCGAAATGGTGGTTCAATATAGAAACCCCTGTAGCTATATATTGAAACTATATTGATACAAGCATACTTTGTCTATTTTGTTATTTGTAGAAGTAAAGAAAATGCATCACCACAAGAAATTTATACCTGTATTATAAGATAGATTGAACTGTATAATTCTTTTATACTTATGCCATTTAATTAGGGTAATTATTTACAAATAGTACATTTTCCAGCAGTATATAGTAATTTGGATTAGTCTAAGTGTACATTAGTGTATTGGCAGCTCTCCAGTGATCTCACTGCTCCTTTGACTCTATGCATGATTTGAAATAATAAGCACTTACGTTTAGACAAACGGCCGATGGTACTCTAAACCAGAATACTTACATTGACTGACCACACAATAAAGCAACTTTTCTATTGAGCTTTAACAAACTGTTACTCACTGGCATACATATTATTCACAACCTGATCTCACATAATTCCATCAAATGAACACGGCCCCTTAACTCAAAATCTGTGGCAGTTTCACGGAATCGCCGAAAATTCTGTGATGGGCCCATGGAATAATTTTGTGAAATCAACACCCCTTAAGCCCCTTAAGTTAAGAAAAAGGTTGTCGGTAGGTGGTTGCGTTTTAGGAAAAGAAGAATGGGATGGTTGTATACAGCAGATGGGTTGGGTTCAGGAAAAGAACAACGGGTTGGGTTTAGGGAAAGAAGAACGAGACAGTTGGGTTTAGGAATCGGGACACAATCTCCGGCCTCCTGAGTGAAAGTTCTGTGTTGTTTGACCCATCCACCACCCCAGCCCACCTTCCAACGCTGATTTTCGTGCTTTCATACTACTTCCTACCGTTGTTGTTCTTAACACTACGTCATCTTCTTATTGACTTTACTTTGGCAATGTTTTCCATGTTGACCACACAGAATTTTTACACATTTCATGCCACCACCCTGTAATGGGTAATGGTTCGTTATCATTTCACAGAATTCTGTGAGACCAGGCTGATTCTTCACTGGGTACCTTCTGCTTTTTGTGGCAGCTGTTTTTTGCAGACCATTAAGAATTACAATTAATGGTCTTCAGTAGGGCTGGGTGAAATGAAGAATATAAATTATCACAATATTTTTAACCAAATACATCAATATCAAAACCGCAATGTTATTTTAGTGTTGACTACTGGTGCTTTCTCAAAATATTTACACAATGAGATTTTTGATAACTAATCGTCAGTAATGTGGATATAATGACTACCTGGGTAAAGGCAAATAATGGAACAGTCAAAACAGTCAAGTAAGATCAGAAATGACATCGCTGTAATGCAGCGTTTAAAACCAGGAAAAGACAACACTAATGCCATATTACAATGTTACGAAATCTAAGACAATATCTAGTCTCATATCACAATATCGATATATCAATTTATTGCTCATCTCTAGTCTAAAGTCACAAAGTGCAGGTTATGATGAGTCTCCTAATCATGCCACATTGATGTTCATTGGGGTAATAAAGTGATAGCTTTGCCATTAGACACCCTGTTTCTATTTAGATTTTTCCTCTTCCTTTCTTAACAGCTTGTTTCCATTTGCTCCTTTTTCTTCTCTACCTATTCCTCCTTTGTTGCACTTCTTTGTCTCCTTCCTCCGTCTTCTGCCAGACTTCAGTTTCTCCCCTGCCTTCACCTGCGAGGATACCGACTCCAGTGGAGGGGTAGGACCTGGCGGACACTGATAAGACCTTCCCTTTAAACCTCAGCTCCACAGGCTGAGTGTTTATGGAGAGGAATGAAGCAGAGTACACTGCACCACCACAACCACATGGCATCACATCAAAAATCATGATGCCCAGCCAAGAATTTGGTCTTTTGTCTGTTGTTATAGGAAAAGGGGTGGCCTTGAACAGGCCTAGGGACATATTCATCGTGGTGTAACTTTGAGGATTGGTTGAATGTTTAGATTGAACACACACAACCTCTTATTGGGAGTAAAAATGAGAACCCCATTTAGTTATAAACCTTAAAATCTCTATCAGTTTAGCCCAAGCAAAATCAGATAACAGTTCTGTTAGTCAAAAAAATAAAATGAAATGAGGCAGTGTTCTTAAGCCGTCAGCCATCACACAGGTAATTTATTTTATCGTGGCCATCTCTTTGCAGGTACTTCGGTAAGCTGTAAGCCATTCGCCACAACAGCTGTCATGGCTTTAATCTCCATGGTTGGAGATGGACAGATATCATCTCCAAACTAGCTTTTCATTCCCCTCTGTACCTCCTAGGCTGGCTGAAGCAGCCTCTGTCTGTTTCCTGAGGAAACATAAGAAATAGGAAAGTCACCATTACAGGGTTGGTTAAATGTTTTAAAAACAAAAAAAATGTAATATTAAATGTTTATATTCATAGAAAATGTCCCAAAAAGTACTGACTTACAGCCAAAACATCCTCTTAACTAAATTTTACAATTGAATAATGAACATGCAATCTTGAAGATAGAGAGACCTGCTGCCATATCACCGACTGTCACCATCTACTCACACAGGCAATGCTGTCATCACTGCTGTTGCAGTATCAACACTGAAACCTTTGTGCTTGCATTTGCCCACCAGTGTTATTATTATTATTATTACCAAACTTGTGCAGCAAAGTATTATAAGAATGCCTAGCTTTTATTTGCCATCTCTCCTTTATAGCTGATCTTAATGATATTCTGTCAGAGTGAAAGATTAACAGTTTATTACACCACCAAGCTTCGGTGCAGAGTGCAAACACCCCACTAATGCCTACAGTAATAGATATAGAAAACACAAGATCCAGCAGGGAGAAAAAAACATACATTTGTGCGTATCAAGACTTGCTGAGAGGCATCGTGCTGCAAAAAAAGGGAAACATAAACAATATAAATGTTTAATGCTGTGGTGGGTAGACTGACCTTTTTCCACTTGAAATAAAGATGTGCATGTTTTAACGTCCAGCGGCAATCATGCATGTAGAGTCTGCAAAAGTGAAAATGTACTCTTTGTACCTTTTTTATGATACAGCTTGAATGAGAGAATTATTTCTGTGGGACTTGGAACTACTACATGTGCAAGAACCTTGCTTCTCTTCTTTATACTGACACCTTGGTTGTAAGGGACAACAGCTTTACTAAACTTTGCATTTTTTATATGTATGGATCATAACTCAAAACATTTTTAAATAAGTTCCAGTTTATTTCTAACTGATCTAGTCTCAAATGTTTTCTTTTCTTGTTTGTACATTTTACAAACAGGATCAGAATTACATTATCAGACTATAAATATAATATGCACTAACTGGCCACTTTATTAGGTAAACCTGTACCCTTCTGCAATCAAAAACAGCATATTGGCCATATATACAATATACTCCACTTTTGTGAAGCTCATGAACGTTCATTTTTTGTTGACACTGTCAGGAAGGTGATACTTCTACTTTGTTTACTATAGATGTCACAGTAGTTGGTGTTGTTGTACTGGACTCCATTATATTGAAGGGTGTTTCTAATATTTTTGACTTAATACAGTGGCCTGTGACTGAGTGTATGTACTCGGTCTCCCTTAGATGTTTCAATATATTCTGTCACCATTTCATATTCCTACGTACATTTGTGAAGACTGAGAATCCAAATTGAGTCGTTGTAGCAACCTTTGTCTTTGTTCAAAGTTTAATCTTTAACATATTGTTCAAGATGTTGTATTTGTAATAGGACTTTAGTTGTGATCCTGGTCTTGCCATTAAGTCGTAGAAATATCACCAAAACCCTCCCAGTTCCCCCCTGCATCTTAATACTCTCATTTTTATTTTCACGGTTCCAACAGGCGACTCTCGGCAGTCACAAACCTTCCTGGGCCGAGTCTTTTTAATGTACGACTGACAAGGTCCCTGTCACAGCAACTACTGTATAATGGCAACAGCCTAGATAAATAAAATGGATTTTAGAAAACTATTTGATATTTTTTGTAACTTCCAAAGCTTAGCACTGTAAATAAAATCTTATGTTAAAATCAGAGTTGTTTTTGATACTGATTTATTGTAAAGGCCTAAAATGTTGGTCTATGCGTGATCTAATACCATGTAATTTACCCATTAAAAAAATATACGTTTAAGTATATTAAGTTCCATGGTATTTATTTTCTGTATGAATTTTTTCATGTTTTACAAAGGGTTTAACTTAAACCAGGTCATTCAACAGTGATAGCAATCCTATTGAATCCATACATACAGTACAACTGTTAACAAAACAAATACATTTATTTTAAACGCACTGGTATTGGATTGGTACAATTTATTGACCGCAAGTTCAGGTATCTGTATCGGGAAGGAAAAAAAAGTTTTGGAATATCTCTAGTTGAAATGGCATTTGAGATCAAGTTTTCTCTACCATAAGAAAACAAAATCCTTCTCTGGTAAATACTGCTCATGGACACTTGTTTTTATGTTTATTTAAAAAGAAAAATGCTGTTCCAACTTCCTTGAAAGTAAAACGTATTAGTTTTTTATTTAGAGATTGGTTGATCAAAAGATTAAAACATACTCATGTAGATAAAAGGCCTGCTACATTCTTCTGAAGACTTGGATTGGTTAAGTATTTAAAAGCATGTAATCTTTAAACATCTAGTGGTCAGACCAGTTAAGGCCGTTTTACCCCTTTTGGTGATTAATTCAGTTCAGAAATGACTCCTCAAACATCTCGTTAGCTCTTTTCAATACAACCAACACTTAAAATCAGGCTCAACATATTCCTGCAGAAATGAATTGCGTAAATAAATCTCTAACCAGTTGCTAGGTGTTATACAGAATGTTAATGTAATTTACTTTTATCAATAGAATTAAGTAAATAAAGCTATTTATGGTAATTATGGAAGACTGATGGCACCTAATTTGAATCAGTTTCCACAGACATTCTACTGTCAGTGGAAATGTTCTAGTATAGATTTTCCCAATTTTCTATCTATGAAATAAAGATCTGCATTGATAAAATAAGTATTACAAAAAAGATCTATATTTGATTGCAAGTTTTTATATATATATATATATAGTGTGTGTGTATATAGATATAGATATCTCTTTAATAGAAGATACAATATCAAACAGCCATGTAATTTACTGCTGATATGAGGTCTATTCCCTGCTATTGCTAATACATATGCTGTAGCTTAATGTTATTAGGTGGATCTGAGGATGTATGTGCATTATTCTGAATTAACAGTGCTTACTGGCACGTTTGAGTGCTGCTAACTTGGCACTAACAAAGACTTTTTTATCTTGAGCCACATGCGGGTGTTGCCTTCCTTTAGCACTGTAGCTTGAGAAACTTGTGTACCCTGCCATACTCTTCTATCTATCTTCTGTCCTTATTGTATTGTATCTTATTATTTGCACACTAGCACCGTAAAGGGGTTCCGTCTTTTGTGATTTCATCTGGGGAGCTTTGCTTGTCTGGTTAACTGTTTTTAGTATAGGTAAGTCATCTGTGATTAAGGGTTAGATTTGAATGCACTTGACAAAATGGCATTGAGATTAAATTTAAGTAATTGTCTGTTCACGAAATTACTTAATTGTTTCTCTTATTCATTACTCCTGCATGATTAACACTTAGTAGTGCATTCTATAGTTAGCACATTGAGAATTATTATCATTTTGCATCATCATTGACAGGTGTTGTTTTTCATGACTCTAATTGATTTAAATGCAAGAGATTGCATTAAGGTGTTATCAGAAAGAAGTGTACATGCCATGGACACCACTTTTTTAGGTTCTATTGTGGGAAATCTGAAGGGCTTCATGTAGAGCATACATTTTGGTTTCAGAATTTGGACACCAAAAAAAGTTGACAGTGTCATTTTGGCTTTTTTTTTGGGGGGGGGGTATTGTTTAAGTGTAGAGAGAGGAAGCATTGTTTGTGGTTAAAAAAACTGTTTCAGCAGTTTTAAGCAAAGCAAATTGTTACCAGCCTCGTTACAAGCATTGACTGATTTTCAAAAACCTATATCTGTGAAACCCTAATCTCCATCTTTGTTTTTATGGATAATGTTTTTACACATACCTGTGTTGTTCTACATTTTGCACAGCAACAACTTACATATCATGGGTTATTTCCTCTCCACCATCTCCTCATCTCTCTAATCTCTATGCCTCCATAACTGTAAAAGTGATGGCAAAGTCTCTAAATGTTTGTCTGTACACTGCTTTATTAGCAAAAAGGCAATACCAAGACTTGTGTGCTTGTAGACAATTCATTATTTGAAGGACACACTACACATTGCTTTAGAATAATTTAGTTGTGTCAAAGCTCAGTATGAAGAGATCTTCATAAAGGTCTTAGCATCTGTAAGCAAAACTGAGCTGGTATACTACAAGTATTGATTTTCCATGTATGTGACAGCCGCAATACTTACAGCCCTGACACAAAAGGAGAACCGGCAGCTAGTGCCAAACAACAATGTACTTTATATGACAATGTAGGTCGCTGTGATTAAGTTTCCAACTAACAACTGTCAAAAGGGTAAATCAATAGGTAATTTGGGGGCAAGATGAGTGGTTGGAGTCAATATTCTGATAACCCACTGGAAAGCCCTGAGTGAGCCTGGTAAAAGGATTACCCTCTGCTACCCTTAAGTTCTCACTCCATAATTGTCATTGAGCAGTGATGAACATCACAGGCATGACCATGTATTCAGCTCACACTTTTACTAACTAGAAGATACAAAATCAACACATTTTCAAGCTAAGCCCAGCCACATGACCACATTACATTTCCATTGTTACATTACACGGAAACATATTAGAAAAACCTAACATCCTGGAAATTATTCACAAATGAAGCAGGGTTAATAGTGCCATTCATAATGGAGGACTAATCCCCATGATTTGAATGGAGGACAATCATGAGGCCAATCAGGGCCTTTCCTATAAGCTTTATGTTTGGTGATCTATGCTGTACATTTGCTCCCTGTAGAAAGGATTCAACTGAAGCGGGATGTAATGCACACACAGTAATATTCACTTTGTTTCACAGAGAGCTATGAATAGGAACAGTGCTTGAATCAAGCCCTAATGCGAGCGTTATCCATCAGACATTTGTGCTTATTGGTCCTTTGCCTGTCAGTTGCCAGAATGGAGGATGACATTTTTTATGTACAGTTTTATTGTCTGTACCTTCTCACTAATGTTCATAGTTAAATCTCATCAGTAAGGATTGTGAGATAATCCCTGAAGTCTTTTCATGGTGCATTTTATAACGTATTGCACTCGTTCAACCTGATGAATCAAATGATAATTGAATAATGGCTCGTAGGAGCTCCTGCAAAGTTAATTCATCCTGTCCGGTGACACGGAGAGCAATATCTTGAAACAACAATCTAGATGTAACAATGGCAAGTGGCATTATTGTGAATAATCCCCCTTTTGACACAATGAACTGTGTTATCGTTGCGGAGGATTTATTTTCTTTTGTGTTTTTGCAAAAAAAGCAATGCCCACATCTGTGACTTTTTGAAAGGAGAAACCGCAGAGGAAATTCCTGGTATAGATTGAAAGAAAGACACTTGAAATGGGGTTGACTGACCCAGGATGGCAGTACACAACCAGCTTCAAATGAAAGAAATGATAGAAAGCGAAAAGCTTATTGGATGTATTGAATCATTTTTACTTTGCAGCCAGCCAAGGGATTGGATGGGGTGCGTGATCGGACTCAGTGCCAGGTCGAAATGTGTTAACAGAAGCACACTTGACTTCAGACATCTTGAAACATATATACACATGGCCCAAGCCATATACCATTCACAAACAGGTCTGTACAGACAGACAGATGCAGGAAACCTTTTTCAATTACACATATCCTAACAGGATAAAAAATTAATCTATTGTAATGACATGTCGATTCGTTATTTGATTTTCTATTCTATTTGATATGTGAGTTTGGAAAACAGTTTTTGATTGAGATTGAGATCCGAACACTGACAAAAAATCTGACATGACATCGACTAGTGTATTGTCAGCAATGGGTCCAGTCATGTTAACCTATATAACAAAAGATCATAATGTCAAATTCTGTAAGGTTACCCCTCTGCTCTAAGATGGAGATACATGTCTACAAGACTGATAGGTTTGGATTTATAGAAATAATGAATTGATTCGACACTCGACATTTTTTCCAAAGGATGAGACATCTTCCAGATCTACACAGTAAGTGCTGTCTTATCCTGATTCACCCTATACAGTTCACAGCAGAAGCCTTTCCCTTTTCTGCAGTCTTTCACACAGACAGCATGTTGAAATACGTTTTTTTCTAAGACTGCTGGGCAATATGGCCTCTATTAAACCTGTAAGGTGTGTTTCATAGCCACCTTTCTTCCATGTAAGCTTTGAAAACACTTAAAGTTTCACATTTCAAGGTCTTTACTAAACCTGAGGCTAATGCCTACACACACTCAGTTCCCCTATTCTGTTTGCAGTTTGCCACAGCAGCTGCTAGGGTTACACTGCAATAAAATGCAGTATTTGTAGTTGAAATAGTTGTAGTTGCCTGGCTGTTGATCTCACTTGAGTCAGTAAAACACTTTGTCCAAGACAAATAATCATAGTCATTAACGTTAGCCAGTCTTTATTTGACTAACTATGTGAACTGTATTTAACTGGATGTAAAAAAAATCAGAATGTTCACTGTGATGCATTATGGAGTGTGCTAGTAGTTTTATTTCCTTCCTTCTTTTCAACTTCTATTTGTGCCTCAGTTTGAGATTTCCTTTGCTCTCCAGTGAGACTTTCAACAACCCTGAGAGAATAAAAGTGAACTTACATGTATGTCTTGCAGCTTTGTGTTCTGGTCGGTTGAGGCTACAGTTGGTAGAAACGTTGACCTTTTCTGCGATAGAATTCTTGCGGTATGATTTTTGATCATAAACGCGAAATGTAGTAACTAAAGAAGCCTTGCTCTTTGATGTTGCTGCAAACCTGATGTTTCATGCTAAAGAAATGTTTCTGTCGTTGCCGCACTAGAAACATCTCAATTTGAGGTCACCATGTCTATTTTTAATGAGTTATTTACAAGGAAATATATAACACCAAACAATGAAAAGGGCACAGCCATGCAAGGTAGATCCAATTATAATGACAGACCTCAGGTTGTTTTTCTTTATTAATTACCATTTGAAGACTGTGGTATTAAAATGATACACTGTCAGTTTTGACAATAGTTTAGGCCCTCCTAATTCATACAGTGCAAATATGCAGACCTGCAGGTGCCTTACATCCACATTTCTTTTCTCCTTAAAAATAACAACCTGCTCAAGATTTAGAGGAACTGCACAGATGGTGGTATACTATACTGGTCACACGGGACAATTAGTATGTGAATTGATGATGATGCGGGCTCAGCACTAATTGGAGGCTGGTAAATGAATGTGATATCTCCCTCTGTCTCAGTGGGCAGCAACATCAGGTAGCACTGTTATAAGTCTATTTCCATAACCAGCCTTGGCAGAGTGTAATGGGTTGATCATATGCAATGTGCAGCATATATATATATATATATATATATATATATATATATATATATATATATATATATATATATATATATATATATATATGCTGCACATTGCATATGATCAACATATGAAGCTTTGGAGTTAGTATGAGATTTATTAAAGCAAGTTTTTTTATTTTTTCATATAAAGAATCTGGATGTTTAAAGATAAAACTGCATTTTAGTTGCAGACTTAATGAACTCCTCCACTCTCAATTGAAGCCAATGCCTGCTGTTTGAATAAATGCGTTCACACTAAAGGTGGAGCAGGTTAATAGGTTGGAGACAAAATATCAGATCATTTTCATGCTTCTGTGTATCCTTAGCCTCACAGTTTTTTCATTACTATACCAGTAACTAAATAAATCTCTTATACAAAGAATTGTGCTCTTAATGTGCACAGATGGAAACATGTTTGCATGTGTGTTCTGTATATTTATCACCTATATTAAATTGCAAGTTAAAGGGACAACTGTGTTATAGCTTTATAAGATCTTCCACTCAGGAAGCTCTCGCAGAGCAGTGTGGCTGCAGTTAAAATGTCATTTCAATGTAATTTGTATCATCTGATCCGGCCAGGATGTTGCTGAGATCTGGTCTGGGTGTGTTTACCGCCTTTGTGCTCAGATTGCGGTTGGATCTTCAAATGACAATGTCAGATTAGATCCCACCAGTACAGCCTGAATGACTGAGTTGTTAGCACTATCGCCTCACAGCAAGAAAGTCCAGACCAAAGTGAAGTCTGTGGAGTGTTCTTGTTGTTTTCATGCTTTGTTTTTTTTTCCACCCAGAGAAATGCCTCTTATGATCAAACTACACTATTCTACAGAAGAGTGGCAACACTACAAGTATGACATGTACAAGCCCCAATTATTGCATGATGTTGTCAAGATCGTGTGAGTTCATAAGTCAACGCGAGGTACCAGTGCTGAATTGTTTAAATCTACTGCAAATTCACTATAATTCCTTACATAATGCAATGACAGTGCAATGACAAAAATAAAGGCCTATACCACCCCACCGTTTATTACGTGTCTTAGAAAGTGTTTCAGTAAGAATAATAAAAATACATATATGAAGTTATTTAAAGAGAAACATGCTAATGTTTAATGCAATAATTATTAATTTTATTAATTATTTAATAATATTGACTGTGAATGTTGTAATGTGCATTAGCCACAGGTGCAAATAGCACATCCACTATACTAACCTGATGCCTTTTCATGTGATCACACATGTTAAATTAATGCCATCACTTGTGCATTAGCTGATCATTTATTCAACCCCTGATGATGTGCTGGCAGTTGAGCCTCATGGGAGTTCTGGCCTGAGGAAGCTTTCTTTTGATGGAGCATGCAGGCGTTTTTTTAGTGCTCGCAGTCCCCTCCAGGAAACCAGCAGCAAGGAGCAGTAAATCAATAGCCACGCAGTGTGGGCAAATGACAACCCGTTTAGTTTGCCGGCCTACTTCGTTTCACAACATGTGGCCTGGCCTTCTAAACCGAAGGCATGTCTCGGGGAGAAAATATTTCCCTGCACTAAATCAGATTTGGCAGCAGGTGGTCTGTGGAGTTGTGAGTGAGCTGTCGCTACACCTGCCAAGGACTGTGGAGCCAGAAGAAATCACTCTATTTTTCTCCACCCAGGTGACTCTCTTGCACCTCCCACTGATTCTATATATCAGTGGTATCTGGCTGGTTACCATTAACATTGTAACATCTTCAACATGATCATTTATATCATAACATGAGCATAACTAATTCAAACTGCACAACCAAAATATTATAGTGGTGCAACGGACTGTAGTCGACACTCTCGGTTTGGAATAGCAACATAGATTTTGGTGCCTCCTTTCGGTGCTCTCTGATACTCCAAAACTGACGTTAGAACACTAACAGTGCAGATCCACCTGGCCGTACGACGCTTCTCTCTCACCGCGCTCCACGTTATTCCTATGGGTGACGTCAAGCGACTTTATCATGCCCACAAAGCATCCTGGGAAGTTGGTGCTGCATTTGAAAAACGCTGCAAGTCAGAAAAGCTGGCAGATGCCTATTTTTATGCAAATTAATCCATTAAACTATTTAATAGAAGTAGACAAAAATCTTTCAGTAGCCAGACCCACGTGACGCGTTTGTCCAATCAGCCGGTTAAGGGCGTGGAGCATCAACCATGGATGTATTATGTTTATTATGTTTTGGAATTGGCAAAAGCTCATAGAAAAATAATGCTGATTGTGTTTTGAACTTGAATATATTTATTCCCCGGTGTTATTAAAGGTTGCTTCCTTGAGTAATACATATAACCTTGATCCATGTGAGGAATGGGTTTTATCATGTGAAGTATGGATACAATCTGGGTTCAAAGGGAGGATGAAAGAGGGATCTGTGCATATAAAGGCAACTCTCTGGCTTTCATGAGACCGCTGTAATATCCCTCTGGGCTAAAACCTGTAGCTTGTTCTTATATCCACAACAATTTGTCCTAAGCAAAGTCATCCTGAGAAAAAAACAGTGATATCATGCTTAATGTAATATGATTTGTGCATGTCAAGGGCAAAACTTGATTATACTGTTATTTATCTGATTGACTGGTGCTATGGCAGTGTGGTTCAATTTCCGTTCCTTCGCTCACACTTCATAGCCTCTTATAACTCTCTAATCTTTACATTAAAAAAAAAAGTAGGTTTTTTTCCTCACTCTTTCTTCTAGACAGGAAGGTTGTATACTCTAGTGGTTATCGAGAGGACAGTTATGAAACAATTTCTTTCTCCCATAAACTCTGGATTCCCTAAAGGACTTATGTGGTCATGTACTGTATATCATGTGTTCCATAAAGTAATCTAATACATTTTGGTGACTTTAAAGAAAATAAAAGATGATTACAACATGTATATGTTGTTAAAAAAGACAAAAAAACCTAGGAAAATAAATATGACCAGCAATGACAATCAACATTGTGTCCATTAAAGGATTTTTAAGGTGAGGATTTTATTATATTTTTGTTATTGTCAACAAATCCCACGCAATGCTAACAAGTATAAAACATGTAGCCAAAGCCTTATAGAGCTTATTCCTCTGTGTCATAGATCTCAATTGTTTTCAAAAAACTATTTCAAGAAGCATTATTGAGCCACACTGTTACACTTAATGACATACTGTATTCTTTTATTATGATGTACAGTAGTTTCCTATGTCTTTGCTAGAAACTACTTGTGTCCGTGAGCCACCAACAGGCTGGGTAAGTCGATGGACTAATGTTTATTTCAGGCTTTTCTTGGGACTTGTGGACATCAAGAAAATGAATCGTCTATTTTGATCATCGATTTAAAGTACTCATATTATGCTTCTTGGCTTTTCGTTTTCCTTTATTTATCTTTTTATGCATGTTAAAGGTTTACAAAGTGAAAAAGCCCAAAGTCCACCCAGGGCTCGACAATAAGGCTTTTCCACTTGTCCGGGACAAGTGGATTTTTTGCAGGGCAAGTGGAAAAGAAATTTACGTGCCCCACTGGACAAGTTAAAACTCAAGCAAAATAAAATGCCATGTTACTTCACGTTATGTGCCACTCATTATGTCTATGTTACCAATTTGAAACAGCTACATTTTTTCCCCACAATCCAGGGGAGCGGATGGCTAACGTTAGACCTGGCGGTAGCGGGTCAGCGGACCGCTAACATTAGACCCATTGCTGTCTCCATGAAGCTCCATTTTCCTTTTTGAGCACAACCATGCCGAAAATCCAAGTCTTGTTACTTCCCAGGTAATAACACAAATCATGCGGGCAATGCTGAACTGACATCTCATAGTAAATACCAGCATCGAGACAACAGGACGTCGGGTGACTTTGACATTACACTGCACAGTTATTAGTTTTATATTATTGTAAGAGATAATGTCAAGTAGGAACCTTTTTTTTTTGGCATCCTTCACTGACAGTAAGGGGACTTGCAACACTTATTAGAGTGTGTAAGCATTGTCAAATTGCTTTTAAGAACCTATGGATGCCTAAGCTATTGCTACCCAACCTTCCCCATATTATTGAATCTCACAGTCCTATTGCTGGCTTAAGATAAGATGTAGAATCCATGCAGTGGAGGCTTATCTGAATTTAGCACACACTCTCAGGAGTATGGGATTTCACTAGAAATTCCATCACCACACTTCAGGTATGACCCAATTAATGTGAGAATTTGCTGCCTTCCCCTTTCACCTCCTGCCACATCGATAAAAGATCAGAACTTTCAATAAAAGCAGTTTAGGATTTTTAGCAAGGAAGAAGAAAATTATTTAATGTGCTTACAGCAAGCCGGTGCCAGTATTCAGCAAAAGGTTGTTTGTTGGCCAAAAGAGCACCACTCTCTAGAGCTGAAATAATACATTGATATAGCTAACATTATTGGCCACATCAAGCTTATCATATACACGGTATCAGTAATCAGTAGACAGTTATTTTAAAAAAAGTTGTTGCCAGAGTAGTTTGTCCAAAGAGAGCACAAGTGTATTTTGAATGTTGAATTTTACATGTCTTGGGCACAATTTTTTAACTAGGAAATTTAAGGGAAACAACTATCGGACAATATATGTTTCTTTTTTTACTAATTCTCAAATATCTATATCGGTATTCGCTTGGGTTTTTGCAGTTCAACAACCTCTACAGAGTGGTGATTCCGCTCTTGTAAAATATTCTGATGTACATTTTTTGATTCATTTGATTTTCATTCAATAAGAGCGTTCAATTGTGGGATAAAATATAATTCAAATTAATTTGAACCTAATACAAACAGGACTGAAGTCTGGATCTAAATTTATATTGTATATATTCAGAATTGCCTGGCAGCATTCTATTAAATTCCACATAACTTCTCCAACACCCCTCTTTGATTAAATTAGCATATGTTTAATGTTTTGATATGTTTTAAAGTACTTTTGGGATTGATACATATCTTTTCTATGGTGTTGTGGATTTTTAAATGGCTACACATGCAGATTAAAATAGGCAGGTGCATGTTACTGACTGGCCCTGAAGGAGTCTGCATCATTAATGAGTTGTGTGACTGTTAAACATTGCATTACTAGATAATGCTGCTGTACACAGTGCATACAGCCTCTTGCTCAGACAATCTAAGTCTTTGTTTTCTCTAATTATGGATTTTCCCCATCCTCAGAGACATGTTAAACAAAGTAGTACTTAAGACTTGGCTCGACCATCTTTGATGTTTTTTTTCACAGTGTGATCATTATTGACATTAGTGCTAATCTGGGAGCAAAAGCTGGAGCAGCTGCCTGGAAAAACCAGGAAGGATTACTGGCACTAAAAGAGTCCCAGAGCTTGGACAAAAAAGCCATGACTGATGGTCATAGCCTGAACCAGACCCAACACGCTCTAATTAACTGAAATGCATAGTCGTTGGATCTAAAATTTAAACAATGACAACAACTGTCTCCTATCGCACCATTTGCTTTGCCAAAATATCTTCTGACAAACTCAAGACCAAAAAACTTGGACGGACAGCAGTGGGTGTAGTTTACTGTACAATCTGCCTGCTGCTCACATACTGTTAATGAGATGGAGGCCAATCACCCTCATTCATTTAAGTTCTTTTTGCCTTATATATTCACATTCAGGGTTATGAGGTCTGCATCCAATCTTAGCATGCATTGAGCAGAATCCAGCATAACATGTACAGTCTGACATGTTGCCATCTTTATAAAATCAGTTGGCATTTGTGTTACTTCCTTGGATACGTCTTTACTTTGTGTGTTTATAAAGTTGGATACCTCTTTACTTTTTTTAGATACTCTCTGTAAGTGGTTGTATTATACTACCATGATGTTTTTTTTGCATGTGCGCGCGCGCGTGCATTTGCACCCATGGATAAAAGTTAGTCTAGATGCACCTAGTATCGTAACAATCAATGCCAAGTAGAGGAGAAGTGCACAAAAGAATTAGACAGCCAAAGGAAATGAACCAAATTCAATTTCAGCCTGGGTCGCTCAAGCTGTCTGCCACATAAAGCCAAGACTTAATATGAGATGGGCACCAATGTCATTATTATTCAGACCTGATGAGGCGCCTTCTATTTAATAGAACCTTTCAATTTAATTCACCTAACAACAATTCTTGCATTTTGAAGCTGGTTTGCCTCAGTATTTTGATCACCCGCTATTTGAAACCAATGAAGGTTGGATAGATTGAGAATTTAGTGTTCTTGTGGGGTGTGTGCAGATGGTGGTTATTGATTTATTTAAATAAGAAATATTGCTTATTTCAAAAGGCCCTATGTGTTACTTCTATGCTAAGGAGCCTGAATAAGTAAAGTGATGAGTCACTTAGCTGCCATATTTTCAGGAAATTGGTTTGTCGTAGTGTAACAAAAGGCTTGTCTGTGGCACATAATTGCTTTAGACCTGCAGCTTTTGACTACACACACACACACCAGAAGAAGTGCGTGACTGAAGCTTCAGGCCTATAGAAGGATGTCTGGTGACTTGAACGGTGGTGTACTTCAGAGCTGATAAAGTGATGAGTGTGTGATGGGGTGTTTCAATAGACCTAGAATCTTTTTTGCAATAGTCCGATATCATTTCAAATACCTCGTTTATAAAACCTCACATGAACACTTTCCAACATAAAACCAGTGATTGTAATTGGGTAGCATCCAATTAGGAATTTGCACTGACTCACCATAAGGAAAAGTGTTGCCACCATTTTTAGGCAGTGTGTAGGGGGGGATTGGATAATGTAGATTGCATCTTATTGTGGATAATATTCTCTCTACACATGTGCTCCCGACATTAAGAAACAAGCAACGGGATAATCAGCTTGCAGAATTAATGTATCCCCGTTGTGCATGTAGATCTTTCCCGGGTCATAAAATACTGTATGTAGCTACATCAGGTTTTCAGGATGTCAAACAGCTCAGTAACTCAACATCTTGACACTTACGGCTATACCTGTAGTTTCCTTCTAGGCGGCAGACTCAATTCATGTGCATCATTCTTTTTCTTTTCTGCTTCACAGCATTTCAGTAAAGGCTAAAAAAGAATTCGGTTTCCAGCTCTTGTTCTTTGAACACCAATTTTCCTTGGTAATGATGATGTCTTTAAGTTATTTTACTGGTTCAAGAGAATTTACCATTCCAGATCCAGGACACAGAGCTGCTAAACAATGGTGAAAAACATACAGAACATAAAAACTTAATTCTCTTTGTCTTCTTAAAATAATTTAAGTCTAACTTGATTGCAAACCTTTATTTTGACATTGTTCTAAAGAAACTGCATTGGGCATAATCAAGCTATTTGGTCAACCCTTTTGTCCTAGAAATTACATTAATATACTATAAATTTGCAACAGCAAAGTTTAGGGAGAAACATACAGTAATGCCACCCAAATTACTTTTAACAGAAGAGGCAAGCATTTTTAATGAACAAATCTGCCATCATGTCGACATTGATTGCATCTGCAAACCTTTCATTGGCTATACATTTTTTCTCTTCCTTACAATATTTGTACAGTATATTATTATTTGTAAGCATTATAGCAAGACAGGAAGTGCTTTAACAATTAACCAAAACCACAATCTTAACCAAAGAGCTTTTGTTGTCTGAACCTACCAGCTCACCTCCACCCACCATCCTCAAATTGAATGTAGTAGAACATGTAGCACGTGGTACACTTAAAAAATCATTGCCACTGAACAAAGTCCAAGCAACAGTGATTTTCCTTAAACATTGAATTAATATGTCCTTATGTAAGTAGACAGTATTAGAAAGTCTTAACTATAATTTCCAAAAGCATCTTGCCAGCTGTAGGCATTAATGTGAGTCCTAAAATGTTTCTGTATCTGATTGTGCCTTGTCAGGGTTGGGATTGTTTTCACAGTGGATTGTACAAGCAGCTGTTCAATCCTTTCATGTAGAGTTTTAGTCAGCCTCATCAGACCTAAAGCAATCAATGTGTAAATTTTTTAATTGGTTAATCCATCAATCAATTTTCTGCCACTTATCGAGATCCTGTCTGTGATGTTCAATACAATTCTTTATATACTGCTGTGAAGTACTCAAAATAATGTCTTAGAGTAATACAATAATTGAAGTCTATATTGTCCCTTTTTGTTTTCCATTCATAATTTGGACAGTATGATCATAAAACAGGTACTAAATAGCGATCTGTGTGGTATTAAAAAGGTTTTTAAAAAGAAACCCTGAAATGAATTTGGCAAAACAAATAGCAGTGAATAAAGGTCATTTCTAGGAGACTGGGCTGCTTTGGCAAATACTGTACTTGAAAACAGTCTGAATATATTGTAAATTGAATTCACCAAAATACTCCATTTGTACAGTTCTTGTAATCACTCAGGTCCTGCTGTATTCTGTTGGTATAAGATAGGAAGACCACTTCTGACAAAGCTCATGCATTCATTTAGCCTGGACTCAGTAATCCTTTACATTAATGAGTAGTGAACTGTGAGGATTTAATTAAGTGTCCAAGCCTTTGTCTATTCAGGGGTTGAGTGTCAAACCCCCTTATTCACTTACGCTGTCTGAGTCTTAATGCACCATGTCATGCCAAGAGCCCCGAAAAGAAAACCTGCCGGAGGGGCAAGACACTCTAACTGAGCTCCATGCCTCTCTGCAGACCAGTCATGACAAGGCTTGCCACCCCGTGCTGCAACCATGAGACAAGCAAATTGGAAGTCATGGCACCAAGTGCAACATTTGACAGGCGCAAGAGGTCAGGACCTCAGCTCAAGGCACTTGTTTACAGTAAGAGTGTAAACCAATTCAGCCTTTGTTACACTCTGGCCTTATGGGTAAATCCTTTCTAGTTCCACTGGTTCTACACACATTTAGTGCACATGTACAGTATGAACTGTATGGTGTTCAACCTGCTAAAGAAATGAGGTTCTTGAAAAAAATATGGAAGTGTATACCGTTATTCAGGTAATGCTGTCTGTGTTACATGAAACAGATTTTTTTTTCTCAGCCTAGTTTGTGCAGTTAATTGTTACTCGTAAGGCATGGGGGGGGTCTCGTAAGGCAGCCTTACGACACCAGATGTTCACAACACATCAGCTTGGTAGAGAGGGAGGGGAACATATTTTAAAGTGTTGGAGAAAACCCACGCAGACACAGAGACAACATGCAAACTCCACACAGAAAGGCCCGAGACTACCAAGGTTCGAACCCGGTACCTTCTTGCTGTGAGGCCACAGTGCTTACCATTGGGCCACCGTGCTGCTAAACAGGATTATTTTAGTCAGTATCTACAATGTACTACTTCCGGGATTGTTCAGGTGCCTCCAGAAATTTTGCTGGATATTCCTTATTTTCGGCCGCATGTCCATTACGGTTCGCTTTTTTTGTGTTGGCATTTTAAACTCCGGTGTATTTATGAGCACTATGGTTAACTGCTCCTCAGATCTCTGCAGGTTAAATCCAGACAGCTAACTGTCTATGTCTAAAACAACTTTTGTACGTATACGTTCCACCAAAAGAAGTTCCTTCCCAAAGCTAATTTGCAGAGGCACTGTCATCCTGGATTTCCACCAACTGCGGAACGGCTGCGGATCGGCTCTGCTGCGTGTCGGCTCCGTGCTCCGTTGCAAATTCACGAATGATCGCATAATGCAACAGGATGTAGTTTCTATAAACAGAACCACAAAACCTCTGACCTGTTGACTTCAGACCTGTCTTCGCTCATTATGACATTTTCAAGGTGTAGTGCAGGGAAATAAGATCTGCTGTGAGCACAGTGTATTTTATTTTGAAAATTATTTTTAATAAATTATTATATTTTGTTTCTGTGCTCAACTTCCTGTCCCGGACAATCTGCCCTGTGCTGAAGTGCAGCAGATGTCTCCAGCATCCGGCAACAGTAGAAGCTCTGCGTATCTGTCCCGGAGGGCTGCGGATCGCCAGAGTTGGGACGGAGTCGGGACGGAGTTGGGACGCAGCCGTTCCGAGTCAGTGAAAATACACAAATTTACTTTCATGAAAACGTATTATCTCTGCTGCCGTTCCAGAGCGGATCCGCAGCTGTTCCAGTTGGTGGAAATCAGGGGTCATTGGGTTCAGCTCTTAGCGCCGCCCAAGACAATTGTGATTGATTTAAAGAAATGGCAATAAATGCAAGCACGTTTTTCTCCTGTCCCGGAATGCTGTGTGGACTCGCCAGACCCTCCTCCGCAGCGCTGTGGATGAAGGTCTGGCAATCCGAGACTAGGCTGCCGATAATGCATACAATCTTTTAAAAAACAACAACATAAAACCCAAAATATTGTTTTTGGAAAGCCATGATTTAAGTTGAAACATTGGACCAAAACAAGCTTAATTGCATGCCGTTGGACTCAGTCACAGATTTAGCCTAGTTTATAGAGAAGCCCTGGAGTATTATAAACTGGATTTTGCAGTAATTGCCTGTTCATTTTCTTTAATTGTCTCGTACTACAAAATGTTTCTTCATTAAATATTTTCCTTATCTAAGAACAACAGCTGCTTTAAAACAAAGCTGCAACCAACAATTCATATTAATATTCATAGCAATTAAATGCTCAACACCCTCACACCATAAAAATTAGAAGATGAATTGAATGGAAATAGAAACTACCACCAGGTTTCCTGCAATATATAATGTAATGTATTGTTAGAGCATAATATATTCTACTGTTGAAACAATGGATTAATTAGTAATAAAAGAACACAAAGTTTGCTGATGACACCTTTTCAAATGTGATTTTCTGTTTCATATCACTGGAAAATTCAATACCTGTGGGTGACGTCACTGCCTTATGTTAACTTTGATATTTTATGGACAGTTGATTCAATAAAACAATAAACTGATTAATAGGTTTTTCGGATAATCTGTACAGTTGTACAGTCTTGTCATGCACAAATTGTATCTCTCATAATTCAATTAAAATAAGATAGCTAATTAAAAGTTTAAAACACTTGAAAATACATTCAATCAATTAAGCTCAGTGATACTTTATAAAAAATTATACAGTATAAATATAAGAAAATACTAAAATACATTGAGGAAAGAACATAAATGGATGTCAGCCAAAGTACCCAGTCTGCAGGCAGACTCTTTTTCATTAAGATTAACTGTGTTGCGGAGGCGGCCTATCTTTCTATGCCTCCAGCTGACACTTGTCCCCCCCTCCTACAGCAGTGGTGCGTGTGTTCGTGACTGTGTGCACATGCACATCTGTGTCTGTATGTGTGTGTGTTCCAGTGCTATCAAACAATGCCGGTCTTATCAGACATTGCCAAAGGCATATGAACAAATCAGAGGGGAACACAGACCCAAAATCAGCAGGTGCCCAAGGGAACAAAGAGTTTCTACTGCCAGCCAAACTATAAGGAAAGAATGTTGACCTGTTTTCACTAATGAAAATGCCTTTGTTTCTGATACAGTGAACCTTGTGTTATGTCTTCAGAAAAACAATGTCATGTAAAAGATAGAACTGCTTAACTAATTTAACAAAAAACAAGTCCCTAACAATAGCCTAAAGTGATATGCTAAAATTGTATGCAATGAGCTCTTTGTTCCATCCATTGTACAGTAGAACTCAAATTGCATTAAGCACTTTTTAACCATTATAAAAACTTCTGGCTACAACCTGCCACAGACACAGAGCAACATGAGCGTCCCACTAAGCTAAGGTATAACTTTTTTTTTCTTCCTTTTTTTTCTTTTTTAAAATCAGCCATTACAGCTCAACTTAAGTTCGCTGTCATTTCATGCTGGACATGTAGGGTACACTTGGCTTGTCTGAGTTGAGTTTCTAAAAGAAATAATACATTGGGTGGGTGAGAGCATTGAATATTAACAATACAGGTGAGGCAAATGATGAGGTTGACTAATCAAAGCAAATAGTTAGCCCACCAGTGGGATCCCAGCCTGCCAGTGTGTATGTTGGCGAACACCCAAGACAACTCCGGTATTGTCACAAAATTGTGTTTCTCTAAAAATATATTGTGCTAATGGACAATAGTTGAATATGAAGGTAAATTATGGGAAACTCTGTCTATCTGTTGTAGATAAGTTCCTTGTCAACATGAAACATGTCTTTTCACCGTTTACGGTTCAGGAGGATTTGTTTCTCACTTTTTTTTTTCCTTTTCAGTAATTCCCTAAGGAGAGTTTCAATGGATGGAGCAAATAAATTGCCGAAGTTAAGCACATTGTTAAAAGGAGAACTTTTTTCACAACCCTTCCTCCAAAGTCATTATAGTTCTGAGAGTTACACTGCCTGTACAAGTTCCAACTTCAACACTTTCACACTACACAATGGGCACTTCTATTCAGAGGATATCCCAATTATTTTAAAAGAAGCAGTCTGATAAAAATGTTCCTCCCAAGAATTTTGTCAAACTTCTCTATTCCTCTTTGTTGTATGCTCTTATTTTGAACCTTTTGTTAAGAGCAAATAGAGTTTTTGACAAGAATATTAGAAAGATAATTGCAGTTACTGGAAATTAAACATGTACTGGTCATCCATCTCCAAACTGTCGAATTGTAGTTGTGTTGCACTATTTAAGCTGAAAGACTTAGACTTGACACTGAATTGAAAAGAAGTTTATCGAGAAATTGGACACTTACGTGGAGTCTTAAAATTTTAATTTTTCTTTCTGTTCATTATAAGACAAATTCATCTTTTGAAAGTGGCTTCAGGAAATATCCCACAGATGTTTACTCTTGCAGTTGTTTGCACATTTTGGTGTTACACACTTTTTTGTGACCATATGCTGAACATTAGCACAGAACCTGACATTTCTTTTACCATCTTCACCAGACATCTCTTACATTTCTGCATGGCTTCAATAGATGATATAAAGCTGTTACTTTTATTTTTATTTTGTCTTGATCTGTGAGCATGCTGTAGTTGCCACTGTCATCTTTTCTCAGAAAGCCACCCTATAGCTAGTCAGAATTAAACTCATTGAATCATACCACACATATTCCTTTTTATATGTCCAGTAAAAGCACTACTAGCTTAATAAATACTAATGTTCTCCTCTGGATAATTGTGAAAAATGTTTACTCCCAGATCCTTTTAGCACTCAAAGTTGCTGCTACTGTCTGCTAATGCATGACTGTATTTGCACTGCTAAAAGATGTGTGACAACAAACAAAGTGATGGGTGCATGGAATCCCAGGAAAAGCAGTATTTGCGCTCGCTCTCTCTCTCTCTCTCTCTCTCTCTCTCTCTCTCTCTCTTCTGTTTCTACATCAGCAGTCATCAAAGTCATTACAAATCAATGTACAAGCACCATGTAATAGAGAGGATGGTCACTGCTGTACTAGTCTCGCATTGCCAGACCTTACTCCACAGTGCAGCTTTCACACGTACACTTTTGGATAGGTTAAAAATAAACACTCTGGGATTGTTAGCGTTTCTTTAAACCAATCACAATCGTCTCGAGTGACGCTTAACTCTGGTTGCTGCAACGGTGAATCTGCTAAATGTTCTTTTGGACCTTATTTTGGTGGAACATTTGCATCACGCAAAAGAAAATGCTACATACAATATCAGATACACACACAGTAAGGTGCGCCATTTCAAATGGCAGGATACATGGTTAAAAGTAACTTGTACATAGCAAATCCCTGCCAATCGGTCCCAAAATTTCCAGATAGTAAATTCTGTAAATATATTCCTTGTAAATCTTCATTGAACAAACATGCCAGAACCAAGCAGTCCTGCATTGTTCCACGATACACATTTTCTTCAAAACCATTCTCAGCGTGTAGCTTGCTAGCTCGAAGGCTGTTGTGGTTTCCCAAAACGCTCAGAGTTTTGCAAGGCAGTTCCAATGATTACCCATTACCCCAAAATTCCACGGGATGCGGAATGGCTGCGGATCGATTCCGCTGCGTGTCTGCTCCATGCTCCGCTGTCCGTCAACACCCACCAGGTCCGGATCTATTGTGGAACGGTTGCGGGTATGACTGACAGCTGAAGTCACGAGGACGCACGAGATGTCGCAAATTCACGTAGAATAAAACCATAAAAACAACAGTTTGTTTCCATCCAGAGCAATAGAAAGGAAGCAGCTCTTTGCTGTGTTAAAAAATATGATCTGCCGTGAGCATGTTCTATTTCATTTAGAAAATTAACCGGATGTTTTATTTGTTTCTGTGCTTGACTTCCTGTCTCTGCCGTGTGCTGAAATGCTGCGGAGCTCTCCGGTGTCCGGCAAAAATAGAAACTCTGCGTATCTGCTGCAGATCGCCGGCGCTGGCTGGCTGCTGGGACGCAGCCGTTCCGCAGTCAAGTACACACATTGACTTTAATGGAAACCAAACTACTCCAACGCCGTTCTGGAGCAAATCCGCAGCTGTTCTGCATCCTGTGGAATTTAGGGGTTAAAGGTCCCATGGCATGAACATTGCACTTTGAGGTATTTTAACATTAATATGAGTTCCCCCAGCCTGCCTATGGTCCCCCAGTGGCTACAAATGGTGATAGGTGTAAACCGAGCCCTGGGTATCCTACTGTAACTTTGAGAAAATGAAAGCTCAGATGGGCCGATCTGGAATCTTATCTGTTTCTCTGCTTTGGCCGGCCAGAGAATTTGGCCCACCCATGAGAGAGCAACATAATGGATATCAAACGAGCAAAGTGGCAGTTGATCAAGGCCACACCCCCAGCCTCCACCTTGCCCCCCCTCCATCCTCTCCTCCTTAAAAGCTACAGACTCAGAAATGGCACACAATAAGGAAAGCTCATACTGGGATTGGCTCTAGTGGCTGTTATTCTGCACCATGGCTGAATTTTGGGAAAGAGACTTTAGATACAGTATTAGGGGACCACTAAGGCCTACCTATATAAAAGCATCCAAAGAGCACCATATCATGGGACCTTTAGATGAACTGTCAATCCAGAGTACTGCTGTATTGACTCAAAGAAGATGTCTGTTTTTTCTTTCATCTATTTTAAAAACTAATTTGTTTAAATCATTTTAATTGCAAGCATGAATTGTTGATATAAGTTGGAAAAAGTTTTCCAGTGTTCTGAAAGATGACAAGAAAGCTTTGCTTTTGTTTCCTGAAAAGCATCTTTGAACAAGCTTTGGAGCAAAAAATACATGTCTCCATTTGCAACATTTTGCATGTTTAGTGGAAGGTGAAACCTATGCCAGGAAAACACAAAGCACTCTTTCAACAGGAAACAGAAGATCGGAAGCACAGCAAGACGAGCAGACACCCTATTTGCCATATTTGCCACCTTATTGCTGTGAAAGACATGTACAGTATTTAGTTAACTGTTACCACAGATTCTGAGAAAAAATTAAAACTTTGCAAAAAAATGTAAAGTTTATTTTTAACAATCCTCATAGCTTGTTAACGGTAGAATTATCAGTTATGAAAGCAGTCACTGTGCAAACAGAATTCAAGCTCACCCGGCTACTGGTTTCCTTGCATGGAGAAATTAATAAAATGAACAGAAACTCAACAGACATAGAGCAAAAGAGACAGATACATACATTTTATTTGGTACACTCTTGAAAAAAGGTTGAATTCCCACACAATGTCAACACTGAATTTATTACCTCCACCAAGCAGGAAATGTTTTTGGTTTGTCAGATTGTAGTCGGTTTGTTTGTCTGTCAGCAGGATTATGGAAAAAAACTTTTGGCCAGTTTTTTTTAATGAAACTTGGTGGGAGGGTGTAGCCTCTGCCAAGGAAGAACCCATTAAAGTTTGGAGCTTATTCTATTTACGGGGGCTGATACACATTATCTTTCACTTTAATTAACAGTGTGAGAAAGGACATTGGTGTTGCATTCACGTGGTGTTGCAATAATCGAAAAAAATATTTTCCAACAGGGAAAATTCACACTGCATTTACATTGTCAAAGTGGGCATGCCTTGGCGGAGGAATGCGCTCTCTGAGTGCCCTAATAGTTAGTTATGTTTTGCAGTAATTTTATCGGCCGGATGATATTTGCGTTTTTATGTGTATTGCATCGGCCGATACATGGCTGCTGTGTTTCCCGATAGTTTTTAACCGGCATAATTTACAGACAGGCGTCCACAGGCAGCTCTGTGTTGTTGGAGACTCTGCAGTTCACGTGCAGCCCATGCGCTGCCCCTGCACCACTAGCACCATGACAGTCTTAAATTACAAATCAAACATTTTATTTCAATGACTCCTTTTTAGGTTTGCTTTCTTAAATTATTTAAATGTGTTGACAAAGGACATTTTGTGATGAACTAATTATATTGGTCTTATGATATGTCAGCAAGCAATACATCATCAAGGCTGTGTTGTAAACTTTTACCCTTGCACAGTTAACCATATGCAGTGCACCCATCCATATGATGCACATTGCACACATATTTTGGGTGATATAAATGTAAGATGATTGCAGAAGTGACAAACATCTGTGTTTTTATTCATTCGTTTTAAAGAAATGGCAAAGCACATTATGAAACAAATCCAGTGTGGCAGGGTTTACATTTTTATGATGTAAATTTAGGGAGAAAAAGCAGTATTGGCTCCAATTATTGAGTCAAGAAAATCGGCACCCTGTATCGGTCATTGGCTAAGGCTGATGCATCGGCACTGAAAAATCCATATCCCTAACGTTTTGGTCGTGGACCTTCATCAGGGAATACATTCACAATATGACACAATAGCTCAATACTTAAGCCACAGGTTGTAACAACCAATCAAAAGTGGAGCCAGGACTGTTGCCACTTCAATAATTTTGATAAGTTTTTGACATTATCAGTTTTCATGAGTGGGTCCCCGTCTAATTTGAACCTTGTATGTGCAGATGGAAATTAACATGCAGGGGCACGCAAATTAGTCAGTGAATGGTTTACAAGTAGTAATCTACAATTTACAAGTAGTAATTTGCCAAAAACGCACCAATGTGCCTGCAAAGTCAGTGAAAAAGACTTACTTGCAAGTAAACATGGATGTACAGTAAACAGAACTATTATAAATTGTTAAAGAGATCTGCTTGGCAAACATTTTATGAGGAAGAAAAGACACCCAACATGTTTGTTAGACCTCAATGAGTCACGCAATACATTAATCCTAAATGTAAACATAACTTTACAAGAAAACTCCCCTCATCTATCTATCTATCTATCTATATACTGTATATCACAGCTATCTCTTATATTACGAGACTAAAAAAGCAGATTGACTGGCGCATGAATGATAAGAAAAGGGCAACTACATTGACATGTATATCAACTTGTTGGGTGGCACATGACTAGAAGTCCTCTGTCATACCTTTCTGTTGATAGGGACACCGTTGGAATCTTTTTTAGAAGGGTAATGTAGTGGAAAATAGGAATCAGGAATTGGAACATCCTGTTACGCTGTTGCTTAGAATAAGAGGGACTCGCTGAAAGGTTAATGGCTGCCGTTTCTCCACAGTGTTTGTTCATTATTCAAATGCCAAACAGGCAAACTTTAATCAATGCTCAGCACCGCACAGACGGCTAATGTGCCACTTTCTGAATGTGGTCATTAGATTTCTCATGTATTATTAAAGTAATCAGACCGTCATGTTTCCCGTTCATGTCACAAGCGGCTGCTTTGAGCCACACACGAGAGAGTTGTGAAGTTTGTTGCACCGCTTCTTAGGCCTCTCCATTGAGATGATGGTGTACAATAAGAGGTGGAAGGCAATACAGTTTGGGTTGAAATGTTCACTAGTTTGATTGGCATAATGAGATGGATGTTTTTTAGAGTCCCTAGCTCTTCCTAAGACCATTTTTTCACGTCCCTTCTGTGTGCTGTATTGTTTCTCTTGGTGCACATCAAGGGGGAAGAGAACCTTGCAGAAGTACAACATTGAGCAACACTTTGATAGCAGTCTATAATAAGCTGCCCCTGAATTTTGAATAATGCATTAACTCAGCCTATTAACAAATGTGTTGCACATATTTATGAATGGCATTGGAAATCTGAGAAAAGCTTCTCCCATTGTATGGTGCATAAACATCTTTTTTTAAATGTTTTTTGGGCATTATATTTTCACAGGACAGATGAAGACATGAAAGGGGAGAGAGAGGGGGAATGACATGCAGCAAAGGGCCACAGGTTGGAGTTGAACCCACGCCGCTTTACCAACTGAGTAAACCCTGCACACTTATGGTGGATGCTCTTATCAGTCCAGATTATTCTCATCTGCTGCAGTTCACAAATTGTTTTTTATATACCATTATGCAAAAACTTTAACAACAAGACATTAGAAATCCAGAGCCAGCCATTCAGTTGGGTTTAAGCTTAAAATGCCTAAATGGTGCATCTGGTTAGTTTCTGAGTACAAACAGGTCTGTGTTCTTTCTAGTGTAATTTTATTGCAGTATAACCAAATCAAACCACCATTAGCTACACACCATTAAACACTAATCGTAGCAGTGCCACAAAGTCTAAAGAGACAAGTTATCCTAAAGGCTTTTCCAAAGACATTTTGACATGTCACAGTGAAAAAATCACAGCCATTTAGCCACTTCAGTTTTAGGGCGCTTCTATTGTGCATGCTGTCTCACTGCCACACTGTCATGGCTTACTGGCACACTTCAATACAACAGAGCAATCGTTATTTGTAATATCTGTGGCCTATTTGACTTACAGTACTGTTTGCCAGAAATGCTCATGATGTTGGTTCATTGAATTTGCTCTGTCAAAAAAAGCAATTCACAAAAATATGGAGTACAATATTTCGAGACCAAACAAAGATGGGGAAGTGAATTTTTATCAAACCGCACCTCATTTTACATTACGCAATAAGTCAACCATTTTTTTTTACAGCTAAATGCTTAAACTATTATTTTTTGTTGGAATTAAGAAAGGTATATACATGTCAACACCAGACCTACATTGTAAAGATAATTGGATTTTTCTACATGAATGTGTCTGATTAATCAGTTTACCTAACCTTAACTGTATCTCATATCTAAGCTATACCTCATGTAGGTGAGTCAATTTGCATCAACATTTGAAAACTGTTCTTTTTGTGCAAGGACTGAAATTACTGCCCATAATACTTTGATGGTTTTTGTTTTCTAAAAAAGAAATGGCATGTGAGATCTTATCTATAGACTGATCTTCATACAATTTTTAACACATTACAAATCAGTGCCATGATAGCTTTGACACACACAAGTTTAAGTCAATAATTAAGGAAATATAATTTATGTAAAGCTTAATGTTTGATTTCCATGTTTAAACTGCATTTAAGGGGTAATGCCAACAAGTTGAAAACAACTTAAAGATTGTTCAGTGTTTCTCATACATATGGTCTACTTGGGTGTCCTGCCTAGGTAGTTCTTTGATTTCCCACCTCTAGTAAATACACTGGGGCCATACTATAGGCGCCGATACCGTGGGTGCTCCGGAGCTCGAGCACCTACGGAAAATACTGAGCACCAACGTGTGCCAAACTGCCAGTAGGCTACATTTATTTAAAATTAAATATTGCAGTTGGTGCTAAGTGGAGTGTTTGTCATAGTGTGATTGGTTACGTTCTTCGTCTCTGTGCCTGTACCCATTAATTTTAATTATAGACTCAAGCACAAATTAAACTGCATTTCATTAAGATGGCTGTAAAATTATTCTTTTTTTTTTTTTTTATTGAACATTATGGTACAAAACAGTGTTTATTACAATCTATCTAGAACACTTTCAAAATAAACAATGGTCTATAGCAAACAGAATGAACAAGAATTAAGTTCGTAAGTCTTAGTGATGATTGTAGTAGTATGATTTATGATGATTGATAATTGTTATAGTATGATTTAACAGTAGTAAGCAGGGAAATGCCGTGCACACAGTGTTGAGATTTTTCATAACATGCAACTTTTCTGTTTATATCACAGTAGGCTATGGATTTAACATTTGGGCTCTATGTAATCAGGTAAGAACCATAACATTTATGAAAAAAACTATTTAATTTAATTGACAAAGCACATCATAAGCTACACTTCATTTGTACCTGTATCATCTTCTAATTGTATAGGTTTTTTAAATATTTAATATTGAAGTCATTGTTTAATTGTTAAGTCTTCAATTCTTTACTAGTTTATTACTAAACCCAGCCATCACACGCAGCGCCGTTACATCCTGCGCCACCCACCACCACAAGTAAATTCTCAACCTGTGGAAACCACTGTCTTTTGACTGTTGAAACTCTCTTAGAATCAGTTATAGTAACACTCAAAACGAAATTGTCTGGCTAAACATCGTTGACATCTTAGTTTTTGAAAAAAATTTCAATAAAAGTGTGATTAAGTGTTAGGAAAAGGTCTCTAATGCCCAAGCCTTCGGCATATTCAGAGAAAATAAAAAAATTATCACTCATCCTGCTTCTGTATGTCCTTACAGAACTTTGACTATGACTGTAATAGCCTAGTAGATGGAAGCATGGAAGTATTTGGTGCTCTGTGATGACAAACAAGTTTGAAGGGCAAAGCGGGTGATAAGTGCTGCATGGTTACGCTTACATGATGCCTGGAAAAAAGGTGCACTTGTTTCATTCTCCCATCTTACTGACAGAAATGAAGACTATCTGCCAGAAATCAAGAAAAAATGCTCTGCAATAAGGACAAGTAAGCCTGGAGCCAGTAATAGAATGCATGAATATTTGTCCCACTGAGTGAAATCTCTACGGACACCTCTTTAGATGCACCAAAATGTAATCAACGTATTGAATGAGGTGTTATTGCGTTCAAGCAGTTGCATATACCACCAAACATGGTTTACACACAAGGGAGTTAATAAAGCACAAGGCATTAGCATTAAAATGAAAGTTTAAAGGCAAACTTCCACTGAATATAAATCTTGACCAGGAATGAATCTACTGATGGAATCCATTTTTTGTAATTAAGGAAGAATGTGTGGGAAATGTGCATGGAGGACGGATAGCTGGAAGTAAAAGACCTGCTCAGAAAGATGTATGCTATTATCGAGTGAGATGGCTGGTCTGGAATAATACATTCCTCTGCCACATTATGTTAGTGCACTTGTGATAAGATCATTGGAAAATGGCAGCTGTTGAAAATAATGCAATTCATTCCGTGTTGCTGCGGGATACTACAGTGCCCTAAATGAAGCATGTCTTCTATTAGACCCCTAAAGAAACAAACTAATAGCCCTGTAAAGACTTGCCATTTATAATGTGACTATAATTCGTATGATTCATTAAACAGGAACAGAAAACGATAGTATACTCTGATTAGAATAGTCCTCAGGGGAAATTCTCATGTTAATTTATTCTGAAATCTCTCATCGACTAAGCAACTTGTCGTGATACTGTGTAGTGTAACTCCCCAGGTTACATTGTATTTTAGTCTCACATTGTCTCTGCATTATGTAGGATAGATTAATGTTGTTTACATGTTTAATAAGTCAGACCATTTTTGTCATCACAAATAAACTTTTCTTCTACCCAAAACCTAGCGCTAACAATGGTTGTGATAGACTTTTTAGGCTTCTGTTCACAATGACCACTCAAGCAGGCAGATGGACATAGACAAACAGAAACAAGCCAATCCTGGTAAATACGTAACCAGGCCAAATTAGGGCTTGTGAACAAAACTCATTCTTCCAGCTGCAGATAGATAGTGTAGCTTATGCTACTATTTTTAAAGCTTTAGTGTGTAACTTTTTTGATATTAATGAACCTTCGTTACATTCAAGCCATTGCCAAAAGTTGCTACAAAGCTAATTAAGATTATCAGCTCCACACAACTCTCACTGTATTTCTCAGTATGGCTATGTTCAGAAGATTGTGTCGTCGGGTGACTTTCACGCGCAGAAGCTTGAGTGAAGATTATTACCTCCTCTAAAGAGTCCATCATGGTTGTTTTTTATTTGCAACTGAGTGGGGGCGGTGGCCGATCACGTAAGGCTGTATCATGTGAACGCGCCGACAGTGTTGTTGTCATTACTTGAAATTCCTCATTGGGGAGACGGAAACTACGCACTTTACCTTTAACTATTTGTCCAACTATGTTTCTCAAGTACATTATTAATGGATTCCTTTTTGGTAACCTGTCACCAGCAGCGCTGTACATATTTTATTGCAGTGTTCATAACAGGTAGCCAGAACTAGATATATGAGCACCACTCAATACTGTGGTTTCCTCATAATTCAATTGTTTGCTAATACAAGTGTGAGCATGAAACCGTGTGTTTATGGTTAGTTCCTGTTTTTGATATGTAATTAATTAATAACGTATATGTTTTTTATTTATATACTGTGTGTGTGTGTGTGTGTGTGTATATATATGTATGTATGTATGTATGTATGTATGTGTATATATATATATATATATATATATATATATATATATATATATATATATATATATATATATATATATATGTATATGTGTGTATATATATATATATATATATATATATATATATATATATATATATAAAATAAATAAATGGGGTTGTAGCATCACTCTGTTAGTCTCTCTAGAACTAACATCTCATCTTAACCCTGACATTCAAACAGTGTTGTGGCAAGTGTTCCTTTAAAATAGACAGTACTATAAACAGAGGGCTGGAGAGGAGGAGACCAGTTGTCAGCAGCCGACAGCAGCAGGGTTTCAAACCCAGGCAGGAAAAATGATCGGGCCTCCCACATCCCAAGTCATCTGTCTGGAGGATAATTGGTCTCAACTTTGCCATGTTTCACCTTGCAGCTGTACACTGTAGTGTATGTGCATGGTTCTATGGGCATGTCCACATTTGTGAGTGTGTGTGTCTACACGTTCACATGCATGTGTTAGTTTGAGTCAGCAGGGTTCTAGGTGGGGTAGTGGTGGGTCCACCTGCTTGGTCCAAGTCACAGTCCATTCATCTAACTCTATTAAGTGGCATCCCTGTGAGCGGCCTAGCTGTGGGACTCCATGAAAGTAATGCATCCCCATCAAGGCCATGCTTTGTTAGCCAAAACATCATTTGTTAATTACCTTGCAAGTCTTGACTAGCCGACTAATACATCATCACTTTCCTGCTGTAAACACCATAAGGCTTGCAACTGTGAAAGATCTAACCTCGCGTATGTCATGCAAGGGCAAAAAAGTATGTGTCTGTTATTTTCTATACACAGTTCAAAGGCAGTTTTAAACTTGAACTGGTCAAAATAAAAACAAAGTAAGCGCATACCTAAAACTGACATCAAAGTCAAACAGGGTAGATATATTTTAAGCATGCACAAGTCCTCAAAAAATAAAATGAATTCAATATTTATAATTTAAGGTATGACCTTTTTAATGCGTGCATATAAATTGCCACAATGATGACCTTTTTAGTCCCAGGCCAAAAACTGTTTCTACCATGCTTTTATATTCTGAAAGTTTAGTATTAGCTTCAAATTAGATGTTATTATTTAAGAATAACCTTGACTATTTGAAAATTAAGACTTTTTTTGAATAATTGCATTCACAATTAGTGTATAAGTTTACCTATATATATGGATCTCAAAATGTATTTTATTATATCTAGAATGTAAATAGTTTGCTATGTCATTAACCTTAAAATAACATAACTATTTAACAAACTCTGTTTTAGCCTCCTTACCCATTAAGGAACTTTGATGGGCACATGTTGCTGGATCTCCATAACAACACACAATATGTCCCGTAAACACTGGGCATATTGATATGTTGATTGATGGCAAGATAGACTAATTTGCTTGTGTGCAGAACAAAAGCATTCTGATGGGACTGATGAGGTTAAATGCCAATTAGCAAACAAGCCAACACTGAAGTAGAGTAAATGTGAATACCCGAATCACCAAACTCACCAAAAGTGAGCGTTACATTACCCTTTGCAATATTTCTGTGACTTTAGAACACCAATTTAAGAGCAATAGGCAACAAGTAGAGTACAAAAAAGAATAACCGCCTTGGAGAGATCAAATTGACTTTTTCTGAGCGCAATTACATTTAAAGCAGTGAAGCTGTTTTCATTCAGCAAGTAGAAGGTGATGTCCAGTATATTATGGACGATTGTGTTGGACTCTGCAACTCAGGTCTGAATGGGGAAGATCAAATAAGTAGGAGAGGAGCGGAGACCAGGTGGAGTGATACCACAGCAGGGTGGAGTGCCAAGTTGACCGTATTGTCGCATGTAGGGCTGCAAAAAGGCCTGGAGGTACAGTACGGGTGTGGATCTCTTGTACTGAAGTGAGTCGGGAATTTGATAAGAGCAGCCGTCACATTAATTCCTGTTGCTATTGCTCTTAAGGTGACCTTGTAAATTCAAAAACCACTGAATAAAACACTCAGTTTTATCGTCATTCAATTTATGAGTTATCTCACTGCTCACCCCTCATTTTCATTTGTATCAAATCTCAAGGTCATGCTTGGAGCAAAAAAAAAGGCTTTTTATTTCAACCTTGATACTTTTTGGATCAATCATAGATGTGCAGTGCTCTTCTAGAGACTTTCTGTCACAGGGCCATCTGAGAGTCAAGTACTTAATCAGGTAATTTTCACCTCTCGGTGCAGGAATGACTGCAGCGACAATAACCGCATGTCGTCTGAGGGGCTGCACGCTGATAAGACAAGTGCAAAAATGCGGAGTGACAGCTATCATATTCACTCTTGCTTCCAGGAGAATTTAGCTTTCTCTCTTTGTCTTTTACCTCTTTATTGGCAAAGCTTTTTATACCATATACATTTAAATAAATACCTCTCATTTAAAAAAAAAGCTTTCCTTTCATTTTTAAATACTTTTCTTCGTGCACTGTGCAGTTTCACCAGTTTCACAACCCATGAAGCATTCCCCATGTGGATGTAGCCTTACTGTAGAAGTAAACAGAATTTCCACTCGCAGTTACCTCCACTAACAGAGAATTAGATCACTTTAGAAGCCTTCCTGTCCTATATCTCTCCTTGCGGCATGAGAAGTGGTGTGACAATGACTGGAGCTTTCACGAACAATGGGGTCCTCTTTCTGGGACCGGGATAACTCCACCTGACACCTGACACTGAGCATGAGCTCCCACCGGGAGACTGAGAGCTATGTGGCTGTGAAGTCTGACTGGGCGCTAGTGTGGCCTTGGGCACCAACAGAAGCCATGGCATAACTTGATCCAATCCCAGGTAGTAGACTTACACTGAAAGCGTCCTTGACGAAGACACCTAACCTACAGAGCTTATGTTAAACATAGAACATTGTTTACCACCGGCCTCCTAATGTCTACCCATCAATTTTCTTTTGAGGTAAGTAGAAATGGCAGTGGAAGTATGCTGACAGTGCAGATGTCAAAGTCATTCGCTCCCGCTAAGGTGCAGTGATAACTGTATTGTGAGGGGTAACTATTGAGGAAGCCTAAAGGAGTACAGACCCATAAGCATTAGTGGTCTGTGATTTCAAAGTTAATATAAATTCAACTGCACTAGAGACATCCGATAAATGTGCATTCTTGGCTCCAGGGGGCTCCAAACTTTGCAGTGTCATTAACCACCAAGGCAGAAGTAATTTGATCAAGGCTAATTTTGTTATTAGCCTGATTGTGTCCTCTGCCTGACCCAGGCAAGGCGACAGAGATAAATAAAATCCTTCTCTTTGGCTGCACGGCGCCTTCAAAAAACAACAAAAAACGCCAGAGCCTTTTTCTCCTCATATCTTTCTCATTAGCTCTGAGATCCTATGAGGTTGTCCATTTCACAGTGTGCAGCAATGTGATTTTTAAATCCGCTGCAGTAAAGACACCTTAATACTTTAAGATAAAATAGTTTTAGATATGGCCTATATAGTTTGAGATATAAATTAAAATGATACATGGATAATTCAAAACAAGAAATGTGTTACAAGACTTAGGAATGATTTAATTGCATGTAAAGAAATAAAATTGCACCAAAGTTTTACTTCTCACTTGAAAATCTGAGAATTCCTGACCTCCTAGTAAGTTTTAGCTAATTTGTAAAACAAACAGAGTTCTTATGAAATGACGGCAATCACACACTTTGATTGCCCCTCAGTCGCACAGCTGCCTGCGGATCTGAAAGCCTCTAGTACTTCCTCCAGCACAAGTACCTTGATACTAATCAGCCGTTTTGTAATTGAGACCGACAATTCTGCTCCGCTACATAGGAATCTCTTGGTATCCATGGAAACCAGAGAACATTCTTGATCAAGATCACATTTGCTGATAACATCCTGTTCTTTCTTGACTGAACCAATCATCCAAGACACATGCAAGACATAAACAGCTTCAACAAAAGGAATGGCCAACTAATTGTCTATTGCTCATTTAAAATTAGGAAGTCATTGTCCTTGTTGGATTGCCGTGGAAACAACAGCAATTGGACAGTTCAGTAATTACATCACATTTACAATTAGCCTCAACCATAGAAGAGAAATGTCACTACTCCAAATCTAACTCTAAAGTTAGCTAGATGTAGTTGTATGTAGTGCTACGTGCAGTCAAAAGGCTAAGATTCTGGTTTTTTTTGTATTGTGGGTGGGTGTTTAAACATGGCAAATTGTGTGACCGCTAGCTAGCAAACACAAATGTAAACAATGCAGGATTAAAAACATTTAAAACAGATGCTTTGCAGATTATAACACTGAATGTTAAAATAACTCCACAGGGCCCCTTTAAGCTAGCTGTTAAAATGTTAAATATTATTAAATACAGAATATGTGAGATGTTGATGCTTGGGTTTTTTAGTTATGAGCATGGCTGAGTAAGAAGTATTGCAACTAATTACATTTATTGAGTAATATGTAATGACAAATTACCCACCACTGTCTATATGCAATGTTTTTCACATTACTGCATACAGTGTGAAATGACGGCTTGCAAGGACTTTTGTGAATCTCTGAAATGCAAACACATCAAACTGGAGAGTTGCATTTTATTACAGAGTGCTAGTGACAGCCTGCTGGCCTAAAGGGCAGTTGGAAGGGCAGCATGCTCTCCTGAGTTCTACCCTACTGCTTCTGCCGCAGCCACACGTACGAAGTATGCATGAAAGCATGGAAACCTCGAGCTATGCATTTCCTTTACCACCTAACCTATTATGACATGTATCCCTACAGCATATCAGATTTAATGCTGCATAATTTGACTTCGCTGGCTGTAACAACATGGGATCCTATTTGGAATTTTAGTATGCTACATTTTCCTCCTGAAAGAATACTTTTACCTTTTACCAACAATACTAAGAAGAATTCTGCATTCTTTTATAGGTTGTAAATGACAGCTCAGATGAGTGAAAAATCAGACTCAAAGGCACTTTTTTGACTTTTTGTAATGGGGTGTAACTGCTTCTTTTCTGTGTGGCAAGCAAAATGGGACTGACGGTTTTAAATGCTCACTGGAATAGAATGTCAGTCTTCTAGTAGTTTTATTGCAAATACTAGCATATTGGGAAACCCAACGCTTTGTTTTTAGAGGGCTGGTTTACATCTGTCACTTTTCCTCTGCTAGTAAAGATGACAAGCTGAAAGTCACATTAAGGCCTATTAGTCATCACACCCCTAATAAAGTCACTGTGGTTCACCCTGCAGCATACATTGTCCTGATTTTATTTTCATAGTGTGTGGTTGCACACTGGCAACTTATAGAGACTGTTACTATACTATACCACACAGTGAATATGCAGTGCTTGGTGTCCATCGAGGTGGAAATATCTTTTGAGGAGCTAAATACTTATGTCATAACGTAATCAAAAGCATGGTCATCATTGTACTATAATCAGATCCCCAAGAAGAAATACATTATCACAACATCAAATGGCAGCCTGTTCTCCTATTTCAGTCACTTCATTACCCCTGATGTTGTCTTATATTTGCTGAGACATGCGCAATCCTCCAGGGCTTGTTGTCTCAAGAAAAGCTGCATCAGCAGCAGGATCTTCAGAAAAGTCAGCTGGGAGAGAGGAAAGCCACAGCAAACGCATACAGTTTCTATTTTGATTTATTGCATTTTGTAATTACAATAACCAAAGGGCTTTGCTCTGATGTGCAGATATTCAGGTACAAGCTGATTTATTTCCTTGCCACAAAGTGAAACTTGTTATAGCCTTGTGTCGTTTGCTTACACTATTTGTGCATGCATGCAAACATTTCATTGGGCAAAAGTGAACATGTTTGGGAAACGAGTGCTGATGTCTGCAGGGTGGCAGCACTGCAGGAAATGGATATTGGCCAAATATATGGTTGTGAGAGTGTATTTAGTGTTCAGTGTAAAAGAGGACTGAATGAGATCTCATTCTTCTCTGTTAAATTTAGTTCTGAATTGAAACTGTAAAAATTAGGCAATGGTATGGGCAGATTCCCTTCAGGGCATGAAGCCAATGGTCCATGTAAACAGATTGCCTTACTGGTCAGAATTCTGTCATGGCAACTTGATCACTGGACAGTTCACTGATTCATCTCACAGCATCTTTAAAAACACGGCTATATCGACAAATGTATTAGGTGCAGCTGCATCTTGTTCTGCAGGGATGAAATCCTTACGCTTCACTCTTTCCTCTCTTCTCTATAGTCACTTGTATTTGTGAATGCAATGAAGAAGATTTATATTAGTTTGTGTGTCCAGAACAGTGAGTGGTTTAGGATGTGTTTAGCCTTAGTCAGTACATCATTACAGAAAGTGGTTAATACTTGACCTTGAGAAAACGTGATCAAATATTGCTAGCTTTTCCCCAGAGCTATTGGCTGTATCTCACAGCCTTTTTTAGTGAATGGACCGTGCTCAAGTCTTATCACAGGACCTATGGAAAGGTACTCATTTCACAATGATGAGAGGTGGTCGAATGTGGGCCCTGTGTTTAGGGATGCTCCTTAGAGTCTGATGTAAATGGACTTTGTCCCTTCAGATGTCCATTTTTTGGTTAGAGCTGTGCAATTAATTGAATTTCGATTTTGGCTCCCAACCATCACCAAAATAGTATAATCGAGAAAAAACTATTATTTTGCCATGTTCTGTTTTGCAAGAACACTCCTATTTTGTCTTGTGTTCCGAATGACAGTCGCATGCGCATATCCGCACGCACACTTCCGCCCCTCCTGAAGTCATAACATCTCTCAGCAGTCAGGGGGGCAAGTTGTGTGCATCCACTGGAATTTAAAAACTCAGCGTGAGTAAAGATGACAGAAGGAGGGCAGCCACAGCAGTGTTTGGTGAGCAAAAAAGGCAAATCCAACTCGTTAGCTAACCCTGCGGTCCCTCTGCCTCTTGTTCTTTAGCTGTGTAAAGTTAAAAGTGTGATATCTGTAAAAGCTGAACCAACTCACTCATAGTAAAACAGATTTTATTCTGATCCAAAGACTCTATCTGTGAGATAAAGGAAATTAAAAGATTGCCTTACTGGTCAGAATTCTGTCATGGCAACTTGATCACTGGACAGTTCACTGATTATATCCAAAGGTTAATAAGTAATCATGTTAAATAATCGTGATTTCAATGCGGACCAAAATAATCGTGATTATTATTTTTTCCATAATTGAGCAGCCCTAGTTTTGGTTGAACGATAATGAGTACATTACAACATAGCAAGCTCCAGAAGAGGAAAAAAACAAGTGAACTTTGATTTAAGATGATGTTGGCAAATTTAATTTAATTAAAAATGTCAAGGCTCTTCAACAGTAGCATTAACACAGATTAAACTTGAGTTATTATATGTGAGAAATATTAAACGATTGATCCATTGTACTCAACAAATGCAATGTAATATTTGATACAAATGGTAACCAAAAAAGAAAACACTAGATGTGAATACACAAGTTTTTTGTCCAGTTTTTTTGTGTTGGCTGAATGACCAAGTATTTAAATCTTTAGAGAGGAAATAGGTGAGAGAATGGGTGTTTCTATTTGAAGTTTATATTACACCACCCTGCTACTGGTCTTTGAAGCATATAGCAATTTTAATATTCACTACTGCCACTAAACCATTTGAGATTTTTCAAAGCACTATATCGGTGATTTACCAAATGTGTCATGAAGATGAAGTCTGAGTTGTTTCAACTATAATTAACGTTATGCCTGATCCTGTTCATGTGCAGAGCAAAAGTTATTTTCTCTGCCATGAAACAAATGGTAGGACATGACTTTGTTGCCTTTTTGTTCACACTAACAGCCTGCTTGTTTGCTCATAATGACACAACCACATAGTAATTATCTTATAGTGGAAGCTCTGCAAATGGCTCTGCCATTATGCCATATGGAAACATAATAAACCCAACGTACACAAGAATATCATCATTGTGTGGCAACTGTTTATAATCTGTAAGAGTAAACAACAAACGTAACTTTTTTTGTCATTATATTAAAAGATCAGAGCAAATAAAATGATTAATAATAACTCCTGACATGTAACGTTAGAGCTTTATGAATGCAGTGACTGTGAATGAAATATTCCACAGGCTTGTAAATATTGTGCCAGCATCCCTTGAATACAATTATTTTACCTCTTGATGACTTAGCAGAGTGATGGTTTCAATGGCATTGATGCCGTATATTAGCCGAGTTGGCCTAAATTCCCAACAGAATCATTCACTCTGGAAAAATATCTGTATGAATATTGTGTTACACTAAGAGGTATTTCTCTCAATGATTTGTCCATCCTATTTATTGTATATCAGTTAGAATATACTAAATATTAGAAGTATAACATAATAAAAAAAACTCTACAGCTTCCAAAATGACCAAGATGAATCAGCATTCTTGTGCATGTATTAATACATTCAGGACCACAAGGACTCGCTGCCCCAAACCCTGCAACATTGAGATTAGGAGGCTGCGGCCCATCTGATAGCCCTGCAGGTTTATGATAGGCTGATTTTCTTTTTAGTCACCGTCAAGAACCACCAACATGCCCAAGCAATGCTCTATTTGAAATTATTAGTATTTTCTCTAATTTGTGCTCATTTTCAGCACTATTTGAAAAGTCTTTCATGCCATAATTTTGTATCTAAGTTTGAAAGCATAACCTGACTCTACTAAATTATTGGTCTGAAAGAACCATCACCTTATCGTGGTGGAGAGGTTTGTGTGTCCCTATGAACCTGAGGGCTGTGTTGTCTGGAGCTTTGTGCTCCTGGTAGGGTCTCCCATGGCAAAGAGGTCTCAGGGGAGGGGCCAGACAAAGAATGGTTCAAAGACTCTAATGGAAAAGCAAGGAAGGGATAGAGGGACCCTGCCCCGGAGGAAGCCCGGGGCCCCCGTCTGGAGCCAGGCCCAGACGGTGGGCTCGTGAGCGAGCGTCTGGTGGCCGGGTTTGCCACGGAGCCCGGTCGGGCACAGCCCGAAGAAGCAACGTGGCACTTCTCCCTCCAGCCCATGGGCCCACCACCTGTGGGAGGATCCAAAGGGGTCGGGTGCGCTGTTATATGGGTGGCAGCGAAGGTCAAGGGCTTCGACGGACCAGACCCGAGCGACAGAGGCTGGCTCTGGGGACGTGGAATGTCACCTCTCTGTGGGGGAAGGAGCCGGAACTTGTGCGGGAGGTGGAGCGCTACCAGTTAGATCTGGTGGGGCTTACCTCTACGTACAGTCTCGGTTCTGGAACCGTACTCCTGGATAGGGGTTGGACTCTGTCCTACTCCGGAGTTGCCCATGGTGTGAGGCGCCGGGCGGGTGTGGGGATACTCACAAGCCCCCGGCTGAACGCCGCTGTGTTGGAGTTTACCCCGGTGGACGAGAGGGTCGCCTCCCTACGCCTGCGGGTGATGGGGGGGAAAACTCTGACTGTTGTTTGTGCATATGCACCAAACAAGAGTCCGGAGTATTCGGCCTTCTTGGAGACCTTGAATGGAGTCCTGTATGGGGCTCCAGTAGGGGACTCCATAGTTCTGCTGGGGGACTTCAATGCACACGTGGGCAATGATGGAGATACTTGGAGAGGCGTGATTGGGAGGAACGGCCTCCCTGATCTAAACCAGAGTGGTTGTCTGTTGTTGGACTTCTGTGCTAGTCATGGATTGTCCATAACAAACACCATGTTCGAACATAGGGATGCTCATGAGTGTACGTGGTACCAGAGCACCCTAGGCCAAAGGTCAATGATCAATTTTATAATCGTTTCATCTGATCTGAGGCCGTATGTTTTGGACACTCGGGTGAAGAGAGGGGCAGAGCTGTCAACTGATCACCATCTGGTGGTGAGTTGGGTCAGGGGATGGGGGAGGACTCTGGACAGACCTGGTAAGCCCAAACGGGTAGTGCGGGTAAACTGGGAACGTCTGGAGGAGGCCCCTGTCCGACGGACTTTCAACTCACACCTCCGGCGGAGCTTTTCGGGCATCCCTGTGGAGGCTGGGGGCATTGAACCTGAGTGGACAATGTTCAAAGTCTCCATTGCTAAAGCTGCGACGGCGAGCTGTGGTCTTAGGGTTTTAGATGCCTCAAGGGGCGGTAACCCACGAACACCCTGGTGGACACCGGTGGTCAGGGAAGCCGTCCGACTGAAGAAGGAGTCTTTCCGGGATATGTTGTCCCGGAGGACTCCGGAGGCAGTTGCAGGGTACCGACAGGCCCGAAGGGCTGCAGCCTCTGCCGTGACAGAGGCAAAGCAGCGGGTGTGGGAGAAGTTCGGAGAAGACATGGAGAAGGACTTTCGGTCGGCACCAAGGTGCTTCTGGAAAACCGTTCGCCACCTCAGGAGGGGGAAGCGAGGAACCATCCAAGCTGTTTACAGTAAGGATGGGACGTTGTTGACCTCAACTGGGGAGGTAATAGAGCGGTGGAAGGAGCACTTTGAGGAACTCCTAAATCCAGCTGACACGCCCTCTGTGGTAGAGGCAGAGCTGGAGGATGATGGGGGATTGTCGTCAATTTCCCTGGTGGAAGTTGGTGAGGTAGTCAAACAACTCCACAGCAGCAAAGCCCCAGGGATTGATGAGATCCGTCCAGAAATGCTGAAGGCTCTGGGTGTGGAGGGGGATGTCTTGGTTGACACGCCTCTTCAACATTGCGTGGAAGTCTGGGACGGTGCCTAAGGAGTGGCAGACCGGGGTGGTGGTTCCCCTCTTCAAAAAAGGGGGACCAGAGGGTGTGTGCCAATTACAGGGGTATCACACTTCTCAGCCTCCCTGGTAAAGTCTACTCCAAGGTGCTGGAAAGGAGGGTTCGGCCGATAGTCGAACCTCGGATTGAAGAGGAACAATGCGGATTCCGTCCTGGCCGTGGAACAACGGATCAGATCTTCACTCTCGCAAGGATCTTGGAGGGGGCCTGGGAGTATGCCCAACCAGTCTACATGTGTTTTGTGGATCTGGAGAAGGCGTATGACCGGGTCCCCCGGGAGAAATTGTGGGAGGTGCTGCGGGAGTATGGGGTGAGGGGGTCCCTTCTCAGGGCCATTCAATCTCTGTATGACCAAAGCGAGAGCTGTGTCCGGGTTCTCGGCAGTAAGTCGGACTCGTTCCAGGTGAGGGTTGGCCTCCGCCAGGGCTGCGCTTTGTCACCAATCCTGTTTGTAATATTTATGGACAGGATATCGAGGCGTAGTCGGGGCGGGGAGGGGTTGCAGTTCGGTGGGCTCGGGATCTCGTCGCTGCTTTTTGCAGATGATGTGGTCCTGATGGCGTCATCGGTCTGTGACCTTCAGCACTCACTGGATCGGTTCGCCGCCGAGTGTGAAGCGGCTGGGATGAGGATCAGCACCTCTAAATCTGAGGCCATGGTTCTCAGCAGGAAACCGATGGAGTGTTTTCTTCAGGTGGGGAGTGAGTCCTTACCCCAAGTGAAGGAGTTTAAGTACCTTGGGGTCTTGTTCGCGAGTGAGGGGACCATGGAGCGTGAGATTGGCCGGAGAATCGGAGCAGCCGGTGCGGTATTACATTCTGTGTATCGCACCGTTGTGACGAAAAGAGAGCTGAGCCAGAAGGCAAAGCTCTCGATCTACCGGGCAATTTTCGTTCCTACCCTCACCTATGGTCATGAAGGCTGGGTCATGACCGAAAGAACGAGATCCAGGGTACAAGCGGCCGAAATGGGTTTCCTTAGGAGGGTGACTGGCGTCTCCCTTAGAGATAGGGTGAGAAGCTCAGTCATCCGAGAGGAGCTCGGAGTAGAGCCGCTGCTCCTTCGCGTCGAAAGGAGCCAGTTGAGGTGGTTCGGGCGTCTGGTAAGGATGCCTCCTGGACGCCTCCCTAGGGAGGTGTTCCAGGCACGTCCAGCTGGGAGGAGGCCTCGGGGGAAGACCCAGGACTAGGTGGAGAGATTATATCTCCAACCTGGCCTGGGAACGCCTCGGGATCCCCCAGTCGGAGCTGGTTGATGTGGCTCGGGAAAGGGAAATTTGGGGTCCCTTACTGGAGCTGCTGCCCCCGCGACCCGACTCCAGATAAGCTGATGAAGATGGATGGATGGATGGATGAAAGAGAGGCATATGGAGATTCATATTTAAGTTTTTTCTATCTAATAGAAACATCCATGTTTAAGAAATGTTGGAATCAAAGTTTAACATCTAGCATCCAATCAAATTTTAAATCCATCATCTGTTTTTCCCTTTAAAAATGGATTAATCCTTAAAACTGGCTCGCCAGGCTGCAGTGGCTCAGCCAGCAGCAGGTATGCCTCTGTTTTCAACCATTTGGCATCTCTCACAGGCCTCATTACAGGATCCTCTCACTGTTCCAGCAGCGATCTGACAGGATGTACTTTGCAGCCCTCAAATCAACAGGTCAGGAATACTAGGCCTAAATCACACTTTAACATTAATCACTACACACAGACTTCTGTGTGGGGAGGCATGCCAGTGTCCTTTTAAATTACTGATCTCCTAAATAAAATCAATCAGGGGTGAGCAAATAATTGGAGGGATGGGATGTACAAAGGTGACGTGAAAGGAATTACTCATCTGCTGACAACTACATCTTATCCATTAGGCAAGAAACCAAAAGAATCTGAATCCTTTAAAACCAGAGACATAAATGTGATTTTTAAGGTGTCAGGTCTTTTACACCACAAAATATACTTTTTTTCCCCACTTACAATAGTAAGGCAAGGCAGCTTTATTTGTAAGGCACATTTCAGCAACAAGACAAATTTACATCAAACATTAAAGATCAGTTAAAATGATTAATAAGTTAAAGTGCAGTAAAGGAATTAAACGTTATAGTGCATTTAAAAACAACTAAAAATATAAAAGCAGGTAAGTGTCATAATTTTAACAACGCAACTTCAGTATTGGAAATGATCAATTATTTAAAGAAAGGGAATATTAAAAAGAAAGGTCTTCAGCCTTGATTTAAGAGAACTGAGAGTAGCGGCGGACCTGTCAGTTTTCCTGTACTCAACGAACCATTTTGTGGAAACCCAAACTTTGTCGACCAATACGGCAGGCATTCTATACAGGTAGAACCATATTTAACCATATTAATTTACCATTTCATCCACCACGGGCCCCACATGATCATGTGACTTTGTACTCTGGTTACCCATGACCAAGAGTGGAAGTACTTCTCTTTAGCATTGGTATTCAAAAGGTTGTTTTTCTGCAGCCACCACAATACAGAAAGATTGTACTTCTTCGTTTTTTACATAAGAATGTAGGTACAGAGAATGTGCAAGATATTTTGTTGAAATTTAAGATTCCAATGTTTGTGTTATTCCCTGTGAGACGTGTGAGGCTGTCAACTTCAAATGCCACTGTCACTTTTTGCCCCCATCAGCACTATACTACCCATGAAGACTCTAAACCCAGTAATGTGTTTACCACAGCCAGAAGGTCCTCATGTCTGTTACTGTAGGATTGCAGCAGCGTGTGTTTGCCTGTGGTTTTAATGGGTTTTTGAAAAACAGCGAGTGCATTTGACTTGGATGCACAATTATGGATGTTAAACTGTTTTTTTTTGTTTCTGTTTTCGTGTCCAACCCTGATTTCCAAACTTTCACTAATCAATATTTTTGAATTAACTATGGATGAAATGAATGTGTTATATTTAAGGAGTTGTTTATAGTGACAAACCCACAGAGAATTATCACCCAAAGCTGTATTTCCCCCCAGCATTTTTGTGGCTCTCAGTTGTTTTGGTTGTATCCCCCACTGGTTTAGTTCACCCTCACTGCTCTCATCAACCTAGAGACAGATGTTTTCAGCAATAACCTCTGAAAATCCCACTTTATACTACTTACAGTGGACCAAACAATAGTCAGGCAAAGTTAGTGAATAGCTGGTGTGCATAGTTGATCATTTACCAGCTATAAAGCCAGATATTTTTCTCAGGAGTTGGGGGAGACCAAAGCAAAGGTATTGAAAAGAGTATTGGACTTACATTCACCTGGTTGCCAGAAACACAACTCCAAATGAATACCAATGTTACCATGTGGACGTGCAAATAATGTCAAAATAAAATCTGTTAATAATATTTCAGTGTTGAGTTTACAGGTTGATCCTCTGGCCTGCCTTTTAATAGTCATGATTGGTATTTATTTATATTGACACATAGCAACAACAAAAAAACTAATATTAGAATGTAACATTTAAAAAAAAACTGCTCCCCATCTCTTTTTTAAATAATGATACTTCGTCTTAAAATATACCTCATCTGTTAGAAAATTCACACAATTCTTTCACTGGCTTCTTCAGTTTTTTAACCTCATCTGTGACTCTACCAATCGGTCAATAATCTTTAGAGTTATGCTCCTGCAGAAGAATCTGCTTAAATTCAAGCTTGTTTTAGGCATTAGCTTGCGCTTGACGAATAAAGCACTAACGAGATAGCGATCAGAGAGAGCCCAACTCCAAAGGCAGCCTGCTTGCCTGGCAGTGCTTGATAATCTCTTCGTTGGTTTCACTCCACTCCCTTTAATCTGACTTCACATAATCCTTTTTTTTACCCTCCTGATCAAGTAAACGCTTAATTATGGCTAATGAATTCCATCCAGAACTCGGGTAAACACATCTATCAAACAAGATCATGCTGATTTTTAACTGAAGAGAGAAAAGAAGTGGAGAAAAAACAAATATGGGAGAGCAATCACTAACCGTGAATATTTTCTGTGCCAAAAGCACTGCTGTATCACTGAGGACTTGGAAGTGCAATGGTTCTATATCTCTAATAGCAGCAATTCACTGCTAAAAGGAGAGACAATCTGTGTGTTGTATTGCTATTATCTTGTAAAACTGAATACCCCTATGAATCAATGTATTCATTATCTATTTTCAGGATAATAAAAATGATCAATCCAGTTATGCTATACACTATTCACTCTTTTGATTTACATATTAAAATCATAGTTTCAGCAAACAACAGCACATGGATGCAGGAAGAACCAAACTAGTTGCATACTCTCATACCCATTTACAGTAGCATCTTTAATGGCTACTGTGTGTGTAACGCCTACCTAAAAGTTTGCAGTCATACATATGAACGGAGACGATATCAAGCATATCCTAAGAAAATTAAAATACTAGTAAGTTTGCACATGTAGCCTTTTATAAGAATATGAATGTTTAGAGAAGAATAGAATTAATTTGAATGTATCTTTTTGGAGAATTTTTTTAACAGGCTTCCCGTGTGTGTGTGTGTGTGTGTGTGTGTGTGTGTGTGCTGAGTAAAGTCCATAAAATGTCCATAAATAAATGAGGCGTCTGCAGATGTCAGGAAAGATAAAGGACAACGTACTGGCAAGACACTGCTGCATCTCTACAAATGTGGCAGCTGACACATTTGATGGACTTGCTGCTTTTTGTATCATTAGTTGGAACCGTGTTGTAAATGCATTTAAAATATCCGTTATTCCAGAGAGATTTACACTTTTAATTATTGTCTATGGAAAAAAAAACAAACATAGTTAAGCTCAAATAAAATGGTATTAACATGTATACTACTACAACATGTACATATACTATAAAAACGTATGTTCATGTCTTGTCATGTTTTACTAGCTGGTCGATTGGCTACCGAGCTGCCTTTTCCATCTTGTTTTGTACTTCCGAGGAGGCGGCCACATTCAAATGATTTACCACAGTGCCACACATGTTATTATTCTGACACACTCCATCAGTTTAAGAAGCTCATTGGTTATCTTGGCTCTGAATTTTGTTTACTGGAGGATTTGAGCAATCTACGAGACACGACTGTTTACTTCGGGTTGCCATTGTCATTCTCTACCCATGCTTGACAGTTGGGTTTGGGCAATTTGTTCTTGGCATCCTTGAATAAGTTTCCCCAAATGAGGCTGATAGAATGACCATTCATCCACAGGGGGCTCTTGATGTGCCACAGTTCAAATGTTAATCACCCAAGCTACTTTGGCAAATTGACAGAGCTCCATTCACTGCTTGCTCTGTGAATGTGTTCTGTCTAAAAGCCAGTCTTGTGTGTCTTCTCTTGTCTCTAGATGTGGGACTAGACACAGGGAGTCCCCATTGACCCTGTTTTACAGTCCTTAGCTGAACCCTCTCTCATTTCTTTTTTAACGGACAGATCGGTGGCACCCTCATCCGCTGTGGCATTGCTCTGGAGGATGGCGCTGTGGCCTGCTAACAAGGTCCCATCCGGACTCCCTCCATCATCATGTCAGCGTTCACTGGGAGTTCAGTCTCCTGAACAAAAGCGTCTTGTTTACACTACAACTCAGCTACCCGCCCTGGCCTCGGTGTTTTCAACCCCCCTTCAATGAATTTGGATAAGCAAACAGTCTTATTCAAGGTTCAATGGAAGATAAATTGCGTGCAACATTATTATAATAGTTGCAATAATTCCTCTTACAAATTAAATGAACATAGTAATTTCATGAAATCAATGTTTTTACTTGGACTCTAGTATGGGAAATGTATACAAAAATGGAAAAAATCAAACCAATGTTTATGTAAAGATAAAGAAATGTCATGCTAAGCGTAAACTAAATTAGATGCTTGCTAGAATCATTAATTCTGACAACTGAATTTAGAAAGATTTTAAAATTGATAACCTAATAGAATTATACACTGTATAATTCCACTAAAAGTCAATACATGATAATCTGAGTATCACCCAACAATACAAATAATAATAAAGAATTACATTTATATTGCACTTTATCATTAAAAAATAGACATTCAAATCGCTTCAGGGGCAGGGGACACACTACTCTCTATCACCACCAGACATCCAAGCCTTAAATGCTAAGTTCTTCATATTTCCTTTTTTCTTAAGACTAGGGTCTCATAAAACCACATCTCTGTTGGGATTTTTTAAGGGACAGATCCTTAAGTACAAGTTAAATCCGGTGTTTAGTACAGTACAACAAAAAACCCGAACAGAAGTCAAACAAGTATCGGTCAACTTAAGTTAACTGTGTTGTACATCCACAAACTCTCCTCCCATCCTCCACTGAAAGCATGAGTGTACTTGTTTAATCTATGGGGGTCACAGTACTTTATAGTTTGTCCCTTTTTACCTTTTAGCAAACAAAACCTGCCTTGGTCATATGTTAGCCCAAGATCAAAGCCTCCCAGGTTATCATTATGGATTTGGCCCAGTGAGAGCCGAACAATTTATAATCATATTGCATTTCAACAGCATGACGTCCAAATGATCCAAGACTGGCCAGCTCAGAGGTTCAGTGAAGTCTGGGTACTCCATCACGGAGTGCACAACCTGCTCATACAGATCTGAATGATTACACTCTAGTAGTTTATGACTACAACTCATTGCTGGGCTGTGGTTAAACCCTCAGTGGTCCTAATGGCTGGCAGCAATGCACCTCCCTTGAAACAGGTGATGAATTACAGCAAGTGTTACATTTCCATCTTGGGATCTGGAAGTAAATGGGCCCCTTTGTTGTCTAAGGCATTTTTGTAAGACCAAATTGAGCCAGCTTTTGGGGGGGACAATCATTGTTAAGGATGATACAGTATCTCCTGTATAAACACATATAGCTGGGTTGATATTCTTAACAGAATAATGCACACCAATGAATGCTTCCTCCTCTTGTCACGTTAGTATGTTGTGATGAGGTTCCTCTGCAGCAGCTCAGTATTGCTGGCGGATGATCACCTTATCTGTCGCTGACAGTGATGAAACAACCGTTTAACGCAAGGCGACAACCAACACGTGTAGAATCATCACTTTCTCAAGGTGTGGAAGTGGTGCTGTCATAAACTTAATCATAATATTCATTCCAGTTCTGAGGCCAGATTAAACAGCCCATTACCCCAACTCATTAAAGCAGAGAAGGCAGACACCTTCGTATGTACAGCTCATTGAGTTCGGGCGTGGAATACTTTCCACATGTAGATGTAGATCTTCTGTAGAATGGATCTAAATGTGTAATGAAAAACCTATTATTATTTGTCAAAAAAATGTATCAATGATGGTACAACAACTTCTGGTAAGTTTCATGATTTACATTCAAGGGTGTACTGTAGGTTTGGTTTTAACTATTTTTATGTTAAATGACCAGTTAAATGAGTTTGCACTTGTGCTCTATTTATCTATTTTCAATGCATATACAGTACGATAGGGTTTGACAATTACTGTGTATAAATGAGGGCAAAACATCTCGATCGCCCCTGGTTGCAGCAGTATAGGCCATTAATCCTGCTCCCTCCATTTTAGTAGATGGGACATGGATCAAACTAAAAAAATCAAAGGACCCGTCAAATACACACGTCAACTACTGCACTGACTCTGGCTGCAAAATTCTAAGATGGCAGCCAGCACCTGTATCTGGTATATGTTGGCTTTGCTTTTATACAGTAGGAGGAAGTGGAGACATGAGGTAAAATGTTTACTTTGGATGTCAATTATTTATTTGCTTATACAACTTACCTAAACCGGGACTTGTAATATATATGGATTTTTTCTTTTTTAAACTTGTTTCTTGTTTTACATTTTGTAACACAACTCCAATAAAGTGTAATTGGTGGAAATTCAGCCTTGTTCCAAAAGTAGTTAGAAGCAACCGCTTCAATTTAAAATTGGGCTTAATCCACCCGATTGTAAAGCTGTCTGCCCAGCTTTACAATCCTCATGAATCAATAATCGTTCCCCTATGAATTTTAATTGACATGCTTTGCCAAACATCATTTATTGCTTAAGTCCTTTATCATCGTTTTCTGTGCAGTTTTGTGGCTTGGATACAACTTTACAATACTTAAGAATCAATGATTTCTTTGGCTTTAGCTGATGGTTGCAAAGTTTCTTAACTTAATATATCTGGATTTTAAAGATTACCTTTTGACAAAAAGGTTACTGACATATCCCCAAACACTGATGTGACCGGCTAAGATAATACCTCCCCACACAACTGAAGGCAGCATTCTAAATGTAAACATGGTTAAACCTTGGGAAATAACTAAGATTTATTGCCTGACAGCTTGTGTCTTCTTAACCCTGCCTAAGATATACAAGTGTCAAATGGCAGGATAGATAACACGCTTTAATCACTGTTTACACTACATCCCACCTCACTGGGAATGTTATACTGCTGACATAACAGAGGAGGTTATCAACCAAATTATAAGAGTTCATTCAGTACTTTACGTGGGTGGAATATCCATGGATATCAGGCTGCACATGTTCAAGTTGAGTCAAACTGGAAGCAACAATGAAGCAGAGTAAACTTTTGTGCACATGTTTTCCCAAGAGTGAATAGAAAATCAATATCATAGCAAGATATAGTAATGCTCTCCCACGCAGTTATGACATATTGACCCAAATAGACAAAATAAATGTGTGCGGCTATTTTTGTCAGCACAATGTACATAACACACTTCAACTGTCGACTCAGATTAAGGATTTAATTATGCTAAAATGGTGTAATAATATAGTTTTAACAGTACAAGTGATTTGTCTATATTTTCTACCCTGGTTAGAATAATTTAAATCCCTAATCAACCCCTCAGGCAAAAGCAATCCTTATTAATTCATTGCATCATATTTTTTAAACACAGGTTTTTTTTCTTTCAACACATTCATCTGCATGCAGTGGTCTGCAAACATAGCCTCCCTTATTCCAGCAATAAAGATTATTTCCCACTACCGCAAGTATGCTTTTATGTATCCATCAGCAACCCGGTTTCTGCTGTCTGCACAACAACTTACTGTGCTGTGTCCAGGATTATATATGAAATATTTTACTGCATCCAAATCCTTTGCAACTGCCAACCTGATTTTCTGTGTCTTCCTAGGAAGATCATTTCAAGTAAAGGGGGGAATCATGCTGTATAATAAAAGCAGTAGAAAAATAAAAATGAGGCAACAAACTGTATGCAGTATGTAAAATCAGTGTTAGTGTGGTCAGTGCCTTTTCAGTTATATTTGGAATTTGAGCGTTAGTCTTAATGAAGACGATGGTGGGTCTAACAGGACTTATTCGCTCCATCAGTTTCCTCCAATTTAATTTATAAACTAATTTGACCCAAAGTAGCTGTTGTCTTCAGGTCCAGATTGACGACTGATGTGTACATTTTGAAAAGCTAGAAAAGTTTGGTGGAATGCATTACATAACACTGTCCATAGAAAAAAAAAGATAATAGATTTAAAAATAAACAAGTTTCATGACATTTGGACAGACGGTGCCTTTGTTCCAAATCCCAGAACATTTCAGGAAATGAGAACACAAGCAATATGAGAGCAATATCCAGCACACACTCATCAGCTTGTAGAGGGAAGAATAAGAACAGGATTGAGTGGTTTTCACTTCACCACAAAAGTAATGACTGACTCAGGTGGCCTGGGGTAGGATTTTTGTAAGTGCCCCTTCTTAAAGGTCCCATGGTATGACAATTTCACTTTTTGAGGTTTTTTAACATGAATATGCGTTAACCCAGCCTGCCTATGGTCCCCCCAGTGGCTAAATGACAAACGGTGTAAACTGAGCCCTGAGTTTTCTGCTCTGCCTTTGAGAAAATGAAAGCTCAGGTGGGCCAATCTAGAATCTTGCCCTTTTATGAGGTCAAAAGGGGCAAGGTTAATTCCCCTTTCTCTACTTTGCCCACCCGGAGAATTTGGCCCACCCATGAAATTGAGACATCATTGCTGTCAAACGAGCGTAGTGGCAGTTGGTCAAGGCCACACCCCCAGCCCCCCCTCCTCAAAAGCTACAGATTCAGAAATGGCACACAAGCTCATTCTGGGACTGGCTTTAATGGCTGTAATTCTGCACCAAGGTTGAATTTTGGGAAAGACACTTCAGATATGGTATTAGGGAACCACAAAGGCCTATATAAAAGCATCAAAAAAGCACCATGTCATGTCATGGGACCTTTAACATGATTGCAGAAAATGGATTTAACTTTAACTGATTTGTAAAGATTTGCAAACATTTACTAGCTTGTGGTCGTCTTCCCTGCACATTGCTGTATATCTTGCTGTGTTACCGCCACCTTTTGATGAGTGGAATAGTGTGAGACCATTGGTAGGATTGCACCGCCGATGTGCAGGTGTGTGCATTTGTATCCTTGTGTTCTTGCACAAGATGATCAAAACAGAGTTTCTGTCATAGAAAACTTTGCTCTATTGCATTATTACAAAATGGGACCCCAGCATGTCCTCAATCAGTATACTGTATGACACCCATATTGTTTAATACAATAATTATTGTATTGTAAGCAAAGCTTGTTTTTTGGGATGGAGTCCGTTTCCCTAAGCAGCAGATACAGCATGAATACTGGAGAGGTGAAAGGGATAATCCAGCAGCTAGCCTAAAGTTTTTACATCCCCCCCCCCCGGCAATGAAACTTTTAAGGCAAATCTGCCAGTGGGAGGAAAGGGAGGCTATGCTCTTCATGCTAGAGCTCACCTGGGAGACTGACAAGACCTTGCTTTATGGGTCTGCAATTCCCTTCATGTACAACATTTGAGTTAATAGAAGTCTTCATCCCTGACCAACCTCATCAGGAGCTTACTGCCTAGGAAATTATGGGGCTAAAAATGGCCGTATGGCGGCAGCAGGGTAACCGGTGGGGAGGGTTTGCTGAGGCAGGATAAGGGAATACCGTTACAAGGTTAGATGAGATACGGATATTACAAAATAATGATCAGTTCACACACACAGAGCATAGCAGGGGAGAGACTGTGGATTAGCACATTGGAGTGTAGTACCACTGACATTGTAGAACAATGACATGGCAACCCTGTCTCCTGGAAATTACATTTGTCTATAAACACCAGTAATACATTGTCGCCCCAAATACAGAGATGCATTTACATTTATTTGCAGATGGCAACAAATTACAAACAAACTACTTGATGCCTACTTTTTAAAAGCAGCTGCTTTGCTCTACAACAACAAATCTGAGGAGCAGGATAAATCACTACAGCAGAGGCAGCAGAGTCACCAGGAACAAGTGGAGCAACATCGACTGTACAACCTGTTCTGACCGCCTACTTAAGACGCATAGTAGGACACCACATTGGAAAATATAAAAACTATACTGAAGTCAAACTATACATTTATATATATATATATATATATATATATATATATATATATATATTTATATATATATATATATATATATATATATATATATATATATATATATTATATATTGTGTATATATATATATATATATATATATATATATTTGTATGTGTATATATGTGTGTGTGTGTGTACACACAGTGCAATTGTAAGGCATCAAAGAAAAACACAACGTCTAGGAGAAAAGGTTGGTCATACTGTACCTTTATACCTCTGTTGATCATGCAAGTGAATTTGAGTGTCTGTAGATGGTATTATTCTGTACATATACAGCATCACAAAGTAAAGGCTGAATAATGTAAGATCAACTAAATGGATGGATAGCCGTTATCTAACAAAGAAATATAAGTCACAGTCCCTTTTTGTGTGTGGTATCTGGAAGGGACTGCCTAAATGTGCTTTTGGATTGATGCATTATGGGAAGTACAAGGGTAGTGCCAAGACAATGCAGTCAGTGCCGCTTACAAGGGGAAAAGCTGCACATAAACATAAGGTGTATTCAATCTTTCCAAGCCTTGGGGCCTCCTCAGCAATGAGCGATACAGTGAGGAGTTCCATTAAGGACTGGCTGCTTGTATTTGCACTTAATTATTGCAAATAGATGATATTCCATTCTATTCCATTGTTTCATGAGTGCTCAATATCTCTACTAATGTCACTTTGACAAAGCTCTGGTTGGGCTCTGCAATTTTGATTGTTGCTTATTTTTTTCTTCCAATTTGGAGTGGAAAGCCTGTGTACGAATTGATCAAGTTGTCTCTGTAGAGTGGTCAAGTATGCCACACTGCTAGACAAGTAGATATGTTTGTCTAACATATGGTAATGGTAAATCCTGAAATCAATCATTCACGATGCAGAGCACCAGTATGACTAAAAGCAAGCATTCCTTGGAGTGCCAGGGACAGATTCATTATTTTTGTCAAGAGCGCTGTTAGCAGTAGGCTGGCATTTCACTCTCTGTCTGTTGGTTTTATAAAACAGTTTTGAACCCAGGACTCTTGCCAAGAGTTTTGATATACGACACAGTCATTCACCCATATTACACACCACACGCTTTGCCAAGTTAATGTCCCAACACTTGCTAAAGATTGGTTAAAAGAGAAAGTAAACGTCTTTACATTTACTCTGACCTGCAAGAACACGCATCTGTCATAAGCATCTGGAAAATTGGGGTCATACTTTATATATTCTGGCAGTTTATTACCCCCAGTAGATGGTTGGAGAAAGTATTTAATTCTCCTCATGTTAAAGAAATTTCTCTTTCCAGCTAGCTGCAATGTGTCAGTGGATTATAAATGACACCTGCCACGTTTTCCTGGAAATAAGAAGTGATAACCTTCAACTATTCCAACAGCTGTTGTTCTCCAGCAGACATACCATCACAGTAATGTATTAAGACACGGTGAAAGGTGTTTTCTAGAAATCTTGTGAGGTGATCCTTTTGATTGACGATGAAAACATGGTTTGTCTGTGTCACAGCTCTCCAGTGGAAGAGGAGAGAAAAAAAGTGAATGTAATCTGAGTGAGACAAAAACAAAACATCCTCTGCACCTGACGTGTAAAATATTTGTAGTGACATCCAAAATACTTGGCACGGTGAAGACAGTGCTGGCTGTAAGCGGTGTCATTTTGAGCTACTTTGGGAATGAGCTTGGCAGGGCTGACATATTGCCATTTCTCAATATGTATAACATGTGCTCTAGCCAACAGAAATGTTCCCTCAAAATTGAGGTCATTTCTATTCAAATATTCGTTGTTCTGACAATCCAACAGGAAGGAAAATATATCACAAGGATAACTGTGATGACAAAGGACATATTGAGCCTAATCATAAAATGTTGAGACAGGTGAAGTCTAATAAATTATATTTATAATTACACAACACATGCCAGACTTTTTTTTCCTTTTCTTTTTGTTTTGTTTTAAATTAATGACATTTGTATCCAACTAGACATCTTTGGACAGGTTAGTCTGTACGGTGCCAATCCAAAACTACTGACAGCATTGTTGTTCTCAGCCAGCAGCTCAAAGAATTTCTGTGGAATATTTTTTGCACACAAATGAAAGGCCTTGTGAATTGGAGGATTTGTAATGCAACATAATTTGCGTGAGCATCCGTCTTAATATTTTACTTGCTTAATCAAACTGCAAGAAAGGGTAATGCACACTACTAATTGGATTGTGTCGTTTAATTCAATAACCAAGATAGAAAAAATAAATAAATGAGCTATCCTACTCATTTATGCAATTCATTTCAAATCATATTTAAGTGTCAGTACAAAGAGAGTTTGTATTAATAAAAGCCTGCTCGTAAATGCCTGCAAAGTACAGTTCAGAGTGCCGTAAAGTAGCATTAAAAAGTATTCCGTCTGAATATTGTTAGTAGCTCGTACACATATGCTGTACGTTCTTCAACTGTACAGGTTTTATTATTCTACTCCTTCAGTTTTCATCCAGATCAAGACACATTGAAACCTTTTTCATCTCAAACATTGATCTGCTGTATCAAGTTTTACTCTGGGGCAGATGAGAGGATAAGCTGGAAACTGTCTCAAAGTAGTTGCACCCCCTAAATAGCAATGTTTGATCTGGTTCTAGCTAGTGAACATTCTGCACAGAAACATTAGCATTTTCTGCAATTTGTATAACTGTAAAACACAGTTTAAGTGCTGTCATGATAGCAGCACCGTTGGGTTTAAGTACCGTCAAAAAACATGGCTTTAGATGTCGTGATAAATCTGATTTTATTATGCTTTAAGCCATGCAGCACAGTAATTTCCACAGAAAGTTCTCACAAGATCACACACAAGATTATTCAGCAAAGACATCACAAATGCAATTGTGAGTTTTGTATTCAGATTTGGAAGCAAAGTACCTCATCCTGATCCATTTTGATGGTACAACACACATAGCTGTCCCTGTCAGGCTTTTTCTGCCTGATGCTGACGGCAAGGAAATGGGATCTGGGCAGCCGGATGCGTCTTCCCCAAGGGAAACCCAGGACATATGGTTGTTGGATTCAGGTACTTGTTATTCTTCAGTAAAGGAGTCCCCCTGGACCAGTTAAGTAGTAATGACAGTAAGGTGCTGCATTGAAGTCCCACTCATGGCTTTTGTGGCCCTTTTTAAATAAATACACCGACTCATCAAATAGTCCTTTGGAAAATAAAACATTTGTAGTGGTTCTTGTATTGTAAGGGATTGCAGCATTGATTGTTATGGTGTTAGAGGCTAGAGTTTACCTTCCCAATGCTAATAGGACTCTGATCACAATTAGTGCATCCTCATCTGACAGGTCAACAAGCGTGTAAAAACCAGTGTTCTCATTAGAGCACGGAACATTGATTAAGATTAAAATTAAAATTAAAGTGCGCAACGGCACAGTGAAGCCCAAGGACCATGCATAAGAACATCAGCAATGTTTAATGCTCCAGAGCCTGTTTCCATGCCACCCTTGCACTACACGCATGACATTAATGGTGCTGCATTCTAATGCCAAAACCCTTTAACCAAATCAGCATTATAGTATTGCAATAGTGGGAGACTGTAGATGGGAAGATTCAATTCAGTTCAATTTTATTTATAGTACCAAATCATAACCAAAGACACTTTACAGATAGAGTAGGTCTACACCACACTCTATAATTTACAAAGCCCCAACAATTCTTGTAAAAAGATGAGTGTGTTTAATAAAATAAAGAGTCTGGACATGTAGGGTTCACTGAGTGCTGCAAAGAGGTGAATGGCTTCTCGAATGTCTTGGGTCCACTGATTATGATCAGCTAGCGTCAAGCAGCTCCCAGCAGATATCAGCACATTATCTCAGGTTTAGTACAGCCTCTTAATCACACCAGGCACAGAAAACCATTAGTCTCTGTCACTTTCTCCCCAACTCTGGAAGCTAGATCCCAATCTGCCATTTGAATGTTATGGTCCCTCTCTTTTCTATTTTTTCCCCCAGATAATTTTTTTCTTTCATTCCCCAGGACATTTTCCAAACAACACCTTTCCATTACCTTTTTCTGCATTTGTTGCATACCCTGTATTTCCCTTCATCTTTGCCGCAATCTCCCTGTATATCACCTCACCATTCTATCAGCATCATCCCTCCAAAAGAAAATTTCTCCCGCATGCACTCATCAAAAAGATGTATAGCATTCAAGGCAATCTTGCAGTTGGAGAAGTGACACTTTTTTGGCATCATGCCTTTTAAGCATGTGAATTTGAGGTGGAACAACCAGATAGCCTTCATTTTCCAGGAAATTGATGACACCTCATAGAATTTTGTATTCATAGTGACACATTTTTTGTAATGTTTTTTTTTTCACTTGTTCTAGAAATTAATTGTAAATTAGATCCTTGTGTGTATATGTTCATATATTTACAGTAAATCAAGTTAAAATGTTCCACACTAACCAAACAAAAACATTTAAATATTGATCTTTAAAAAAAAGATGTGGACACAACCAATATTTTTGGTTGATGCCTCTATGCAGACTATTTTTGCTTATAGAAAAATCAATAGAGCTTGAGTTATCAAATCCAACGTGTGTTGGAAGAGAGTGCCAAAGGGGAGAGGGAGCGGCAGCAAAATCGAACCTGAGATATTGCCTTATTTAACAGGTGCCATAAATAGTAGCAATATGATAACTATTTCTAAAGTTACAGAGAGGACAAGGAGAGGTCAGACTCCTTGTTACACACACTTTTTGCCAACTCAAATGCCTCCAGTGTCTTATCTAAGTGCAGCATCTTTTTCAGCCTAACTTCACTCCATTGGGCAGATGTATTTTTAAAATGCTGCATTTAATGCCCTAATCATATAATGCACATTGTACTACTACTAAATAAAATTCTTTAGAGCTTTTCCCCAGCAAAACAAGGATCGCTCGCGATTAAATGATGAGGTAAAAAAAGTAACCCAAGCTTTGCTGGAAGGGCCTGTTGACTGTTAATTTAACCAGTCTGACACACGCACCTACACAAATGAATGTGTGGACTAAATAAAGGAGACAATTGTGACAAGAAAGTGAAAATTAATCAGTGAGGACAGTTAGGGGGAACATAAGCACTGTACAGAATTCAGTCCATCAATAAGAGCCATACATCATTTTGAAGAAGACTGGCAGGGCTAAGTAGATTCCATTAGGTAAATAAATGTACTGTATAATCAAGGTGGTTAATTGACAGATGATATGCATTAACGCAAAAAAAAACATAATAAAACCGAGAGAATGGACGGTAGGAGAGTCTAAATGGTCATAAGAAATGGGTATTTTGGCACTACAAGCGCCAGTATCAGATTTATGTGTTGCTTGGTTGCATTTAAAGAGGAGACCAAATGCAATTATTTTAAAATGTCGTTCCATTCATTAACTTAACATTGGATTTAAATGATTATTGTGTGAGGCGGTTGTCAGCTGCTTCTTTACTTATTTCTTAAAATTAGCTAGGGCCTCTGTTTCAAATCGGTGACTCTGTGACCATGCTCCAACAGCATCTGCCGAACCTGTATGGCCACCCTTGGTGTAACCTTCTGCAAGTGAGCCTCAGATATAACCTCTTCCTAATCCTTCCACCACCTCCCTACTTGCCTCTGCATGTGAGCCATCATGGCAGAACTACAGAGAAAAAGGGGCTTATCAGAAACGATATTCATGTTGCCCAACATCATAGTGAGGCCAACTCCACCATTAAAGGATAAATCTTGCTCTGAGAGAATTATCTTAAAAGTAACAGGATTTGAGTGGGCAACAGCTATAGTGTTGTGCATTTCAAATTAAAGTAGCTTTACATTAGTTGTAAGTTAAATTGTAATTTAATCTATAATGGTTACTGAAAACAGAATATAATCTTACATTCAAAATACTATATTTAACAATTATTTTAGTTTTGTGACCCAAGCATTCACTCATACAATCCTATTTTTGTAAGTCGGTGACTCAGCAAATAGTCCCAATTATGTGTTGTTCTGACTGTATTTGGTTATTTTTGGTGTTTGGAACACCTGTGGCACAGTTTAGAAACGTGGTTGATTTATCTGTGGCTGTGGCAGTTTTATAATGGATATTAGATAGGAGTGGCGACCTGCTTCTGTACAGATGAAACTTCCAAGAAGCTGAAGAGTTGCAAGGCACAAATCTATGGTACCACAAAATGAATATAAAACACCTAAAACATAATGTCAATGGCAGATGTTGCCCATACAACTTAAGATGAAGTTAATTTCTAGAGGTAAGGCACATTTATAACCAACTAAAACAACAAGATTACAATTAGGTTAAATGGCTAAATCAATTTTGATGTGTTTATTTATTACAAACTAAGGCCACATCCCCACCCTCCATCTTGCCACCCCCCTCTCTCCTCCTCAATAGCTATAGACACAGAAATGGCACGTCCTAAGGAAAGCTCATTGTGGGACTGGCTCTAGTGGCTGTAATTCTGCACCAAGGTTGCACTTTGGGAAAGAGACTTCAGATAGAGTATTAGGGGACCACTCTGGTCTATATAAAAGCATCCAAAAAGCACCATGTCATAGGACATTTAAATATTATTCCCTAGAAATTCTTTCTAAGTAGGCTGGCAGACACGTTGTTACTAGCAAGCAGATTTGCACCTGTTTTGCTTTATCTGAACAAGAAAAACTGTGGGCTACATTTTTAACAGAGAGCAAGAGAGAGGCATAGAGATCTTTCTGTCTTTGTTCATGTTCTTCTGACGGCTACAGCGGTTTAAGAAGAGTTCTCCAGGTTACAGGTGCCATGCCGCAAATGTCACACAAATAGATGAGCTTGTGGTGCCTCCAACAGTGAGGCAGAGAAGGGGTCAACCGTGCAATGATGATGAAAACCAATAATATACAGCATGGTGAGACAGGCCAAAGCTTGACACTGACATGTTTCAGGGTTTGAAAGTAAGGATCAAATCCATTCATCTAAATTTTACCAATATCAAAACCAGAAGGTCACTTTGGCCTTTTCATGTACTGGAGCTAGCAATAAGACACCAGAAACCAACTAGATGTTGTTTTGTAGATTATGATAAATGTGTTGGGAATTGGTAAAGGTACAGATTCAATTATTGGCAATTTATCAAATATGTTTATATAATAATAATAATAATAATAAATAATAATAATAATAATAATAATAATGTTGTATACTTTATTAATCCCACAAGGGGAAATTACAACTCTGTTGTTATTACACACATTACACACTGGCCTGAACTACACACACATGCTCAGAACCTATACATGCACTAATGGAGAGATGTCAGAGTGGGGGCTGCCCATGGAAAGGCGCCCCGAGAAGTTGGGGGTTCGGTACCTTGCTCAAGAGCACCTTGGCAGTGCCCAGAAGGTGAACTGGCATCTCTCCAACTACCAGTTCACCACCATACTCCCTACGGACTGAGCTACTGCCCCCTCAAGGGCAGATGCTTCGCTGCACAGTGGTCTTAGCAGCTGAGCACACAGAGAGCAGTAGGGCGACTCGGCAGTCCGCTGACGTGTTGCTCTCTCTAATCGCAGCCTTAACCTTAATGTGTCCACCTCAGCTCAACAAACTAACCGTCCTCATGTGCAAAGCTGATCAACTTAAGTTTTTTTATTTTCTCTCCATAAATTCTTAAATGTAGGATAGAAGACAGACAATGAGGATAACTACACAAGGATTATTGCTTTCATTATATTTCATATCACACAATATCTGTTCTCCTGTAACTTCCGCAAGCAAAAAGTAAAAAAAAAATAATTAAAAATATGCAGTGATGGCGGTGCTGATGTCATTGCTGCGGTAGTGGCACAGTATTATTTTTATTTATATATATATATATATATTTTTGCAGTAACCGTCCCAGGCTCTATTCCCGTTAGGTACCAGTGGTTTGACTGACTAACGGGAGGCAATACCTTGCTTGTACAATAACTAAACTTCTCCGCATCGGGAGATAACAATGTAGCAATTACAGTTTCCAACAAGCTACTAACACAACATCAACAGTATACTGTGATCTGGTACTAAAATTGAATTGGACTCGGGGTCACGATCAGATTACTAGTCAGATTTGCATCAGGAGTACTTATTAATCAAATCACATTCAATGTTGTAACAATGTTGCAGCATTAGCAGTAACTAACATTAATAAAACACACATCTATTTCTCTGCCCAGAAACCTTAAGCCTCTTACTGTGTGTTTTCATTTGTTTAGTTCATAAACAGAACAAAATCCGGTTCACTTGTCAGTGATTCACAGAAACGCGGTGTCCAATGTCCGATTTTCTTGAAAACATTGTTTTCTCTCTCTGCAGGTATAAACCACTAGGTGTGTGTTTCTTCAGGATCCAGGATGTTCAGCAGAACACTAAACATTTTTGGTAAATGGAACTATTTAAAGTACAAATGTTTGACTGCGAGCACCCTGTAGCAGCTGTTGCTAGCAGTGGATGACAAAGAGAAATGTGTGTAGGCGATTTTTATTCCTCAGATCACCTAGTCACAAACCCCTGTTGCGTTCAGGGTCCCCACTGCCAATAGGAAATCAGGGCTTTTGGTCCTCTGGCCATTTGGTAGTCAGGGCTCTCGGATCGGCGGCCCATTTGAACCCTTGTTCCCATAGAGGTTGCGAATTTTTAGGATGTTGAATTTCCATGTAAGCCACAATCCTTTGTCAAGGAAGACTGATGCTCTGATCTTTGTCCACAAGATAGTGTTCAACCAGTTGAACACTACTAGGTTGTTTGTTGGTCCTTTTCAACCCTTTTTCTCATCTGTCTGCATCCATGTATCAGATCATCAACACAATCTATAATGTTGATGGGGGCTGTCTTTGTTTTGACCGTATTTTCAATGCTACAATGTTTGTTTACTTGTTCCTCATTGGCCCAAAGTGGGACTGCATCCTTTTTTAGTGGGTGACATTGTTCTACCAAAGTATCACACTGGATTAAGTGACAGTCTCTGAAGGATTTACTTGCAACCTTTTCATTCACTGTCACTGCTGTCACTTTTTAAATATACTGCCGTTCCACCAATTAATGGTTTATAGTGAAGTGGTGCTGTATGTTCAGTAGAATACCTCTCATTATTTTGGAACAGTTTATTCAGTTACAGCAGAGTCACTGGTGGCTAGAGCTTAACAGATGAGGTCTCTCTCTCTCTCTCTGAGCAGCTGTTGCAGGTTATTGATGACCTCATTAGAATGCTGCCTGCGGCACGACGGCTGACTTTGAAGGACTTCCCATATGCGATGCCACAAACCGCCAACGAAGTCCATGCCAATCGCTTCATGCCAAACAGCATTTCTTAACGGTCGTTTAGTCGGGATAGTCAAAGGCAGTGCTGTGTAATTGTTGTGGGGGTCCCAAATCTTCACTCAAACCTGAGGCTTATTATTACAAAGTATATATTGAGCGCTTGGAGGAGTTCCAGTAAGCAGCTTTCCAGGTCACTTTCCTGACACACATTAATTCCAAATAAACAATACCAAGAAAAAATTTCATCTAATTTAATCAAAAAGAGTACTATTACTAATAATACGAATACTAATATTTTATGTATTATATTCCCAAATGTACTGCAGTGAATGGACTCATGAATTTAATTACTTAGTTATTCCATGTTACCAAAAAAGGTAATGTATACTGTCCATTTATGCTCGGCTACAGGTGCTATCTCTTTATGTTTTATGTCTGAGACACTAGCTTGCATTAACAAAGCCTCATCGAGCAATAATGCTCTGTAATTAAATATGACTTTACATTTGGCCATACCCATAAACACAGGCAACACGGAGCCGCAAGAATAAAACACAATGGGTGACATAAATTGTCATTTTCAGTGGCTACACATTAACAATTTTGTAGCTTTGTGTGGATATTAAAACCAGTCTAGCACAACGGAAGACATTGCCATAAATACTGAAAGCAAGACACATGTTTTATTCATGCACTTTATGGCTACAATGTGTGGCTTTGTTTACAACTGCATATTAAGTGTGTGGCATAAGGTGATGTTAGTTGACTGTCTGAAACAAGGGAAACCCTGCCAAGATATATTAAAGAAGCCAGATCCAAAAGACTTGAACCCAACTCTGAATAGGGTTGGTATCATTAGGTATTTTTTCTCAATACCGCTGCTAAAAGCTGCAGACAGATGCACGTCCCAGTTTTGGAATCATTTCAAATGAGATACAGTCACACTTTATGCCAGCTAACGGTGGGATAACGTTACCGGCTATGTAATGTTAACCAGCATCAGGCTGCAGATTGCAGTACATGCATTTGGCACCAAAATGCTATTCAGTCCAATAAGTAACGGTTGTATAGTCGGTTTTGGTAGCCAACCCTAACTCTGAATATAATTTAAAAAACTAATCATGAATAAATTAATAACAAACAGGTGGTCATTATCAACCAGATGTCCAGAGTCTGTGCAATATTCAAGATAGCACATGAATCATTTGTCTTCATTAAAATAGTACTTTGATTTATTTGAAGAGATGGAGTAATTTTAACTCAATAATGTAAAAAGAAAAAGAAAACAGGTATTTGTAAAATTCACGTGATAGTTTTATTTCAGTTGGTCCACATTACCTCAATGCAATGCCAATCACCTTGGTCTTAGAGGTCTAAAGCAGCTGTTCTTTCGCTTAACCACCACATATTGGGTTAAACAAAGCACTCAGCCATCACATGCAATTCTGTTTGAGGTGCCAAGAGTGTATGCCAAATCCCTCCAACTGTCACTTCCTTATTTAATATTAATGAGCCATTTATGATACACAAATCCATGCCTGCACCACTTGAAATGTCCAACAGTTTTTGAACAGGAGTTTCGTTTCCTTAGTGATATTGTCCTTCTTTTCTTCAATGTTCTATTGGAGAGCGAGAGGGAGGAACGTGGCACGGCGGTTTTGGACTCCATCTGCAGGCTGCTCAAATTGGCCTTCACAGCCCATAAACCCGGCCAGCCAGACACCCTCTAGCACCTTCGCTCTGGACAGGCCATATAATGTCTTCTTATGGAAGAGAAAGACGAGAGAATCTCTGGCTTCCATTTCTACGGATTTTACATGTTTTGCTAAGGAGCCAGAAAGAGCAAAACAGATTTTAGTTTCAAGTAAATTACGGCCGCTCTGCCATAGTAAAGCAAAATTGGCCTAACCCTTTTGCAGTAAAAGAAAGTGTTCCTTAAAAGTGTCATGATGATCAAGTCAGGGTAGGTGCTGAAAGCCAATTCTGAAAATGTACTTTTACTTTAACTGACAAGACTGTGCAGAGAAGTCAGCACAAACCCATTCACCCATAATGCTAAAAGCCAAGTCAAACCATAAGTGGTAAACATTGCCTTTTTAAAATCTTGATGTTTTTTCAAACATGTTATAAGCTAATTTTAGGGAAGTTTACATGCTGGATGCATTGGCAGCTTCCCAAGCTGAAGGATGGGAATGTATGGATGGAGTTTTATAGAGAATAGCAAATCATCTGCTGGTGAACTCCATCCCCCTCTGCAATCGAATGAAGTCTGGTCCTGAGCCAACATCAAACAGCCTTTCTGTTGGCTGCAAGCAACCTTAGGATAAAACACTGACAGTATCTCCTCAAATACTTTAGAAGCAAGCAAATAGTTTTGGACTTCCTGTTTGATGATGAGAGAGACCTGCCTAACACAACAAGTCCAAACCTTAAAAAAATACTCTGTGGTCATAATGTTATATAACCCTAACCAGGATTACTTAGGCAGGTCTTTTGTTTTAGATGCAAAGCAACACAATTAGGCTATGCAAAACTGTCCCTTGCAAAATCTTACTTACAAACTATGTTAGCTTTTAGATTTGTTTAAAGTTGCATGGGGGGATTTAAGTAGGCCAGAGATTCTTCTGTAGGCTAAGACTTAACCGCTATCTGTTTTCCCGTGTAAATGTGTGGTAAAGTAATACCATACCTAATTCCTCTCTCCATTAGATAAGTTGCAGGTCAAAATAAGACCATTTAATTACTAGGGGTGTAACAATACACGTACGGTATTTGTATTGAACCGTGAACGAGGCTTTCGGTTAGGTGCTCATTACAAACCGAACAATTCGTTGGACTTCATTTATAAAAAAAGAGCTTAACTTGTGTGAAATATAATGTTCTCAGTGCCGCTGCACTCAACAAGGCAGCCCAAACAACTGACCAACTGCTCCAGTCAGGCATGATACACTGAACTAGCTCGTTGCAATATGGTTGACACTATTTAAAGTCTGAATTTAAAAACCTGATGGCGAGATGAATAGAAGTTCTAGTATGTATGTACTCTATGTATGTATGTATGTATGTATGTATGTATGTATTGTACAGTATGTATTTATGGTCATGTATTGCCTAGTCTATATTTAAGCACCATCTACATACCTGTTTAATTTATTACACCAAATGAATGCAGAAAGTTAAGTTGGTCAGAATATAGCATATATAATACATATCATGAAATAATTTAGTTTAGGCTATGCCTTGTTGCCTAGACCTGGCAACAAATGCATGTTAGAAGAAAACAAAACTGTAGACCACTACTGACCTAGGTCTTGGACGGTGCCTAGGGAGTGACAAACAGGGGTGGTGGTTCCCCTCTTCAAAAACGGGGACTGGAGGGTGTGTGCCAATTTCAGGGGTATCACACTTCTCAGTCTGGATGCATGGATGGATAGATACTGCTTTATTTTAATGCTGCCTGGTGCTCTCTCTCTTCAGTAACACTCTACCTCAGTTATCCACATACCTTTACCGTGCAAGCGGCCACTCATCAGCCTGTCTCTAAAACACTGTCATTTCGACCAGTTGATAGTTCGTGAAATAAAAATAAAACAGACTGCAGTGCACGATCATACCAACAGATGGATGGTGAAAGAAGATTGATTCCACGTAGTGAGTGATAGAGTGCACTGTAAAAAAAGTAAAATAAAATAAAAATAATCTAATATTTTTCTTATTACTTGGGGGCCTTTTTGGGATAGCTTCAGCCCCCCTAATGACGTCCATGATGCAGAAGCTTTTCAAAGGGCTCTTTCTTTGGTGACTGGATAACATAATTTTTTTGTAGTAACTTCAGTGAAACATTCAAAAGCGTTTTTGGTGGTTGTGAATCATTGTTTGGGCTGATATGTTTAGTCTCGCAACAGAAAACACCACAATTTCTGGATGTGCGGGGACACACAATCTGGGTGGAAATCACTTCAAATCAGCACTCCTTAACAAATCTGGTTATTTTGGTGACAGTTGAGAAAAACTTAAAACAATGAGTGTTATATCTTCTGAAGGATTTTTGAGGGTTAGGTTCCTGAAACCATCTTGGCACAGACAATATCTACTCTACAACTACTTTTGTTGTATTTGTGTTTTATTAAATGCCATACCTTCCACCTGCTTAAAACCTCAAAGAAATTGAGTAATTTCAATACAATAATTGCAAGTAGAAACATACTTTTACTATCTTTTTGTGTACAGTATTTGATTATTTATCTTCCATTTTCTTAACATTAAGCCTTGATATGGATGTTTAACTTTGATTAACATCTACTTCTGTGCAATACCTGAAATATCATTTGCAAAGGTAATTTAAAGCTACACATAGTAAGCAAGAAGAGGTTAGCATACAATTGATATTTCATTGGTATGAAATGGTGTAATGAAAACAATCCAATATCAGTACACCACTACTGCTACTAGCACCATCAGATGGATTCATATTGTTTACAACAGATTCTTGCTCATCGTCATGTTGCACTAGAAAGCCATACAGCATTTTTCTATTCCTCCATCACTCCTATACCATGGCTTAAGATATTCTGGTTCATGAGCTGTGTATTAATGAGTTGCCCTTTACACATTGCTGTTGTACCGGGATAATCTTTGTGTACTTGTGGCCAGCCTGTCAGCTTGAATGAGAGTCATCATTCCTTGACACCTCCTTGGAACAAGATGTTATTGCCCTCAGTGCTGCAGCCGACTGCATGTATTTTGTCTGTCACACAATTTTTTAATAAAGTCTCTGATGCTGGCACAAACCATCGTTTATTTAAACTTTACAGTATACTTAGGCTTCATTAGCATATGACTTCTCTAGAGGACTGAGTGATTTACGTAAATGAAGAGGTGTACCTAATAGAGTGGCAACTGAGTGCACAACGCAATGTTGAACTGCAAAAGCACGGCACCTTCTTGATGAACACTACTCCACATTAAATGTTCAATGGTGTTATTTTATGTATGCTGGAAAAAAAATTGCCTTTCATCCAGTTGTATATTTATATTCATGGAAAGCCTCTATTCCAGTCATTATCAGGGTCAAACACAGAACAAAAAGAGCAAGTCACCAAGGCATTTCATGGGCAATGTCTCTATCAGGCTATTTCACCTAGAGTCAAATGGTTAATTCAACATGATGGTGTGAGGATAAAGCTGATTCTGGTGCTGTCAGTGATTTGCAATAAAAGAGATGGGGTCTGGAATAAACAATCGTTTTCTCTCATTCTGACATTCTGCCATATGGTGTCTCCCTGTACAAATATGATACATGTAATGCCAAGCTAATTATTGAATGTAGAATATGCATGAGCATTCCTCTGTGGTGCCACTTCATTAGAGTAGTATGGTGTGTTCTAATTACACACTTATTAATTGTTCATCATATTTAATGGTATTGGGAAGGACAGTGCTATCGACCTTCTAATAGTCTTGTAATCCAGCTTCTTTGGCACACTGCCTAGACAAATGAAAATGCATCAGTAGAGATGTGCAGCTTGTCGCCTTCCCCTAACAGATCGCTGTGGCTCCTTTCTTAGTCTCTTGCGAAAATTAAAAATCATAGGCAGACTTATGTAGACAATTTTAAAATCAGCAACTGCTGTAAGCTCCACCATGTGTTTCGCCAGTAAAATACTTTTATTGGGAAGCAGCAGCAGTAAGCAATGTTGAACAATAGTGAGGCTGATGTCATTGAAATAGAATTACTGTAATGTGGATTACATGCTGCATATTTTCATGTGAATCCCTTGTACATGTGAAGGCAATCTGGATCCAACGCAGGAATGGCAGACTCTGCCACCAACAATGAAATCTATTGTATTATATGCAATATAAAATGTAGGAAATGAAATCTATAATAGCTATATAAAAAAATATAGAATGTACAAACACACTGAAAAGCCACTAATGAAAAATGCCTACCATACATAGTATCAAAACGGGGTTTGATTTCATAAATGTTTAAATTAAATGTTAAATTTAACTTTCCCTGCATGGTTTGTAATACCCTGTGTTCCTCGAAGGTGATATCTACCTTCATTCCTCCAGAACAATTTTTTTTTTCAGCTGCATCCTTTACAGTATATCCTGCGCTTCCTAGAGGGAATTCAGTTTTCTGGGATGATGACATTGCCCATAATAAGGTTCAGCGCACACTGGCTCTCCTATCAAGCCAATTCTCTGATGCAGCTTCAGCTAGGATGGTCTCTTACCCAGTGGGTCCACAGAAATGGGCATGGCGTGGGTCGACATTCATTCACCCCCAAATGGGTCAATGATGCACAGCCATCAGGCTCCAGCACATCGCCCTGGAGTGTCAAGCATAACATCACCCACTGTCTGCCCTGTCAAGGTCATCAAAAAGAGCACTGGTCTGGACATGTGCCACCAGAGTGAGAAAACCACCACAAGCGTGGATGAGTAACAGACCGAGGCGGTCTCCATAATGGGAAAGACGCTGGAGGTCAGCTTTAGGTTGTACTTTCTCCATGCGGCACTTCACTTATCGTACATGGTACAGTACCGTGAAATATGTGAGAATAAATCTGAGGACTTGATATTGAGGACTGTACTGTAAGTCCTAATGTCATTCATTGCCTCTTCTATTCACAACTTGAGGAACGCTATGTAAAACCACTCTAGATAAATAGTTTATGGTTTTACATTAGGCTGAGACCTATTAACATTAAATCAAATATAGACTTTCCATCATAAAAAGAAAAATGTCCCTATTCCTTAAAGCCACTCTGACTTAATTGAGTGCCGCCACATACAGCTGCCTTTTTGAGTGGAATAATTCCTTTCATTAAAATCCATTTAGTAAATGTGCAGTTTATTTTCAAAAAGGCTCATTTCTTAAAGTCTATATTACTACTTCCAGAGATGATCTACAGTATTTCACCACCAGTCCAGCTCAGTGTTTTCCAGTGAACATGTAGCTGTACTTTAAAAGCATGTGCACACATTAGCATGTAGTGTTGTATCAGTCTTCCTAAATTCTGTTTCATGTTCCCTGAATCTACCATAGACTTTCTTCATCTACTGTTGCTTGACGCATTATTTGTTCTTCCTTGTAGTCTTTTCTCACTCATCTTATTACCAACTACAGCTCTTTCTTAACTTTTTATTAACCCTTAGTTCTTCCTTCACTGTCTGTCTATACCTCCTAAATCTTTGTGCCTATTATCTTCAAATCATGCCCTCATTCTCTTTGCCTTTTTCTTATTCTCACCCCATATTTTTTTCCATTTCGTCCCACTGCTCCTGCTCCCTCCATCTCTCATGTCCTTTCACATCTCTCTCTCTCTCTTCATCTGGCTGGCTCCCATCCTCCCTTGGCATATCTCTCTCTTTTACATACTCCTGATGCGTTCCTGCTGGCCCCGGTCTGTCCAAAGGGATTAATTGATAGTGAGAGATAATAAATCTTCCCATTAGGTGCAAGGCCCCTGCCCATCGCTCATTATGTGCCTGCTGCTCCTCAACGCCATGGCCTGGGGTTTCCCCTGCTTTTTTTACACGCACGTCTGCCATCCTAATGCCAGCAAGGTTAATCTCTGCCTATTGCAGTTGATTGGCCACCTCACGTCTCGACACAATCATTCATGCATGAACACCATTGGATGCTCACGTTTCTTCCTTTTACCCTCTCTAGTTTTGCACTACGGTCAGTGTTTTTACATGACCTCTGCAGCCTTACGTAGCAGCTGTTACATGCAAACGTAATGTACCTTGTTTTGAGTTCCTGGCGTACAAAAGTGTACTTTTGCTTTTTTCTTATTTAGTATAAGGCAATATACAGTATATTACATTGGAAATGTTGAATGATACTGCATAATTCTGTCTACCATAAGTTTTGAGAGATCTTAAGATGTTCAGCCTTCAAAGCTTGTTTTCGGCACACAAAGCAGCCACATGCATTAGCCTCTTTGATAGTTGCCGACCTGTATCATGCTACCTACTGTATCTGGGCAGCTGTTCTCTCATCTATTTACTAAGATCTAATCTATCTCATTGTTAGCAATATAGGATTATCAGTTTTGACCTAAATAATGACTGTGGCAAAATACTTTGTCAATCTTAATCCTGCTTATGCAATGTGGCCATTTCTTTATGTTTTATGTGTCCCTTCAGTTTGACTTTCATGTCACATAAAGCTGTCTGGAAGAACACAATCCCCAAAGTGTTAAATCCTTAAATGGAGGACATCCAATACTTGAATCAGCAGGGTATTTGGCCGAGAATGTTCTGTTGACCAAACTTCAGCCAAATTTGTTTGTAGAAAACAAAGAATCCTGCACACTGCACACTGTAAATTAAAATCTGTACAAGTGATCACTTGTACTGATTTTATCTACTTTATTACATCACTGATGGACAATGTGGGACTCTTGGTTTTCTTCAATTGAAATCATTTTAAAATGGTTAATGTCCAGCAAAATCTACTACTTGCCGATTAGTTTATTTTTAGTAAGTGAAATGTTTATTTTTGCACGCATGGAAACATCTGTAGAATGCATAGAATCTCCTATCTGACATCTGGTAATATAGACAGCAAAGTACACTTAGAAATAAGGATATGCCATAATTGTCAACCGATTTCCCATTTGCTTAAAATATGTTTCAATACATTTGTTTTTGTTTATTCACTGTACTTTTTATGTTCATTAGTCATATCTTCTTCCATCATAAACTGTGCTGTGATCCCCATCATGTTTCTGGTCATTTGAAAAAAATCTGCATGAAAAAATACTGAGTTTGAAAATTGAGTTGGTATCAATATTTTACTTATTGTAAAATGTACTCCTAGTAAAGCTAGTACCAAGTACTCTGTATACATCACGAACTTCCCAGGATTGTTCCGTTGCCGTTGGAAATTCCTTATTTCACTCTTTGCAGCTTTTCAGTTACCTTGGGCTTTCTTTGTATTGGCATTTTTAAACTCTGGTGGATTTATGAGGATTATGATTAACTGCTCCTCAGATCTCTGCAGGGTAAATCCAGACAGCTAGCTAGACTATCTGTCCAGTCTTAGTTTTTTGTTGCACGATGTACATACAATACGTACAACTTACATACGTTCCACCAAAACAAGTTCCTTCCCGAGACTTTTTTTAAAGATATGCCAATAAACCAGAGCACGTTTTTCTCCCATCCCGGATTGCTTTGTGAACTAGCCACTTCCTTCACAGCGCTGTGGAGGAAGGTCTGGCGAGACTAATGGCTGTTTTATGCTTCTGTGGAGGCTCCACGCAGAGCCTTTGCCATAGCCTACGTCAGTGACCTGGTGTTTATACTGCGCTGGGGTGTGCGTCAACTTGTGCGCCAGCAGGAGTGTGTGGTAGAGGGAGAAGGGATAGAGTGGCGACGACTGACTTTGGAGCGAGTACTGACTCTAGAGCCATAGTGAGAGAAACAAAGTGTCTCCCATGTGCTTTCTTACCAAGGTGGGAAATCTTTAGCAGAAAAAGTTAACCCTCTCCTTGATTTCTTGTTTATGGAAGAAGAACCAGGAAATGAGTCGGTGAAAGTCCAGTACTACCAAGCCACGGCCAAGAGATATGCATTGACGCGACATGTTACATTTTTTGAGAGGTGAACGTCAGACTACGTCGATTCAACGCAGAAGCATGAAGCGGCCGTAAATACCAAGCAACCATAACCACAGCAATGCTAATATTCACTTCAATGTAAGACTCAGATGAGAGCCTGAAAATAGTTACGTTTATTGCCCACATAAAAGTGACACACATTTTCCTTTAGCATGAGAAATCCATGTTTTGTTACACGTTTTTTAACATAACACAACACCAATCAACCAGTGGCTCAACAGGAGATATTTTGTATTTTTTATTTAAATCTTCATATAACCCATACAGCAAACTGTACAATTTAATTATTCACAATGTGTTAAAAAGAAAATAATTCAATAGCTTTTCTATAGTATTTTGTTGAATTTTTCATATGTTTTACTCAGATGTGGGTTATTCTAATGTTCTCTTAACACATAAAGTTACTAGGAAAACAAAAGTTTTTTTCCCTTTTTTTTTTACAAAACCTTACAAAAACTATATTCATAGAAATTCTGCATGTCCACAAAGAAAACCCTGGTTGGCACCAACATAGTCATTGTATTGTTTGAGAGGTTTTCTGCCTAATAATAGAAGCTGTGCAACTCAAAAGAAAGGTATGCATACAAAGGCATACCGTTGTGACTGCTGGAAAATCAGAACTCATATCACACACTGCTAATGTAACACAGGTCATGTAGCTTACATTTTGCATTACTTTGCTCTCACATGTCATACAATTTTTGTGTAAAATTACATTATTATTCACATTAATTTATAATAAAAAAAAGATATATATTCAGTAACCAAACTGACTAAATCAGCCAAATCAGAACCCTGTTGTAAGTCCAACTAATTTTGATTGTGGTGAAATTTTCAATTATTTTCACATATTACAGAGGTGAAATACAAACAAACTTGAGTCTTTGAATCACCTGCATGGAAAGCTACAGTACACATTAGGGTAACAGTAATATTGTACAACCAGGTCCTAATTGGGATTTCAAGAGCTGTAAAGGTCCAGTTACACATGATAAACCATATTCTCCCTATTCTAAGATATGTCCCCTAACTTCTTGGGGAAGCTCCACATTTCCATTTTATATTCACCTTATAGAACTCTGTCAGCCATCATAAAAGACGATTTACATACAGTTTCCCATCTGAAGTATATTAATCCAATATACCATAATATAATGCATTTTAATTAAATAAATAAGGTTTGGGGCTGTGGAACTGGGGTAAAGTGAAGAAGTACAGTAGGTTAAAGTGACCTCTCTAATGAAATAAATAACATCTATAACATTTGACTGTGAACAGAATTAATTTATAACAGTATAAATTTAGCAAAATACATATTTTTTTTCCTGGAGATCTTATCTACATACTCTACTTTGAAGGGAATTCATAGACAATTATACAGTGGTCTCTACCAAACCAAGGCTACGTTTTACAGATTTCTGGAGTTTTCTTGAATCACATAGTTAAGTTTGTTTAGTCTTGATGTATTGACAACATAAACCTCACAGAGGTTTGCTGTTTGTTCACAGACTCCTCGAATCTTCCTACATCATGACATTTGCTGAAGATGTAAATTTACTCAATAGGCATTAAAGCCAACATGACCACACAAAATAATCATCTGTCTTTTGTCTATTCACCACATTATCTTTCCGCATGTTCATACACTACACCCATGAATTTAACTCTGTCCACATCAGGTAATTAAACAGAACTTTCAAGTTTGAGATAACCGTCAATAGTCTGTTAACATTTAAAATCAAAGTGACGCTCAGTATTCAGAATGCTCATAATGCAAAACAAAAGGTTTCCCTCTATTATGTCTTTTCCACCAAGGCTAACCAGGTGCTGGTTCTGGTTCTGGTGCTATAGCCAGTTCGGTGCTGGTTCTACTCGCCAATTATCTAAGAACCAGCTCGATTTTCCATAGCCTGAGAGCCAGAGCAGGGCTACGTTACAACGTCACTGCAAGTACCTCCGTTGTCATAGCAACGCGTCATGACAATCAACAATAATGGAGGACTACATGCCGATACTTTTGCTCCTGGCTTTAAAAATTCCCACTGGAATTCAAAGACGGGCCTTGACAGCTATTTGTGACCGCTATGGACCGAGGACACGTCCAAGAAGAAAGGGAATTATCTCGCTTGATTTAACGTTTATTATTATCTTTTGCTAGCTTGCGAAGGCAATATCAGTAGCGTCAAGCAAAACACCGTTAGGGTGAACAGACGTCCCGGTTTGACCGGGGCAGTCCCAATTTTCCTGACAAAAAGCCTACCGGGACCCGCTCCCAGCACCTGACGTAACCGGTTCTTATCTCTAGACCAGCGTTGAGTTGGTGCTGAGTTGGAACCCGTTTTCTTGGCCCAGAGCCAGGTTTATTTGTGTGGAAAAGCAAAGAACCGGTTCAATATTTGGCACTGACTCCGAACCAGCACCAGAACTGCCTTGGTGGAAAAGACATATGTACCGCTAGATCACACCTGAAAAATGAACTGTTCCAAAATGTGTTTAGAAGTAGTTTGGACATTCAATGGTCCTGTAGCCACACAAGTCCTGCACATACTTTGATGGATACGTCACAATTAAATGCACTCTAAAAAACACTTTACTTTTTAGGTCACAGTCTTACATTTTGTCTCTGTGATTTACAATTAGTTATTAAATCAAAATACAGAAAAAAACTGATCCAATGCCTTCCAACCCAGCCTGCACATACATGTTTACATGTTTTTTTATGTACATATGTATGTGCAGACATGCTACTATTTGTATCAAATGTGAGCACCAACATTTGAAATTGGTTTGTATAATAGCTCAATATTCTTGTGATTTTTCATTTTGCAAATTATACAGGATCAAGGTTATGTTTTAAGAAAGATGTTCTATCATTAAATGATGGACATGCTGTTTTTTTAATATTCCTATACAATGATTGTTTTACATGACGGTGTTAATAGCATTACTGTTCTTTTTTAAGGTGAATTGGTTTGCAAAACCAGCAAATACAGTGCCACTTCTGCGCCAATAGCAATTCACTTTGGAAAAATATTACCCTGCATGGTTGGAAAAAACTTTTATAGCAAGTTCCTTTAATAGTCCCATTTAAACCACTTCAATTTACTTTTGCAATGAGCGCAAGATTAGTCCTCTCTAAAACAAACAAAAAAGAGAAGGAACTGGCCTATACTGTACTGTATCTAGTTCTGTTGAATGATCAGATCTTTGGCAATCAATATTAAACTGATTCAAATACAATCATGTACAAATCATTTTGACATAAAACTTACTTTTGCTCAAATCAATCTCTGCATCAATGAGTATTTGCTTGTGTCTAACAATATAGTTGATTTCACATGACAACTTTAACAAACATATATTTACTGCTGAACAAGTGTGTCTCTATGGGTTTCCAACAACAACAATACTGCAGATACTAAAAGTTTTCTTACAGGTTATGTGTACCTGTGAATCATGCTTTCAAAAGATCCTGTCTTATATCCTTCAGCTTATGACTCAAAGTAGGGCTGCACGATTATGGCCAAAATAATAATCACAACTATTTTGATCAATATTGCGATCACGATTATTCTCACGATTGTTGATTTTAACCAAAACAAATTGAATTGTCACATAGGCTGTTTATAACTGCTTTCCCATCCATATTATGTTACATTCTTCTTATGTTAAAGTTGTATGTTGTACATACAGCTGCAACACATGTAAATGAAAATTAGCTATCTGAAATAAATAGCGTAGGAATTTTTTTTTTTTTTTAAATGCATCTCTGAGAAAGGTCCTTCACTTGTTTTCTACAATAACTGAAAAAAAGAGCTAGGGAGAGGCGGGTCATTATGAACGGGTCCAGCACGGGTCAGATGGCGGATACACACGTTGTGTGTACAAAATGTCTGTATCGTCACTGCGCTGCATTTTTATGAACTATGATATTCTGGCCATGGGTCACATCTCTGGCCCAGATCTAGCAGCTCCGTCTCACACGCTGTTACTCTACCAACTGAAGTTAGTTGCATTCAATAACTTCTTCTGTGTTCTTCGCCGTGGCGGTCGCGATAGCACTTACCAGCGGAAACACTGGTACAAATACAGGTTTGCCCCTCATTCTTAACAATATACAGCTGTGTTAATAAAAAATTAAAACTGTAGACAAATGTCAGAACTGTGGACCGGCGGCCGCTGTGTGGCCGGGCTGCGCGGAGAGTAAGAGGAGAGAGAGTAGAGGAGAGATCCAAACACAGGCACGGCTTTACAGAAGAAATGGGTCATGTAACGCAAAATTAAACCCTATCCATATAAACAGCATTCCAGCAGATGCGAGGACATTAGCACCGGTGCGTCCTAGAGGAGCTAACAGCTAACAGACGCTAACTAGCACCGACTAGCACTGGTCACTGCTGTTGTCTGAAAAACAGATGGGACAAATGTTGTGTTTACTGGTAAACTGGTAAACCTTGAGACCGTCGTATAACCGACTGCTATCTGTTGAATTTTCCTCCCGTTACTCTGTCCTCTGTGACTGTCTACATCTAGAAACTAAGCTGTGCGATGCAGGGAACAACTCTGACTGGCACATGGGCAGACGGGGGTTTACGAAGCGGTAGATGCGCTATGCAAAAAAAAAATTTGATCGTGGGAAGTCAAAATCGTGATCGTGATTAAAATTCGATTAATTGTGCAGCCATAACTCACAGATAACCTTAACGTTATTTTCTTCCTTCAAAGGCCATTCGGGAGGTTGTGTAAATTAGCAGGATAAAGGTGAGAACTTGATATCATAACATTAATGTGTGACAAAACAGATCTCCAATGAAAACTGCTCTTCCTTGTCCTCTATGTATATCTGTCATTTATTGCCATTTTTAACAAAGCATTTCTTCTTCTTCTTCAGTCCATCATTTTAATACAATTCTCAGTCTTTTCACTGATTCCTGTGTATTTTCTTGTGTTTTTCTGTTGCGCACGTAAACATCAGACTTGAAACTGATTATTTGGGTGTACTGTTTTCCCAGAACCCCCCCCCCGTTATTACTTTAACCTCTTGTGATTTGGAATACAGTGGTAAATGTTGTCATACCTGTGTGGCTGATGCTGCCATTTTGAGATGCCCATGTTTTGTTAGTGTCCCCATGTCACTGTGGTTAATAGTGAATCTGGTGATCCCATCTATGCCATTGTCTCTAGTCTCTGGCATGGCCCCTGACACGTTGCTCAGGAGGTTCTTGCCCTGTGGGGAGCACATTGTCATGGGAACACAGGAGTCATCCCAGTGCTGCAGCTCAAGTTGTCCTTTCCTGGGAGTCGTCGGTCGTTGTAAGCGTGCATGTTGATCACTGCATCCGTCTTCACCATGGTTGGAGGCTGAGGCTTGTGTTTCACCCGTCTCTCGCAGGTGAACGACAGTCTGATCTCGTCCACCATGGCACTGCACAAAGACCTCTGGGCGAAAAGGGAGGGTGCGGGGAGGGGTGCAAGAAGGAGAAAAGGGGAGAGGGACGGGGGGGTAAATGCCTTAGCTTTGAATTTTTTCTGACAGCAGAGAGTGTCGACAGTCTAAAGAGCACAAAATGCATTAGAACATAACATTCATGTTGTGTTACTTCTGGTGTGTGGATGAGCAAGTATGGTGATAGTATGGTGCAATGAAAATACAACTACTCACTTAGCATGACTCAAATTAGTGAACAGTAAAGCGTTCATTCTATTCTGACATCTCCAATGACTAATAATGGATTAGCTTTCTATGCTCCAATTTGCAATTATGCCTGTTAAAATAAGTAAATGTTGTGGTGTTATGGCCCAAGTACTCCAAGGGATTAGCCAAAGGCATGCAAATCCTTTTACAACGTGTTTGAACTCAAAGCCATTAATAGAGCACGGCTTTGGTTTAGAGGCTGTGTGTGTAATAAGTATCATAACAAAATAGGCATGGTTAGCAACTTATTTGTTAAAATAGAGGGTAAGTGAAACTGAAATCCCAATGGAGTGTAATTAAATAAATGTTAGACTTATTTTCCATCCATCCAAACCCAACTAAAGATTAAATTGTATGTGTTTGATTTATGGGGATATATACCTGCTCACGATCTGCAGTCTTCCTTAGCTTGTAGATGAATTCAGCAATCGCCACAAAGACAGACAGCACTAGGCCAGATGCCAGCACAATGAATATACCACCCAGGTTTTGAATACCCATGGGGCCTGTCTCATGACGCTCTTCATCCAAGCAGCTGCTCCCACTCCACCACTTCTCCTTCAGCATGTGTAGGCGCCCATCCTCCAAGATGCTTAGGATTGCTATGGTGATTTTGTCTCTGTAAGGGGAGCCTGGAAGCAACATAAGGACCGCTTTACTTTGGAAAAAATGCCAGCTGGATTCTGTGATAATAAGGTTCATAAACATATTGTGGCATACTGTCTCACTGGTAGCTAAATAAAAACAGTTAATGCAGCTGTGTTGCCTAAAAAGCAATCCCTCATCCTTCAAAAGGCAACACAACATATAAAAGGGGTTGAATTTTTTTTACTTAGTAGTAGTCTCAAATGTATTTGCAGGTCTTACCTAGGGGAGTGCCGATGCCATAGCCTTTGCTGTCGATAATCCCTCCCACCTGAGTAAGGTTACAGTTCCTCCTGGTAATGTAATCGATAGTTGTGGACTCCATAATGAGGGCATAGTCTGACTTCAGCACCCTCTGAATCCCATCCTCAATAGACTTTACTAGTGATGTGCTCGGCTTGCTGCTCATGAAGGCCCACATCTTCTCAAAAGTAGAAACCTTAGATTTCTGTAAGGGATAAAAAGAGCCAGTTAACAACAAATATGCCTTTGAACCTGATTTGAACAGTCTCTCTTGTTGCAGGTGAGGAAAAAGTGGTTGCAAAAGATACAGTGCTATTACCACTAACACAAATTGTAACTAAAAAAGCTGTAACTAAATTACTTTCAAACATTATAGTCATAAGTGTTAATGCTGAAAATTCTGCTAACCATGAAACATTGCTGGCCCCTTTGTAGACCTTATGAATGAATTACTTAACACCTGACCAACTGATTTATATGATTCCTCCTACATATCTACATTGTCACAGGATTAAAGGACAATAAATTAAAGCTTTGCACACATCTATTCTCATAAGTGCTACTGAAGCAGCAATAAAAGAATGCCTCTCCATTAGTCTTGCATCAGACGTGTGGTATTTTATGCAATTTTATATGAGGTCACATTTATGCCATGTCTAATCCTAAATAATTACTGTCTAGAGACTATAAGCCATTTCAGATTGTGAAAGATGCTATTATGACAAGTCCTCCATTAGGTTTAACTACAGTAGAAGCACAAACCTAGTTGCTTAAAACTAAAAAGTACCATTTAGGATGTATAGCAAGAGTTGCCAAATTGGCATCTTTGTTACAGGATTCAATGATTTTTGAAGTCCCAGATGAGTACATGAGGTCAACTTATATAGGCAATGCTGGTCCACATTACAGCAGTGTACAATTTAAAATGATATAGAAAGTTTCCCCTTAAATGCCTTTTCTCTAAGAGTGCAAAATGGTGTGCTGCATCTCCAGTTTCCAATTACAACAATCCAGCCTTTCAGAGGCAAAGCACCTTTAACAGAAGACATGGAGAAGGACTTTCGAAGCTTCTGGACAACCGTTCGCCACCTCAGGAGGGGGAAGCGAGGAACCATCAAGCTGTTTACAGTAAGGATGGGGCGTGTTGACCTCAACTGGGGAGGTAATAGAGCGGTGGAAGGAGCACTTTGAGGAACTCCTAAATCCAGCTGACACGCCCTCTGTGGTAGAGGCAGAGCTGGAGGATGATGGGGGATTGTCAATTTCCCTGGTGGAAGTCGCTGAGGTAGTCAAACAACTCCACAGCGGCAAAGCCCCAGGAATTGATGAGATCCGTCCAAAATGCTGAAGGCTTGGGTGTGGAGGGGATGTCTTGTTGACACGCCTCTTCAACATTTGATCTGGGGCGGTGCCTAAGGAAGACCGGGGTGGTGGTTCCCCTCTTCAAAAAGGGGGACCAGAGGGTGTGTGCCAATTACAGGGGTATCACACTTCTCAGCCTCCCTGGTAAAGTTTCCAAATGAGAAAGGAGGGTTGCCGATAAAGCTAATTGAAGACAATCAGCCCTGGCCAACAAAATCGGATCAGATCTTCATTCTGTATTTCGCAAAGAATATCTTGATGGGAGTACAATCAGTCTAATTGTTTTGTGGATCTGTTTTTGGGATTGATATTTATTTCTCAGGGCCAAAAACCAATAGGGTTCTCCAGTAAGTCGGAGTTCCAGGTGAGGGTTGGCCTCCGCCACCAACCTCTGATTGTTTGTAATGTTTATGGACAGGATATTTTGATCGGGCGGGGAAAGTGGGGGCTCGGGATCTCGTCGCTGCTTTTTGCAGATGATGTGGTCCTGATGGCAAAGTGACCTTTTGGAGGATCAGCACCTCTAAATCTGAGGCCATGGTTCTCAGCAGGAAACCGATGGAGTGCTTTCTTCAGGTGGGGAGTGAGTCCTTACCCCAAGTGAAGGAGTTTAAAGTACCTTGGGGTTTGTTCGCGAATGTGGACCATGGAGCGTGAATTGGTCGGAGAATCGGAGCAGCATTACATTCTGTGTATCGCACCGTTGTGAAAAGGCAAAGCTGATAAATTTTCGTTTACCTACCCTCACCTATGGTCATGAAGGCTGGGTCATGACCGAAATCCAGGGTACAGAAATTTTCCTCAGAGGGTTGGCGTCTCCCTTAAGATGGGTGAGAGCAGTCAAAAGTTAGCCGCTGCTTTTTGAGGTTTCCATCTGGTTTCCACTTTGTTCAAAATAACAGAAAAACAACCTGGCCTGGGAAAATCCCCCATCTGGTTGATGTGGCTCGAAAGGGAAGTTTGGGGTCACCCTGCAGATGAAGATGGATGGATGGAATAAATGAAGCCTTTCCTTGTCATCTGCCCTTTGATTAAAGCTTTAGTGCGTAACTATGTGATATTATTAAATGTCCGTTACATTCCAGCCATTTCCAAATGAGTTGCTACAAAGCTAATTAAGACTATCAGCTCCACATAGTAATTCTCTCTGTATTTCTCAGTATGGCTTTGTTCAGAAGATTAATATTTTTATGATGTACAATCACAATTCTTTTTCTGTTTTTATTGATATTTATTAGAAAAAACAATAGCTCCTCAGTGGCTACCAACCTCTGATTATGTTTGTAATGCAACAGGTTTTTGATAAAGTGGGGCTCGAAGGTTTTGGCACCCAAGGTAAAGATTTGTATTGATGTGCATAAAGAAGCCAAGAAAAGATGGAAAAATCTCCAAAAGGCATCAAATGACAGATTAGACATTCGTATAATATGTCACAAAAAGTTAGATTTTATTTCCATCATTTACACTTTCAAAATAACAGAAAACAAAAAAATGGCATCTGCAACAGTTTGGGCACCCTGCAGAGTTAATACCTTGTCATCTGAAAACCCTTTGCTATCTTCTTATAGCGTAAACGCGTTAACGAGGAACACTTTCACACTTTCCTTTATCCCCTCATTGGACTAACTTTGTAGATACGACTGTGTGCGGGCATCAATAAGTAAGTCTGATGTCGATGTTATTTAGGATTTATGAATGTACGTTAGCAACAGTAGGCAAATTCACGAAGGTGCTATTTTAGCAAGTTATTGTTTCTGTTCATTGAATTATGTTTCTGTTAATTGAATGTGTTATTCAGTGCAAATATAACAGAGAATGTAGTTTTATCTCAGTAATTATGGTATATTAGGTTATTACTGTAGCTCTCTTAAAGGCAAACGTTCCTCTGTACTGTTGTTGAGCAGATCACAAAGATCTGATTGAGTCTGATCTGATAGACTTTACGGCACCGTAGTTAAGAAAGTAGGTCAAGTTGTAATGTACTGCCTCTACCAGCGGCAGCATGTAATACTGTCTATTTACAGAGGGCATTTAAATGTATGCATGACCGTTTCTATGTTAATGGTTAGAACATAGTAGTAGGCAAACATACCCCCCAGCATACTCCATTTGAGTAGAATCCAGAGAAAAAAACACTTTAGTATGTTACTGAAACATGAGTTTAGAACCAAATCCATCCAGTGCAATCCATACATCTGCAAAGCCTTTATCTGCTCCCCAGTCTCCGCAGTATTTATCACGCTTCTCTGCCTTATTGAATTGACATCATCAGGCCTTTCTGTAAGTGCAAGGGGGGCAGAAGGAACTCTAGCCATACAACTCTGATGAGGTAATTAAACCTGTTACAGCTTCTATTTAAGATGCTACGGTCACAACTACGATTTATCAAAGTCTATTGAAATGGTCTAAAATAACTTGCTTTTACATGACTTTTCAGAGGAAGAGAAGGTGGATTTCTTTTCAAGTTGCCAACAAGTTGAGTTGGAGACAGGCATGTCATGTCTGTGAACAATCTTGCAGCTTTGTAATTAGTATCTACTATATATATATCCACTACGCTACAATATTTGGGGGCATAAAAACTAGGGCAAGCAGATGCCCTGTAAGAATCAATTTATTGCTATCTTGCTACTGAATATCATAAACGTGTGGACTGTCTTCAATGGAAATGTGCAGTGTTTTCGTTTTCTTTCTTGGAGAAAGTGTAACTCTGTTACATGTGTTATTCAGCATCACAGTAGCAGCAGCATCTAAAGCAAAGCTTAAAATAATAAAATAAAGTCAAAGACCCTGCAGGCATGCTGAAACTTCGGGAATAAAAAAATCATTATGGAGGAACACATCAAACAGTGTAGAAAAGTGGAGAAGCTGAAGAATTTGCCTTTTGCTGTGGGAATTAAGATCTAACTGGAAATATATATAGATTTTTTTTTTCCTTTGGAAGCATAGGCATACTATATAGAAAGAAAAGTATTTTTTTTAACAAAGTCAACTTAACTAAGATTCAACAGATTTCGTAATTTCTTAACATATAGAACATTATTTTTAAGCTTGTGATTATTATTCACGTTTGTACTTGCCATGCTTCAACTACAATATGGCTGTTTGCACACTGTAAAGGACAGTACATAACAAAACCAATTTCAATAATATCCATTTTACCCAACTAGTATTTTTATTTTAAAGTTAAAACTTTATAACGATAAAATAGCTTGACCCACTAACAACTACTCTTTATTGTGTGTACTATACCTTGAAGAAAGACATGGTTGCGCCATCTTTGACCACACCATACTCAATCTTGGTCTGCTTAGCGATGTCATCGGCTGAGTCCACAGGCGAGTCCATTCTCTCCACAGTGAGAAAAGCTGCTAAATTTGCCGTATAGGAGGATATAATTATGAGTGTGAAGAACCACCAGATCCCACCGATGATCCTGGTCGACAGGGCTTTGGGCATCAGTTCTGAGCCTGTACACAACACAAAGTGAGAGACTAGCAATTATCTAAAATTGTACCTGCCAACACTGTTACCAAATTAAACAAATGCAGAAACATGATCACTTGCGTTTTTGTTAATTAGCCTTCACATGTTTTTGGCACTACCACTGCTGTTGATCAAGGCGCTGTCAGTGTGGAAGAGGATATTGAAGCCAGTTTGGCAGTTTAGACAAACTCTAAGCAAATAATTCAGAATGGGCCGATCAGACCAGTAAACTGTGTTCCTTAGGCTTCTACATTAAGTACAAAAGCCTTTCTCAGCTTGTGTAAGCCTTTAGAGTTGACAGCAATAACTTTAATTAACTCACTATGTCCTCAATCACACTCGAAGACAACTATTATTTGATGTTGCATTGAGATCTAACTTGATAACAATATGTTTTCATTGAAAATATATTTATCAAAAGCTTTTGAGGGAATATAAAAAAAAACCTAATTTCATTTTTTCTAGTATGGTGTAAGCCCAGTATATGCTCCATTAATCATTATCATTAAGAGTCTGATTCATACACAATATACAGCTAGGTTACTGTTCACCACTGTAATCGCGCCTAATACCACTTGCTACTTAAACATGGCAGCATTAAGTTGATATTATTGATAATTAATAGCATTTGCAGACAAAACTCTTGTCAGAAATGAGTTTTGAAGAACCACTTGGCATGCAAGTTGATCCATGGAACCAGTGTTAATGTAGGATGTGTGATGTCATACATTACAATGCATCAGCTTTTTGACATAGCAGGTGTGATTCACACAACTATAATTCATGTTCTTATTACGTTACTTCACACCTAATCAGGTTTACCAGATGTACACAATAAAATATATATACAGTGTATAAAATAGAAAGCGAGATAAATCCAAGATATAGTCCATATAGCCAGACTGACGGAACACATCAGCATCAGCCTTGACATTGAGTGGTCCTCTGCTGAGTAATACTATGTTTACAATGGCTCACTGACTGGTGTTAAAGTTACTTTATATCTCATCTCTGACAACCTTTAAAATACCCTTGCGCTTTGTGCACTCTGTTACTTTACTGAGAAGATTTATGAGGGCAATTCTAAAGAGTAACAAGCCCACAGAAGGGGGGCAGAGTGGTCAGTTCTTTAACCTCTTCTACCAAATTTGATTGGATTTGTCCTCTATTGTTTGACAAAGATGTTACATGGTTGCAAACAAGGTATGATACCAGCATCCCTTAATTCACTATGACTTCACAGAAGGAAGATCCAGATGCATTCTCTGCTTGCACTAAAAATGGAGTGAAGCAACGGGTAACTCAATTGAATTCCACACTATAAAGTGCTATTGTCAGCAGGGAACAGTATATGGTGCTGCATCAGAGCACTAATAAATACAAAAAGCCGATCAGCCATATGGTGCCAGGGACATAAAACTGTGTCAAAATGCCATACATTTCCTTGAGGAAGGACTCATATCTTGTAAACCAAGGAAATAAAAATGTTCTTTCAGGAAAGACAATACTGATACTATTTCAGTCACCAAAACATAATCTATCTCACTGACTGCTGCACTGTGTGTTCACATAGATGCTGTACATAGGTGCCTACAACTATGAAGACAATTACAGTACAAAACAGTACAAATATCATTATGGGAAATCAGCATTTTTAATTTTGAGATCAGCTTCAGGAATTAATTTGAAATCATAAATAATACATCCTTATGATGTCATATTATTTGAATTAAGAGAGTTTCACAAAGTCACTTGTGAAGATACTCAAAAAGACATGCAAAAGGAGCTTTAGATGACAAAACTAACACTTTGCTGTCTCAGAGAGCCTGTATGATAAGCTAATCACATGGCTCCCTACGTGGCATTAACTGACAATTATGAGATTGGTTGTTCTTCTCATCTAACTCTTAGAAATAAAGTGAATAACGGTATTTTCTGAAATGCGATTTTCAATTTTTTTTTAATTTTTTATTTTGAGGGCGTTATATACCATACAACATTATATCAGTTGGGTTTTAATCAATATTACCAATGTTACATTGCTCACGGGTGTCGTACATTGGGCTGACGCTGCTGGTGACACGTGCCATAAAGACTGAGGCACAGATTACGAAATAAAGAGAGCGTAAATAGTGATGGACTAAGGGAAGAGACGGGCTGGAGAAAATGGCAACGTGTCCAAAGTTTGGAATCAGTTTAAACGTAATTAAAACAAAAACTCTGTACAGTGTGTGTACTGCAAAATGAAACTAGCTTACCGCAATAATAGCACGTCAGTGCTTCCGTATCTCAACAGAAAACACGGAGTCTAACTTAATCATCCATTCCAAAGCGGACTCGACAAAAGTAAATAACAGCCATATGGACGTTGAAACTACACCAAACACAACAACTACCAAAAACAAAGACAAGAAAATACATTGTGGTGACCACAATTTGATCTGAAGCGCCGACAACCTGCTTGTTGACTATCCCATTTTCTCCCACTCTTTCTCTTCATGGAGTAACAGCTGATCAGCAATCTACTAATAAGTGTAACAGAGCTGTGTAACATTGTAATCAAATACTTAAATGAAAATAGGTTGAATATAACTAATATTTACGTATAGGCTTATATACAGATCAGTCTCAGGTTGAAACTTATAGTTCTGAAAGTTACGTTGCACAACTTGCAACTTAATGTTAATGTACAGTATGTTTAATGTATGTCTTAGTTTGAGGTTGTTATTGCTTTTCAGAAAATATTTTGAGAGATGATATTGTCAACAATGTAGGCAATAGAAATGTAGCTTGTTCCAAAAATTAAACCAAATTATTGTAAATTATTGCTCTACAATAAAACAAAATCTGATTAATCAATGGAATAATCAGTAGAATACTTGATTATTAAAATAATCGATAGCCGCAGCCCTACATCTTGGTAATATTTAGAGTAGAAATATATTTTAGAAAATCAAGGAACAATGTCAGTGAGAATGAGAGAATTGGGAATAAGTCGGCTCATAAATCAAATATACTTTCTGAAATGACTTTATGTAGGGAAACCAATTTACGGGAAATGATCAGACATATGTTTGTTGTGAGTAAAAGCCTACTGAGACCCCCAGGATGCATTTGAAGTACACAGAGTGTTTGCTTTTGCACCTCCACATATTTTGCGTTCTTTGTCTTGTCTATGACACCTCCCTCCCACAGACAAGCTGGTAGATTTTTTTTTTTGGATCCCTTCAAACATCCATTTGCATTTTAAACATGTCAAGGAAATGGCTTCCATCTCGGCTGCTGTCACTGTGTTTGGCAGACAGGCAGAGGATGTCTGTTTATGTGTCACAGAAAAAAATTCCTCGCTGCAGATACCTCCATGCAGCATGTGTGACGGTTGGGTGTCACGGAAAGCCAAAATCAGTCTGTCAATTTTAAACTGAGACAAATAATGTTAAAGATCAATACCAAGATATGTTTGATTTAAAATATCATGTAGAACCAGTTATGCAACATAAGGAACTATGCAACATATGTCCATAATCATAATTCAGATGCTAGAGAACCCACTTGAACTACATATTCACGTTGATAATCCGATGTGAATATTTGTACTCAAGGATCTATGAATAAAAAAATGATTAGCAGCAACTATAGTTACTGTAACTATTATAAATACGAGATACATGGAGCTCAGGCATTGACAGAAAACACTGTGAGCCATGATACAAATTATAATAGGGAATTCTAACCAGTTTAGTTTAATATTAAAGACCACTAACAAGCTCATTTTGTTTTTATTCTCCAACTCCTCTGCCTCCCAGCACCTTGCTGCTACTCATGCAACCCTCTGCTCGCTCTGGCAAATTGGCAGAGCTGCTATGTAGTTTCACAAGAGTGCTGCCGAGCTTCTGTGCTTAATGAATTGCTGAATGTGTTTGCTATCCTATGGGCAAAGATCCACTGCTGAGTCCCACTAAGCCTCCTTGATTTGTCTTGTTACATAGAGGTTAAGCATTTTATTACTTGAGTCTTTTTTTTCTTCCACAGTTGACTTCATTATGTCATTTCTGGGCCTTCATTTGCTTACCTATCCCGTTTAAGGGACGCCTAGCAAATGAATGATTTTTCAGTCAAAAGGTAGAATTGATTTTGTGGTGTGGGATTTGGTAATACTTGTTGGGTTCTTGTTCTTAAAGAATAGCTTATTGTTTTTCTTACTGGTGTCAGAATTATACTTTAGCTTTAAACAAAAACAATGACATTTAATTGGTGGGCTACTTGTTGGACAGTTAGGAGTGAGACATATGGATTCTCTACAGTGGGTCACTCTCAGTGCAAGTCATATGGCGCTAAAAACATCACATCAGCCAGCGTAGCATGGCTGACGGCTTGCATTTGTCAGACATGTTCCTCAACTTACCCTTTTCATTCGAACATACAGATAGCTCTTGAGCAGGGCCAGCAACTGTGTTATGGGGAAATTAATGCAGCAATGTTTTCCATCCTTACTTGACAATCTCTGACAAGTGGCTGGCACCTACTCTTCCCTTTTTAAACAGCAGGTAGGTGACAACAGCTTTCCTTTGTCATGTAAGGCTGAGCTCTGCAGTTGTTCTTGACAGGTAAATGTCTTATGAAACCATCACAGAATAGAAATCATGGAGCTTGTCAGTTAAAGTGGCAGAAAGAGGGAGCTAGCAGTGCACAGGTAAAGGAGGGAGGGGTGGATGGTGTGATAGAATTGTTTCTGACAAGGAAGAGGATGTGTGCGCCACCAAACCTTGTTGCATTAAAGAACCAACTCCAAACCAGAAGCTGTTGAGAAGGGTAAAGTTGTTCTCCACCACATCTGATCCGGGGTTACAAGGATGAGCGTCATACCATTCATACGGGCTGAACCTGGGAACAAGAAAGGAAGTTGGAAAGCTGTTTTAAAACTTTATCGGGTATGAGATCTGAGGAAATGCAAGAATTGCATCATCTTTATCGTTTATGCTGAAAGCTATTCTGAGAGTTAAAGCTATTTTAGAGTTCCGTCTGTGGTTTGGAATAACACAACTACAGTATTAGTTGCAGTAGACTGCAGAACAGCAGCAGATCCACAAAGCAGTACTTAAAGCAGCATTAACTGAAGCCACATGGCGGCAGCAATACAAGCTATAAACACAACCTTGACAAACTTTATGAAGTTCTTATGGCAAACATGCTAGCAAACATTTGCCTATTTACATGTCCAGTCAATAAAGAGCACGTCATTGCTAGCATTATTTTAAAGTTGTTTATGGCCACCTGATTATGTCCAACATTGACTCTGTTTTGGTCTCCACCTTCTCGTAAGAAAAATATCTGGCTGGTAGTCGCAAATTTAGTTTGGCTACTATTTGGTGCTGGGCAGTCAGCAATTGATCGTTTTATCAGAGCTTTATCACTGAACAGCTGCCTGCTGAATACAGAATTGATTAAAGCAGTAACAGCGGTAACACACTGCACGCAGAAGCACCACAAATAGCAGTGAAGCCTAGATTTGGGCCTGATAACACGTAGGGTACCGGTGCCTAAACAATCGGTATCTACTAGAGCAAATAGCAACGTGAATTTCAGTGCATCATTTCGGTGACACTGAAATGCCTGTGCTTCTCTCTGATGCTTGCGATGGTCACAGCCAGTGTGGCTGGAGAGATTGGATAATATGGGTGCCGAAATGAAAATAGCTCCGCTTCATGGCACTTTAGCATGCGGTGTGTTTCTGGCGTAAGACTGAACCTGACGATTAAAGGTGTGGTCCATGAACGCCAAAACAATGTGATGAAAGACATTGAAAAAGCTCTGTAAAGCTGAGAGAAAATACAGAGTTAGGTGATAGTTTTCTGTGTATTCATCATTATAGGGCAGCAGCTTTTAAATTAAACATCCATTGTTTACATAAAAACACTGACTACAATAGTGCAGATTTAATAATGTGACTGTGTGTGCTCTCATAAAATAGGAAACAATATGACCAACCACCCCAAAAAAAAAAAAAAAATATTGCAATTATTGTGTTTACAGTGGTGCTCATAAGTTTACATGCCCATGCTTAAGTTGACTAAAAAGAGGAATAAAAAAATAAATCATGTTTTGGAAATTTATCTTAATGCCTTAATTAAAAAATGAGGTAAAATCCAACCTTTAAGGAATCCAATTTTCTTTGTGAATGAATAATGTATTGTAAATAAATAACTGTTCTTCCTTTAAAATACAGGGGGCCAGTTATTTCATGAATCAGGATACTATGCATCCTGACAAAGTTCCCTTGGCCTTTGGAATTAAAATAGCCCCCCATCATCCCATACCCTTCACCATACATAGAGCTTGGCATGGTTTTATTTTAGTTAGACTAATAGCTGGTTTGATTTGCATTGAGAGATGATTTTATGGAAAGTATACCATGCCTATCTCTATGTATGGTGAAGGGTATGTGATGATGTGGGGCTATTTTAATTCCAAAGGCCAAGGGAACTTTATCAAGGATGCATCTGTATCCTGATCCATGAAATAACTGGCCTTTGATAATAAAAATCTGCCTGCCTCTATGGGAATTTAACATAGGGGTATATATACTATGCCCCCTGTATTTTAAGGATGAACATCTATTTATTTACAATACATTATTCATTCAAGAAAATTTGGTGTCCTTCAAAGGATGGATTTTTCCTTATTTTTTTAATTAACGCATTAAGATCTATTTAATTTTGTTTTTTTTGTTACTCTTTTTAGTCAAATTTATTATGGGATCCTAAACTTATGAGCAGCACTGTATATGCTATAATGCCACTGGTTTCATGGTTTAAGTGTAACACTATTATTAAACGTCACATGGAAACATTTTAAAATCAACTGGTCCTGGTTTAACCTTAACTCAAAAAACCCTCAACTATTTCTACTACATTCTATTTCTACATTATATAAAAGTTGACCAACAAGACAGAAATCCAATTTTTCAGAGGGTATAAAATGTCATGTTTGAGAATGTGAGGCATGAAGGCTCCTCTTGAAGTCACACGAAACCATAAAGCAAGTATTTTTCTATATCTGTACCATTTAGTTTGACACCTGCTGAGGATGATGCACTTTTGCACAAGCCATTTTCAGAGGCAGATTCTGAGATAAAACATGCTAAATGTCACTACTTTCCCCTTTTGAAATGTGTTTATAGAATGTGAACAATCTTTTTCTTGCTCTTTATTCTGAGTGCTCTGAGTACAATTGGATCCCTTAGACTTGAGATAGTATCTCCAAGAAATGTGGCATATCTGTTATTTTGATAAGTTTATAGTAGAAAGTGCTAATGAAGGAAAAAAAACAGATACAGTAAGTAACTACAGTTTTGTCCTCAACACTGTTACCCACAATGGTGAGTCCCTGAAAGCATATCAATTCTGAGGGACCGTTGTTATAAATCTCTGGAAAACTTTAATTGATTGAAATGTACTGTATATTGTTCAAGATAGATACACTTCAATCTAATTACATGCTTCAGAAATATTTTCTAATATGTCAGCAGTCTATTTAAATCAGACACTCAACAAGACTGATGGTTAATCATGAAACGGCTCTAAAATTGAGTCTTTTTCAGGCATCATTCAAATATTCTCATTTTAGTTAGTAATCAGACATCTGAACCGATGGACAATAAAAGGGTGCTTTTGCTCAATGTTGGCATGCCTAAGTTTAATTATTGTGCATTAAAATAAAATACAGATTAGTGTTCTCATCTGAAAATGTTTCTTTTTTTAAGATTATTTTTTGGGGCTTTTCCCCTTTTATTAGATAGTGACAGTAGACAGCAAAGGTGGGAGAGAGATGGGGGATGACATGCAGCAAAGGGCTGCAGGTCTGACTTGAACCCAGGCCACTGCAAAAGGCCGCGGCCTACTTGGGTTGCACGCTCTTAGTGGGTGAGCTAGAGGTTGCCCCTGAAAGTGTTTATCTGAACATTCATGTGTCCTTATAACATTTGCAGACATCAGCGAGGCTGTGGGCAGCTGTTACTATAAATGAGGTTCTTCCTACCAATTAAATTAATTCTTTCAGTCTCATTTTGTTTAACTTTAATCTTAAATTGAAAGCTTTGGTCAATTAATATGTGACAGTGGAGAGGCATTGAAAATAGGAGAGGCTTTCTGTACAGTTCAAAACTACATATGAAAATGATTTAATCAAACCAAAAATGAATTCAAGAGTAGGGTCTTTATTCCCACTATTTTGAGAGGAATTTTGACACAATTTAGTAGTACTTAAGCCTTGGTTCTCTGCTAATTTCTAAAAAAGCCTGTAATGTAGAGCCATAAGGTTCCTTCAGACTGCGTGCCGAACATTCCTTTAAAAAACTGTCTGGTAAACAACATTAGCTGTTGGCCAAGAATACAGCCTACACGTACAGTATAGCTCACACCTACAGCAGAAGAGGCAATTTGTCCAAACAAAAAAAAAAGCTAAATATTGAATTTACACCTACCTCAGTCTATGAAACATGTACAATCATCAGATGTTAAAATACTTCCCATCATTTGCACTTTACATTTATATCCACACCCTAATAACACTGTAGTGTTTCTTTCCCGTATGCATTATTTAATATGCAGCTATTTTGCATCAATAGTGTATGTTGATTGGCAAGATTTTAATACCCAAAGACACATATTTGGCTAAAAATAAATGTATTGACTGCATTATAAAAACACATTGTTGCTATGTAAGTTATTTTAAATGTCTTATTAAGGCTGTACATAGACAGATATAAGAAATATACATGGATCCTGGATTTTTGCTTTTATAATTCATTGCAAAACCACTTACAAAATGTTATTAAACCCATAATTCCAATCATTTAGAGAAAAATTTAATTTAAAAAAATGTTGTGCAAAGCAGAGAAACATATGACAAAAAAGGTATTTTTTTAGATATTTTGCACTTACCAGTCTAGACAGACTACCAAAACCAGGTCCCATTGTTACATTGAAAGATAAGTGTACATGTAGAGAAACCTAAATCATTACACACTTTGTGGAGTCTAAATACTTATCAGACACGTTATAGAAATCTTCTAATAATCTGTACTCAGCATCTTATTTTTGTATCTCTTTCTTTTCAGATCTATTTCTCCAAGAGTCATGGGTTGAATGAGAGGATAAAATATATTCTCTCCTTACATCCTCTTAAATCATCCTTAGTTTTAAGTATATGCTGATATATGAAAAAAAGGGCAGCAGTTTTCACGGCCACATTAGCATTAACCTAGGCTATATTTTCTATTTTATTTTAGGCTGTGTCATCTTTTTTTGAAAATCACACACCAACATGTAATGTTTCTAACTTCTAATTATGGACTGAAATGTGCTTTTGGAAGGGTACCTTGCAACATGAGTACTATTGTGCAGCAAAGCTTTTGAAAGCCAAAGTGACCCCTCTGTCCAGCATTTAAAATTACCTGCTCGTTCTGAAGTAGCCTTCTTATTGTTAAGCAATGTATGTTTTATGCTCATTCAATGCACTTTTAGGGATGCAGCCTTTCAGCTATCTAGGCCGGCCAACATCAAAAACTGATGCAACAATTTAAGATGATTATGTGCTTATAGAAGTCATTCCAGAACTGTTTTGGTTTCAAAAACAACGAATGAGGATCGAGGAGTGCAGCTGTTTGCTCTCAAGCCCCAGAACTCCTTTCAGTGTCGGCTTTTCTAGAACTTCCTCAAGGACCACTTTGCATGCAAAGCAGGAGGAAATATTCACAATGATACTAACAGGATATTTATCATATTCACAACCCCCAAAAAAGTGAGATACTTTTTAGCCAATCAAAGAAATAATTTCCATCCATAATAATTGTATGGCTTATTACTGCCAGGAATATAAAATAATAGTATGTAAATGCTGATAATCAACTATAAATAGCCTCCTTTGATGAAATCAGATTTGCATCAGGTAGGTATATCTTTTCTCTTTGTACTGCTGAATATGATCATGAAGTTATCCTTTTTTTGCTTCACCAAGTATATCTTCTTTTTAAACAATTGTTTTAAGGCGTGTCTTTTAAAGCTGCATTGCCAATTCCAAAGACATCACACAGGAAACAAAAAATTGCATGAATAGAGCTTTGAATCTATTCCTCCTCCCACTGCTGGGCTGTAGAGAGCCCATGCAGACATAACTGCCTTGATCACTACCCAGCAGCTAACAGTATGAGAAACTCGCAGGTGTACTTGAATCTTAGGCTGCGATGATAACAGAGTAAATTACTGTCTATTGAAAGACCTCAAGGAGAAATGTATGACGGACTGATAGGACAAACTTATCGACTTACCTGGCAATGACAAAAAGGACACAGCTAACACCCAGGTAGGCCAAGAGGATGTAGACCCAGATGTCAGGAGTCATGGGGTTCAGGAAGGAGAAGAAGCCGTTGTTGGTGGTATTGGGTTTGCGATACACAATGCTTATTCCCATGCTCATGAAGGGCTTTGAGAAGTCGATGACCTTTTCACGCATGTAGGTGATGGTGAGAGGAGCCACTGCCAAGTCTGCTCTCTGTAACGGAAACATAAATAGAGAATTGCTCTGATTTATATTTTAATATTGGCAGTGGTTTTCAATTGGGCAAGCTAGCAGCGTTCCACTAGAGGATGCAGTGTATTTCTTTTGGTCTACCACCTAAAATACTGTATTTCACCAGTTAAGATATTCATGATTCCCAAAATATTAATCCTAATGACTTTGGGGATCTCCGGATTATTCCTCTAGTACCACCACGTGGTTGACGTGTGACTTTGAGTAAAATGTCTCAACAACAATTGAACGAATCATAAGCTTTGTTACACACATGCATGTCCCCATTCTGATACATTTTAACTTCCTTAACTTTTCATTTAGCTTTACCATCAGATTAAAATTCTAATGTGTCAAATACTTTGGTTTATGACCAAATACCTCAGCTGTTCTTTTACTGCTAATTAGTAAATATTAACATCCTAACATGTTAAAGGAGATGGTGAATATGGTAAACATTATAGATATTGCATTATGAGCATGTTAGCATTCAAGCTTAGAACAAGGCTGTATCTCAACACTGTCTCACACAGCTGCTGGTATGATAACATTGATACTCTGGGTCATTTATTGGAAGAAGTTAAGTTGCTGGGCTTTATAACGTTTGACTTTCATTTTCATTTTTCATTCAAGATACACGCAAACATATATGGCAGTGACATACTCTGTAAAATTTATAATCTCTTCGATGGCGCTTTCGGAAAAAGTAGAGACATCTAGATGCTGTTCCATCTATAAAGCCATTATCTACTGTCAATAAAATGACATGAAACCATACAGCATTATTCAATGGACACGACTGAGCATGGCAGATACGTTGCAGTTACTATCGTATGCGTATGACTGCATATTCAGAAGGTTACCATTTAAATTGGCGGCCCCCACAACTCCCCTGCATCCAGTCTGGACAGGAGGTTAATGAAACCAGCTGCTTGGTTCACGCTCGGATACCTCTCCAAGAAACGACACAACTCACAAAGAGAGGCTTTCATTTCTTCCTACGTACTGAGCGCCGAGAGAGAAACAACATACAGCATTTTCAACAAGTAAAATGAGATCTCATGTCATGTTTTGGATCTTTATGCAAAACCATTAGCCCTCACCCCACAGGAGTTGAATCTGCTGGTTCCAGAACACACACAACCATAATAGTCTGAATAATGCAGCCGTGTCCAGCATACTTCTTTTGAACTGATGTTGTATGGCATCTCATTTGTTTTTATATTAGTTGTTTTTTTAAATACTCAGTTTCTAGACCTGGCTGTTCTTAACATGAGTTCAACTTTCCCTGTGGCTTCAACAGTTCTTCCATCAGATTTGTGTGATAAATACCACATAGCAGTAAACAAAGATCAGAAAGAAAACATTTCTACTCTGAGTGTGGCAATGCGGATTATATACTCCTATGGTCAGCACCACAGCAGCTAAATACACGGTGGCCTCTGAAGAGAGGGAAAGATGGAGAAAGCAATGCATCCTGCAGTGCATCTGCTGTCTCTCTTAAACTATTTAAATGTGTTCATAACATTCTACTCCCTCTGTTCTCTGCTGCCGACTGCAGCTTTGAACCAACCTGCCACTCAGTCGGAAGATCAACCAGCATGCTATTCCAGACATCCCTACGGTGGGCTAATATACATGCCGCATGTCCTTGTTCTCCTTACTGCTAAGGCACACAAACTGGGCACAAGCAAGATAACCTGATAGTGCCCTGCTGCGTCCCACATGGCTCTGTGTTATCTGGGTTTGCAGATGGTGGGGTTAGTGGTGTTCTCCCTCCGGACCTCCTCACCTGGTGATAGCCTGGAGGATTCATACAGTTACAGCTACAGTAACACAATCCATGCCTTTCCAATCCACTGACTGTACACTAAACATACCTGAGCATTTGCTCCAGTACCAAACATACAGTAATAAATACCACTTCCAAACAAGGCTTTTTATCACTCAACAAACATTTGCAAATTATGCTACAGTCTGTAGATGCATATACAGACTATATGCATGTTACAGCATGCAATCACAATGCTAATATGAAGGTTGTATAGCACTTGCATGCAGTGCTCCTGTGTTGCTCCTTTTCTTCTTTTTGATGATCATAGAGAGCAGATACAAGAGCAGATTTTGCTTCAGTAAAATGTGGTGCACTTGCAGAAACACACTTTGCTGAACAATCCAATGGTCACCACAGATAACAGAGAGCAATCTTTGCTACAGGAATGCTGAGAGAATATAAAAAAGTCCAATTTGCTAGTTAAACATGCATTTACAAAACCCATGGTGAGTAATGAATGCACAGTGTGATGTTTCTGTGCACAACAACGTAGATATTCCTCTTATATAAAGCAGTCTGATATCAAGTATACAAAGGGTTAATGATGAAACATCTGCAATGTAATCAAGAAATTGTTGCTTTGCATAAGCAGCACATTCAGAGAGTGGTAGCTTGGAACTGTGATTTACTTAAGGGGGCTTTGACAGGCGGGACAGACATGTTTGCTGTTGAGGCAGTTAAACCTTTGCCCTCGCAGCTAAAGGTTAACTCCTCTGACCACCAGGTCATCTTGCTGTCTTAGATCAAATTCTAAATGGCACTTGCCAATTCACTTGGGCTCACATGCTTTTTTTATTTACCAAAAATTCCAGCATAAAAACACAATATATGTGTGTTTAAACACACATAGGTGTGTAACCTAAATCCAGAGGACTTCATTGCCATCTGTGTACACAAAGAAAGGCTGGCTACAACCTTTCAGTGTGTCTGTAGAAGCAAATATTAATTGCCATGACAGAAACAAATGATGTGCTATGCACGCTATTATCATTTATATCACAGCTTGAATAAAGTGATAATCTATTGTGACTAAATCAAGTTTAATAAGGCCTGTTGCATCATTTAGCACCTTCCAAACAATGCCCTTTGGCACTGCGGTGAGCTTTGTGACTACACAGAGGAAAATAAAGTCTGTATATTACACAATGCTAAATTGTTGTAATGGACAGCATTGCAGTTTATCATTCACAAGCATCAGTTATAAGTGAAGTAAATTGCAAAATAGTATTATTCATCCAAAATATAGGCATACAAACAATTAGGGCCCTATCTTGCACGCGGCGCGGCGCTAAGCCCGACGCAAATGTCTTTGCTAGTTTAAGACAAACGCAGTTGTTAATGTCCCATCGGCCCACGTTGTTTAAATAGCAAATGCATCGGCACCCATCTTTGCGACTATGGGCATGCTGGTCTTACAGGGAGGTGTGTTCAGGTACGTTTTTGGCGTATTGCTATCTTGAGGCAATGGGAAGTGATCGCGCCATTGACCAACAAAAACCTGGTCTAAAGTCAATAACGCAGCATGTCATTGTTTTTTTTAACAGCGCATTAGGGAAATGCGCCTAGACGTATGCACAGCCCGTGCACGTTATGCTTGTTAGACACACACACACACAAGGAAGCGTAGAAGCACACAAACATGCAAAAGATTACATATAAAAATATTACAGGGCAAATCCGCCATCATAATAGTAATGCGCCAAGGCACAACAAGGCCTGGCTGTTAAAGGGAATGGGAGATGACACTCTTGGTTTATTGCATGTTACACCCAAAACACACCTATGATTAATGAAGATGGTAAGTACAACCCTTTTGAACCATGCACCTGGACCTTTTTTCCTCCATCAAACTAGCAAAAAGATGATTTGGGCACGCCTTAAACGCACCTGCGCCATCCACCTCACGCTGTGCGCTTAGATCGTTAAAATAGGGCCCTTACTCTTTCTGTTAGATCCCCTTCACCATGTGACAAACCACAGAGATGAATGACAGCTTACAACTGAATTTATTACTCAAGTCTTGTTCTCTTAAAAAGATTCCAGTCAAGCGTTTTTTGTAATTCTGTAATAAAACTATGATTTATGAGGGTACATTATTTGAGCTGATAGCATGCATGTATGAGCCTTGTGTTTCAGCCCCGTTTCATCAGCTAAAACCAGCCGTCAGATGCAAACTCAGACCTTATCTTACTCTGTGACCCTTTTTTAAAGTATAGGCACTGATCCCTGCTAAACTGTCATACATTGTATCTGTCTGTTTTACAATGAGGGGGCTGTGGCTTTTTTTAATGCAAAGTAGAAGTAGAAATAAAGCTCAAATGTTATTAGCTTAGGAAGGGAGATGTGGTACTTTGAGGTTAACTCCCAAATAATATGTAGCAGTAGCGGCTCTTATATTTTCCAGGGTAAGATCTCTTGAGCTTGAGTTAAAGTTTATATTTCAGGTCTGCTGAATCACAAACAGCTTATCCATACCGCCAGGGGTAAGGAAAGCACCAGACCGCAAAATGGAACCCACTAAAAACTCACAAAGAAGACGTCATGCGATAAGGAGAAGTAAAAGCAATAACTAGAAGTATAGATTCTAATCTTCATTTCTGCTGCTATTTACAAAAGCAATAGACCTGCACACTCAAAAATGTATGCCTAAATGCACCTTTTTAACTGTATTCATCTGCTAATTTATAGTTTCTCTTAAAACACAAGCAAATGGAGATTCTCATTGATGCTTGTCAGCTAAGGTTCATATTTACAGTAAGTCAGTCCGTAGGTCTCAATCACCAAATGTTTCTTTTTTACAAAACGCATGTAAACTATCTGTCACAGATGATGAACATTATCTCTGTAAAGACCAGCACAACCTACCCTTTAAACCAAAGAGCAGACTAATACTAAGAATGTATGTGCTGTTTAATAATGGAGTATAGCATCTCTATTTCGTGCCAGCATTCTCCACCTTTAGCTATCCATTTGTTCCCCTCAAGGTTGTTGTTTATTAACATGCATCTTGTGAAAAGCTTGGATGGAGAAATAAAGTGCTGCAGTGGGAGCTCACCTTTCCCACCCCTTTCAGCACCAAGCCATTGACTCCTGCCATACGATTTCTTGCACTAAATGCCACTTAAGCTATTGCAAGTTTTCAGCTGAGTACAGCGCTGACCTCGTGGGGCTGAGGACAAAGCGAGAGCAGTGACAGGGACACTTATGAAATGCCAGCAGAGAATTGCCACCATCACTTGGATGTGACGCTGTTTCACGGCCACTGATGCTTTGAGTTTGACACAGACAGCTGGTATTGCCCACTATGTCTCAGCAAGAGGATTGCAGGTGTGCTGTGTGCATCCTTACAATACATGCATGATCCCATGTTCATCCTAGATTTCTGGCTTATCCAGCTGAAGGAAGTGGTTTTGTCTCACTGAATGGCATCACCACACTTTAGGCAACCTTGACATAATTGTGCCTTAAATGTGACTGACAGCTTTGCAGGCCCGTCCTGACTTGTACTCAATCATAACTATATCCCTGCCCTCACAAAGGACATGTAATTCCGCTCAATGCCGTGGTTTTCTAAGTTTGTGTGATGAAACATTTTTACAGCACATGAAGCTGTTTTTCATAGATGCAGCAGATAATGGAGAAATTGTTGTTTCCAGTTAGATAAGACGATTGATACGATACCTCTCATGTCTATACAATAAATATGTAACTGGAGCCAACAGCCGCTTAGCTTAGTTTAGCATAAAACCTCGAAACAGGGAAACGCTGCCTGACTCTGTATAAAACTAACAAAACCACAAGCACCTCAAACCCTCACTAATCAGTCCATCCAGGATTTTGCGGCCTTTTTTTGACATTGTTGCAGCCCAAGATGCCTGATGTTGCGGGAGTAAATAATTGCGATAAAAGTTGCAATTTTTGTTTGTTTGTTGCAATGAAGACAGAGTAAGTTGCAAACAAAATTGTGATTTTTTTTTTTGTGTAGTTCTTTAAAAATAAAAAGGAAACTTGTTTTGTTGTTAAATTAGTCTGGTCTGAGTTTTCCTAGTAACCTTACCAAAAAGGCTCAGGATGCTGCAAATGTTGGTATAATATGAAAATCAATCAATCAATCAATCAAAATTTATTTATATAACACTTTGCAGCAACCAGCAGGTATCCAAAGTGCTTAACATCAGAAACCGAGAGTAAAAACACATATCATACAATAGAAAGAGTGAACATAGAAAACAGAAAAATCAGAAAAGGTTACAAAGAAACAGAAGAATGAAATTGTCACACCACTGTTCCATATTAAAAGCCAGACCTAACAGATACATTTTGAGTTTGGACCTAAAAAGAGCTACATCTGTAATAGTGCGAATATCAGGCTGAGGGATTTAAGACAAAAAATAAGACAGCAGCAGCTTTCAGCGACTTAAGAGTGAAAAACCGTTACAGCGTACATTGATGTTAAAATGTATACAGGTTGGCAGGACGATCTGAAATGATTTGCAATGTTTTTAGCTGTACGTTTTGTTGGTAAATGTGAGATGTTTGAGTCACACACAACTCGTCAGAAATACGGAAATGAATTTGGCCAAGTACGTGTTTGACATCAACCCGTTCTCACTTTGGTCAATGGTGATTGGTTGAATTGGCGTGAATTGGCGCGATGGCGACATCGCAAAATCCCGGAGGGACTGACTAACATAAAGCGGAGTGTTTAGTCACAGCAAAATCCCAAAATGACTTTGCTGAGGGCAGTAACTTTGTAAATGTAAATGTGCTGTATTTATATAGCGCTTTTCTAGTCTTAACAACTACTCAAAGCGCTTTTACATAGTACAGGAACCATTCACCTTTCACACACATTCATACACTGTGGCCGAGGCTGCCGTACAAGGTGCCATCTGCTCATCAGATAAACATGCACACACATTCACACTCCGATGACAGCATCGGGGGCAACTCGGGGTTCAGTGTCTTGCCCAAGGACACTTCAACATGGGACTGCAGGGCCGGGGATTGAACCACCAACCTTCCAATTGGCAGGCAACCGCTCTACCACTGAGCCACAGCCGCCCCTACTTTGTAGAGTTGCATGGTAATCTAATATAAGATAACCGGCTGCTGGCTCTAGCTACATATTTACCATACAGACATAAGAGTGGTATCGATCTGATACATGCAAGATAGCAAATAAGAATATTTACCAAGATGTCAAACTATTCCTTTAAGGAAAAATGCAAAGCACTCAATATAAAGTACAACTTACATGTTCTATAAGTTCCCTTATCATGCCGTTCCACTGGCCCTTGTCGTCCTGAGAGCCATATCTTCCATCAGGCACGAGGCGGATCTCATACGTGAAGCCCAGGACATTGGCCAGCTCTTTGAGCAAGTCAATGCAGAATCCTTCAAAACGGTCGTTCCCAACCAGTGCCTTGTCAGACTTCTTAAGCATGACGTATGGCTCCTCCTGCACAGACCCAAAAGACCAAATGAAAAGCAATGGAGAGGTCAGCTTTTTCAATTTCTTTCAGCACATGCACTTAATTGAAGCAAAGTGATCTGAGCTGATGAGTTGCTGTTGCATTTAACAGGCAGTGACAGCAGCTTCAAGTTCAGCGTGCGGGTACAGCAAGTGTTAAATTATGAAAGCCTGCTAACATTTTTCCTACATTGATGTATTCACAAAAGGAGACCTGAGTTAATTTAAGACTATAATATAAAGTAGGTGTTCTGCTGTAGTGATGGTAATGCACACAAATAAAATGTTTATACTATTAATGTGCCTGCTGGGTAAAGCTAACTAAACCTACTTTCTTCCTCACACTGCTGTGTGCTGACCTATTTTGCTGGTGCACAGGTCGGTTCGTTTTATGGTCAGGTAGCTTACACTCTTTACTGGCCTGTAATATCCTGCCTGGCTGCTCATAATTTGTGCTGTATAAAAGCTTGATTAAGAAAAGAATGCCGCAGTTGAATGGGTCATGCCCACAAACGTGCCTTCATCAATTGACACCAATCTCCAAGGGAAAGCAACTGAGCTGATGCCTGCAGTAACAATGACTAACTAAAATAAGCTTATAAATGACTTCCTTTTTTAGTATCTGTTACCATTTCCCTTTCAAATAAACTTGCATGTCCCGCTGTGCATTTCAAAACATGTTGGTCCATTTATGCAAGGGCTGTAATACAATTTATTTCCTCCAGAAGCAGCGTAATTGATCCTTGAATGAAGGTGACCTTTGCTTGTGTTTTTTGTTTTTCCAACTGCAGCTTGTGTGTCACTTAGTAAAAAGATATAGTCAAAGAATACAAAATAGGCAGTTACAGCACTCTTTATTCCCTCAGGGATTTCTTTTTCATGGGGGAAAGTGGAGGTGAACGGGGGGATGGGGGGGCATCATGTGCAGGTGTGGCATGTGGACACAGTTACACTATTTATTAAACTAACATTAAGCAGGGCATAATTTATTCTGCAACAAACAAAATAAAAATGTCTAGAAAAACAAAAGTAAATAATAAACATCTTTAATTGTTTTCCATCAAAATATGAAGCCACTTGGACATCACAATTAGGATGGCCTCTTAAATAAATAATAAGTTATGAATACTTGATTACTATGCATTTAGAGAGCTTAGCCACAAACTTTGCTCAAGTTGTCCAATTAACTTGATCAAAAAGTTTGCATGTTAAGGGAAAAAGTCATTACCATCTGTTTCGAGCCTTCCAATTCTTGCTATTCCCCAAGGTTTGGACTCAAATCAAAGTGTTTATACCAGTTCTACCCTCACAGTCGCAGCATGGGCGTGCATAACAGAACAAGGAGGGAGGTGGGCTTGCGCAGAGACATTACGGGCAATGGAGTGCAAACAATTAATGTAAGGGGGAAAACACATTAAGTGCCTAAATCTCTTCGACAAAGTTATCACTATAAAACTGTCAGACGTCTTGTTCATGCATCACTGGAATCAGTTTGATGCAATGTCATTACACTAAGAGATTGATATTAAACTTGAAACTCTCTTCAGCAATATGAAAGTAGGCAATCTTATCATCATAAACTAATGATTCACAACGAAATAGCAAATTGAGACATGCCAGAGATACTCAAATGCACTTTCAGGAAAAAAATAAGTAAAACATTTTTGGGAAACATGTAATGTTACTGAAACACTTAAAATACATGGAGAAAAAACACATCTACATTTACTGCACTCTAACTACAACATAAAATTAGCCAATCTTGACACTTCCTAGTGCAAAAGTTCATCGTTACACCATTTAAATCCTTGTACAATGTCTCCTCTTTGAGACAGAATTAACATAGATGGCACCTGATAGGCATTAATTATGTCCTGCCTTGACCTCACTTGTCATAATTACAACCTTGTGGTCCAATATAGGGATAATGATAGTGTTTATCGTTGTAGCTTGTATATCTGTCCTGAAAAGGTATGGGGGGAGGACCTGTGTCGGCACCTCCCTGATAGCTCCACAAAGACCCCGACATCTAGTGACAGTGTTAAGTACATACAACTGGCGATCTACAGATGGATGCAATGTGCAGTTAGGGGAGGGATCAATTGGTTCTCTCTATCTGCACATGTAATTATTGTATTCTCAGGAATGGTTCATTCTGTATCACTGTCTCCTTCTGTGTTTAGTGTTTTGCTCCAGGTCCGCTCATTTAACATGCTCATGATGTCACAGATAACTGAAGTTTCTGTTGCTAAAACTGTCAAGCTTCTCATTCTAATGTCACACTTAGGCAGTTTATGATAGCAGCGGAGTCACCATTTTAAATTCTTACTATTGTTTTTAAACAATGAGCCCTTGATTAAAGACAAAAGCAGACTTCTCATTCCTAATCGGCGCTTAGCTGAAACCAACTGTCTAGCTTTTATCAGCTGTTAGTAGATACTGTAGATAAGTAAGCAAACATTATTATGAGGTTGTTGAAAGCACCATCTGCTTTCAGACAGGGCTGGGGATATGGCCAAAATCTTCCATCCCGATATACTGTACGTGTTTTCATATCTTGATAACTACAGTATATAATATATGGTATATTTTCTGGTAATTCCGTAATAAATAGCCTATATTAAATAACCACTTGGTAAAGCCTATTTTTAGGGCTGTGACGATACACCAAACCCACGATTTGGTTCGTATCACGATTTTTGACCCACGATTCGATAATGTAAACCTTGAGTCTATTTTTTTAATATTTTTCTGCCACATGGCATCATTTTGTCATTGATTACATCCAACTTGACAACACAGTTATTCAACAGAGTCCTTATTTATTGATATTGATTGATTTCAATATCTATCAATCCAGCACCAAAGATTCTTTTGTACCTTTAAATAATATTTCCAAAATTGTTTCAGTGGTTCATTAACTTGTTGGAATGAGACATAAGAATAATGGTAATGGTAACAGTAATGGTGAATTCCGCTCCCAACCTGTAGGGGGAACGAAGAGGAAAAATGCTTTGGTACCTACTGTAAAGGTGCTGGTTGACAAGTAGCTAGTGTAATTCTTAGTGGGTAACGTAAGATTAAAACACTGTTCAACACGCTCATTTATTTTTAATATGATTGTTTTGACCACAGTTAACAACTCTGGGCTAACCCACTTAACTGTATAGATAGACGACTAATCTAATGGTAATTTAGCTAGCTAGCATACCTCTGTCTTCTGCCTCAGTCTCCCTGTGTTGCAAGGCTTCAGTTGGGATGAGAGCTGATAAAAGCCATGGGGACCCATCCACAGTCAGCCCCCAGCCAGCTAGCAACCATCCACTATCATTACAGCCCCAGCCCCAGGGACAAATCCACAGTCAGCCCCCAGCCAGCTAGCAACCAGCCCGGTCAGCACTTAACTCCGGTGCTAAGGACGCTAACAGCAGTTTACTGAACCGTTGGGAAACAGACCCAGGCACCCGAGTCAGAACAGCCATTCATAACGTTACACCTCCGTTAGCATTACCGATGCCCTTTACAGTAATATACTGGCAGAAGCTTTGCTAGTAAACTACTGTGCGTATGTATGTATGTATGTATGTATGTATGTATGTATATCGTATATTTTAAACCCAGAATCCTGTAAAAAGCTACTTTTATTTCAATCTGACATAACACCCTTTTGCTCTTTGGCTTTTTTGTCCAAGCATATAAGCAAGAGTTTAGATTTTTGCTTCATACTCATGTGTGTTTCACTTTTAAAGCTCCAAAATAAAAAGGCTTTAAGGAGTAACCAAAAAGTTGATAACTTAAAGCTATTCAATATAATAACTAATAATAGCTGCTCCAATATGTTGGGAAATCCAAAACTTAAAATCTGATTTTTGTACATCTATGTTTAGATGTAGCAAAAAATAACACACATTTCTTTCACATGCTGCAGTACATTTAGAATGAAACGTGGCGGATGCTAGAAAAAGCTAATTATAAGACCTTGTTGTAAAGCTTGAATTTCAATGTGTTATCTGGAAGCAATCCTGAGGAGACATAAAGGGTAGGATATATTTTACTCCAGGCTACACAGGTGACCTACCAGAATAGTTGTGATGACAAGGGAGCGGTTGGCCAGGGAATCAGTGATGTTCATCCCTTTTCGCTTTGGCACCTCTGTGATGTTAAGACCTCCCGACACACTCCACTTCCCTACCTGCGGAAGATAAAAGCATGTTGCTAAGTGTTCTGTGTCTGTTGGTGGGCTGTAACCCTAGCAGACTCCCCCCACCAAGCAGTCTAACACAGTAACATAGTGACAGGTTGAACACATCTCCGGCAGCGTTGGATGATTGGCTGAGTCACCTTTATCAGCAGGCCAGGGTTCCTTGGAAAGCAAGCAGGGGGTAGTTATGTGTTGAACAAAATGCATGACGGAAAAATCAAAGAAACCAGAATCATTTAATGAATTGTATGTTAGAGTTTTTGGTTTGGCATAATCATCGAATGACTATTAAACTATATGACTATGTACATGAATATTAGGTCAGTTGTTCACATAACTGCAGTCATTTATAATTGCTTTGACACTGAGTAAGCCTTGCAAATTCAAATAGTTTGCATTCATTTGCTATTACATCATATTCCTCTCAAATGCAACTATACACATGTTTATTGTTTAAATCCCTACATGCAAAATAGAGTAACTAACAATCACAATATTGTGTCAGGCTGTCACACATACTGTATATTAGATACATAATAGTTATCTAGTATTGTTGTAAAAGTTGTCAGATGGATAGACTTTAGCCAGATTGGGAACAATTTATTGTAATTTCCTCACAATGTAGAGCAACCACACAAAAACAGGTGACAGCTGAGGATATTACCACACATTGTTTGGAGGGGATGGCTGTGTAATGTCAAAAGATTTCCCCCTTGTTGCATTGCATTGCATTGCAAGGGAGGATATCAAGTGTGATGTTGATGAAATGTTGTGGCCAAACAGAGAGGAGAGATTGAACGACCCATGACGTTGATACATTTGCAGCATACTTTCTTGCAGCTCCTGATAATTTTGCTGTTGTTTTTTTTTTCTGTACAAGCTTCCTTTATTACATTACATGTCATTTAGCTGCTTTTATCCAAAGCATGTCAGAGGTTGCACGCCTCTGGAGCCACTAGTGTCTTTCAGGGACACATTGGTTGATGTATTGCTGTGGGGATGGATCCCAGATCTGCCACACCAAAGACATGTGTCATATCCACTACGGCATCACCACCCCCCTTTATTTATTTGCAATTGGCTGGTGTGTACATACATACGTATATAATGAAAAATACATGTTACACACACTATAGTAAACGTAGAGTGTGTGCCATGGTTGACATCAATACTATTCAGCTGACTAAATGTACAATGTTAGCATCTGGACAATATGACATAGTGGGTAACTATCACACTTTCAGAGTATGCTGTCATTTGTCAAGATGTCTTTATGTTTTGACTGTCTTGGTCTAAGCAATGATAAAGGAACCTTTTTGCTTAGATGACAATGGTTTATTAATTGATGGATTTATTTACATTTGAAACATGAGTTCATTCTTTTGATTGAGAAGGTATCTCTTGCAGGTCACATAAAGTGCTGTGCTAAATTTACCATGTGATGTGAGGATTGTACTTAGTTTTGACAACTGTACATTTGTTTCAGTAAATGTGCCAAATCAATTGAGAAAACCTGTAAAACAATAAACCTGATATTTATGTAGAAGAATAAGTACTGTTACTTGCAATGAGATCTAAAATAGAGACACACTTTTTAAAAGATGTAGACATACTGACTTATCTTCCCTCATGTTGAAACATCTGTTTGTATCTTTTTACATGGATTGAATCAATGATAATGATTCATGAGATTGGTATATTGACGTGGGTTTCTTGCGAGGTAAAACTGTGCATGAAAAAGTAATATAAGGCTAAATAATGGTGCCAAGAAAACGGAATATTATTAAAAAATAGCATATTGCAAACATGATACAGTTGATTTAAAAGAAGGTACAGGAAGAAGGTACAGGTTTGCTCATTGGATCACACTGTAAAAGTAATGTTGCTATGCAGTGTCAGTGAGATAAGCCAAGAGATTTGAACAAATAAAAGGAGTTATACATGCGAGAAGCCCTCCGGCAAAAAGCTCTGCATATTGTAGAGACACTCTGGAACATATCATTAGCACAAATAGTCCTGTGGCTGTCGGTAACAATCTCTGTTTGCAAGCAGAGCCTTCCACCAAACCCTCCTCCTGCTTTCTCTATTACTACAGACACAGCTTTTAATATTCACTGGGGTTTGTACTTGAGGTGGATCCATTTAAAGACATACAGGCCCCTACAATAAAGCATGAAAAACGTCTGTTAATGTCCTCCCTGCCTAATCCAGAGAGAGGCATATGCTCTAATTTGAACAGCATATTAGTTACAGCTTGTCAAACAACCAAAGAGGACTACAAAAAAGAAATTTAAAAATATCTGTGAATACTTTCCGCTTTGCAAATTTCTTTCTAATTGTACCCAATCACTATTAGCTCAATTCATTAAACATGATTAGCTAAAGAAATGATTCAAAAGTTATTTACTCGTGCAACCACATGGAGAGCATTACATTTATTTCACCCTCCTGAGCATGTTGGCATGGAGGAAAAGTGGCACTCTGAGAACCTGTTCATAATTCTAGCACAAGCTGAAACTTGGGCTAATATTCAATTACAATGGATTAGTTGAGAAAAGTCCACATCTTAACCAACTCAAACAGCTAGAGCCGATTCCACGGATATACAAGAAAGAAAGGGGGGGGAAATCCAGCAATCTGCCGCACGCTGCTGGATCAACGCTAACATGCTTGAGCATGGGATTTGTCAGAGTCATAATGAGAAGATGCTAATATGGCATCAAATACTTTTGCGATATGAGTGTGCTTCAACTTAATTGACCGCACGCAGGACAACATGAAATAGGAAAGAAGAAGAATTTGAAAGCAGCAGTGTTAAACAGTACAAGCTCTATTCTTGAACAGAAGGGTTACAAGCTGAAAAGCCCCTGCTATTATATAGTGTTGAGCCTTTAGGGAGTACTTGAGGAAGTCATAATGGGACTTATCCCTATTTGATATATTCATAATGTATGAAAGCCCTCTAGTAGAGAAAAGCTATTATAGTCCAGAGGGTACTTTGCCTTCCAGTATAATAAAATATGTTCTACATTACCAACCTTTTAGTTTTTCCCCTTTTTTTGTAAAATATGTTTATTCAGCTCATTACCACCAAACAGCATTTTGGGCATCACCTCATATTATCATTAAGAGAGGCTGCAATCAAGACCCTAATGTGTACCCTAATCCAATTTGCTTTATGATCCACTAACTTATGCTTATGTTGAAACAACCAATTTGCTTCCTTGTTAGGAGGTAAATGATACTGTCAAATTTGCATCTGTTCCATACCATAATCCATGGAATTATATTTATGGTGTAGTCATCAAAGAAGTTCTGCTTTTTTATATATACTGCATGAAATGACAGATTGCTGATTGCCATATCAGCAGAGGATGCATTTAAAACAAAGACAAAATGTACCTTTTCAAGTCCGTCCTCCTTTAGACTGACGATGTCCAGGTCGAAGTCTGTACGAAGACCACTTGTCTTGTTGAATGACAGTCTCCCCGTCAAACCATCCCATTGGGACTGTAAGATAATAATATATCTACATATTTATACTCATGCAAACACATTCCTGTAGTACGTTTTACATTACAACCTTATTTAGATGATGCTGAATACTGCATATATTGTGCATCTATTCTGCACATGTTTATATCTCGGACCTGCTCCATCCGTACACTAACATGTCCCTCAGGTCTTCTAACCAAGAATTACTGGTGGTCCCACACACTCGCATAAAAACTAAAGGTGGCTCCAAACCTGCGGAACGCCCTTTCTATTGTATTATAGTCTGCAGTCTTAAAGCTTTTAAAAAGCTGCTGAACTTGTTTAAATTCATTTTAGACTCATGTAACTTTGGGTTTTAGGTTTTAAACCTTTTTAAATGATTTTCATTGGTTTTTCAATTACTTTTTCCTTGATTATTTTCTGTTGGATCTTACTGTATTTTTACAAACGTTTATAATGTGAAGCACTTTGTGACTTTCTGTAAAGGTATATCAAATGTATTATTATTGTTATTATATACAATAAGAGTCTTAACCCCTGTACAATCTAATGCAGTCAATACATTCAGAGGACTTATATTGCTTCATTTTTGCCGAATCATATTTTAAAGGGGTGCTGATTCATCTACTACCTTACACCTACTTTCTTGCATGTTTATGTAAATAACACAATATTTGGTACACATTACAATATGACAAAACAAATAAACAAAGAGAAATGTATAAACGGCTGTCAACAAAACATCACCCTCTATCTCTCACTGAGTGTAAATTCACACCCACACACAGATCAAAAGTACAAGCACAAACTGTACAGGCTGCATTTCCTTTTTTTAATTACATTTTACATCTCAACGCCTTCAACATATTTTCCCTCCAGACTATGGAGTTAATTAACAACCATCTCCTTTTGCTTGATTCCCCATGAGGAGGAAAACACAGAAATGGCCTCTATTACGATTCCCTGATACCTGCCAACTCTACAGATGTATTTATAAGAAAACACACACAGTCTACATACCGTTTATTCTCACATTTATGACGCTAATGTACTGTATCTGATTGCAATTATGTGTTTTAGTTTAGTCCTTGCATTTGTACAATTGAGGGTGGAATCCTCAAAAAACAAATCCCATATCAATATCTTATTTATTATTCTTTTATCTGTTGTGATCTTTCTGCAAAAAACAGTTTTAATTGTCCTCAGTGTCATTTTCAATAAGTCATAGTGTGTGATGCACGCACTACATATCTAATCGGCTAAGTCTTGTTTCAATTGAGTAATCAATCTCTGTGTTTTGAGTTGCAGCATTTGACTGATATTTAACATCTAAACTGTTACAACCCTACAGGCTATAGCTATCACTTGGCTTCCTTGTAGCTTGCCAGAATTTGTTGTGAGAAGATCGAAGCTTCAAGGAGAAATCTGTGGCACACTCCTTTTCAAACCCCCTCGTACCTCATTCCATCTGGCCTAGCGCCACTGAGGTGGGTGACATGTTCGACGCGGCTCTAATTCAGAGAGTGACATAAATGCCTCAGCCACATCACATCCGAAGGGCCAATTCGACCTTCAGAACATGTCAGACGCCTGCCTAGAATAGAGTGTAAATCAGGCCTGAGTAAGTGTTTTTATAACCGAACACTACAGTACTGTATGTTTGTACAGGGACAGTGTAATAATATTTCATTGGCTTTGGTCGTGATCACTACAAGTAACTAACACAGCTGGTAATGGTGGATCTTGTTGGGAGACCTAACAGTGCTCACTGTTTCTTTTAACTGACACATTGTGACCCTGAGATTTGTTGTCTAATGGTATAGAACTTTGCGATATTGTGTTAGCACATATGGCAGACAAGCAGGCATTGTTGCTACCGCTCAGGCATAAAAATAGTATTCATGAATGTTATGCCACTTGGCTATGTGCAGCATATCAGATTTGTGCCACCTAATTTTACACAATACATTCTTACTATTATAGGAATGGTTGACAAATGTGCAAAAGTTTTTTTTTTTCTCAGCTTCCAACAAGAAGTAATTACATATTCATTGTTGATGTTTCCTTGCAAATGGGTGGATACACATTGTAACTCTAGATCTATAAATACAGATGGATAGGGGTCTATACTGAAGGCTTGACCCCTTATTTTTTCAGATTATATGTACTGTCAATGTATCCCTCAGGGCCCTGTCCCCACCACCTCCTTCAGTCCATCACTAGGGTTGGGTACCGCAACAGAACCGGTTTCTACCGGACTAAATGACAACACAGATTTTAGTCTCTCATTTTGGTGCCAATTAAAAGCCTTTGTTGCTCTCTGACACTCCACTACGGACGTGAGAAGCAATAGAAGTATCACTGCATGCCATCTTTTAATGTCACCGACTATGTGCTTTTTCTTTTCTTTTTTAAAGTATTTGTTCAGGCACTGTTTAGGCAGGAGCACCATTCTAAAAGTATTATTTAAAACCCTAACGATATCCAACCCTATTCACCACTGACCATCATCCTTATTTACTAGTCCTTCTTTCAGTCTTCAAAAGCTAAAGAAGCAGAAGGGATGGTTTGCTAGAGAGCTCCACGTGTATTCACAGAGCCAGGATTGGCTTTACACAGGTTTCTCTATCTAACAGGCCTCTATTGACTTAAGGGGTGATTCATGACAACTGTACACCCTGCCTTTTAATACCAGTAGAGAGAAAGAGGCTGGTACCATTATGGAATATCCAACTTTGTTTTTTCAAGGCCATTGCCTCGGAGAAGCCACAAGCAGTGGCCATATCTAACCTCCCACTCACCCACACTTTCTTTCAAAGCGGATTCTTTGTTGTTTTGCCTTTTGTGATATCCGAAGATGGCCAGCCCCAGCCACAATGGCAGTCTACTCTAACTTTGGCCCTGGTTCCTCAGTGTTTTAACTCTTACTCTAGTGTCTTTAACATCTCCATGGAGAAGGATGCTGTCATGCTGTGGACAGGGGAGTTGGGCTCATGAGATCAATGACCAAACTCTCACAGTCTGAAGAAGAGCCTTGGGCTTGAAATGTCACTAGCATTCCAATCCTAAGGGAAGCTATTTGGTGTGTGGACCTGTTTTTTCTTCCCACACTCTGTAATCACAATAATGCTCAAAAGAGATCTTCTAACTAATAGTGGAAGTAGCATTTGCAATTAGAAACTAGTTGCAAATGACATCGGGATGCTTAGCCCTATGGAGAAAATCTTTGGACGGAGTCATGTGTACCAAACAGAAGTTGTCAGCCATTTTGCTAATGATAAGTGGATGAGGAAAAAGGTTTAGCTCTGCCCTTTTATATGGACAGCCCCCCGTAGCCATCATTCTGATTGCTCTGTGGGTATATGCAAATTTTTTTGGCAGTTACCACAGATGAGGGATCCTGATTAGAGATTCAGGAGGTTAATGCTTTAACTTTGCTTTTGCAATAAAATGGCAATTATAAGAGAGAAAACAAATGGAATTCCTGCCATTTAAAAACCACACCTTGGAAAGTTCAAATGATGTTGTTCTTTGAACAAATCAAGACACAAATAGTAGCATCTCTGCACACCCTTAATCTGCCATTTTGCACAGGCTTGTTTGTGTATTCTGAGGCACTGTCAGACTCCCGTGTTAGATTAAATAAGAGCTGATTACACTAGTTGTGCTTTCAAAAGGTTACAGTCTTGTTTCCGGAAAATAGGTTATGAATTCAGGGAATTTATAAAGCTGACAACAACACTGCTTTGATGTGTCTATCACAGCTTTATTTGCTTTGTGTGTGGATATGATTGATTTGCTGCGTAAATATCCAAGTCCCAAATGACTACATGGTCCTCGCTCCACTCCTATTGTTATGTTTACCACTCAATCAGTATGCTCTAATATCAATAACACTTATATCAGATAGCAACAGGCCAAAGGTGTTCCATCACCTCTTTGATAAAACTCATGAAGCGCCCTCCGAATCTCCAGGGTTTGTGGCGGTTGCACTGCAGCGCGTTTACCGTCATCTGTGGAGCGTGATGGTATGAGACGGATACAATGTGGACTGCATCATAGGTCAGAGCCGCATCTGTCTGAAATAAGGGGTGAACATTAATTCAGCTGATGCCTGCGGAAAGACATACATAGTTTGGTCACCATCAATCTATAGTCTTCAATAATGTTGATATAAATTCACATACTGTACATATTTAAAGAATTGAATTAATATTTGACATATCCGCACCTTGTGTGATTCCTCAACTGATACCTCAATATAATAAAATTTTTGTCTTGTTTACATAACTGACATACAGTATTTTTAAAGTAATTTATGTTTAGTTGCTCTATGCCTTTAGACAGTGTACAGAAGCACTTCAATTTAATTGCAGGTTACAATCCAAAACGTTTGAACTTTAAGGTCAGCCTATTTTGCATTTTGGATAAAAATGTTTATTCCCAAATAATGAAACTAATCGTGAAAGCAAAATTCCTTGCAATAATTACTTTACATAAGAGGATAAATGTGTAATAGCAGATCAATGGAAATTGGCCATTAGTGGACATATGACATTGAAAAAAGATTCAAGTGAATAATCTTCCTTTAATTGGCTAGGTAAATAAGGTCAATATTTATAACATGGCAATTGATTTCCAGCCATATGTCACAAATGGCCCTTTCTTTATCACCACCTGCATTCTAATCACTGTCTCTTTCAGACTATACATCTATTTACTGACAACGCTATTGTAGCTACACAATCTGTGACAGTCTGAATCCTCCACCAGAATAGCCTGAATAGCCTACAGCTATGGATTCAACAAGGGCTGGATGCCTTCCATAAAAATCTTTCTGTCTTGATGGCATAATTAAATGTCTGCAGATTTGTTAGTATCACATTGATGCTATGAGCATTTATTCTTTATCTCGTTCCAAACGGGGTATACTGAGTTTACTATCTGAAATGTGTGGGCTATTGGAGTAAGTCCCTCTCATTTTCCTAGAAACATACTGAGACAATGGCACATTATCCATTATAAACTATCCATTTAACAAAGAATAGCTGTAAAGGGATGCACCTGGTCTGAAACAATGTGAAGGGAGAATGGCACGTCCAAAGGGTAATTGGTGCATAAGGGCTTAATGAATGTTCTCCACAGCATTATATTACCCCCACATGTACGGTTGAAAGCATAACATAAAACCCAGTGGATTTGTGCTATTCATGCCAATATCTGACACTGCCATAAACATGCCAGAACTGAACTGAACAGGAATTCTTTTGACGAGGTGGCATATTCTCATTCAGGTTCAGGGATTTTAGCTCAGTGTAGCTTCAGCTTTTTGCTTGGATAATGGGAAAGAAAACTGTACACCATTGGTATAATGCTAGACAGGTTGTCCTTTCATAGACGCCTTCTATACCAAAATTGTTCATACCATGCATACACATGTACAAGTTTGATTGATATTTTTTTTCTAAACTCTCTAATCCACAAGCCATGTTTCTCCCACAATAGCCTTCAGTAAATAGGTGACAATGGGGAGCACACAATCCCAGGACAATATTTTTTATAGGGGACTGGAACCCAACCCAGTCTCATGTAAAAACGTACCCTGACTACGTTGGTCCAATGTGCAATAATGTAGAGGGGTTACAATAATGGCCCTTGAATCGGACCAACTTAGTCAGGGTACGTTTTTACATGAGACTGGGTTGTGGAACCAGTCACCATGGTACTTATTGACATACCACTTTTAAAATCACTTAAAATATGCATATTTCCCATTCAACATTTAGTCGAATTGTAGTTTAACCTCTCAAACTGTTGACGTTCTGTACACAGTGTTTGTTTTATTCATATATGAGCCACAGCCTAAAGGAGACAACTGTTGGTACTGTATACATCAGAATATATTGCTGAGGTACAATAGTTTATCAACAGGTTAAACAAACAGTTTAACCTGTTGAGGTTTTTTTTTTTTTTTCTGAAATTCTTTATTAGGAATAATCCCTTGAGATGTGACATCTCGTTTTCGAGGGGGTCCTTAGGTTAAAACCATTTCTTAGATAGATTGATCAAACAGACAAATAGATACATGTGGTCACTTTTGTATTGACATTCCTGTGAACACCTTTATATTGAGCATTACAGAAGTAATATAACATACCGTCATGATGCCCTCCAGGAGGCCTGAGTCAGGTTTAGGCGGCAACTTCTTTTCCATCGACCATTTCTCCACAATGGATGCGACCTGGGGATTATCCACATTAAGGATGCGGAAGCCGGTCATGTTGACACCACAGAAGCGATACGGCTCCAGGTCAATGGCCATCAGGTCCTTTTGAAAGACAACAGTAATGAAGAAGGGATTCTCATTTAGTATGCCAGCATTGAGCATTCTTGTTTTCAGGATTCATCCTGGATGCTTTAGTCTCAAATGGAAGGAGAATGATGCAGCTGCTGTTTAAAAGAGATGCTATATTAAGACCAAATGAAGTGAAAGGAAGGAGAAACACAGTAGTTTCAATGTCAAATCAGGAGATTTAAGCACAGTGTCTGTGTAATAAATGAAATCTAAAAAGGCTCTGATGGCACAGTCGCTTTTCCGCTGGCAAACCCTTTTAGAGTTGACATTGTTACTGTTTTTGGGCCTACATAATAATAAATTACACTGCACAAACTACAAGCTTGTGATATATTTTGACTTTCTTAATCATGTGCATGTGAAACACTCATTTATAGGTGCCAATTTGTTATTCGATAAGAATAATTAATAGCTTGGTTTATACAAAACAAAGAACATGAAAAAAGAAACCAAAAATTCCATTGGATCATATTAATTATTCAACACTTAAATTCCCTTGGTAACTTCTAAGCAAAAGCAATTCAATTTGAGCCACTGTAATTTCTGGGGCAGCCATTGTAGCTGAAGTGTGAAGTCGCATGTTGACACATTTTGTGCCGGAATAGGCCAGGGGGCTTGGAAAAGACATTTGGATGAACATAGATATTTCATTAGCACCCTGTAGGGTTAGTGGTGGGGGAATGAGAGCGTGTAAGACACTTAGTAAAGAACGGTCGCTGCCAGTCACTGAAATATTTCTTTTTTTTGTTTTTTTTCTTTCCTACTAGAACACAGTACTGTACTCTCTTTTGTCAACAAAGATCATAGTAAATCACTGTTGTTCTATATGACATTCAGAAATGCTCAGAAAAGTAGATCACGTTACAAGTTTGTTAGCTTTGAAGCTAAGAATACAAACTAACAAAGACCGAATTGTTTGTAAAAAATGTAATTAATCTTTTGTGACATCCTTGTTTCTATAAGGGCACTTTGGGATGTCAAAAAAGTGACTTGTTCCAATTAATAAGTTCACTTTTTACAGTGTTGCCTTCAACACACATCTATAACACAAAATGAACCAATCCTAGAGCAGAATTACACTGAATATCTTGACCCAGAGAAAATGCTGTGCATGTTTGAGTCCATACAGAAGTGGTATGCAGGTGGCAAACATAACAAAGTTCTCAGCTTCAGGTTCTTAGAGATAGCTATGACAGACTCATTTTAAAGGACAAGGAAGTTATTACCCCATAGCGCTGCTCTTGCCTTTTCACGCTCTAATAAGTCGGCATTTCCCTCACCTCAAAAGATAAAACTCACACATCAGTGGAAATTGTATTGCCATGTATACCACGTAAGTGTTCATCGTTTTGGATCAAATCAAGCCACCAGGTATAATCTCCTAAATGGTGTGTGTCTATCAATATGACAGGTTATTGCAGCATTAGATAGATACCATACTCTGATTCTATGAAGATATCCTACCTTAATGTGAAAAATGTTGTTGCAGATAATCAAATAAAAGTTTTAAGTTAATCCCCTCTCTCTCTCTCTCTCTCTCTCTCTCTCTCTCTCTCTCTCTCTCTCTCTCTCTCTCTATATATATATATATATATATATATATATATATATATACTGTGTGTATATATATACTGTATATAGCCCCCTGCTAGGAAACTGTTAAAAAGGAATACCCCTATTAAAGCAATAGACATGTTACACAAACACAACGTATGGCAGAACAATGTCATTGACGCACTGTCGAGTGAAAGATGACACACATCATGTCTGGACCTTCGTATCATATCACATTATCACAACAGACTGGACAAGTCCAGAGAGAAAAGGAGGGTGTGTGTGCCCGAGAGAAGCAGAAATAGAGATGATAACAGAGAGTGAAAGGAACAGCAGAGATCATGCTGGTATTTATTCCCATTCAGTCTGTTGTTTGTCTCCAGATAGTCAGCGTCTCAGTGACGAGCAGCAACGGCTCCCTGCTGGGAGTGCTTGTATTAGTTACATGAGATCTTTTTTTTTTTTTTTTTATCAGTGAGAACAGAAAATGCTCAAAACAGGAAGTAAACCGTAACATTCCCAGGTTGCATTAAACATGTCTGATACAGAATAACAACATGCTCAAGCCAAAATCAATTCTTGATTCTCAATTCTTGATCAATATATGAGAGAGGTGTTTTTGTTGTTTAGCCTACCCTCTTTGATAAACATGTGGTGGACAAAATAATAGGAACACATGCTAGTATAACATAATATAATTTGACAGTACCACAACCTGTGGCCTCCAGAATGACCATGAAGTTAAATCAATTGAAATAATTAATTAATTCATGACAGTAGGATTTTTATGTCAGTGCTCACACAGAACTTGGAAGCCACATTCAGTTTTGAATCTCAAGCTGTTGTTTTATTATGCTGCCACCACAAAGACTTCTGTTGATTCCACTATAAAATGGAGTGTTTACTACAGCACACTGAAGACTCTATTATACCTCCAGCTTGTCATACAAAATTGATATTATGGACTGGATCCAAACTCTATTGGCAATTAGCCACCATTCATCAAAAACTCAAGCAGTGGTGGAGATGAGAACAATCAAGGCTCTATTTTGTATTAACAAGCATCGTACATTACCAGAGTGGTGAAGATATAGTGGTAATACTCTGTCATCATCCCCATGGTCTGGGCCTGGAAGGATACAGAGACAGAGGATGGGAAATAAAGTTGTGAATGAATAGAGACAGGATAGGGAAAATGGTCATTTTGTCATGTCATTTTAGAATCAACAACACTGTCAGAACAAATAACCAAATGCACAAAAAGACTTTATCAGTATTGAACAAAATAGCCAGGTTTTAATGAGCATATTGACCAACATGCTGTTAGCAACATTTTATGTGCAAGTTTCTGCTATCGTTTATGAAGATTTTGGCACCATATGTAGTCCGCAGAATAGCAGCAGTTCTTGATGCTTTTCTATGCATTTAAATGGTTTGCAATGGCTCAGGGCCCGTGATGTTATCCCAACAGTGAAGAAAGCCTTCAATCAAAAGAGCTCGGTAATCTTTGCCTCATATCCGAACACTCCATCACTGCCACTTGTTTCACTCAATCTACATTCAAAGGCACCACATTCCCATGGCGGCTGTTCTTCCGATTTAATTGTACCATCTGTCGTGGAAAAAAAGCAAAGGTTATGTAAATAAGATGCTATGCTTATTTGGAGGCAAATTCACTTCTCCATTTATAGACATCAAGCCACATACGTGACATTGAAACTTTGTGTCACATATTGTGAGTAGGAGTTTTCATTAAGTAATTTTCCACTACTGCAGTCCAGAATTAATTTACAGTATGATACAATATAATTTTGTCAGCATTTCTGTTCATGAACCTTTTATTTCAGTACACCTACCTATGTCACTGATCCCACCAATACAGTAGCAGGGTCACAGCACATAATAAAAAATAAAAACATTTAACAATAAAAGGCACACCGAGTTCTTTTAGAAGACATCAGGGACATGCTTCTCATTTTCTCCAACGCAATCTGAGAGGGAAAATAACTTGACAGAGGCATGTTGAATGCAGGTGAGCTTATCAGGAGCATATACAGGACCCAACATTTTGTTGAGAATCATAACATGACAAATGAAATATTCTAAAGGCATAAAGCAGTACTTGATATTTAAACCCTCTTACAGTATAGATCCTCCTTAATGGGAGTGCACCTGCTGTACCAGTCAAATCACATTATGCATACATTCAATTCTGTCCATTGAATTGTACTTATTGTCTTGGATAGGACCATTTAAAGCTGTAAATGGAGCAGTATCTTAAGATTGTGTAGTTCAGTAGCTGGTAAATTTTGTTCACTGCTAAATTTGCCTTTAGTAAAAAAGTTGTTGTAGGTGACTGTCGCATACAATTCTATTGATATATACTATCTATTTGAGGTTTTTTTTATATTGCTATGTGTTTTATGTTACTTTTTTTAATGCTTCTCTATTTCCAGTCTTAAGTCAACAATTGCAGTTTTTCTTAGTGTTCAATGTCAATAAACTGCATATTTCTTGGGTTTTGGACTGTGGGTTAAAATAAAAAGCTATTTGAATGTGTCAACTTTGGCTTTCTTAACATGTGATGGGCTATTATATATATATATATATATATATATATATATATATATATATATATATATATATATATATATATATATATATATATATATCATTTAATTAAAAATAACAAGCAGATTAATTGGTAAGGAAAATCTACCTTAATTTCAAAACCTTTTCCCTTATTTTAAAAGCTGTATTCTCTGCTGTAGTGCCCTGACAATTTGATCATGGACGGGAACTGTCTGGAGCATTTTTGCCTCAAAACACTCTCAAGAGGACACTGATTCCTTGGTGCGAGATGTGCAGACTGGCCATCAGCAAATATATGTCAACTTAGATCTTAATAACTTGAGAGGAGAACTGAGTTCTTTAAAAAAAACTTGGGAAGAGATTATGCATTCAGTAAACTTGTTAACAGAAGCTGACAGCACCCTGAATGGGGGGGGACACCACCAGCCTGTTACTGTCATCTTTACAGCATTAGGCCACCTACACAATCTCTACATATGCATCATACTGACAGTTCCTTTTTGACTGACCCTCATTTATATTAAAAACCTGATTTGATTGTGAAGCATTTTGGATCTTGTGCCTGTTTTGCAGGATGTATATTAAAGTCTGGCCAACAATTCATACATGAAAAGTGTTGCGAATCATTTGAACAATATCCAAATGTATATATCATGTAACATATTAAGGCCATATACACTAAAAACCGTCCCAAATAAAAAAATGTAACATTGTTTTTAATGCTCTATATTCAATTCTATTTTCAAATGGACCAAGATCCACTGTAAGAACTATGCTTTACATAGATTAGTTTTACAGTCTAAAATACAAAACCAGCTGCTGCAGATGCAAAAATGAGCAGCTGTGCTTTACAGCTCAACATCAAACTATGACACTCTGCTTAACATCATGAGAAACTTGTTTACCAGAAAGTATATCCTACACAAGTACAAAAATATCAATTAGTTAGTTTTAGATGTGATATGTGATGTGATTTATATAGATGTGTCTCACTTTTAAGTGTTCTCAACAAGCAGGTGGCACAAGTTGAAATTCCATACTCTCTGACAGCAGAAACTTACTGCTGCTTAATTATTACCGACACACCTGCTGCTCCTCCCCTCCCAAGTTCTTGGCAAGTCAAAGCCTCCAAATTTTCATTGACAACACATCTGATAAACTGAAGGCTAAATAATCAACTGGTGCTAGTCACAGCTGGGTGGAAAAGGACCACATCTTTGACAAGAAGAGGGTCTGTGCCACACTCTCTCACTAACCTGTTTGAGAATCTGTGCGGCCATGTGGTGACTGCAGTCAAAGATTATCCGAAACTCCCGGCTTCTCTTCATTTCTTTAAGAAGTGGTCTCGTATCCTGCGTGTCAAGAGGAAGCTGACGGATCTTTAGCCTAATGTTGTACCTGGATGGGGCCATTATCAGCTCCTGTAGTCTTATGAGACCTGAAGAGGAGAAACGGCACAGACAGAATACATGACTAACATTGTCACACAGAAAATGCAATCCCATTTTTCTTTCCTTACTTCATTGTTTTTAGCAATGCACTTTGCAGATGTGCTCTGTGTTTGTGATTAATAAAGTAACATGATATAATAGTATAATAGTTTTTTCACCTGTGCTGTCATCATAGACGACAGTGGCTGTTTTCCATTTGAGAAACTGCACCAGGTCCAGGATAGCATAGCTTAGTGAAGAATAATCCGGGTATAAATTGGCATAAAAGCTGTCTCTGTTGTCCATGGGGTGATGTTTCCACCGCACCTGGATGTGTGGCACTTCCAACGCATTACAGATGGACTGCACAGCATTTGACGAAGAACTATGTGAGGGTCCAAATATTGCAACCACACCTAAAGATAGCTGGTCACAAGCTAGAGAAGGGCAAGAGAAGAGTGTACCAGTCAATTTAGTGAGGATTCCCAAATACTTAAGATATTTTCACGTAAATACAAAATGATTTGAAATGTGAGCCAGTCATGATTATTTAAAAAATACAGATATTTTGTTGACTGACCAGATGCTTCTCCACAATGTAATCACAATCCTTGAATAAATACAGAACAAGCCACTCACCTTTTCTTGACGCCTCAAAACTGTCGTAGATATTAATCCTCTGTATGTCATATGTTAATGTAGTGTTTGGCAACAAAGTTCTGTTTCTGTTAATGTTATTGACAGCAAATTTAAAGGCAAGCTCCTCAGCACTAACAAGTGAAACAGGTCCATCTGTTTGTTCGAAAATCCCACCTGAAAAACAAAAGAGAAAGAAACGTAAGGCCCATGACAGCTAGTCTCAAATGTAATCAGCAGCCACGATTCTTGGTAGGGCTAAATGGAGAAAATATTGAGAGGCATTTGTACTTAGCAGCGAGGGGCGCAGCACTCATAACACGAGGTATTACATTTTAAAATTTAAATTTTCATGGAAGAACCCTCTTCATTTTCAATGGAAAAAATCAATATAAGCTTTGAAGTCTAAAGCAATAATTTGTGTGTGTGTGTGTGTTTCTGTTCCATCAGGGCAGCAGGATATCTCAGGCTCTTGTCTCTCCATTAAGATGTCCATTTATTTCACCAGAATACCACATTGATGGAACGTGTGATAACAGTATGTCTTTTGTAGCTCCAAAAGGATCTTTCGAAATGATAATGTCATATCGTGGCCTCCGTTGCTTCAGATTTGTCTATTTTGATCTGTTAGGCAGTCTTGTCATGAGTTGGAAGTGCAATGCTTACTGTGTTTGTGTGTGTGATAAACACTAACTTATTTACTTTAACACATTTATGCAGGTTTATATGAAATCTAGTTTGGCACCCTACCAGGCCAATGCATAGCCCTGCATAAATTTGCATGTCCATATCTTCATCAACTTTATGCAACATGTAATCTCACTTGGTTATCGTACATTGCAACATAGTGTGTTGCTCAACCAATCTAACACATCCAGTTATTTTTGTTTCATTTTTAAGACAGAGTATTCAAGAGTCTGATTATTTTCTTTGTCAGTATTCCACTGTCATGTCCTCGGCATCTAACATAAAAAAACGTCTATATTCCACCATTTGTGTATAATTGGTAAAGTAACAAACATTACATTTACTTTCAAATGTAAGACAACAAAGTCCTTCTGTGGCTGAGCTGCAGCATTTAAGAAGACAGTTTTGACAGCTTCTTTAAAGATGCCTGTAGGAACATCAGCTTATGGAGAGACTGGCTTCTCCACCTACACTCTCATCATATTACCCATTTCAATAACAAAGCAAAATGCCTCTGCCATCTTCCATCAATTCTGAAAAAAGTTCACTGACATCAAAAGTTACAAACTGTACTTAAGTTGAACTTGTATGGCCATCATTTGAGTTACAGAGACAATCTTTTGAAAACTGTTTTCTCCGCATTGAGATCACAACATTTCTAAACAACGAATCACAGTAGTACATATCTTTTAAGTTATTTCTGCTGCCTGTTTGTAATGACTTTAAGTCAAGATATCCAACTTTTAATGACATAACAAAAGAGAAAAAGCAGTTCATTCTCACATTTAAAAAGCCCCTATTATTAGGGCTGTAACGATACACCAAACCCAGGGTTCGGTTCATATCACAATTTTTGACCCACGATTCGATATAACCCTCCATTTTTTCTTTTTTTGAGGGGGCGGCTCTCAGTAAACGTAATACAACTGTAATAAAAAAAAATTCTGCCACATGGCATTGCTTTGTCATTGATTGCATCCCCCTTTGCAACACAGTTATACAACAGATACCTTATTTATTGATATTGATTGATTTAAATATCAATCGATCCAACACCAAAAATTAATTTCTGCCTTAAAATAATGTTTCCAAAATTATTTCAGTGGTTCATTAACTCGTTGGAATGACACATAAGAATAATGGTAACAGTAACGGACAATTCTGCTTCCAACCTGTAGGGGGAACAAAGAGGAAAAGTGCTGTGGTGCCTACTATAAAAGGTGCTGGTTGACAAGTAGCTAATGCAAATGTAAATTCTTGGTGGGTAACATATGATTACAACACCGTTCAACACTCAGTGTTGTTTTTAGTATGATTGTTTTTACCACGGTTCACAAATCTGGGCTAACCCACAAATTCATCAGTAACGTTAACTGTATAGATAGACAACTAATCTAATGGTAATTTAGCTAGCTAGCACACCTCTGTCTTCTGCCTCAGTCTCCTGGTCCTGCAGGGCTTCAGTCAGGATGAGAGCTGACAACAGCCCCGGGGACACACCCATTCCACATTCAGCCCCCAGCCAGCTAGCAACCATCCACTATCATTACAGCCCCAGCCCCAGGGACACATCCACAGTCAGCCCCCAACCAGCTAGCAACCAGCCCGGTCAGCACTTAACTCCGGTGCTAAGGACGCTAACAGCAGTTTACTGAACCGTTGGGAAACAGACCCAGGTACTCGAGTCAGAACAGCCATTCATAACGTTACACCTCTGTTAGCGTTACCGGTGCCCCCCCTTTCGCTTTTTGCTTTTAGGGGTGTGTCGTGATTCTGCCTTCTCATACCGTGACACAGGTTCATGTAGCTAAGAGTCGCAATTTTGGTTTTATTTTACATATCGTTACAGCCCTACCTATTATGCATTTTATTCAGATTTTTCCCATTTTTTGTGTGTTATAAAGTTTTCAGTGTATGTAATAAATGTATAGAAATGTAGTAGAAAAAACACATTTCCCTCCAAATGGAGCTTTCTCTTCCACATTACTGTTTGAAGTTCCTAAATTAATGATGTCATTGATTGAGAAAGCCAGACTAGGTTTTTATATTTGCTGCCCATAGGTGCTACCTGTGCAAGCACAGCCAGCCCAGTGGCTTGTTGACCAATCACAACAGAATGAGCCAGCTGACCAATCAGAGCAGACTGGGCTTTTCAGGAAGGCGGGCCAAGAGCTCAGACAGTAGGCTCATTTCAGATGAGCCAGGTCTGCGCAGAATCGATCGCCGCCTGTTGCATGCCGGTTAGATTCGTGTCCGACTTGATCTTGACTTGCTCTGACGTCATACACACGTGGGCAACGATAATCTCACAAGATCAAGGTGGCCGCAGGTTTGAGACGCAGGCAGCGAAGTTGCTTTTCAACGACTGCAAGACCCAGGCGGACCCAGGACATGCTGAGAAACTGCCTTTCAGCTGATCTAACAGCTGGTTCAGAATCGACTCAAAATTTTAGGTCTTTTTATTGTTTTTGAATCAGAGGGAGTTTAATTGCTATTTGTCTGATTTAAAGTCTTATTCTGTACAGAACACATTTAGTGTGCCTGATAGTGACAGAAAAAAGAAATCAGAGACTTAATCCGTTCAGATTATGGATCATCTACAGTCTGTTGTTTGTCTGGAACAGATCGCATGTAGAGCATTTTGAGAGCTACTCTGGAGACTGAGTACAAGCTGATGAATGTGTCTGATAACATTTTATTAAATCTGAATCAGACTTAACAGGATGTGCTGGTTTCTTTGACTTCCTGTTCAGCATTAAGGCTGCTGGAATCGGCTGGAAACTGTCCGACTTTACTGCGGGTTTTTGTTACCGCCACTGGCTGCTGCCGCCTACTCTCATCCACTTTACAGGCGAGGTGCAGTTAATCTCGAATGAACCTAGTGTGTTTCAGATTGAGGCAATGGACAGTATGAGAAACATGATACGTTTTGTAAACATCAAACATGTAAACCTGTTCTAGTAAACCCCAAGAGTACAAATATGACGCTGAAAAGGGGCATAATAAGGGCACTTTAAGAACCATGGCAATTTTTGGCTTTTTTGTTTGATATTAGGAAATAGAAATAGGAAATTTACCTATAATCTGAATTGGTTATATATTTTTTTATTGTAATAAGTTTTCTGACAATCAACTAATCAATTAATCTATTAATGATTCCAACAATTGCTTTATTGTGTTGGAAGATTAGAGCTTTCACTGAAATATTGATGTTAATATTCTTGCAATAAGTTTGATGAATGAACATGAACATTTTTTTTTAAATTAGGTACACTTTTTAACAGGTTAACAGATTCATATCCATTAAAATATAATACCAGGCACAGAAAAAAATCTATTAAAAATGGCTTGAATTTAATTAGGCCTAATGGGATTTAAAGACCACAAAGTGATTTATTTTAGTGTTATTTGTGTTTAGGATTTTGCAACCTTTGCCCTGCCAACCTGGTATTATTTCTCTAATCCTAGAGAATACCACGTTGCAGAGAGCTGAGCTTGGAAATAACACCTGTGACCTGCTGATGCCCCTGAACAGAACCCCAGTGCCTGAATCACTGACTCACATATCTCTGCTGCTTAAGAAAGAGTGGCAATTCTGGAAGCCAAGCTCATCTTACTATTTATGACTCAAAACCTCCCTGGGTTGCGAGAGGACGTGATGCATAAACCGCCCAGTGGAATCTGTCACATTAAAATAAATGAATCCTTCCATTCCATGGGGAAATCTCATTAGAGTACATTAAGTAATTGCTGAAGTATATAGTAATTTGACTGTTAAGAGGATAAAATGTGCATTGCTCAGAAGCACTTTAACAAATTTAATAAACAGGGGGAAACCTGCTCCTTGGGAGGAAAATCCTGCAGATAATTTGCTTTGCCCTTTTCAGAATACTGCCATAAGCACAATAGCCTTAAAGCCTTAATGTGCAAGAGCTCCCGCAACTCCATCCAATAAGGGATAAGCAGTTCTTTTTAGCATTTCACAAAATGTACTCTGATGTAGAGATGGGAATATTATGGAACATGTTTATAAGTTCCGATTTAAACAACTGCACTGAATGTTCATTATTGCAGTGGGCGCGTAATTGAGATGCATGAATTTCGTTTCATGTGTTCTTGTGAATCTCAGTCAAAAAGCTTCAAATTAGCATGTCTCCAATAGACAAGAACACAAAGGCCTTTAATTAGTCTCTAAGGTCCTACCACAATATATAAATCAGCCGCTAATTGCAGCTGTTTCCTAAATTTGTCTTTTGAGGACTATGTGGATCAGCTGCATTCAAAAGCCACAGACTGATGTATGTAAAGCGAGAAGGATCTAAATTCAACTCTTAAACTGCAGAAAGGGAAACCTGACCATTCAAACCTAACATAAATATTAACAGACATAGGGACTGCTAGTAGTGTGAAATATGAAAGTGGTATGCCACAATATTTTGTAAATATGCAATACAATGTAAATAATACTGACCAGACTACTCTTGATTACTCCAGTTATTAATCAGTTACTGCATCCAAGTCATTTCCCGATTTCTCAGTTAAACTGTACTGCTGTTTGTTACCGCATGGCTGCAATGCTCCAGTAACAAGAAACTAAGCCTAAAATAACAAAAGACAGACTTCTGTAGCTGATAAACCTCATCCGAGTGGTGTTATCATGGCAGCAACATTTGCATTATAAAGTAGTGTACCAGATGTTGAGTTTAAGATTTTCAGCTCTATTCAAATAAAGCGAAGGCATCAAGAAAGTACATAGCCAGTATACACAGTTAGGGCAGTTAACCTGGCAACTACATGGTAACAACATACTGTATGTATTAAAGTGTTAAATATTGATATTGGAACATAAATACACATATTCAGAAAGATACAAAAAAAATATCAAAACTGCAAAATGTAGATGACAAGTGCATAAAGTGTTATTATTTAAGCTAATACATTTCATTAAATTTAATTAAACATTTGGCCTGCATGAAAAGCCTTTAGTAATCTGTGGTGTGCACAGAAATGAGGATGCATTTTATTCTTAAACAGAAATTGTGAGTGCAGAGGGGTCTGCAAGGCCTTAAGGAAGTGACAGAGACAGGCTGTGTCGAGTCAAAATCATAGGTTTTACATTCAGCTGTACATGCCCCTGCAAAAATCCATGTTGTAGCATGAAAGCCCCACATGTTATGTTTCAGGAAACAACGTGGGCAAGTGCACAAGCATAAACCCACCCTCTGCTGTTGTAGTGGCAGACTGCCTGCAAGCCAGCTTAGGATGGAATCATCTGGCTACCACATAAAATACTTATTTTTAACATCCACTGCATTTACTGACTTGAGACAGAGAGTGATCTGAGCACAGTCTGCCAAAACAAAGCAACATCAAAATAGAATGGTGGGCGCCTGGATAGCTCAGTTGTTAGAGCATGTTCCCATATACAGAGATTTGCTCCTCGACGCAGCAGGCCTGGGTTTGACTCCGATCTGCGGCCCTTGTCTGATAAAGTTGTACATTATGCAGTTGAGAGGTAACATTATACAAATACGTTAAACATGTTTCTGCTATATTACACTTACTGATAGTACTAGTTTCTGATGAAATTCCTTTACTTACAAAAGAAATGGGTTTTGGGTTTTTTAATTGTATTGGCTTTAATCCATGGTTGCCTTTTAACTAAATTTCACTTTTTTGCTGAAGTACACTGACAGTGTCTAATTTAGCCTGATCGCAATGCTGCTTTGTGATAAAATGAAGTCTGGTATGTTGTTTTTCCAACTATAATTAATCATTCATTCAATTGTTTGGGCTTACATCCAAGATTAGAGAAGATATATGTTTTTCCCTGTCCTAAAAACAACTACACAACACAGCCCAGATTTACATTCATTGTCTCAAGGAAACGGGGAAGTTCGATTTGGAAAAAAAATACCATGTCTTTTTTTTGAAGTTATTTTTGTCTTTTCCAAGATGTGTGTTCAGAATAACTACAGTACCCAGAATGTAATACCAAGGCAAGGCCATTTTTGGTACCTGTGCTTTCCACTACTGAGTTAAACACTGTGATACCATTGCCCTTGTTCAACAGGAAATCTGTGCACAGGAGAGGCAAGGTAAATGACCTATCTGTTATTTTCTGCCAAGCAACAACCTGACCTTACTTGCAGTTACAACCGGCTTCACAATAACATTGCATATGATTTAATTAAAAATAAACACCAAATAACATATTGCATTAAAGGTTCCATATTGTAAAAATGAGATTTAAAGCATGTAGTTGTTATATAAATACTCAATCAAAACACTCAATCCACAAAGAAATGCACAGAGCCCATTTTCAGAAAAGCTGTGCCTTTAAATGAGCCATTAGGACATCCGTATGTTTGTGATGTCACAACTATACTATAGGTAGAAAGTGCTGCTACAATGCGGTTAGTCATTCGGGTGAAATGAAGGTGCAGAGATGCCCAGAGTGCAGATGTGAAAGACTTGGAAAACCTGACCAATCAGAGCTGACTGTGCATTTTCAGGAGGGAGGCTTAAAGAGACGTGCACTAAAATTGAGTGTTTCACATGCGGACTGAATACAGGTTTATTTGGAGAGACAATATAACAAAAAAAAACTTAAGCATCTAAACATGTTCTAGTAGAAACCCAAAATACATGTATGAACCAAGCAAATAAACATTAATAAATAGATAAGTATTTCTACTGTAAAACTATTTAAATCCATAAACTCTAGACATAGCTCATAATAGATGGGCATATACCAAAGATATAGATGGATTGGAAGTATGGAGTACATATACATATTTTATTTGTATTGCCCTCCATTGTATGATACATTGTGCTTGTTTAAACGAACTCCTTGCTGCCAGACAAACCAATCCCAAAACAATAAAACTAGCTCATTATGCTCTTGGATACATGTGCCCACCCACTGCATCTCTGCAGTGTTGCTCTTTTGTACTTTATTTTCACTGGTGGGATTCCCAATCTCCCTGTGAATAGCATCCTGTCTCTTTGGATGTGCAACAGCACTCACTTACACAATGATGGCAGCTAACAATGACCAACACAAAGCACACACACAAACCACCATGAACGTTTGCAAATGCGGCCAATTTTGGGAAGAATATGTTTCCTCATAATTATGGGTAACAACACAACACTTGGGACTAGCTGTTATACAATACTGAGACCAGCAGTTGAGTTAGCCAATACTGCATTTTGTACCACATACAGAAAGAAAAGCAAGCCAGGAATCTGTTGCATTTAATCAATGATAAGTATCATGAAAGGAAATTAAGGGTGCTGGTTAATTAATGGTGTCTGGCAGCATGTTGGCTCATTAGTTAGCAACGTAACCTCACAGCAAAAGGGTTCTGGGTTTGATCTTAGCTGTGGTTATTCACCCCATGTTCACTTGCATTTCCCCCTACTGCTCTGCTTTCCTCCCGCAGTTCAAACACATGCAGGTCAGGTGAATCTAAGACTCTAAAATTGCCTGTAGGTGTTTTGAGTGAATGTGTTTGTCAGTGTGTTAGCCCGACAGCAAATCAGTGACCTGTTCAGGGTCAACCTGTAACCTTTATTCAGAATAAGGAGGCATAAATGGATATTTAACTCAAGTTAATAGCCTGCTACATAATCTAAAAATAAAATTAATTAGTTTATTTGGAAATCGAACAACTTTTATAGAGTTTGGAGGTTTCACTGATTTTTTTGTATTCTGTATTCCCATTTAAAAAGGAATATTTTCAATATCACTCAACATAGAAACATGTTACTCTCTTGGTTAATGTAACCAGTTTTAGTTATTCTAATGTTTTTGAAAAATCATATTTTGTTCCTCATTTTGGCATGTTGGACGGGTCAAAGTACAGAGCCTCGGCCTCCATTGCCATAGAAAAGAAGCGCAAATCTGAGCGGCACCAGCACAGCCACCTAACATTGTCAATGGGAAAATATATGTATGTGTATGTTGGTGTGGTATAGAAAAGTGACAGAAAACCAGAACATAAAGTGGCCCTGTGCTACGCTAATGTCTGTTGGCTACATCTTCCATCAAACAGGTTGTTTTTATTGGCTTAATCAAAGTGTTAACTGTTTAAGGTCTCTACTGTTGATAGTGTTAAATCTAAAAGTGTGATAGTGACTGAAAGGTATGTGCAACTATTACCAGTGTAAAGTCTGATGAATGAATTTGAATTACCATAGGGTGTGTGTGTGTGTGTGTGTGTGTGTGTGTGTGTGTGTGTGTGTGTGTGTGTGTGTTTTGGTTAAACAGTCTTCTAATGTGCATGCTCATGTTACATATGACACACTAAGGTGTGTTAAAACGATTACAGGGCTCATGTTAAGGTTGGCAACTGCTGTTAAATGTTTGGGTTCACTGATAATGCATGGGAAGGAACATGCATAGAAAAATAAAGCCTGCATTTAAGTTTAATGGCAGCATCATTCTAGCCACAACAACATTATACTAAACTCTTATTAGTTACATTACATGTCATTTAGCTGACGCTCTTATCCAAAGCGACTTACAATTGCTATATGTCAGAGGTTGCACGCCTCTGGAGCCGTTAGTGTCTTGCAGGTTGATGTATTGCAGTGGGATTCGAACCCAGGTCTCGCACACCAAAGGCATGTGTCATATCCACTACATCTCTAGAGAGACTTGTGCTTGCATAGAAATTTGTGTTCTCGAGCATAGTACTTTCGCTTTAATAGTGACATATTCAAATGTCTTTGAGCAGAGGGAAAATACTGTAACTATACTGCTGGATTTTGTTTAAATGTTTAAATTAAATATGAATAGCACATGTATACTTGTATAGTCTTTTCTAATCATGTAAATTAATTGTCATCATAACTTCTAAATGGTTCATTTTCATTAACTTGTTAACTAATAACAGTTTAGTGTTTTTGGATTTAATAAATGTGTAACCATTTACTGATATCTGGCAAATACAGTTAATATGATATAGTGACTGGTTATTTCAAGTGATACCAGTTTAATTTAATTTAAATACAATCCTATTTTACTTGGCTAATAGTCTAATCAAACAACAGGGAGAAATTTCAAATAAGCCCTTTAATCATTCAGTCAATAAGGAGTTGGGTTATGGGTTACTTTCCTTATTCGTAACATTGACATTGAATGCATCACTGGGGTATTCTGCATCAGAGTTCTGGCACACAAAAAAATGCTGTTTAACTTTATATAGCAACTTCACCAAAATACTAACAGTATTTGACCAAGTTTGTAGACATTTGAGTATAAACACATTAAACTGTTGTCTTTACTTAATTTTTGATGGAGCAGCACAAATATATAATTAATACCAAATATTGTACTGGAACTCAAACCAAAATCAATTAGGAAATGAACATTTGGTTTAGTTTTTATAGCTGGTTCACACATAGGCTTTGCTTAATATATGCAAACTTTGCTTTAGTCCCCTCCCAGTGTGCACAAGTGGCTTCTTTTCTATATTTAGGAACATTTTAATGAATGATTGTACTCTGTGATAAACATACTTCCAGTTAAGATTTTTAAAACTTAAAAAAAAACATTAAACCAACTTTTACAAAACTGCAGACATAAGTGTCTTACAACAGATTATTATTGGCGTTATTACTGTGAAGACCATTGCACTACACTACAACCAATTTATTTGAAATCTCGAGTAATAGACATGTCCCTGTATATTTATCACCTTGGAGAATGAAGCCCTTTATACATTTATTCATAGTGCAACACATTTGCGGTGGGTTCACACACACACACACACACACACACACACACACACACACACACACACACAATTTCTTCTTGGAGCATACTGTAGATAAAGCTTGCCTCAGTGACTTGCCACACACACACTGTCTCTCTGCAAATCCGACTTGAATTAGAGCTCCCATTTGTCATTCAGGCTGATTCATGCAGACTTCATTGTTGGCCTTAATGATGTATTTAGCAGACTACCAATAACATGGAAAATAATTGTTTGCTCAAATACTCTGCCTCATACCAATCCATTATGTATAATGAGTTTTTATATTTCCTGTGTTGACAGGCTGTGCATATGTAGTAGTTAATGTGTGTCTTGTTATATTTCTTTAACTTATTTATTCTAACCACTAAAGGCATTAGTGTTTCTCTAACTATTTTTGCTGTATTACAGAATCCAAAACAAGAAATCCGTAGTTAATAGCAGCAGGAACGTCTATAGTAAAAGGGACAGTCAGATGATGCAGCTTGAAGCCCCTTTAATGTAAAGTGCTTGTCAGACAAAAGTGTCCTTGAGCCCCGCAGATTACTCCCATACCATATTAAAAGTATTATATGATATAGAAATGCACATCAAAGAAAGAAATATGATTAGAAAACAGTTATTCTTAATTCTACAAATCGTTTCTTCAAAATGTGAAATCAAGTCAATGACAATGTTTTAACCGTCACAGCATTAAGACAAATGTGTTGTGTGTAGGCTGCAGCTTTAACGGATCATAATATATTATCATATAAATTGAATTTGGGCTTCTGTTTTTGTCCATAACGAGAGAGGGTGTTTTAATTGTTATTTTACTGTCCACATTCAATCTTCATTCAGCTCCATCACAGCTGAGAGAGAGAGCATTTTTATTTATTTGATATGATTAGTAGTACTCATGCAGCCCTATAATGTTGGGATATCTCCTCTGTCAGAGGACTGTCAGGTAACAACACATTTGTAAAATCTAATTTTATGCTCAAGTGGTTCTGCTTCTGCAATTTATCGCAGCTATCGCTCACCCTCTCTCTTTGCTCGCTCTTGCTCACTTTCCCTTACTCCATTCTCCCTCTCCAGTCTCCACCCTCTCTCCCCAGCTTAGTGAGGTGTTTTGATCTCATTATCATTCCCAAACATTCACACCGGATAATCTGTCAGGGCGGGAGCCTGTGCTCTGCACCGTACAGGGCACCCTGGTCATGATTAGGGGTGTCGGTTGTGCTTGCAATGAAAATCACTTTTTTTTTTCTTCTTTTAAACCAAACTAGATATAATGGGTATTTTTTTCCTGCATGCTATAAAGAATTGGCTGTGTCAATTAGATCCTTGAGTAAAGAGTAACATACTGTGTGAGGACAATTGTGGGAGAACCCAGCAAGGACACAATTGATGAGCAAAACGAAGCAGGGGGACTCAGGTGCCTTTTTACATACCACAAATCCCTTTCCAGAACCACTGCACAATGCACAGTGAACCTCCATTAGACAATCCTGTTCCACAATGCACAATACAAACAGCCATCTCCCCTGTCTGTAGGCTTTTGTTACCACAGAGGTAAAACCATCCCTATGCCAAATCTTCACCTCACCGCCAGTTCAATCAAAGGCTCTGCCAGGAAAACGTGGAGCAAGACAATGGTAACTAATGCCAGGTGGATGGGGGCTCTGAGCTGTGCCAAGCTACCTGTGTCCCTACCCAATCTATCTTCTCACTCGCTGCCACCTTTCTTTGTCCACATATGGTGGGAGAAAATGTGCAGACCTACAGCCTTGGCATTTTGTCATAGTGGGACACAAAGGTGGCCAACAGCAGGAAAAAAGCTCCACACTATGCATTAACAAGAGCTTTGTGTGTGTTTGTTTAAGAAGTGGACTTATTTTACATAAATACAGGGTCCAGTTAAATATTGTATCCTTGACAACATTTGTCAATAAGCAATTTGATCATGACCCCAAACAAGCTTACTCACCAGCTATGCTTTGGCTGCCTCCTATTTCTGTGATTTAAAAATACATTATGTATACTACACTGTGTTAAAATAAACCTATAGATAACAAAACTAAATGTACATTTCATTTGTGATATGTTTCTAACCCATATTCCCAACTTGGATATACAGTATACTATGATTACAAGTCTTGTCTGGCTAATCAAAATAATGTCTTTAACCTCACATATTTCATCTAGAAGATACTCCTTCACGCATCCTTGCTGTGAAGCGTCATAGTTATTCTGCCGTTGGCCACGTATACCCTCTCTCGCTATCTCAGCATGCCCTTTTACTGTCAGCAGCGTTCATCCATGTGTGAAAATTGCAGAGATCCTCATTCATGTCAGAAAAAAAATGGAATTGACCTTGTAATAGTTTACTTTTAAATGATAATTCAACACTAAAGCATGTAGTGCAGAAACCTGCTGGCTTTTTACTGTATTAACTGAAACTTTCAAGCACTCTGCACTGAAGTGGTGTCACATTAGAGTTTTTCATCATCTATGAAAAGGAAAATGTCAGTCAAATAAACATTTATAAATGACATACCACAATTTGTACAACTACAGTAAGAAAATAATATAACATGAAATAAAAATGACAGACCGTGATTACCTTTGAAAGACAAATTATTGGCATAAGAAAACAATTTTTGCAAGTAACTCAATACAAACAAATGATTGAGATGTTTTCCCTAGTCTTGAACAGAAACACAATTTGAAGTTTGAAACAAATATATACTGTATATATAAAAATGTTTTACCATACACTCAAACAACAAAGTAACAACCATTAAGTACAACCTAAACATACTATAGTATTTGCAAGACAGCTGAGTTTTGTTTGATTAAGATTGGATTTAAAATATAGGTTGTCACCCATAAACACATGACTATGTTCCTTTTCCCAGTCAGACCCCAAGTGGGCTTTATCTGCCTGGCAAGCAAAACACAGTGATTTTGTCTGAGCATCTCAGCTGCTACTTCAGAGGAATGAAGGCTGTGTTCAAACAACAGCACGGCATGGAAAAAAGAAATGCATTCTTCATTTCAATGAGACACAGCAGGTGTGGAACCACAGAGGGCTTCGGCAAAGAAAAAATAAAAACATGCTTAGTAGTATTGACAAATCACATTTAAGCAGTCTTTGGTTGCATGCAGGTGAATAATCTGCGTGGAGTGCAAAAGAGGCGGAACGCATCGGTTGAAATAATAGTCATTGTTATTATTGAGTTACGATGATTTAGTCCATTTGATTTTTTTAAAGTTTCTCCGCATTCATATCTAATCATAGAAGGTTGCCGAAATGTCATTTGGACCAAAAGCACCTTAAACAATTATCGATTAGGGCTCTAAACAATAGGCTCGTTTGAGATTAGCCAGGTCTGCGCAGAATCGATCACCGGCGATCGGCACCCAATGCATGCCATTAGATTTGACTCTCAGCTGATTTAACAGCTGATTGGTTCAGAATCAACTCAATATGATTACGTTTTATATAAACGTTTTGATTTTGAATTTTACTTGCCATTTGTCTGATTTAAAGGCTTATTCTGTACAGAACACATGTTGTGTGGTTGATAGTTACGTTTAGAAGTCAGAGAGACTAAATGTGTTCAGATTACGGATCATCTACAACAGATCGCATGCAGAGCATTTTGAGAGCTACTCTGTCATAATAAAATCAACTGGAGACTTGTGCAAGCTGATACATGGTCTGATAACATGTTATTAAACTAAAGTGTTTCTGTGACTTCCTGTTCAACATGAAGTCTGCTGGAAACTGTCCGATTTGAGATTTTTAGTCACTACCCCCGGCTGCTGCCGCCTGCTCTTGTCCCTTTTACAAGCGAGGCGCCGTTCATCTCGAATGAGCCTAACAACCGGTGCATGGAAGAGGAAGTCTTGGCGCCAATATCCGTTACCTGGATAGCCACTGGCTACACCGAAAACTCAGAAATATTAGCGGTTGCTGCCATTGGCTAAATTGTTGAAGACTGATGGCCAATGGGTTCCAAGATTGGGTCAAATGTGTCTCCGGTGTAAGCGATAGAGAGGATGAAATGTATAATTGGTCTAAATCTCTAATAGGTGGCATTACTAGCAAGGTAGCCAAGTTAGGTGCTTCTATGGTCAGGGGACATGCACCTGTGCATTAATCCCCATTAATGCAGCATGAGCCTCAGCTTAAATTTTATTTATATATAAAAATCTGCCTCAACATGTCTTCTAATGACAACGATAGTGTGTAATCTTTAGAAATAATACCTACACATCCTGCATTTGTTAACAAAACGGCCTGCCAAAGTCTACTGTGGGACAACTTTATCTACAGAGCTGATGCTAATGGCGAACCCACTGACAGACCCCAAGACTTCTCCAAGGAGAACAAATCATCAGGTTAGCAAATAAGCTAGCTGGCTATTCAGCTGGATAGCGATGAGCTGCTAAATTATAAGAGATATATGGTGTATGAGTAGTGTAGCATATCAATGTTAGGCCCACTGTGTATTGTAAATTGCACAACAAGCATTTTAGAAAATGTGAGTATCAAAAAGGACAAAAGCTGCAGTAAGCACTTTATTGTTGGCGTAATTGTGCAAAGATAATAATCTTTCTGCCTATTGTAATTCAAGTGGTCTGAGAGAAAACCAGACTTCTGCATCTCCCCTTAACTCTGTTTTCAGGCTTTAGATATTCTAGCCATGACGGGAGGCTCTGGCCACTCACAGGTCATTTCAGAGAAAGAACATGTTTCTATTGGCTTTTCTGCGCATGCATTGTCCATGCAACAAAGAGGGGGAAAGAGAGAGCTCAAGGAAAAGTTCTCACTTTACTTCAAATTCTGCTGTTTATTTGCATTCTGCCCACTGCCGCTTTAAACTTTAGTTATTTAGGGTTCTCACTTTGACGATTTTTAAATTTATAATAGCAAAGGGCTACATGCTGCATGCCACTAAACTGCTGTGGCTCCATAGTGTCAGACAGAATGGCCAGTAAAAAAGGCACACTCCAAATGTAAATTTAGCGAACATCACATTGTCCATTGTGCACACAATGCCCCTGGCTAAAGAAGAAAATACAATTGAGTTGCGAGAGTAACGTCTATGTGGAAATAGCATTTTGGTAGGATTGTCTTGGAACTATTCATAAAATAATACATTGGCATTTTGCGGGCAGGTCTATAATACATAATATATTATAATATGTATGAAATTAAAAAATTAATTAGGATTTCATTGTAAATATTTTTTGCACACTTTGTGGGTCTCATGGTTTTGGAACAGCATACGCATTGGGTGCTTTTGTTTTAATTGCAGAGTTCAAGTGAAACCAACAAGCATTCAATCACAAGTCAGCCTTCCATTACCACCACCCTTCCGTTGACCCAAAATGACCTCAAAGATGGGAAGAATTAAGATAAAGAGTCTTGAGTGGGCACGCGCTCAATTCACTCCAATAAGAAATGTGGCTATTATTTCCTTTACTATTACAACTGATATAAATATCAGACCTTACCTTACCTAAGTGCAAGGTGTACATTTTACATACATGTAGTACATTGTGACACAATGAAGTTTGATCTTTTTTTTGTCATTTTGTTTTTGTATATCATTAAAGAGGTTGGTACAAGAAAGGCCAATTCTGACAGTTTGAAGTTACAAAAAAATGTGTAGAACAATTCAAAGAATATTTTTCATCCCTTTCATTACTGTATGTTACTGTTTATGTTAAAATCAATATAATGAGAGGATTTTCAGTGAAAAAGCCGCAGTGAAGGCCGTGTGTAATAGCCTTTAGCCTCAAGGCTTCACCAGAGTTGTATGTTCAAATTATTAGTTGTATTGTCATGCGAGGGCTCCAGGGTTGTATTTTCATTAGTTGCACTTTGGAGGGGCCTTTAATTTTACTGTCACAAACCTGTTGCACATCAATTGACTCATCCCGAAGGTTAAAGCACCACAGTTGGATGCATAGTCTCTAAAGTGGAATGTTAGATACTACTCTGGGTCACAAAAAAGTGTGTGGTGTAATTGAAATTGATTTTACAACTTAAGGTGCAATTAATATCAAGGCCTGGGTTTATCCCTGCAAGCTGCTTCAAAGACCATACTAAAAGGGAAAGGCATTGTTTAATTTGGACAACCTTATCACCATGGAGTTTTGACAGCCACTTAGTTGCTTTAATGCTTAACATAATTGAAACAAGAGTTTGAGTTGAGTAACGTATAAAACTCTTTGACAGTGCTATTATCGTCCCCCACCAACAGAAATGAATGTCTTTTACCAGAGGCATAATGAAAACAGGACATAAGTATCTTTGTATGATCTCTTGCCTTACTTTTGTAAAAGGCAGTAAACATCTCAGGATTTTATTTCATTTTCAACAGCAATACAGAAAAATACACAGAGCTTGAATTTAACCCAAATAATCACAGCAAGGAAGGCATTTCAATATTTGAAATAATTAATGTCAAAACTAAAAATACAGCTCAAATATGTTTCATAGAGACGAATAAGGGCCTTGAGCTGAGAGGTTCACAAGGGTCTTAGGACAAGAGTCACCCTGTTATTCAAAGTCAGTGCAGGCGCTGCTAAATATAAATTTGCCCCACTTATTGAGCAGACCACACATGCAAAGTTAATGTAGACAAATGAGGGGCAGGTGCAGGTCAGATCATTTGGGACACCTCTGGCTAGTTTCTGGGACAGGAGGCACTCAAATGGAAATTCACAGTGTCTGTGAGAGCGTTCACATCCTCTGCTACAAGACCAATCTTAACACATCTGAATTGAAGCCCTGGGCACTCATTTCTATCCACATTCTTCTACTTTTCTGGTGCTATGAAGAGGGAGATTGTTCCCCTCAGGGCACGTAGAAGGGGCCATGTACTCATGAGGATTAGCAAAGAGCACGAAGCAATGAATGTGAGGGACCAGTGAACCGAGGGACATTAACTGATACCATCTGAATGAAATTGGACATTTATAGAATCTAAATTTAAGATACTACAGGTAGACTTTTTCATTTTAAGACACTGCAGTAAAATATATCATATTTTGAAGCCCAAGAATTCAAAAACCTATCCTTAATGATCAGCTTCAGTGCACTTTCCCTCATGACTGTATGTAAATCAACATGCTTGACTGCACTGATATGATTGACAGCCTACATGAGGTCTTTCTTGTTAAACACAATATCCACGACCAGCCATGTACAGTAGTTTCATGAAACAGACGAGGCAAGATAGATCTATATTTGACTCACACAGATGTACGAGGACTATTTTTTTCTTTTTATGGTTTCAATTTCAAAACCCAATTGTTAAATACACTTATCAATCAACTGCTTCCAGACACCTTAAAGATGTCCTGGGGATGATAAGACAAAACAAAGATTTAAGACTGTGTGAGAAAGCTGTTTCGTACATGTTGTGTTCTGAATGAAAGACATTTATTCTTAGTGTGGAGAACAAAATGTGCAAAGCTTATATTTTAGTTCTTTTTCAAACATGGCTTGACTATTGTAGGTTCATAATAAAAGCTGCCTGTTTTATCACAGAGCACAAGCATTATTCCTAAGCACTTTGCACCGTCTTTTCAAAGCCGATTAGAGCACAGAGAAGGAGGCCAGCTCATCCTTGCAAAGGCAGGATATTTACATTTCAGTGCCATGTGCAGTGAATTTTAATTTGGCTGTTACACGCAGGTTTCCTAGTAGTTTCACACATGAGTGCTTAATGGTCTTCGTTAACATCCTAAGGGACTTTCCTCATTACCTGATCTGGTCAACTCTGACAGGTGCAACGAGTCTCATCACTGATCTTTGTTCATAGTGCCAAGTTCCCTGGCACTATTGATTGTGGTGAAAACAAATCAAGGAAACACATGTGAGTCAAAAAGCCAAAGCACAAAAAGAAATGTCAGTCAGTGGCATAAGGGAATAATTCTAATGAGATCAGTGCCCTTGACAAAAATATACGGCCTAAAGTTAAATGTCTAAATGATCCTGTATTGCCTCTCTGAGTATCTTTGGACGCAGACCAAAAAAACCATTAGGCCATTTTTAACAAACCCATTAAGTATCTGTTTTGTTACACAGGCAGTTGTAGGGCAATGCTGTGTTTTTTAGGATTTTTGTCATTTGTTTTCCTCTTTTAAATACTGTACACCAAAAAAATATTTGATTGTCAATGCAATGTGCCCTTGAAAATGAAATGCTGCAATGCATTGTTTACTTCTAGCATTCCATGTGTTTGCAGTTTTTCTACTTAATGGAAACGCCCTCAGAAGTCATGAATCAAAATTTTTCACTAAACCATCGCATATAAAATTCCAGCCTCAAGGTCACTGAAGTTATCCAAAAATTGAAGTTCATCTTCACAAACATTCAAAAACCTTGTTGCCAAGCAGCTCAACCTTGTGTGACATACAGTATTTAAATAATCTCAAATGAGCAAAGTTTAATCTTTTAATAAGCTTTGTGTTAGATAATCTGTATGACAATCTGTATAAAAACATAAATTGTACTCCTACTTATCAAACTAAACTTATAATATAAGATGTTATCATATTTGAATTTGGAAACAGGTCTTATTTTAAGATGACTCAAGGAAAGACTTAGAAAGGCATCATACAGCAGTGCTGTCTTTTTGCCAACATCTTCTGGCCACAACTTGTTTTCTCACATCACTTCCTCCACACAAGTTCTCTCTCCAAGTGATGGTCACACATGCTGCACAGCATAAATTGTCTTCACTGTTGGCTTTAAACCCTGACATGGACATGGCATCCAGCTAAAGCAGTTCCGTGTGGAGTACTGACAATCAGCCAATACTTTGTTGTTGAAAGAACACATAACATGTGTGCACCTTGTGAATCGCCTATACAACAGGCCGTGCATCATGTCTGGTCACTCACCTGAAAAACACAGTGGAAATAGTGACCTGTCTGGAATAAAGATTTACAATCAGACTTCAGGAAAGTTTTGAGACTAGAAACTGTTTGTGGAATATATCCATCACCACTCGGTTCCTGCCTAAAAGGAAGTTGTTCCCCACCACTGTTGCACCAAATGGATGCTCATGGCTGATGCATTGTGAAAACAAGTTCTGTGGACCAATGAGGTTAAAATAGATTTTTTTGGCCACAATGAGCAGATGTACGTTTGGAGAAGAAAGGACACAGAATTGAAAAGAACCTCTGTCCAACTGTTAAGCATGGGGGTGGATCAGTCATGCTTTGGGGTTGTATTGCAGCCAGTGGCATAGGGAACATTTCACGAGTAGAAGGTAAAATAGATTCAATAAAATTTCAGCAAATTTTGGACACTATCTTGATGCCATATGTGAAAAAGCTAGTTAAAGAGAGGATGGCTTCTACAAATGGATAATGATCCTAAACACACCTCAAAATCCACTGTGGATTACATCAAGAGGTGTAAACTGAAGGTTTTGCCATGGCCTTCACAATCTTCTGACCTCAACATAATTGAAAATTTATGGATAGACCTTAAAAGAGCAGTGTGTGACAAACAGCCCAGAAATCTCAAAGAACTGGAATACTTTTGTAAGGAAGAATGGGCGAAGATACCTCAAACAAGAATTGAAAGACTCTTGGCTGGCTACAAGAAGCATTTCCAAGCTGTGATACTTGCCAAAGGGGGCAGTACAAGGTATTAACTCTGCAGGGTGCCCAAACTTTTGCAGATGCCATTTTTTGGTTTTCTGTTATTTTGAAAGTGTAAATGATGGAAATAAAATCTAACTTTTTGTGATATATTATACAAATTTCTAATCTGTCATTTGATGCCTTTTGGAGATTTTTCAATCTTTTCTTGTCTTCTTTATGCACATTAATACAATTTTTTACCTGGGGTGCCCACACTTTTGAGCCCCACTGTATCTGTAAAGTGCCTTGCGATAACTCTTGTTTTGATTTGACACTATAAATTAGTGCTGTCTGTCAAATGCGTTACTAGCGGTGTTAACGCAAACCCATTTTAATGGCGTCGATTTTTTTGTCACCAGATTAACATTCTTTCTGGCCTAGCAAACTTTGTAGTTCTTTGCACGTGCTGTTGCAACAACTAGTAACGTTAGAAAAACTACACCACACCACACTGGATCTAGATAGACCAGAAACAAACCAGGCACACCATGCACACTTGTTTGGGTATGTGAGCCGTCCAAAGAGTAGTAACGTTACGTTTTGAGGGGCTGGCGAGCGTGAGACGTCGGAATGGATGCAAATAAGATTCTGAATGGAAAGTTTACTTTTTAAAAGTTGCCAAATGGTTCCATTGATTAGACCAACGTTTTTTTGTGTATTGTTGTTGTGAATCATCGCAGCACGTCCAGTCTGAAATACCACTTAATGGCCAAGCACACAGCTGATGTGAATTCCCCCCCCGGTCAAAATATTTTTTTTCATACTTTTTTTGATGGACAGTGTTACACTGTGTGAGAGATTATTTGCTTCAAGTGTGAATGTTACGTGTGAACTTGAACACTACAGTAGGCTATATGTCAATGTTGTTTTCAATAAAAAAACAAAACATTTGCACAAATAAAGCTGATCCACTTTTCCATGTTGATAAGAGCATTAACATGAGAAAAAATAATGGGACATTTAGAATAGATAAAAGTGTGTGATTAATTGCAAGTTAACTATGACATTAATGCAATTAATTAATTAAATATTTAAATTGTTTGACAGCACTACTATAAATACAAATGAATTAAATATATACTAAATAAATAGTTCTACTGTGAGGTATATCTCACAGTGAGATATAAATAGAGATGGTTATTGTGCATAGGAAATTCAAGTGTTTTGGTAAGTAACTGAACTTTTGGTAAGTAATTCAAATTAAAATTCAGCAAGGTCAAGTAAATCAATCAGTACTCTCATACTTTTTGGAACATGAGAAATATTAGTAAATCTGGCTTCATTCTATGATTTTTATTTTCCAATGAAGCCTGCCGTTATTACATCCTTGACCTTGTTTAATTGCTCACTTAAGGCTGTCGGTCATTCAGTGATAATGTTGCACTTATTATTCATATATGAGCCACAGTTTTATTTTTGCCAACTCATAGTGTATTTTGTTTAGAAATGTTCAATACATTTTGGAAATGTGATTTTAATAGGGTTGCAACTAATAATTACATACCTGCATTTCTTAAAGTGCTCATATTGTGCTCATTTTCAGGTTCATAATTGTATTTAGAGGTTATAGCAGAATAGATGTACGTGGATTAATTTTCAGAAAACACCATATTTTAGTTGTACTGCACATTGCTGAAGATCCTCTTTTCACCCTGTGTATTAAGCACTCTGTTTTAGCTACAGAGTGAGGCATTACACTTCTATTCCATCTTTGTTGTGCCATGCTAGCAGCTTGGCGAGCAATATAACGTATGTTACAAAGTGACGCATTACGTTTGTAATGGAAGTAAAGGCTGGACTACAATAGAGCTGTTTGGAGCAGTTTGTGAACAGAGTTTTCTGTTGGAGTCCCATTGGGGTGGACTTTGGACTTTTTCACTTTGTAAACTGATTACATGCACAAAAAAGTTATATACCACAATAAAGGAAAGGGGAAAAAGCCAAAAAACATAATATGAGCAATTTAAACATTAAAATACATATGTACCCATTGTTTCTGTTATATAAATTTTGTGCCACTGGTGCTTCAGAATTTTATGAAATGTCATGCACTCTAACAAACGGTCATATGCTATCTCTCCACTCTGAGGATGAGCAACTGGAGCAGTGACAGGATGTCATTCACTCGTGTAGTCAGATAGTGATGGCCGGAGTTTGAAGATGTTTTTAAGATTAAAAAAAGGTGGATTTGGTGATGGATTTTATGTGAGTATGGAAAGACAGGGTGAAGTCCAGGATTACACAGAGATTGCAGACCTCAGAGGTTTGGCAGCTAGTGTAACCATCAACATCCAGGATGAGATCTGCAACCTTCTGAAGCAGAACTTAGGGGGCAACAATCAAGAGCTCTTTTTTATTGCTGTTCAGTTTGAGTAGGTTGGTTTACATCCAGACTTTGATGTCATGCAGACAGTTGACCAGGGAGAGGGGGGGAAGTGTTGTGGATGGTTTGGTGCTGATATAGAACTGAGCTAGTGCACCAAGCGGTCCCTTTTCCTCATTCCCCACTTCTAGGAGACTACTTTTCCGGAGGAGAACGGTTGTCACCTCCAGAGACCTTCAGTCAGCGGCTGTCTAAACTCAAATTCAGCCTGCGCAAACTAGAGGATGGATACCCGACCCGAGCCCGAAGGGACCCGACGGTACCCGACAGGTCGGGCCGGGTTCGGACAGATTTTTAGAAAGGATGCTCGGGTTCGGGTCGGGCTCGGTCACATCAGCGCGATAAGGCATTGAACATTTTGAATTTAAAACAGCTTATTATGTAGGTAACCAATGGGCCTGTTTCACCTGATGCAAATGTTCGTTTTTGGATTAAAATAAATGTCAAATATTACCCTAACATCCGTCTTCCTGTGTGCGGAAATTTGTTAAACTAGCTGTGACAACAAAAGACGTGCGTATTAAGCTACATGTGGCAGCGCAACGATGGAAGATGTTAAAAAGAAGTTGGCCGCAGGAGATTTTAAAACTATTGAAAACGAAGGAAAGTCAGCTGTGCATTGATGCGCTCATCTGTTGACATTTCCGAATGCCTTCCTACAATTGCTTAATAAAAGCGGCTTTCCACACAAACAAACGTACATGTGTCATTAGTATGAGAAACAAATGCGATTTTAACTGTGTCGGGCTCGGGTCGGGCTCGGACATAAATATCTTAATGCCTGTCGGGCTCGGGTCGGGTTCGGTTACTGCTCTGTCGGACGCGGGCCGGGCTCGGACAGAAGCGCAAACCAGTCCCAGCAGGCTGGTGGCCATCGTGAAAGTGCAAGCTTATCTGTCCTCTATGCGTGTTGACAGAAAGCAGGGCTCCGACATACACACACACACACGGTTTGGACTTATTTTTTACAATTGAAATAATTGTTATTATTGTTAAAGTACCGATAAAAGGTACCAGATGCGAATTTCAAGTATCTGTACCAGTACCAATAAAAATTGTACCCATCCCTACTGTTAACCCTAACCCTTTCCCCCGCTGCTAAAACTATCACAGAAGTCAATATTATTGACAGTTGTTATTGGCTTTGGTTAATGTTATGATGCATTGCTGTTTTAATTGTATTCCCAACCCATTTAGAGAGAAATCCTGGCACATTGTGTTATTAAGGTGCACAACTACATGGTCAGACACTCACATAATCAGTAGCTCTCTTTTTTTTAACATGAATTTGCTTTAAAGTATCACAAGGCCATACAAGACATAAATAAAATAATAAAAACGTCATCCCTCCTGCAAAGTAATGTATGCTACCTGAGCCGATGGCATTTTCTTCTACCAAATGAAATGGCAAGAAATTTCAAATGAAGTAAAAAAGGACTGGGGCAAATCCATACCTCATACTAACCTCATCTTCTTGTGCAGCCAAGTCTCAGTGCTTTTATCTGTTAGGCCTAATACTATTGATAGGCTGTTGAAAAAGAATAGAAAATCCTCTTGCTACAACCACATTTTGGCTGCTTAGCTTTTGTGGGAATACACAGTAGGAGCATTATGGGAGCAGATTATTTATTTTGAATGAGAGGCAATTCGATACTTTTGGTCCAATGGGAGAAGGTAAAATGTGTTCCTTGTGCAAAACAAGTGGCTGAGCGGAGACTTGAGAAATCCATTGGGTGAAAAGAGCGACCGAGGTGGAGGAATTGAATAATAACAAAAACAACAAAGCCAACAAACTCAGAGCTGACAAGTTCATTACCTGCTGAAACCACCTGGCTAACAGCTTTTCTTATGAGGCTTTTACTAATAAAAGGTTTCAAAAAATAACTGCACACGCTGCAATTTCTAACTGGCCACCACAATGCTTGTGGCTTGGTGTGAAATCGAGTCATGTTTTTAATCCCATATTTCTTCTTTTCACACAAGCTTTTCTATAGATGCTGTTCTGCTGTTACTTATCAGACCAAGTATGTTTTTGTTAAATTATTTAACTGCAAAGGCTGCAGCTTGTCCAGTTTATACAAATGCATTTTGATGAATATGAATGAGAGCTAAATCAAGATATTTTTTATGATTGGACAGATTAAATAGAATAAGAAATATCAGTGCTCTTACAGTAAGTGGCAGGATGACGTTTCAGACAGAATGTACAAGACACATTTACATTTACAATCAGAGAAGATTCCATAGAAGACTCCACAGTACCCCCCATCAATTACATTTAAATACACTAATATCCAACAGCCAATACATTTAATAAGAAGTGTAATACAGCCTGAATTACATTTTGTATCAACATATTAAAGAAATATTATTAATTAAATCTGCCTAGTCAAATGTTGACACTAAATGTATCATTAAAATGTTTACTGGTCTCCTACAATGTTTGCTTGTGCAATACAATATCAATCGGTAGAATTTTTCTGGATTTGTTTGTTTTATAACGTTGCTAGGGAACATAATCCAGGAGCAATTACATTTCACCCCAAAGCGAGTTTGGCGAAACGCAGTATATAAAAGTGGGAGGTTGGTGAATGCTGTTGCAATGTTGGTTATTTATTGCGGACACCCATGAAACTTGGTGGGACCCTGTCCTACAGCCTGCAACACACAAAGAGAGAAGTTCTTTTCTTTTCACAATCTAACACAGTATAATAATGGCCATATGCCAGCAGGCAGCCACTAAATACGCCTGTCCAATCTCAAGGGTGCTTGTGGGATCAAGAGACCGAAGCAATCATAACGCCTGGCCTAAAGAGAGGCAATAGTGTGGCAAGAAGAGGAGTAGCACACAGAGAAACAACCATGATAAACTTGCCTTCTTAAGGACTTTCGCACGGCACCAGTTTAGTTTAGTCACTCCAACGGCAGTACTTGGAATGTTACAGCAGAGACACCATAAAGCCAGTGAGTAAATGGAGTCAAGGACCTATTTTGTCATTCAAGGCAGAGAGGGCCTGAAGCGCTTAGATGTTTGAAGAAACTTAAATATGAACTGCTCTACCTTGTCCATAATATCCTGTTATAGTTTTCTGAGGGGGAATGGCAGACTGGAAATCAAGTTGTAGAGCCGCACAACTGTTGTGCATCACTGAGTCCAAATCCCAGACATCAAGGGAGCCTCACTGTCAACTTTTAAAGGACGCTGCACTAAATAATTTCGGGTGTCTGGAGGAATCAGGAAGGAATGGTTCATGAGTCATTACATGTGATGCGTAATGTTTCAGGCACTGTCATAAACTGTTAACAGACTTAATTAAAAAGCTGAGTGACTCTGCAATCATAATTCGGTCTACTGCCGAACTGACATCCCGTTTGTTTATAACCTGGATTCAAATGGGGACAGTCAGTCGAAATCAAGTCATCACTCGGTAATGCCCTTGTGAATGCGCGCACCACCAATGACTCATGAAATATGTTACTCCGATCACAGGTTACATCCACGCCATCAATCTTCAAGATTAATTTGGCTTGGGAGATGAGCTATTCAATAATTCATTGTGTAATATTTGTCTGCAAATTAATCTTTATTCAATGTGACAAGGAAAATTAAATGATTGCTTACCAGGTAATTTGGACATTATTATTCTTCTTTCGATCTATGGTCTAGTGTACAGAATCTAAAGTTTGTTTTTTTGTTTCTGCCAGGTGTTGTTGTTGAGACAAAGTACCAATTCTGTATGTATTTCCCAAAAGATGAAAAAAATATCTAAGTTTAGACTGGAGCAAATGGAAATGATACAATACATGTGCTCTAGATGTTCTTCATCTTCTGGGAAGAGATTTACGATTGGTGTGTTACACAGGATATACGATGGTTATGTTTTCGACATGTGTCCTGATAAAAATCTAGTGTTGCCATGTTTTTCCAAGTTATTTTTTACACAATACTAATAAGCACTAAGAGGACACATTTACCTTCCTCCCCTTCAAATCTAAAGAGATACAAAGCAATTAAGCTTGCTCAGCACCCACCTCTCTCCTTCTGGTGACCCACATTTAGCCTTAATACCTGAAGTGAAGTTGCCGTATGAAATTTGACACTAACAGCAGATTTTATTTGCCTTTGAGAGCATTCATGCAAAACAAAATTAAGACTTGAAAATGCTCAGGTCAGCATTAACTTCACACTTAAAGAGAGTGGATATTCATAACATATTCAGCATTGTTGTACAAATCAAAGAGCAATTTCTTTATCAAACATAACCTTACTGAAAAAACAGTTTGCACATAATCCTTGCAACTAGGTCTTTCAAAATAAACATTACATTTTTTTAAGTCCTATTTTACAGTGAAGTAGCTGCGGTATATGTGATATTAAATCAAACTGAAGGTCAACTTGATTAAAAGTCAAGCTGGACAGGAATTAATTCATGTGAAATTGTTAACTCCAGAGTGAACTCTAATTATACGAGTCCACAGCATGGAGACAGCAGCACTTCAGTGACCTCAAAGGCAGTTTTTCATTCACTTCTTTTCCAATATAGTTGAAAGACTGAGAGAGTTATTGCACCAGGACTCTACAATTACTGTTGAACAACAAACCTTTACTTTGACATTTTAAAAGTGCAACTTGCGATCTATAAAGCATGCAACTTAAACTTTAATTAAATTAAAAGGAATAGAGAGAAGATTGACCGCAGTCCACCCACTGATTTAAAAAAATAAAAAACATGATATCAGAAACACTTGGAGCAATACAGCATGATCTGCACAGGAACAAGTATATCCTTTTTACTCGCACCTGCTGTCTACCTGTCAAAAGCCTTCACTGTACTGCCTGCTCCACTCCTAGACTGACAGCCCCCCCTTGCTAGTTGAGCCCATTCACAATTGCAAGCACCCTATTGCGGTCTGTCAGATGCCAACCTCAGACATAGTGCACCATTGCGCTGGAGTCTCCGGCGCTAACTGTCACTTATTTTTTTCCTGTACTTCTGTTGAGCAAAAAGAGCAAAAGTCACCAAAACACATTTAGGGAGAAAAGATATGGCCGAAGCCATCAGCCAGTGCTAGAAAACGTTTAGGCATACACATGTTGAGAGGTATGTAACATTAGAATATTCAGGGATGCTGCTACAGTATGCTAAAGGAGAATTTGAAGGCAAAGGTAATGGCGTGAGTGTGTATTGTTATCCCTCATTTATAATTTATATATAAAGGATAATTCAACATTTTGGATTGTATTGGAATGCTTTTTCACAATAAACTAAATAGAATAAATATCTTATCAAATGAATTAAAACTAAAACTGCATGAATCAATTTTTATATAGACAATGGATCCAATGTGAAAGGTGGCATTCGTAATGATAAACTGACAGGGAATTATCACCAGGCGTTGCTGTTCCCCTCAGGACTACAGATCATAGTATCGTCTTTCAGCTCATTGTTTTGGTTTTAAAGCTGTTTGGTCCACTCTCTTCAACCACATTAGGTAGCTATTTTGTGGGGAAAATGCTTTTTCTCTTCTACTGTACACTACATACCTAACAGATATACAATATAGTGGAGCACTTACATTCGTCAGGTGGCCAGAATCACGACTAAAATGAATGTTGCTCTGTATCTGCTGGATGTGATCTGGAAGCTGGAACAACATTTTTGCATTTCTTTATGATAAATGACTTAAACGAGAAATCAGTTATCAAAACTGTAGTGTCTCAGTCTTCTTGTTGATTGAATAAATCAACTAATACTTTGTGTTGCTATGGACAAGCCCTTAATCCTGTGGTGATATAAACATTGTCTTGTCACTTCAGAATTGTGTTGTCCAAATTAACAATTCTGAGCAAGATTTCATCATAGTTTAAGAAAATGTGTTAAATTTAAGATTTAACACATTTTTTTTTGATATCTTGTGTAACAGTGAAACAGAATTAATGGCAAGTGAATGTGATATACAATGATATATAATTGTTTTTCTAATGTTGTTATATTGATTTCAACCCCAATATAGAGTATATACTATAAACCCATCCTCGATCCCTCCTGCTTACTCCCCTTATGCCCACAACAACTTGACAGTGATGCTTTTGTTGTACATGATATTGGGCAAGTACAGCCCAGCTGAGTTAATCTATTTTCTGCATCAGTGACTTGCAACAAGTCCACTCTTTTTTATTAAGTGACTCAGGGATGCTGGTGCCTGAGCAGAGCAGAGAGCAGAGCTGCTGTCAAAACGCCCCACACAACCATCAAACACACTAGCAGGCACCCATTTTGAGAAATAACAGGGCTTACTTACATTTGTGCTTAAACAGATGTGCACACAATCACTAACAATATCACAAACACATTCTTGCTTGTATATTTGCAACATGCTAGCAAGATACATTTTCCACAGCAGAGGAATCCAGTTTATATATATAGTTTATATATATCAGATGCATTATCCTGAGGCAAAAGTATTTGGCAATCTGTTTGTGTTTAGATTTTTTTTTTTTTTTACTATTTCTTGGTTAGAAAACTAATTGTTTACAGCTTCTTTGCTTCCATAAACTAGAGGAAAGAACAGGAGGGATCAGCCTCCCCAGCCACGAGGTGCCACCATCTCCTCTCTCCATCTGTCTGCCCACTCTTCCGGGGGCTAATTATCTTAATCCCTTGAATCCAGAATGTAGGCTGGTGGCATGCGCCTCAGTCCCAGGACGCTAGCGTTTTGCCTCCCAGTTAAAATGTGAAAATTAATTACTGCCTGCCCTGCTGCTAGTGGGAGGAGGAAGAGGAGAGGCAACCACAGGAAGACCTGTCCCTGGCAGGTGTGGGAGGGTGCTAGGAACTTCTCCTGAGAGCCTGATGTACGGCCCATGACTGCAGTTCAGTTTGTTGAACACTGTATGGTACCACTGGAGTCCTGTTAGTGATTTGAAGTCTCCTTAGGCCACCATATTGTGTTGACTACATATAGAAAGGTTTATCTTACTTACTGTATGACGTGGTGCAGTCTGTAGTGCACCACAGAAATGCACCCAACTTCGGTTAAATTTTAATATCATTGTCTTTGACCATCATAACAATTCAGTAACTAGATACAACTATTTTTTTCTGCTACTTTAACATTTACTGCATCATCAGTCGGAGCCTGTAATAACATAGACAGCTGTATTGGGTGTTACTGTATCTTGAAGCATAAGGCAGCATGATATGCAGTGTGGCTTAATGTTTTGTTTGAGTAATGATAAATTGGGAACTAACATGCATGCAAAACAAACAGCTGAACAGAAAAGTCTTATTTACCATTGAGATAGCATGCAAACGACAATTGCTTAATTTTACAGTTCAGGAGAAACGTCATCCATTGTGAACCGTGGAGGGCTATTTTCAAAACATTGTTATTATGAGAGAACCATAATAACTGATGCATGGCATATATTTTTACCATTTCTTTAACACAGTTGAGTGAATGAAAAAATAACCTGCAAGATATGTGAAAGCTTGCACTCTATTCCAAAACACCCACATGGCCAAATGACACAGACATACTCAGTCACGCTTTTACTTTGCCAAAGGAAGCGGGGTGAAAAATACCACTATTAAAATGATGTTCATAGTTGAGAAATTACAGTTTTTGGCATCAACAAAATCACACTTTCTATTTTTCTCAGGGGGGGCTTGCTCTCATTAACACAAGTACTGGTCTTGAAAATAAACTGCATGAAATGATAACAGTATCTAGTTTCTTACGAATTTACAATCTGTACTTCAGCAACCAAAAGAGGGAGCCACACTATTCAGTTGGCATTTGATGCACAGTTGTGCCCTTGTTCTGTTACACATGACAAAACCTCACAGGTCAAAGTAATGGAGAGGAGTGTTTTATTACACAGAAACAATTAGCTCTGGATCACAGACATCACCCTCATAGGTCTGGCCCAATAAAAAGCATGTTGTTGCTCCAAATTCCAATTATCCAGTGTGCCAAATTTCACAACTGGGGCGGCACTGCATGTCAGAAATTTAACCTAATGTGTCTTTTGGGTAATTTAAGTAAAGTTGTCATTCTCTGTATTTAAATCAAAGTGTTAATCCTGGAGATTTCTGTCTTCTGGTCAATTTGGCAAAGGTGATTCAGCTACAAACAAAGCATGACATAAATCTGAAGAGATGATAAAAAATCTTGCGTGTGTGTAATCTTCTAGAAATTCCTTAGAAAATGAGATAGTTGTCTCTCTAGAGCCCAAATAATAACAAAGCTGGGCTGACATATAAATGTGTTTTGGTCACTAAGAATAGACATCTTTTATAGTTTTGCAGGATCAGCTTAGCAATCAGGTCCTCCGAGAAGCACACCATTGCATCTGTAAATCCACTGTTTACTCACTTTAATTTTAAAAATTATTCAACAATATCCCTTTGCATAACTCAAAATAAAGATGTGTATTATTAGAAATCCTTGTTTTGTATCTGTGGCTACTGAATTTAGTGGTAGACTGACCATGTAAATGTCTGCATAGAAGAGTAAATTGATGGGAAAATTGCATTTGTAATTCAGGACATCAACCTCTTTCAATGCCCCTACAGTACAAATAAATAGTTAAAAAATATCAATTGTTTCCACACAGACATCTGGGAAGAACAATATTGTATGTAGCAGTGCAGCTCATGATTGAATCAGCCCATATATGCACAGATGATTCCTGTTCTTGACGACCCTCTTTCAGCCTCTCCACATTTTCTGTGGCCTTCTATGTGAGATTGTCAGGAAGTACATTTTATTTGACGCAATACCTACCTGACCTGTGTGCCAGGTACGTAATGGGGGTCAGCAGTGAGCAGGTTGCTACGGAGATAATCAAATAGCCGGAGGTGCTGAGAGAGCGTGCAGTGTCAGTGGTATCATGTTCCTTCCTGCCCAGACAATGTTTTCTTCCTAAAGCCAAGACAGACCTCCATTCAATCCGCACTGTGTCTACACTGCTCATTTTCTGATTTTCTTTAGACCTCACCTTTTCTTTTTACAGAAAACAATGTCTTTATCTATGTATATTAGGGCTGTAACAATACGCAATATGAAACCGACATTGGGACACTCAGATCCACGACACTGTGTCACAGAGTGAGAAGGCAGAATTGCAACAAACCCCTTCCAACTCCCAGAGTTATCCTTCTCGTCCAGATCTAATTCGACCACATCTTTAAATTACTATTAGTAGTCCTTTTGGTGCTTTATCACAATTTTGTCTGGTAAATTTAGCTAGCTAACTGTAAAGACAACTAAATGCGAAGGCGTTGGGGGACACCGTTACGAAGGCCGCTGTTCTGACTTGGGGTGCCTGGGTCTGTTTCCTGACGGTTCAGTAAACTGCCGTTTAGCGTCCTTAGCACCGGACTTAAGTGCTGACCGGGCTGGTTGTTAGCTGTTGTCTATCTATACAGTTAAAGTTACTGATTAATTTGTGGGTTAGCCCAGAGTTCAAAACAATCATACTAAAAACTGAGCGTGTTGAACGGTGTCGTAATCTTATGTTACCCACCAAGAATTAGCAAACATAATAGACCTGGCATTAGCATTAGCTACTTGCTTGTCAACCAGCACATTTACAGTTGGCACCAAAGCACTTTTCCTCTTCAGTCCCCCTACATGTTGGAAGGGGAATTGTCCATTACTGTTACCATTATTCTTATGTCATTGGAACGGTGGTTAATAAACCACTGGAACAATTTTGGAAACATTATTTTAAGGTAAGAAAGAATCTTTGGTGTTGGATCGATCAATATTGAAATCCTTGAATATCAATAAATAAGGTCTCTGTTGTATTACTGTGTTGCAAAATGGCATATAGTCAATGACAAAACAAAGCCATGTTTATTATTATATTATATTATTATTATTGTCTAAAATATTGTCTAATATTTCATAATCATACATGAGACATTTTATGGCTAATGTGTTAGCAAAGAGTTGCCTTTCATATCTAGACAAAACAGAGCAAAGCATTTGTTGTCGTGTTACTGGCTACCTGACAAATGTAACTCCAATATTTACTCTCCTATAATTCTGCTTTGGTCTCCACCAATCCCTATTCATTAAGTATTTAGCTTCCTAGATGTTCAACTTTCTATACAAGCTACTTACTAGCTTTGTCAGCTTGGTGCTGATTAGATAATATACATTGTGTTTATCTGGGTAAAAGTAAAACAATGAGTTAAGAGGAACTAAAAAAGCTAATTTGGAACATAAATCAGCCTCTTGAGGGGCCACTTTCACTTAAAAAACAATAATGGAGCAAGATTTAATATGAAAGACTGGTTGCTACAGTTTAGGCTTTGATGATGCTTCTGTGACTAATACGCATGGGATATAGTATTGCTTTTGAAGGCTTTTTATAGCTTGAAACATATGGTGAACAGCAGAAATCTACATCCTATATGGAAAAAAATCTAGAAGAATCATGATGTAAAATGTAATGCTTAAATACTGCATGTTAACAGTGCTTTTTGACGTAATGTGTTACTGGCCCTTTGATTTAAATGTAAACCATAATATATATTTTTTTATACGGTAGAATTTGAACCGTTATTTTGAATCAGTAGATATTGCAAAAGCCAAAAAAGAAATGGCTGAGATCAGCTCAATGTCATCAATACACTAAATTCTCTATTATAAGGCAGGGATAAGCAGCCGTGTGACAGGGAATGGCCAAGAGTGTGCAGGTTTTCATTTCAACCAAACACTACACTGGGCAATTTCACTGATTAGCATGCCTTCTAGCTGACAGAAGGAACTAATTATTGTAATCAGCTGCTGTACCACGGCACATAGTTTCCCATCACTGCTTTAAATTGAAGCAACTTTCTTTCTCCCTGAAATAGCGCAAGCTAAGTTGATTACAGCGTCTAATGACCTTGATAGTGTGATGAGTGGGCCTGTGTGCATTCGTGTGGCTTTTAGCATACTGCTGGAATCTTAACACTGCACTTGACTTCCAGAGATGTGATCCCACCTTCACATATCCTCATTAGGAACCCTTTGCTGATCATTAGTGCCTTAAGTGCCTTTAATTCATAGTCATCTCTCACAGATGACTTTCCCATTATTTGCTGACTAGCCCCTTGCACTTGTTAGCCTTACAATTCGCTCTCCCACCTTTCACCCATGACTAGATTGCACCGTGATGCATTGATACGTTGCTTATCATTCCTTGGAAATCAAAGCATCTCCTACTCTACACTGCATCATAGTGCTGCAGGACCTAGCAGGTCATTTGTTTTACCATTCAAAAATCATTACCCCATAATGCAGTGCATGATGCCTCTGATGGTGCGTATCATTTTGAAGGTGAGTCAAATCAGATGATATTTTGGGGTTCGGTCCCATCAACGCCACACACAGCTCCATATGGTAAGTGACAGATGACATTAGGTGACAGCTACCGTCACAGCCCTCATTACTTTTTCTCACTTTCTCCTTATTAACCTTTCCCTGACCACAACCATCTATCGTTCTCTTTCTCCACCATCATCTACATCATCTGTTGCTGTGGTTTCCTTCCATCATCCTATACATTTTTACTTAGCTGTCCTGTAATCTACATCAGTGACGTAAATCATCTGTGCTCCTCCACACATTCCTGACATTCCTGACAAATTCCGTTAGGATGCATTTTGAACTATACATTAGCAACTCTTACTATAAATGATAAATGATTTGCTTTAATTTTGTTGCTGCATAACGCTTACGTTTTCTTGCATAAACTTAAGCGTAATCCCCATTGAAATGACCAGCATCTTGCGGTGCTTTGTACCAGGCTCACAGTCACCTATTCTCAAGTAACTGAACCACCAACAACGACCAGCAGCTAGTAATCTATTTTTAGGTAACTCTACTGCTGACTGTTGACCTGACGGAGCACAACGACCGGCTGCTCTCAGTGCTCTGTACTCGGCTCACAGTCACCTATTCTTGGGTAACTGAACTGTTGCTGACCTGACGTAGCACCATGCGGAGCACCGTAGTCGGTGTCGCAGAGCTCTACTAACTGCCGCTGATACAACGAGCTGTGACGGAGGTCTGTAGCTTCGTCACAAAGCTCTGTAGCGGCTCAAACAGCTAGCAACTGCTGCTCTGTAGAACGGAGTTCTGTAGCCGATGTCATGTGACCAGCCGGCAGTCCCCTATTATCATAGGCTATCACATGTTTTAGTATGCATACTTTTTCCTAAGATATCATACAAACCCGTTCAATAGAATGCATTGAGTGTTTCCCTCCTAGAGAGTCTAAGAACAAATGCAGCAATAGAATATTTCTCCTTTTAAACTGATTTTTTTTCTCCATTTACATTTTTCATGACCAAACATTATTGCCAAAAACTAATTAATTAACTTAATATTGAATGCTGGTACAGTTTTCCGTCTATTTTAAGTGTGACACTAAGTAATGCATTTGAGTCAAATGCATACAGGAGACTTTATTAACATTTGCCATTGCCTACATTTAAACATGACGAACTAAGCTGCTGCTCTGAGGAAGAAGCTCTTAGTTTGAGAGATGTTTATGATTATCAGTTTGCTGAGTTGGTCGATTGTCTGTTCTTGACAATATAAATGTGAATGTATTTATTAACCACTGTCTCTGCTAAATCTTGAAGAAATATTCAACATATCATAGAGATATGTCTGCGCTTGTGTTTTATCTCTTCACAAATGAATGAACAGACATCTAGAGCCCGCTCTTCTTTTTCTACAGCAGCGGGAATTTGGCAGCTAGTGCCTGACCTCCAGGCACGCTAACAGGCTAACGATACGCTAATGTGTCCCATTACGCCCGATTTGCCAGGAGGGGATTCTTTTTGTTGAGCATCATGCTGCTGGTGGATTTTAGATGGGCACTGTATAATGATGCGCGCCTTTCTTCCTGGCTCATAAAAGATACAACGAGTAGTCCTGCTGAGAGTCATTAGGAGGGCCATTTACACTGTGCTTTTCTTACTCACACACTTTTTTGTGGTCTTTGCAGAGAGCCACAAGGCTACGCAGACATCAAGAAAATGAAACGTGAGCCGCCACTTGGGCTGAAGGCAGTTCTTGTGAAAGACTACTAAACAGCTGTTCTCTTACCATTACTACCAAAACCGGTGTTTGAGGGTTATTCTTTCAAAGTAACAAAATGGATGAATAAATAATAAAAGTACAAAAAATAATATAAACATAATCGTGAGTCAGGATTGAGGGGGAGAAGAATTGTGGTTTGGCTTGCAGTTGCAAAGCCTGAAACACAAATTAGCATGGTGTGAGGCAAGCAAGTGGGGAAAATCATATACCATTTTCTGCCTCCTCTCTCTGGCCTTACTATTACCATTCAATCGACAAATTGAATCCAAGGCTAATTTGCATTGCATCACAGTAAAACCTCTTATGTATTCATTGCTTTTTTCTGCCCTACATACTATTAAATGTAATAATTATTTTTTCAGTACAGCAGCCGCCACAAACTAGGAAGACCAAAGGGATTCTATGCTTCCCAATGAAAAGAAAAACTGAGATGACATTGTGACCAAATGATTATCAACTCCCTTGTTTTTATCTTGGACCCTATTTTGTAATCATTTCACATACTAATCGAGTTTGACCAAAATCCTGACAACTGCTTTGCTATAAAGACATTTGTGTGGGCCAGTACAGTGATAAAATAATCTATCACAGTTCATGTTAGTTTTTTTTATTTTTTGTGATATAATAACATTTCTGCAGAATCAATTAAAACCTGCAGATAGATAAAATAACCAGACATGAATGGCTGTCTTTGCAGCAAATCAAAGTACTTATTCACATTTTTTTCTGACTTTGTGACTAAAATATGCAATGCTGTCATAAAGCATTTCTACTATTGATTAGCAAAAAAGACACACTTTGTCAGCTGACACATTCAAATAGATAATGAAATGGGGAGATAATGAAATAGCATCAAGGTTACAAAATGGACTGACTTGTGCTTATTCAAGCTAAGCTGCCAAAGGATTCTAGTAATTAAATTTTAATACCTCATTTGAAGATTCCTTTTGATTCAGTTGAACTAGAGCCTGTGTAGTCCCTCGCAGATGTGTAATAACTCCATTACAGAGATACATCTAAAATCTGCCCACTGTTTACTCTGTGCTTGCCCTCTCACATTAGACGGTTTGCTTTGCTTGACAAGAAAATTATGAAAGAGGCTGGGCCAGGCAGCACTGAGGTGTATGTGTTTGTGACTTTGTGTGTGAGAGTATGTGTGTTAATGTTTGCTACCACAGAACCAATCCAGTTATTATAATGGATGCCTTGTCTCATATCCATCCTTGCCTGAGAATATATCCTGTAAAACAAAGTGTGTGTGTGTGGAAAAAAGAAGGAGGGGGGAAGGTGAATGGAGCAGAGGGAGAGATAGGTGACGTCAAGGTGATACTTTGTGTGAAGTGTGTTTAAAGTGTAATTTTTGGACTTTTCACATCAACACACTGTATGATCAATGCCGATCATGAAGTTGGTAAGAGAGTTAGAGACAGCATTTTTTAAACCCTAGAGAAGAGTATGACAACAGTGAGGTGATATGAGAGGGAATGTAATGCATACACCTTTGTTAATTAAGGAGAAACTTGAGAGAAGAGCTGTAACACTTCCCTTGTATATTTGAACAAACTGCACAGATTTCATTTGGAGATACAGTACACTAACATCACTGTGGCAGAAATGTAACTGAAGTCATTTTTCAAAATGATGTGTTAGTTGGATACATGCAAGCAAGCTAAAACTGTGAATATAATTACTCTTCCAATTACACACAGTAAATATGTTCAAGTTATAATGCTTACATTAGGCTGGATATGCGCAGAATGACACTAGTGCCAGGAGGGTTTAAACTTTAAAGAGGCTTCAAGGGGCAGGATGTAGGACTAAAAAGATGTTGATACACAACATGTTTATAAGCGGTAGCCACAAAGCAGACTTTCTACTCCTAAACCATATTCAGTGCAGTAAAATAAATGTTTTTTTTTGTTCATGACCTGAACTGAGCACACATTTCAAACCTCTGGACAAGTTAATCACAATGTCCACATGCCAACAGAAAACCTTAGGCCTATTGATTCCCAGTTTGAGTTTACAGTGTTGTTTGGAAAATACTAGGTTGGGCAATGCTATATTTGCATCAACATTGACCTTTTGCATTGAAAGGGGCAAGGCCATAATGCATACAATTACCACCAGGCACTGCTTTCCTGTTCAACATTTATGTAGCATAATGCCTGAAGATGATGTCAGCCAACTGGGTTAGCAACCAGGAGGTCACTGATGTAGCCTGAAGGACTTCTTATCTCACTTGCAAAAACCATAATAAATGTGCCCTTGAGCAAGGCAAGTAACTAAGAGATAAAATATTTTGTGGTAACTTTTTTTCTTTCTTTTTTTAATAGAATGGCGAACATTGGAACTAGAAATACAAAGTCTATGGAACAGTCGATTAAAGGTAGCCTGCAGAGTTTTTGACTACTAGTGGAGTTAAGGAGTGATGTTTAATTTTGTGTGCATGCCACTTTAAATAGCACGAGTGTGGTAGTGACACAATACACAATCCTGCTGTGTCCAGGGGCAGTAATTCCAATGGTAATGCATTCAAGCCATAAAACAAAGAACAGTAGTTAAAAAAAACAAGTGCTGGCTATGCCTGCTTGCCAAATCACCAGGATAATAAATAAACTGTTATGTCTATAAAGTAAAAGGGGTTGTTATTAGATACCTCTTGGTTTTGGCACTACTTCACTGATCAACAGTAATGTACAAATGCAGACTTTCTGCTGGCAAAAGGCAGGCAAGAAGAACAAATAATGCTTTAATATTTTTTAAATACATTCGGTTTGCAAATGTTTAATGAGGAAGGAAATGCATTCAACAAGTGTGCTTAAAAGAAACCACCACAGACTACCTCTAAGTTGAATAGCAGAATAGGCTATATCTCAGAAACTTAAAGCTTTAATCCTTTAATGGCATTGTATTTTTAAGCATTTATTAATTCTTTGCAACACCCATCTACACTGCTTCTTACCTGCTTCTGTGATATTAGTGTGCATAAGCAACTATTTTTGTTTTAAACAGTGCATCAGCTTTATCATTGTTTGGCCTTGATTTCCAGCCACATCTAGATGCTCCAGTGTAGTGATCTGAGCGCACTGTCACTATGCAGATGTTTTTGAGAGAATACAGAATTGCATGTCTTCCCAGACACAAACATGATCACAGGCACCCAGTTACAGCTTGTCAACACAATGACATCCCTTACTTTGAACTGAGATGAGTCTACAGTATCTGTCTTCAGCAGTGACACATTAGCAGGAAGGTGTGCAGCTTTGCAAGGTATTACATATTAATTGGCACGTAATGGAGGAATGTACTGAGGGTGGAAATTAGACTCATGAGTCATGTTTCACCCTGGTGCAAACGGTAGGGGAAAAACCTCCCATCATTTTTGCCATGCTGAAAATACTGTGTATTTGAAGGTGCATACCGTAATTTCAAGAATCTGGGCTGGGTATCAGTTATATTTTGTTAAAATGGTGAGACACTAGAATACTACTGAACTAAGTGACACATTACCTTACCGTGCTTTTCACATTCAGTTTATCTTGATTTTCAAATGTATTTTGAGTCATAAAAAAATTTAATTTGAGTCATAAAAAAACGCTTAAATGTTTTAAGCAAAAATCACATTTATTTTGATCAGCTTATTTGACATAAAAAAAACAAATGCCAATTAATGCCCATTAACAATCAGTAATTTCTAGAGGAAGCAGACTCAATGTTTTTGCATCTGCTCTGCTCAGAGCTGTAAATAGGTGTGATGCTGTTGAGCACATGTTAATGCAAACACAACACTTCCTGTGACAGATTTTTATAGTATTAGTCATCACTAGATTGATTGCTTATTCTTAAGTTAAAAGGCGCGTGCAACATGCAGTTTGCATGAAAACATAATACTTCCGAGATATTACCAAGGTAAGCAACACCTCTTATGTTGAGTTCACACCGACTGCGTGAATTAGTGAGTTTGATTGCTTAAGTTAAAATATTTCAGCATAAACCGTGTCTATTGGTGTCTTTGCATTAACTCTGTATGTAGTCATGCTGCGCATTTCACAACATTGAACACAGCATTAGGATTTAGTTACACCACTGTTTATAACTAAATTCCAAAACTAATTCATTCAGTGATTCTTGGATTCAGTTATGCTAGCAAAGTATATTAACAGTACCCTGGAAATCCAGAGTTCTAGTGAGAGCACAATTTGAATTTGCTCAGCGAGTTACTCTGGCATTGAGTAATGCTGCTTATTAACTATACCTTTGTAGCTGAGCTGCACAAATCACATCGGTGTATCTGATATAGGCATGCCAGAGGTGCGCTAAACAGATAACACCAGTTTAATCTACTAGTTAGCTCCGCTGGTAGCTAAGCGTATGGGGCTCTGGATACATCACCGCATGTATTGTTGTGATTGGTTGTAGTTTTATCCAGTTGCGTGCAGTGAGATTTTCAAATTCATGGTTGGTGCCGTTTCATTACTTGATGTCAGACCCTTAATCTTTTGGATTTGGGTCTGGATTTCCAGGCTACATTTCCAGTGCTTTTCAAATAATAATTTTCACATGTGGATTTATGCTGTTACCACCTATGAACTGCCATAATCTAAAAAAAAAAAAATTTGTATGTGGAATCGAAAAAACGCATTTGTAAATGTATCTCCAGTTTAGATAACCAATGATCCTTGATGTGATAATGCTCTGTCAACATTGCTCTTCTGTCTGGTATGTATTAAAGTGCAAATGCATTGCTTGTCTTATTTTTGTTTGCAGGAAGTTTCCCTCATTCCCTTTGGTCAACACATCACTTTAGGTCAAAGCTTACCCTCAATTTGCTTGGCTGTTCAAACCAGATCTGCAGAGGCTTAGATTTATCAGCAGTTGTAAAAAAACTCAAGCTCAATTTTGACCTCTCAACCATAGGCTCAAAACACCTAAACATGTGTCCGTCTACATTTGACCAGAGTAATTCTGTCAATGCCCTGAGAATAATCCAAAATGGAGACTGTATAGTTCAAGTGAGTGTGTGCAGCAAGAGTAAACATGTTTCAGTTGTCAAAAGATTTTTAGCAGAATCCTCAGGAGCCCTGAGTTCATAAAAGTGTGCTCAAATTCTTCCCCTGCCAATTAAATAGCACACACAATGCTCAGATGTCACACATTTGGGTAGGTATGAAAAAGGGTAACACAATCCAACAAAAAGCTGTTGTTAAATTGATCCCCATGCATCATTGCGGTTACCCAAATAATTTGGCTGATACAAGGAAAATAAAAACTATTAAAGTTCCACAGCCAGTTCGTGCAAAAATGCAATAGTATCATTTAATGTATCTTCATTATGTTTCTGTTGCAGACTCAGACTGAAACAACCACAGACACCCAAGGAGAGCTGATATAAACCAACATGTCATTTTCAACCTGGTTGCAGCCCTCTTCAGGGACCCTTAACAAAGCCAATACATTCCCTTTTGACGCAGTGTAAACACCTTGACTCATTTCTTGACTGAACAAATGTGTAATGTTACAAGCCACTCATCTGCCACAGCCCTCCACTACTTATGAAAAGGCTTGTGCAGAATATGATAGTGGATTTACTTTTCAATACAATTCTCCTCAAGCACTGTATATTCTATCACCCTGTACAAGGCTGACACTGACTCCTATTTCATTCAAGAGCAGCTGTGACACTATAATCTCTATCAAAGAAACACCAAGGAATAAGTCATGTTTTATGCTTGAAGTCTAGTAAACATGTAGCAAGTAAAATTACTGAAACTGTAACGGTAAAGCTATTGTGCCATTGTAGATAATGTAAAAATTACACAAAGCCAAAGGCGCAAGAAAAAGCCAGTGCAAAAGTGAGCCATCGAAAACCATCCTTTTATTTTTGTCATGATGAAAATAAGAATACAGTGAGAAATAAAAGAATGAAAATGCATCAACAATGCTAGCAAGGGATTTTAGCCAAAGCTTGAAAACAGGAAAAAGCATAATTTGGCATTTGGTGAGTAAAAGGTCTGGACACGATAAAGCCTGTGGCTGCAGTCACTACTTCTTTAGAAGAAAATAAGATTAAAGCTGGCATGCAGTTAAATGCAATTGCACACATCACAGGCAGCTGGCAAGTCATTCTAGAAAACCTGATGCTCTTTTTTTAAATTTGAAGTTTTACTCCGTAGGATCTTTGGCTGCCTTGAACATGGCAGAATAGCTCCTAGGAGCAAAAAAACGAGAGAGAGATGTCATTTCAGGTGTCTCGTTTGAGCTAAGTGACTGCAGGTCATCTCGACTATCTGGTGAGTGGAAAAGCCCTACAGTTATGTCTTGACATGTCAGACCTGCTGGGCCTTTCACTAGAGGCAGAAAGAAAGGACCATTACACTGAGACAAGACACATTTGTCTTTCCATCCCAGGCTTCTGCATCAGAAGACACCTAAAACATGCTAAAACTCATATGTAACAGGACATTGATGGACTGTGGACCAAACACCTCGCTGTGTGCCTGGAATTCCTGACTGCCATAACTGGTGGGCAGTCACACTTCCAAACCCCTCATCCTTAACATCGCTATCCCATAAGGTTGTGTACCTACTACTGCACTCCCTCTACATGCACAGCTGTGTGGTCAGGAACAGCTACAACTCCATCGTCATGTTTGCTGATGATTCTGTATTGACAGGCTGGTTCACCAACAATAAAGAGAAGGCCTACGTGGAAGAGGTGGCAGATCTGTCACTATATGGAGGAAGGCCAACAGCTTACTGAAACGTCACCAAAATTAAGGAGCTGGTTGTGGATTGTTGAATCAAGGGTACACTTGTGGAGAGGGTGAGCACCTTCAGATACCTGGGGGCCCAAATCATCAATAATCTGACAAGGCCCACACAAACTGAGAATTTGGCAACGCCTTTATCACTTAAGACAGCTTAAGAAATTCAAGAGTTTCTCTAACGGTCCCAAAGACCTTCTACTGTGGTGCTGAGCAAAGCATCCTAACAGAGGGCATTACCAACGGGTATGCTCTGCTCAGGACCATAGAGCCATCCAGAGAGTGTTTCGTTTGGCCAAGAATACCAGGGATCCCCACTTCCCATTCTGCAGGACTTAAACACACTACTCTAGCTTCTACATTCAGGCAAACACCTTGGTGGCCACAGGTCCAGCACAAAGAAACTCAAGAAAATCTTCTCTCAGACGTTTGGTCTGATAACTCTGTACTGTATGTCCTTGGCCTTGTCTAGCACAAATTCCTCTGTGAACCCTTTGCACTGCCCTGCACATTTGCAAATCTACACTTGAGTGTGTACAAAATGTTATTGTATAGCTTGCCTTACAATTGGGACTTGTGTACATTTTTGTGTTATATTGAAATTCTTTCAACTTCAACTCTTATCCTTGATATATATTTGTTTTACACTAATCTTTAGCACAGTTTTACATTTTTTATGTGACAGACAAACCTTTGAATCATTGAATCATTCACATAATTTGGGTCCTAACCCACAGTTGTCCAGTGCAGGGTCCAAAGACTTCAAACTAATGTCAGCCAGGGTGTCACACATTGATTGCAATGGCATGGGCAAAAGTCTTAAAGAAACTTTAAGACATGTAAGTATCTGCAGAGGCTGATGCTAGGACATACAAGTAATTAAGACAACTTGGGCTTTTCACCAATATAAGCTACAGTATATGAATCAATAACCTGGACCAGAGTCCTCAGAGTCCTCCATTCTGTCTGCTTTAATTTTCAATCATGTGTACCAACTCAATGATTATAAATGCCATGATGGCAATTATTTTCCAATTGCTTTACTTAAAGGAATTACACTGAGTCCATTTGCAGTTGCTGGTGCTAGCAACCACCGATTCAGTTCAACCTTGCATCCATACAATTCCAGATGCATTATTAAAACAATGCATTCCTTTGATCAGCACCTTTTCATTCCCCATGTATTGTACATTGTGAGATTATTTTTAAGTCTAAGAGATGCCATGTTTTAAGGGTAGTTAAATGAATACTATGCATTGAATGTTTGAAAGAGCTTTACTGTGTTGTCACCTGTTGGTAATCTGCACGATGGATGACGTTTCTATGACACATCCCTTTAATGGAGAAACATTTTAAGGGTGTACATTCTGAAAAGCAATAGCAAAAGTCAAGCATTAAGTGGTGCATTCTTTGACACAAAGATGAGATGGCAGCACACCGGACAATGGCAGAATGGGGAACAATTATGAAGCACTATGCAATCAAGGGGGTCTCTGACAGCAGGGTCTGATGAGCCAGTGTCACTCTGGAGCTCCAGGGCTCCACAGCTAATCAACCAACAAGGAGGGGCTTGAGGGGCATGATCACTCAAGAACTCCATCACCACACGAGGAAGAAAGCAATCACCAGCCCATTTCCATGTGCTGTTATTCCCACCCCCCACCTTCGACTCTCAAATCAAGGTGCACAGATGACCAGGGAAGCACTGTATGGAGGCAAAGGTGGCTGGTGGGTGCAATCAAATGAAGTGTCAAAAAACGAGACAAAAGAAAACTTTTGGTCTTGCAAGCGGTTTCTTGAAGCCATTTCATATTTTTAAATAATCATATTGGAAACATGAGGGGAACAGATTGAATGAGGCTCATTTGCTTTCCAACCAGCAGCTCATAAGATCCCTGTGATTGGGCTTGCAAATTTAAATGTAAGTCTTTTAATATAGTGCGTTGAGGAGACAGAAGGGCTATGGGTCAAGAAAGGTGAGCGAACAGAGTTCTCATTTTATCCTGGTAAGGGATTAACACAATGAGCATGTGTTAGCAGAGTCACATCTTCTGTGTGGTAAGAAAAGAGGAAGAGCAAGTGAATGAAACCCAAACAAAAGCTTATCTTTTACCCTCTTGAAATAACATGGCTTCAAATAAATGGTTATTTCTTTTTTTTCAAAGAAAGGAAGACGGATAATAGAAGAAAGCGAAAAGAAACGGAAGAGTGGGCTCCGTTTCTATCACCATGATACCTATAATGTGGAACAAAAATGAATTAATGAACAGACAAAAGTCTGACAACCTGGCAGCTTCATAGTGCTCAGGCTTCCCAGATGCATCACAGCACGTAATTGGAGGTAATACCTCATCCTGTCCTGTTTTAAGTTTGACAGTGGCTGGAGAGGCTCCCTACACTAATAGGCTCCACTCAGAAAAGCACATTGTTGCACAAACCAGACCCATACTGTCAGCTCATACTGTCCTCCAATGCTTAGGCAGAATATTGACACCAAACGTTAAGTATACTGTCTGGGCTTGAGGCAGCTATCATTCCAGACTAGAAATCCATCTCACGAACCCTGTTGATTTTCCCTTGGCCTCCTAAAGGCCCTGATAGAGGGCACATGATCTTATTTCTACTTTTTTGAAAGTGATCTCTTCTTCTTGTCTAGTTAAAACTCTGATTTTCCACAATGCTGGTTACAAGAGACATGCATATACCACAAATGAGAATGTTGAATTCTTACAATACGATACTTTCTATTAAGACATTTCCAAATCTCTGTGCTGGAGTCTGTATAAAATTGACTCTATTTTAATTATGCATTAGGGCTGCAAGATAATAAATACTGTAGCTTTATCATTGAATAACATGTTGATAAAATTACATCTGGTCTATAAAATGTTACAATTTTCTAATGTAAAACAAGACAAAAGAAAACAGAAAATTCTCACAATTGACAAGTTAGAACAAGGGGACATTTGGTATTTTTGCTTGAAAAAATGATATACGCCTAAACTGTTAGTCCAATGAATGTTGCCAAATAATTTTCTAATTGATTAATCAATGAATTGTTTCAGCATTAGATTTTTTTGATTTTTTTGGTTGTTTTATGTATAAAATGTATATAGTATATAATAACCAGCAGCCAAATAAGTATTCAATGTATGATGATATTAATTATATTATTAGTATTGTTGTTGTTTTTGGTTTGTTGGTTTTCTTTTTTTTCTTTTGTTTGGGGAAGTAAAAGCAACAATATTATTTTTGTATGTTATCAGTGTTATCAGACTGTTGTGGGTTACAGATGGCAGGAAAAAAATAATAAAACTAAACTAATTGAGTAATTATTTCAGCCCTATTATAAATTGTTTCACTAAGAAATGGCTCACTTATGCTGTGTATTGTAGCCTGTGTTCTCCAGTACTACATTTCTACAATAGGAATGGTCCTAACCACATTTGAAT